>CM055117.1:6245357-6978982 GCA_029206835.1 Rana muscosa
CTCATCAGGGGCAAGTTACCAGCGCTTAAAGCGCTCACATTTAAACGGCTGTTTTTTGATGTTTTAGGGTACGCGCATATTGTAAGGGGGTACTAAGGGGATTGTTACAATAAAATTTTCCATACAGTACTACCCTATGTGGATTTGTTCTTTTCCCTCACTTATGTTAGCGGCACCTTAAACACAGGATTGTGGCAAAGAAGAAATTTAGATTGATGAAGGATGGTTTATTTATGCCTATATTGATTTAATATCTGGTGAGTGCATCCCCATAAGGGGACTTTTTTCCCCCCATGCGGTGAATTACACCTTGGTGAAAGAAGCACTGGAACTAGGATTGGAATCTCTTATAACCAGACTCACTGTTCACTATCCACACCACCTATATGATAATTATATAGAAGACGCACATATGAACATTTGTCCGTAGCGCTGCTACAGTTTTACTCTGAACTTTTAATATACCTTTTTTAAGACTGTGTTTACTTTACATTGCATTTATGTTTGATTTTTAAGCAGCTGCTGTCAGTATTTACGTTTTATTCCAGCACTTGTTTCTTTAGAGTTTTTTTCCATAACTAAGAAGGAGGGCCAGGTCATTTTAGTATCTTTTATTTCATTTTATTTCCACATATTTTACTCCGCAGCAATGGATGCTCTAAGATTTTTAAGTAATAGGAATATTAATCTAGATGCAATATTTTCTGATAGTGAACCCACTGCCACTCAGGTGAATTATAATGGAGCCATGTCAATGTTGGGGAACATTTTAGAAAAACAAGTGAGGACATGGTGGGACATATGTACCCTAGAGCAGTATATAAAAGAAAAAATTATCATCCGCAGCCTAAGATGGGAAGTTGTTCCCCCAAGATGGGCTGGATGATCCAGGCCCCATACAAGAATGGTTCGATTTTTTCAATAGGGTAGGTTTTAAATTGCAAGAACTGATCCTACAAAGAAAAAAACGTAAAATGATCATCCTGGAGAATAAAATGAATGCATTGCAACAACAGCTAGACCCTATTAAAGACACTCAGCCCATTATTGACTTTAATGTCAGAACTAACAGAAGACTTGAGAAAGTGGACAAAGACACCCAGAAAAAGAAAATAAAGAAATATCACAGAGATATGGGAGATTTTAAGACCAACAGCATTTATGCTTGGCAACAAACCCTCCCTGAAAATGTGAATTTTATAGAAAAACCCAGATCGACTGAGCCCTTGATCAATCAAGCCATAACAACACTGATGGATAGAGTACGAGGCTTTATAAGTGACGATGAAATTGAATTTAATTCACCCGCAAATTTTTCCACCCCAATTCCAATAACAAAAAAGGGGAAAATGAGAGGAGGAGGTGGGAAAAGTAATCAGGTGAACAACCAACAATTCAATAATCATCCGCACACACCATATCAAGTGCCAACTCAAAATAAATTTCAACCATTAGAGCAACACAACAATTATCCACCACCCCATCCTTTTTTAGGGAGAGGAGGGGGAGGTCAGAGAAGGGGTCGGGGCTTCCCACCACGCAGAGGAAAACCACAGTACCCTCCAACATATCCGAGAGACCAAGAATGGAGAGACCCCCAGCCTCAGAACCAGTGGACCAGAGAACAGACCCCATACACACATCAAAGGAATATAGATCCAGAGGATGCAGGGCAGGAAGGAAGGTCCAGAAAAAGAAGGAGAAACCACTAAACAACGGTATATATAACTTAAGTCCAGTGGTGCTAACGCACAAAGAGGTGAATATTTTCAATATGGGCCTCAAATGTGGAATGAAGCAGCCAGTAAACAAATTTAATGTATACATTGATGTACACAAATATATTAAAAAGCTAAATATAAAGAAACATTTCGTAGGATTGAATACACGAAATATGATCACCAACACGAACCCCCAGGGGATTGTAAACAGTGGATTAAAAAACAAATCACTGTTCAACCCATTGAATAACCCTAACCACCAAGTGGAGGTTTTTAAGGGTCTAATCATACGTGACCTACATCAACTGGTACCCAAAAAGAACACAAGCCTGAAACATATTCAGGAAGGGATCGATGCACTTGAAAAAAGAAAAGACATTATCATCAGGCCAGCTGACAATGGGGGTGGAGTCGTTATACTAACGAAAGAAATGTACCATACACAGATCACAGAGATGCTAGCTGATGAAATAACGTATAAAGTCTTAGACTGTGACCCAACACAAGCCTTTAGAAATCAGCTAACAATACTAGCAGGAATAGGTACTAAGTTGGGAGTACTATCGGATAAAGAAAGGCATTATCTAGTACTGGCCAGTAGCAAAATCCCTACGATCTACACTCTACCGAAAATTCATAAAGACTCCACCAACCCTCCGCCTAGACCTATTGTAAACAGCATAGATTCCACTGCATCGAGAATGGGACAATACCTAGACACATCTTTGCAAAAAAGTGTGACAATGACACAAGCATACCTGAGAGACACCAAGGACTTTCTGAATTGTCTACAAAATGTCAAAATAACTGAAAACCAAGATATTCTACTGGTAACAGCGGATGTGTCCTCCCTCTACTCAATCATCCAACATGATGACGCCTTATTGGCCCTAAATTGAACCCTGAGTAAGAGGGAGGACCTACCCCATAACCAAAAAGTATTCATTGGCCATGCCCTGGACTACTGCCTCTCGCACAACTACTTTTGGTACGCCAATAAATTTTATTTGCAACAAAGGGGCATTGCGATGGGGGCCAAATTTGCCCCCAGCATTGCAAACCTTTTTATGGTAGAATGGGAGGACAAAGTGATTTTTAAAGACAGAACAGCTGAGCTCATTTTTTATAAACGTTTTATAGATGACCTGTTTTTAATTTGGGCTGGTCCGGTAGAGTCACTACAAGAATTTTTAAAGGTTTTAAACATGAATAATAACAATATCAGACTGACCACTGAATGGCATAGAGAAACGATTAATTTCCTTGATGTCACTGTCTACCGTCAAAACCTGGAGTTTGGCACTAAGGTCTTTTTTAAACCAACAGACAGAAATAGTTACCTCCCAACTACAAGTGGACACCACCCACAATGGCTAAAGAATATACCAAAAGGCCAAATCATGCGAGTAAAACGCAATTGTTCTGATAATAACAATTTCTTTACACAAGCAAAAGTCCTCACAGACAGATTTGTAGCAAAAGGTTATGCACCAGAAGCCCTTCAGAAAATTGTAGAAGAGGTGTCACTAGAACCCAGGGAAACATGCTTACAACTGAAACCCAAACCAATACTAGGAGGAATTTCTAGAGTTGTTTAACGTGTATCTTTCCAGAGGGTGACACTCCGGATACACTAGTATAAATATGCCACCGTCCCGATATACATGAATTTACTAAACTGCTAACTAAGGGTTGGACTTTAAAGGCATACAAGGTAGGTAAAGGTAAAAAACTAGAGGTTTATTAATATACAGAAAATTGGGTATGGAATTGAGATATGAAGCCCCATTCTTTTGAGTTGGTTCCTCCTAGTATTGGTTGGACTTTAAAGGCATACAAGATAGGTAAAGGTAAAAATCTTTGAAACATAAAACAATCATAACAATCATACAATCATAAAATATCAATTTCATTGATCAATTATTATGGCTGGACCATGTGGTTTATCAGTAGGTTTCTCATACTACAATACATTCTCCTTATGGTGACTCAGCTGAGTATAATAAACAATAGAGAGAGACTGTGACTGTACAATTATAAACCAGATAACCATCAAATGGATCCAGAGGAGATGGAGAACTTGCTCGAAATGTTGCGCGTTATTGTAAACGCTTCCTCACGAGCATAATTTATATATTTCTATAAGGTATACAGAAAAAACATAATAAATGATTACATAAAGCCTAAAATATAAAACACATTTCTTAGCATACAACACTTTATTGCATAGATTGTTGGCATTTCAATGATACACAGTTCAATTGGTTCCGTAGTTCAAACACTAATCCCTCCCCTCCAAAAATATTTATAGGAACCACACCCATATGGTGTGGATAGCTTAAATCCCAATATTTGTAACTATGCAATATGAGGTAGATACACCTATGTCGCACTTAAATAGTGAGGCAGGTATCTACATATATGGACTATATCGTTATATCACAAATTGAAAGTATATTTATCATATGTACTTACTTCAAAATTAGCATATATTGAGCCAATGTTTGGCCGGTCACGCGTCTACCTCTACGGTGGCAGTGAATAACCACTATATGCCCCGTCAAGGAGATAGTATCTGTAGGTAGTAATAATACAAATTTACTTATTTGTATATATATATATATATATATATATATATAGGTAATTGCATATATACTAACTTCTCTTGAATTAGCTATCTAGGTCCACCTTGTATGGACCAAAATGGATAGTCTGGTGACAAGATGAAAGAGAAAAAAAAGAAAAAAAGAGAAAGGGGGGAGTAAAAATCACAAGAAATAACAGTTGGGGGTTGTTAGAGGAGAGTGGAGAGGCTGGCCATTTAGGACAGTATTATTTGATTTGAGCCATTTAGGCTACCCAGTCAATTATGTGACTCAATAAATATGTAAATCACACCAGACCAATATCATGATATGGGTGATGATATGTAAATTACTAATAGTATATATCCCATACATTTTATAAAGGACCAGGAAAAAAGGGGGCAAAGAAGGAGCTCACTGTGTTGATATATTAAAGGTAATTTGATAGAACGATCGATGCTGGTAAGCAGGGAGTCTGTAAAGTACACTCGGACCAATCCGGAATAGGTCGGTTACTTGTATATTGTAGTAGTGAACATCAAATCCAAGGTTTGACAGACTGGTTTAAAGTCTCCAATGTATGGTCATTATATCACCCATTCAAATTGATAGGGGTGAAGTTGGACCTATATAGAAAAGTATACAGACAAGGAATTAGTCCATATTATTGCTGGAGGTATTCAGTTATGAGTCCCAATAGTTGGTTCCTAACTTTACCTTAATTCCGGATGATGGTCAGAGATGGCAGGTGTATTAATGCTCGGTAACGGACCGTCTATGTGTTGTGTGCGGCGTCTTCCTGATTATAAAGGCACCTCCGCCGGAAGTGCGCCGCCGTCACCCGGAAGTAATGGCGCACGTCCGTGCGTGGTGTCAGCGTTTAGATATACATATGCCGTGAATGCGGCGGGCGGAAGCTTATGTGAGGGAGGTGGTTCCACTCCATAGTGTGTCTCCGCAGCCCCAATCAGACGAATTTTCGGTATATTGCTAAATGTTTGTGTAGCGGGGTCTTCAAAGTTAGTGGGATACACCTGGGGGTAGTGTGACCCAGGTGTGTAATTATGGCAGGGTTTAGACCCCTTTTTGTTATTCGTGGAGGATTGGGTGGTGCAATATTCTCCTTTGCCTGTGGGTGGCGGAGTACCTACAGGCTTCAGGTAGAATCACTACCACAGTGCTACCCTTCTTTGTCCCTTCCTGGAGATGGTACGGCTGGGGCGGGGAACCCGCCGTGGTATCGACGGGAGGAGATAAAAGGGGGAGACGCCCTCGCCACGAGGTCTGTCTTCGGGGATCATCTCTTCACGCACCCAGGCACCTTCAGCCTGGGTGCGGGCGATTCAAGGTTCCCGGCCTAGGTGCCCTAGGCCTGGCCGGGATGAAGTTGGGGTTCCATCCCAGGCACCTTCAGCCTGGGGTGAGGTACTATTGAGGAGGCCTGGGGCCCGGTGACTTCGACCGGGTCCCGCAAGGGTGAAGTGGTTCCAGGGCGCCCCTTGCGAGGGGACCCGCATCTGAGGTGAGGAGGCTGGGGAGGTCACTCGTTCGAAGACCCGGTGTAGTGTCAACCCGGTGACGGATGGGCCTTCGGTAACTCCCTTGGAGGACATCTTCCCCTGATAGGGGCCGCAACGCAACGGAGGTATTCATGTCAATACTCCTACAACCCTTGGTCATAGCACAGGGGGTGTAGGGACCCAGATCAGTATAGTGCCTCGACCTGCTCATCCCACCGTATCATGCCATCGCATTGCCTGTATGTGGAGATACGAAATAAACCAACAGTTGGACTGTGATCGGTGTATGGACTCTGTTAATGGGAGCAAAGGGTGGTTTGGTGGTTTCTGATCAAAAGACTCGGTACAAGCCCAGGACACACCGGCCCGAGGAAACATCAGGTATTGGCCTTCACCTCACCCACAGTTATGGGGAGGACATGGGCCGTAGCGCACCTCACTCTGTTGCGTGACGTACCCCTAGCTAAAGAGGACGGGGTGAGGCCGCTACATTTGTGATACAAAAATGATTCACTTTCAAAACTGGATGGTATATATAATATTGTAGAAATACTGGGAGGCTGGATCAGAGCGTGAACCACACGAAGCAACGGAACTGAGACCATATGACGGCCAACAAAAAATAAAAATAAAAAATAATTTTTTTTGAAAAATGTCACTAAACATTTTATCTAATTAAAATCTGGGTGTGAACTAAACACACATATAGAACATTTGCATATATTTATAGTCAATTTTAGCTTGTGCAATTGCCACATAACCTTGCATTTATATTTCAGGCAATTACATCATATTACATAGGTAGGTATATTTAACTATACAATAGTTGCAAACTAGAAAGGCAAATTTACAAGACTCAATTGGAGATTGTATAGGTGTTATAGCATTGATGCATAATGCACATTCCCATCCACTAGAAAAGAGTGGAAAACAGAATAAACATAAGATTAAAAGAAAAAGAATCAGTTGAGGGGGAAAAAACATCACATGAGTGACAAGTTCGATATATTATATTTTGAATGGGTATATAATTTCCTACTTTTTTGGGGGCATGAACCATAGAGGAGGAAATGGGTGATTGTAGATGGTATAGATGTCAGTCAGTGTCAGAGCGTCCGAAAACCCATATTTATGTTATATGATATTAAAGGTAAATATTAAGGGAGTGGTTATTTAAAGATCATAATTAGGTCAAAACCAGTGTTAAAAAGTGTATATATTTTAAAAAGTGAGTTCATCCATACTAGATGTAATAAAGATAAATAAATCATAAATTACTCAGTGTGCCCAACATATGGCTAAGTAGCAACAGTGCATTAACTGTGAAAGAATTATATAAGGGAATTTAAAGTGTGTTATGAAATAATCATAATAGGTGAATATGGTATATTTAGTTTTCAGGCGGTCTGACAGTGAGAGGCATATAGTCATACATATTATGACTATTTACAAGAAAGGTTTGTAAGATATATTCTCATTCAAACCGGGGGACTGGATCGCATTCAGTCGTTCGATCCATAGTGTCTGGCTCTGGAGTATTAATTTGTCCCATTCTCCTCCCCTAGGGTTTTGGGGGATCACGGCCAGTACAATAAATGATACACACGAGGTGTCAAATCTATGGTAAAGATCAAGATGCCTACTAATAGGAGTGAGCATCTTGCCACCACTTGAATAGTATAGGTGGTCATTTATTCTCTTTCTAAATTGTCTGGCCGTTTTCCCCACGTAGAAACATCCGCATTTGCATGTCATCAAATAGACTATGCCTTTTGTAGAGCAGTTTGTGGAGAATCTAGGTTTGAATATTTCCCCATTCGGGAGTGTAGTATGGGTTGCTGGTAGGACCCATTTACAAAATGAGCACCTGCCACATCTAGTGGTTCCTAGGGGTGGTTGGACCACTATGTTGGCTGGTTTGGTATAATGACTTCGGATTAGTCTATCACGAAGTGATGTAGCCCTTCTAAATACAACTTGTGGGTATTGACCCACGTATTTACTTAGGGTTGGGTCTTCCCTAAGGAGATGCCAGTGGGTTTTGAGCATGGTTTGGATATCCTCAGATTGAGAGGAAAATTTAGTTATTAATTTAACCGTTTGGGTAGGGGGAAGGGGTCTCTTTTTAAACAGTAACATGTTTCTGGTTTGATTTACGGCCTTATTATACGCTTGGCGCAACAGAGTTTTACTGTATCCCCGAGCCCGGAGGCGTATTTGTAACTGTTTAGCTTGTCGCTGAAAGTTGCTAAGGGACGAGCAGTTTCGTCGTAGACGAATATACTGCGCATAAGGAATACTTCGAATAAGTGCTGGAGAATGTGCACTAGCCGCATGCGGCAGAGTGTTTCCTGCTGTATCCTTCCGATACAAGTCGGTCGCCAAAGATTCGTCTTCATTTCTAAAGATGGTTAAATCAAGGAAATTGTTTTTTTTAGTATCACAACTAAAGGTAAATTTGAGGTTGTATTTGTTGACATTAAGTTTAGAAATGAATTTGTCAAGGGTATTACGGTCCTCCGTCCAGATCAAAAATATATCATCAATGTATCGCATCCAACAAAGGATGCGATCAGTAAATTGCGACAACCCTTCATCAGAAAAGGTACAGGGCGTGGCCATGGGCACTTGCTGTGCGCTGGCCTACGCAAACCTGTACCTGGGGGGGTGGGAGAGGGACATCTTTTCTGATGAAGGGTTGTCGCAATTTTCCTCTCAATCTGAGGATATCCGAACTATGCTCAAAACCCACTGGCATCTCCTTAGGGAAGACCCAACCCTAAGTAAATACGTGGGTCAATACCCACAAGTTGTATTTAGAAGGGCTACATCACTTTGTGATAGACTAATCCAAAGTCATTATACCAAACCAGCCAACATAGTGGTCCAACCACCCCTAGGAACCACTAGATGTGGCAGTTGCTCATTTTGTAAATGGGTCCTACCAGCAACCCATACTACACTCCCGAATGGGGAAATATTCAAACCTAGATTCTCCGCAAACTGCTCTACAAAAGGCATAGTCTATTTGATGACATGCAAATGCGGATGTTTCTACGTGGGGAAAATGGCCAGACAATTTAGACAGAGAATAAATGACCACCTATACTATTCAAGTGGTGGCAAGATGCTCACTCCTATTAGTAGGCATCTTGATCTTTATTATAGATTTGACACCTCATGTGTATCATTTATTGTACTGGCCGTGATCCCCCAAAACCCTAGGGGAGGAGAATGGGACAAATTAATACTCCAGAGGGAGACACTATGGATCGAACGACTGAATGCGATCCAGTCCCCCGGTTTGAATGAGAATATATCTTACAAACCTTTCTTGTAAATAGTCATAATATGTATGACTATATGCCTCTCACTGTCAGACCGCCTGAAAACTAAATATACCATATTCACCTATTATGATTATTTCATAACACACTTTAAATTCCCTTATATAATTCTTTCACAGTTAATGCACTGTAGCTACTTAGCCATATTGATATGTTGGGCACACTGAGTAATTTATGATTTATTTATCTTTATTACATCTAGTATGGATGAACTCACTTTTTAAAATATATACACTTTTTAACACTGGTTTTGACCTAATTATGGTCTTTAAATAACCACTCCCTTAATATTTACCTTTAATATCATATAACATAAATATGGGTTTTCGGACGCTCTGACACTGACTGACATCTATACCATCTACAATCTCCCATTTCCTCCTCTATGGTTCATGCCCCCAAAAAAGTAGGAAATTATATACCCATTCAAAATATAATATATCGAACTTGTCACTCATGTGATGTTTTTTCCCTCTCAACTGATTATTTTTCTTTTAATCTTATGTTTATTCTGTTTTCCACTCTTTTCTAGTGGATGGGAATGTGCATTATGCATCAATGCTATAACACCTATACAATCTCCAATTGAGTCTTGTAAATTGGCCTTTCTAGTTTTCAACTATTGTATAGTTAAATATACCTACCTATGTAATATGATGTAATTGCCTGAAATATAAATGCAAGGTTATGTGGCAATTGCACAAGCTAAATTTGACTATAAATATATGCAAATGTTCTATATGTGTGGTTAGTTCACACCCAGATTTTAATTAGATAAAATGTTTAGTGACATTTAAAAAAAATATATATATATATATTTTTATTTTTTGTTGGCCGTCATATGGTCTCAGTTCCGTTGCTTCGTGTGGTTCACGCTCTGATCCAGCCTCCCAGTATTTCTACAATATTATATATACCATCCAGTTTTGAAAGTGAATCATTTTTGTATCGCAAACATTTAGCAATATACCGGAAATTCGTCTGATTGGGGCTGCGGAGACACACTATGGAGTGGAACCACCTCCCTCACATAAGCTTCCGCCCGCCGCGTTCACGGCATATGTATATCTAAATGCTGACACCATGCACGGACGTGCAAAATTTCTTCCGGGTGACGGGGGCGCACTTCCGGCGGAGGTGCCTTTATAATCGGGAAGACGCCGCACACAACACATAGACGGTCCGTTACCGAGCATTAATACACCTGCCATCTCTGACCATCATCCGGAATTAAGGTAAAGTTAGGAACCAACTATTGGGACTCATAACTGAATACCCCCAGCAATAATATGGACTAATTCCTTGTCTGTATACTTTTCTATATAGGTCCAACTTCACCCCTATCAATTTGAATGGGTGATATAATGACCATACATTGGAGACTTTAAACCAGTCTGTCAAACCTTGGATTTGATGTTCACTACTACAATATACAAGTAACCGACCTATTCCGGATTGGCCCGAGTGTACTTTACTGACTCCCTGCTTACCAGCATCGATCGTTCTATCAAATTACCTTTAATATATCAACACGGTGAGCTCCTTCTTTGCCCCCTTTTTTCCTGGTCCTTTTTTAAAATGTATGGGATATATACTATTAGTAATTTACATATCATCACCCATATCATGATATTGGTCTGGTGTGATTTACATATTTATTGAGTCACATAATTGACTGGGTAGCCTAAATGGCTCAAGTCAAATAATACTGTCCTAAATGGCCAGCCTCTCCACTCTCCTCTAACAACCCCCAACTGTTATTTCTTGTGATTTTTACTCCCCCCTTTCTCTTTTTTTCTTTTTTTTCCTCTTTAATCTTGTCACCAGACTATCCATTTTGGTCCATACAAGGTGGGCCTAGATAGCTAATTCAAGAGAAGTTAGTATATATGCAATTACCTATATATATATATATATATATATATATATATATATATATATATATATATATATATATACAAATAAGTAAATTTGTATTATTACTACTTACAGATACTATCTCCTTGATGGGGCATATAGTGGTTATTCACTGCCACCGTAGAGGTAGACGCGTGACCGGCCAAACATTGGCTCAATATATGCTAATTTTGAAGTAAGTACATATGATAAATATACTTTCAATTTGTGATATAACGATATAGTCCATATATGTAGATACCTGCCTCACTATTTAAGTGCGACATAGGTGTATCTACCTCATATTGCATAGTTACAAATATTGGGATTTAAGCTATCCACACCATATGGGTGTGGTTCCTATAGATATTTTTGAAGGGGAGGGATTAGTGTTTGAACTACGGAACCAATTGAACTGTGTATCATTGAAATGCCAACAATCTATGCAATAAAGTGTTGTATGCTAAGAAATGTGTTTTATATTTTAGGCTTTATGTAATCATTTATTATGTTTTTTCTGTATACCTTATAGAAATATATATATTATGCTCCTGAGGAAGCGTTTACAATAACGCGCAACATGTCGAGCAAGTTCTCCATCTCCTCTGGATCCATTTGATGGTTATCTGGTTTATAATTGTACAGTCAAGTCTCTCTCTATTGTTTATTATACTCAGCTGAGTCACCATAAGGAGAATGTATTGTAGTATGAGAAACCTACTGATAAACCACATTGTCCAGCCATAATAATTGATCAATGAAATTGATATTTTATGATTGTTTTATATTTCAAAAAATTTTCTGCATATTAATAAACCTCTATTTTTTTACCTTTACCTACCTTGTATGCCTTTAAAGTCCAACCAATACTAGGAGGAACCAACTCAAAAGAATGGGGCTTCATATCTCAATTCCATACCCAATATAGAGAAGTAGAGGCAATTTTTGGCAAACACTGGCACATACTACTAATGGACAAAAAATTGGGGCCTGTATTACCTCCGCAACCTCAGTTTATATATCGGAAAGCCTCCAATTATGGGGACCGAATAGTCAAGAAAATTCTAGACCCTCCAAGCAAACCTCAAACTTTCTGGAACCAAAATGGCTTCTTTGCATGTAGGAAGTGTAAAGCATGCAGAGAAGTAGCACGACCAATAAGAGGTCTAGAAAATGTCATCTCCCCTTCTAATCATCAACAATTTAATATCGAACAATTCATTACATGCAACAGCAGTTTTGTAGCGTATGCTCTGAAATGTCCCTGTGGACTCCTCTACATAGGTCGCACTAAGAGACTGCTTAGAATTAGGATAGCAGAGCACATCCACAACATAAAGATTGGCTTTAAAGACCATAACGTGTCACTACACTTCAAATTGAAACATGACCAGGATGCCTCAGGCCTCCAATTTTGGGGCATAGAATGCCTAGAGCCAAATTGGAGGGGCTCACACAAAGTACGTGAATTATCAAAGAAAGAAACTAAATGGATCTTTTTAACAGATGTTTTGGTACCCAAAGGGCTTAACGTTGAACTGGACATCAACTGCTTTATAAGCGACTCCTAACAGATCTTGAGGAACTATCGTTTTACCCCCTTTTTTTAGTCCCACTGGGCATATCTATACATATTTTATATTGCTTACATCAGCATAGTTCTTTTCCACTCTCAACAAAATTAGGTACACAGCACTCTAAATAGGAGGCTGATCTTGAAACGGGGCAGTTAGTCCCAAAAATGAAGACTAACTAGCAACCAAAGTTGAAAACAGGCCCCTTGCATTATCCCAGGTTTTAAACACCAGCAATATGGGGAACAGACCAACACTCCTTCTCTTTAGACTGTATGTCTTGATTCACTATTAGTGATGAGCCGAACATCCCCGGGTTCGGTACGCACCAGAACCCGCGAACGGACCGAAAGTTCGCACGAACTTTAGAACCCTATTAAATACAATGGATGCGAACGTTCGAAATCTAAAGTGCTAATTATAATGACTAATATGCATGTTATTGTCCTAAAAAGGGTTTGGGAACCCGGGTTCTGCACCAGGGGACATGTATCAATCCAAAAAAAAGTTTTAAAAACGGCCATTTTTCGGGAGCAGTAATTTTAATGATGCATAAAGTGAAAAAAAAAAGTCAAATATCCCTTTAAATATCGTACCTGGGGGGTGTCTAAAGTATGCCTGTGAAGAGCCACATGTTTCCCGTGTTTAGAATTGTCCCTGCACAAAATTACATTTCTAAAGGAAAAAAAGCCATTTAAAACTGCTTGTGGCTTTAATGTAATGTCTGGTCCCGGTAATATGGATAAAAATCTTTAAGAAAAATGGCATAGCTACCCCATCACAGCCCCCCCCCCCCACCCCAGCCCATTACCAGCCCCTTTGGGTCTTGTATGGATATTAAGGGGAACCCCGCACACAAAATAAAAAAGGCCCTATATACTCTGAACAGCCGTATACAGGCGGTGCATACAAGACAGGGACTGTAGGTTTGTTCTTATGTAGAATCTGTTTGTAATTTTGAACAGGTACATTGTTTAAGTGTAGCTCCAGCCGAAAAATCTATTTTTAAGCTTTTTGGAAAACATAGGGAAGGGTTATCACCCCTGTAACATTTGTTTTGCTGTCTGTGCACCTGTTCAGAACAGTTCACCTCACTTTCCGTCCTAATGACAAATGTTTTTTGAAAATTTGGGGTTTTTATTGAAACAAGAATTGGTGATAAAGCATCAGTGGAGAGGAGACACTTTTTTTCCCATATTAACTCTTACAGGAGAGAATTTACCTTCCTAGAAGTAGATTTCCTCTCACTTCCTGTTGTATCCTTCCGTTTGCAAGGAGGAGTCGTTTGTAAGTTGGATGTTTGAAAGTAGGGGCCTGCCATATATACTCTGCTGAAATTTGCCCCTTACATGTTGGTGTTGCCACAACACTGTGAGCCCTCACAGTTACTCTTGGTGGGCGCATGAATGGGCCCTGCTGTGAATTATTAGATCAAGAATTGTAATTACATGCCCCTGTTAAACAGGGGCAGAAAAATTGGGCCTTAGGCACTGGTGCCACAACACTGCGACCCCTCACAGATACTGTACTTGGAGCACAGCAATGAGCCCTGTTGCAAAGTATTGCATTAAAAATTGTAATTACACGCCCCTGTTAAACAGGGGCTGAAAAATTGGGCCTTAGCCACTGGTGCTGGTGCCACGACACTGCAACCTCTCCCAGATACTCTAGTTGGAGTGCAGGAATGAGCCCTGCTGCAAAGCATTGCATAAAAAATTGTAATAACACGCCCCTGTTAAACAGGGGCTGAAAAATTGGGCCTTAGCCACTGGTGGCGGCACCCAGAAACAAAAATGTTCTTCCAAGCTATCATCATCAATCGGATCATTGAGGAGGAGGAGGATAGTCAGTCAACATAACAGGACAGTCTCTCAGCATCAGCATCAGTCTTGAAGGAATGTGACATTTGAAAATAAATTAGTCTGTTATATCAGCTTCAGGTGTTTGGTAGCTGGTGGTGATCCAAGACTGGTTCATCTTTATGAAGGTCAGTCGATCAACAGAGTCGGTGGACAGGCGCACCCTGTGATCCGTGACAAATCCTCCAGCAGCACTGAATGTGCGTTCTGAAAGAACGCTGGATGCAGGACAGGCCAGTAGCTCAATTGCATACTGTGCAAGCTCTGGCCAGTGATCCATCCTCAAGACCCAGTAAGCCAGAGGATTTTTGGTGGGGAAGTTGTCCAAGTCTGACCTTGCCCCTAGGTATTCCTGCACCATGTATATCAGATGCTGGCGATGGTTGCTGGAACCGATCATACCTTGGGGCTGCGGACTAAAGAATTGTCTGAACGCATCGGTCAGACGGCCACCTTCCCCACCGCTTCTTCTTTGACTGACCGAAGCCTCAGCAACTCATTGTCCAGGACCAGGAGTTTGTAACCTCCCAGTCTCTGGGAACGTGTTGCACAGACCTTTCTGCAAGGCCTCCCGGAGTTGTCTCATCCTCTGCTCCCTCTGCAACGGTAAGATAAGGTCCGCAACCTTACCCTTGTACCGTGGATCAAGGAGAGTGGCCAGCCAGTAATGGTCCCTCTCCTTGATCTGAAGAATACGAGGATCCTTCCGCAGACTTTTCAGGATCAGGGAGGCCATGCAGCGTAGGTTAGCTGAGGCATTCGGTCCAGAGTCCTCTGGGTCACTAAGGACGACATGATCCGCAGCCACCTCCTCCCAGCCACGTACAAGTCCACTGGTTTCTTGGGACTGTAAATCATCCCTAAAAGACTGCTGCTGATGATGCTGAGTGCCAGGCTCCACCTCCATGCTGACACAATCCTCCTCCTCCTCTTCTTCCTGTGCGATGGGTGGGACAGAAGGAACACTGTCTGGGTAAAGGGGGCCTTGAGAGACAAGGAAGTCCTCCTCTTCCTGCCTCTGTTCTGCCTCAAGTGCCCAGTCCATTATTCCACGCAGGGTATGTTCCAACAGGTGGACAAGAGGTACAGTGTCACTGATGCATGCACTGTCACTGCTCACCATCCTCGTGGCCTCCTCAAATGGTGCCAGGACAGTGCATGCATCCCTGATCATGCCCCACTGGCGTGGTGAAAAAAACCCTGAGCTCCCCTGACCCTGTCCTGGTGCCGTAGTCGCACAGGTACTCATTGATGGCCCTCTGCTGCGTGTGCAGCCGCTGCAGCATGGCCAACGTTGAGTTCCACCTGGTGGGCATGTCACATATAAGGCGGCTCTTGGGCAGGTTCAACTCCTTTTGCAGCTCAGCCAGGCGAGCACTGGCATTATAAGATCTGCGGAAATGCACACAGACTTAACCGGCCTGCCTCAGGACATCCTGTAAGCCCGGGTACCTGCCCAAGAACCGCTGCACCACCAGGTTAAGGACGTGAGCCACACAGGGCACATGGGTCAGTTGTCCCTGTCGGAGGTTGGTGCCATTGTTGCAAACTACCATTCCTGGCTTAAGCTGGCGTGGCGTCAACCACCTCTCGGCCTGCCCCTGCAGAGCAGACAAAACCTCTGCCCCAGTGTGGCTCCTGTCCCCCAAACACACCAGCGCAAGCACGGCATGACATCTTTTTGCCTGCGTCCTTGCGTAGCCCCTTGAACGCCTACGGAGCACCGCTGGTTCCGAGGACAAAGCACAGGAAGAGGCCATGGAGGAAGAAGAAGAGGAGGGGTGGAGGACAGAGGTGTGTCACAACCAGTAGTAGCATTTTGGAGGCGTGGCGGTGGAACAACCTCCAACACTACTGCACCTTGTCCTGCATCCTTCCCAGCTGCCAAAAGAGTGACCAAATGGGCCGTGAAAGAAAGGTAACATCCCTGTCGATGCCTGCTGGACCATGAGTCAGCGGTAATATGCACCTTACCGCTGACCGCCCTGTCCAGCGAGGCCAAAACATTGCCTTCCACATGCCGGTAGAGAGCCGGAATCGCCTTCCGTGAGAAAAAGTGGCGTTTGGGAACCTGCCACTGAGGAACCGCACATTGCACAAACTCACGGAAGGGGGCCGAGTCTACTAACTGAAAAGGCAGCAGTTGAAGCGCTAGCAATTTAGCCAAGCAAGCATTTAACCGCTGGGCATGTGGATGGCTGGGAGTGAACTTCTTTCGACGGTCCAGCAGCTGGGGCAGGGAAATTTGCCTGCTAGAATCGAACGTCGGTGTTCTGCTAGCAGAGTGCCCGCAAGTACTTGGCTGTGACACACCTAATTCTACACCTTCATTCCTCTCAGTGCAGGTTTCAGAGAGGACTGAAGGTATAGTGGGGTTGGAGATCCCAGCTGATGCGGTGCAAGAAGAGGTCCACTTTGTTCTTTGGTGTGGGTCTTTAAGGTAGGCTTGCCAACGAGCTGCATGGCAGGTCAACATATGTCTGGTCAAGCATGTGGTGCCCAAGCGGGTGATGTTTTGGCCACGCGATATACGCTTGAGACATATGTTGCAAACAGCAGCTGTGCGATCTGATGCACTCGACTCAAAAAAGGCCCACACCAAAGAACTTTTTGAATAACGGGCAGAGGCAGCGCCCTGCACAGGCGGAGCTCTGCGGTGTGATTCCGTCGATGTGCTGCCCTTACGCTGCCCCCCCGAGGGCATCCTGCCTCATTGGAGATGTGCCTCCTCCTCCTCCTCTCTCCTATTAGGCACCCACGTGGAGTCAGTGACCTCATCATCCCCTCCCTCCTCATCACTGGAGCCAATCTGGCAGTATGCTGCAGCTGCTGGAACATGACTGCCAGATTGGTGTCCTTCTTGAGCGTCCCCTCACTCTGCTCTCACGCTACTGCCTTCCTCTAGCTGGGTATCATCATCAGACCCTTCGAAACGCTGCGCATCCTCCTGGAGCATGTACCCAACACTGTGCTCAAACAGTTCGGGGGACTCCTCAGGAGGACATGGTTGGTCTAGGGAAGGAGTGACTGATGATGACATTGATACCAGGGAAGAGGACGCTTTGGCAGCTGCTTTGCCAGTACCCTGAGCCTGGGTGAGAGAGGATGAGGAGGATGAGGAGGGCTTGGTCATCCACTCTACCAAGTCTTTGGCATGATGCGGCTCAACACGTCCAGCTGCCGAAAAAAAGGACAAGCGTGTCCCATGGCCACGTGCTGATGGCGATGCACCGCGTCCACGACCAGCACTGTTGTCTCTAGACACAGAGCCTGCTTGCCCTCTTTTATTGGCTCCTGACTGTTTGCCTCTCCTTGTTTGCCTTCCAGACATTCTAATGGCCTGCAGGGAAATGGGAAAACCAGCAATAAGGCCTAGCTTCAGGAGTATATTTTGCAGGAATCACACTACGCTTGCTGTAGGTGCTGCAAATGCCTGTTGGTGTAACACACCAGGAAAAAGCAGCAATACAGGCTAACTTCAGGTGTAATATGATCAGGAGGCACACTCCGCCCGCTGTAAGTGCCGCAAATGCCTGTTGGTGTAACACACCAGGAAAAAGCAGCAATACAGGCTAACTTCAGGTGTAATATGATCAGGAGGCACACTCCGCCCGCTTTAAGTGCCGCAAATGCCTGTTGGTGTAACACACCAGGAAAAAGCAGCAATACAGGCTAACTTCAGGTGTAATATGATCAGGAGGCACACTCCCCCCGCTGTAAGTGCTGCAAATGCCTGTTGGTGTAACACTCCAGGAAAAAGCAGCAATACAGGCTAACTTCAGGTGTAATATGATCAGGAGGCACACTCCGCCCGCTTTAAGTGCCGCAAATGCCTGTTGGTGTAACACACCAGGAAAAAGCAGCAATACAGGCTAACTTCAGGTGTAATATGATCAGGAGGCACACTCCGCCCGCTGTAAGTGCTGCAAATGCCTGTTGGTGTAACACTCCAGGAAAAAGCAGCAATACAGGCTAACTTCAGGTGTAATATGATCAGGAGGCACACTCCGCCCCCTGTAAGTGCTGCAAATGCCTGTTGGTGTAACACACCAGGAAAAAGCAGCAATACGGGCTAACTTCAGGTGTATAATGTGCAGGAGGCATAGCAACAATGACACTGACACTGTCCCCTGCCTATCCTTCTCTCTCCCTGCACACAAGGTTTATCAAAGTATATGACACTGACACTCTCCCTGTCTATCCTTCTCTCTCCCTGCACACAACGTTTAGCAAAGAATATGACACTGACACCTTCCCCTGCCTATCCTTCTCTCTCCCTGCACACAAGGTTTATCAAAGTATATGACACTGACACTCTCCCTGCCTATCCTTCTCTCTCCCTGCACACAAGGTTTAGCAAAGAATGTGACACTGACACTGTCCCCTGCCTATCCTCTCTCCCTGCACACAAGGTTTAGCAAAGAATATGACACTGACACTCTCCCTGCCTATCCTTCTCTCTCCCTACACACAAGTTTGAGGTACAAATAGCACTGACACTGTCCCTGCCTATGTAACTCTTTCCCTGCGCCGGAACACACTACACAAGGCCGCCGCGCTGGCGGCCTTTTATAGTGTGGGGCGTGTGCTAAACCCCCTGAGTAGTGTTGAGCGGACCCGAACTGTAAAGTTCGGGTCCGTACCGAATTTTGGCGTTTTCCCGACCCCGGACCCGGACCCGGATTTTGCGCTAAAGTCCGGGTTCGGGTCCGGATTCGGGAATTTAATGGCGCAGTTAGAAATGCTTCAGGGGCCAGCCAATCACCATTTGATTAGCTGGTGTGCCCTTAGAAGCCATCATAGCCATGCCTACTAATGGCATGGCTGTGATTGGTCAGTGCAACATGTGACCCAGCATGTGACCAGCTTCTATATAAGCAAGAGGCACACAGCACAGATCGTCACTCTGCTTTTAGACAGTGTAGGGAAAGGATCCTGGCTGCTGTTGCTGTGAGGGAGAGAATTATATGATAGGAGTTAGTCCTGATTCTGCAATCTACTGATAGAAAAGATAGAGAGACAGTGTAGTGTAGTGTAGGGGCAGGATCCTGTTTGTGCTTTCAGGGAGAGAGATTTAGATAGGAGTCCAGATTGAGAGATATAATAGCTCAGCGATCTGCATAGGTTTATCTGTTTGTGTTGCAAGCTCAGTGCACCAGCACTGCATTACGTTGAGTGATACACCTATTCCATACTGTGGCTGTATTGTGCTCTTGCTAAAAGACCCATTTCGGGCAGAAAAAAAATAAAAATAAAAAAAAGGCACTTTATTGTGCTTTTGCTAAAAAGACCCATTTTTGGGCCCCCCCAAAAAAAAAAGGCACTTTATTGTGCTGTTGCAAAAAAAAAAAAGGCACTTTGTTGTGCGCAAAAAAGACCTATTTTTGGGCAAAAAAAATATTTTGCAGTGTATATCTCTAGTTGTGTGAAATAACCAATTTCTATATATTTTTCTTGTACTATGCTATACTAAAAAAAAAAAAAAAAAACTTTTTTTTGAATAGCATTCTCTGCAGCTGTGCGATTCAGCGGTTATATACTGTTGGGGTTGTTGTGCTCTTCCAAAAAACGCCATTTAGGGCCACAGAAAATAAATTGCAGTGTGAAATACACATGTGGAGGTGTGTAAAATAAACAATTTCTATATATTGTACAGTGCTATACTAAAAAAAACAACATTTTTTTTGAATAGCATTCTCTGCACTTCTATAGCTGTGCGATTCAGTGGTTAAATACTGTGGTTGTGTTGTGCTCTTCCAAAAAACGCCATTTAGGGCCACAGAAAATATTTTGCAGTGTGAAATACACATCTGGAGGTGTGTGAAAAAACAACATTATTTTTAAAAAGCATTCTCTGGCCTCTGCAGCTGTGCGATTCAGCGGTTATATACTGTTGGGGTTGTTGTGCTCTTGCAAAAAACGCCATTTAGGGCCACAGAAAATATTTTGCAGTGTGAAATACACATCTGGAGGTGTGTGAAAAAACAACATTATTTTTGAATAGCATTCTCTGGCCTCTGCAGCTGTGCGATTCAGCGGTTATATACTGTTGGGGTTGTTGTGCTCTTCCAAAAAACGCCATTTAGGGCCACAGAAAATAAATTGCAGTGTGAAATACACATGTGGAGGTGTGTAAAATAAACAATTTCTATATATTGTACAGTGCTATACTAAAAAAAAAACATTTTTTTTGAATAGCATTCTCTGCACTTCTATAGCTGTGCGATTCAGTGGTTAAATACTGTGGTTGTGTTGTGCTCTTCCAAAAAACGCCATTTAGGGCCACAGAAAATATTTTGCAGTGTGAAATACACATCTGGAGGTGTGTGAAAAAACAACATTATTTTTAAAAAGCATTCTCTGGCCTCTGCAGCTGTGCGATTCAGCGGTTATATACTGTTGGGGTTGTTGTGCTCTTGCAAAAAACGCCATTTAGGGCCACAGAAAATATTTTGCAGTGTGAAATACACATCTGGAGGTGTGTGAAAAAACAACATTATTTTTGAATAGCATTCTCTGGCCTCTGCAGCTGTGCGATTCAGCGGTTATATACTGTTGGGGTTGTTGTGCTCTTGCAAAAAACGCCATTTAGGGCCACAGAAAATATTTTGCAGTGTGAAATACACATCTGGAGGTGTGTGAAAAAACAACATTATTTTTGAATAGCATTCTCTGGCCTCTGCAGCTGTGCGATTCAGCGGTTATATACTGTTGGGGTTGTTGTGCTCTTCCAAAAAACGCCATTTAGGGCCACAGAAAATAAATTGCAGTGTGAAATACACATGTGGAGGTGTGTAAAATAAACAATTTCTATATATTGTACAGTGCTATACTAAAAAAAACAACATTTTTTTTGAATAGCATTCTCTGCACTTCTATAGCTGTGCGATTCAGTGGTTAAATACTGTGGTTGTGTTGTGCTCTTCCAAAAAACGCCATTTAGGGCCACAGAAAATATTTTGCAGTGTGAAATACACATCTGGAGGTGTGTGAAATAAACAATTTCTATATATTTTCCTTGTACTGTGCTATACTAAAAAAAACAACCTTTTTTTTTTTGAATAGCATTTTCTGCAGTTCTGTAGCTGTGCGTTTCAGCCATTACGTACTGTGGGTGTGTTGTGGTCTTCCAAAAAACGCCATTTAGGGCAAGATCCTAAATTTGGAAAATATGAGGGGAAGGTCAAAGGGACGTGGTGGCCCCGGTCGTGGTGCTGCTGGTGGAGCTCCTGTTGCAGGGAGAGGACGTGGTGGATCTGTGCCAGCTACACGCACAAGTGAAACACCTTCCTCAGGTGCGAGTAGGCGACCGAGCCTGCGGCGGTATTTTGTCGCGCCTAATGAGGCTGTACCAATGTTTAGGCCAGGACAAGTACAGGCGATAGTAGATTGGGTTGCTGACAGTGCCTCGGGTTCCTTCACATTGTCTCCCACCCACTCTTCTGATGAAAGATCAGAGTTGGCACCTGAAGCCCATGTCCATCAGTCTTTCACCTCACCCCCTTGCAAATCAGCCAAGCAGTCTGAGCCCCAAATCATGCAGCAG
Organism: Rana muscosa; assembly: GCA_029206835.1. Lineage (NCBI taxonomy): Eukaryota > Metazoa > Chordata > Amphibia > Anura > Ranidae > Rana > Rana muscosa. The sequence goes on from CM055117.1 coordinate 6,267,406, forward strand.
TCTCTTCTGCTTTTCGATGACTCTGTTAGCAGGGTTTCCCAGGGCCATCCACCTAGCCCTGCCCCAGAAGTGGAAGAGATTGAGTGCACCGATGCCCAACCACTTATGTTTCATGATGGGTACATGGGAGGACCATCGCAGCACGTCTCGGATGATGACGAAACACAGGTGCCAACTGCTGCTGCTTTCGCAATTGTGCAGACAGACATGGAGGGCAGGGGTGAAGACTGGGTGGAAGATGATGTGGAGGACGATGAGGTCCTCGACCCCACATGGAATCAACGTTATGCAGGTGACCAGTGTAGTTCGGAGGAAGAGGCGGTGGTCGCACAGAGCCACCAGCACAGCAGAAGAGGGAGCAGGGTGAAAAAACGGAGCATTCGTCCCCTAGACAATACATCTGCTACTGCCCAACGCAGCAAGGGACCGAGCACACCAAAGCCAGGTCCAAGGACTTCCCTAGCGTGGCAGTTCTTCACACAGTGTGTTGATGACAAGACACGAGTGGTTTGCACGCTGTGCAATCAGAGCCTGAAGCGAGGCATAAACATTCTCAACCTGAGCACAAGATGCATGACCAGGCATCTAAGTGCAAAGCACGAGCTGCAGTGGAGTAGACACCTCAAAAACCAAGAAAGGTCTCTGGCTCCTCCTGCTTCCTCTTCTGCTGCAGTCTCGGCCTCTTCATCCACCTCTGTAGTGACAGTGGCACCTGTCACCCCGCAAACAGAGGATCTGCCAGCAACACTACCACCTGGGTCACCAACCATCTCCACAATGTCCCATGGAAGCGTTCAGCTCTCTATCTCCCAAACATTGGAGCGGAAGAGGAAGTACCCCCCTAGCCACCCGCGATCCCTGGCCCTGAATGCCAGCATTTCAAAATTCCTGGCCTTTGAAATGCTGTCATTCCGTCTGGTGGAGACGCAGAGTTTTAAAAGCCTGATGGCATTGGCTGTCCCGCAGTACGTCGTGCCCAGCCGCCACTACTTTTCCAGGCGAGCCATCCCTTCCCTGCACAACCAGGTGGGGGACAAAATCAGGTGTGCACTGTGCAACGCCATCTGTGGCAAGGTCCACCTAACTACGGATGCGTGGACCAGTAAGCACGGTCAGGGACGTTATATCTCCCTAACAGCACACTGGGTAAATGCAGTGGCGGCTGGGCCTGAGGCAGATAGCGGTTTGGCGCATGTCTTTCCACCACCGAGGATTGCAGGGCGCTTCAGTTTGCCTCCTGTTGCTAACTCCTCCTTCTCCGCTTCCTCATCCTCTACCGCCTCCTCATCCATTCAGCGTAACACCTTCACCACCAACTTCAGCACAGCCAGGGGTAAACGACAGCAGGCAGTTTTAAAACTTTCCTGTTTGGGGGAAAATCCCCACACCGCGCAGGAGTTGTGGAGGGACATGGAACAACAGACCGATGAGTGGTTGCTGTCAGTGAGCCTCAAGCCCGGCCTGGTGGTGTGCGATAATGGGCGAAATCTCGTAGCAGCTCTGGGTCTAGCCGGTTTGACGCACATCCCTTGCCTGGCGCATGTGCTGAACTTGGTGGTCCAGAGGTTCCTTAAAAATTACCCCAATATGCCAGAGCTGCTGCAGAAAGTGCGGGCTGTCTGTGCGCACTTTCGGCGTTCTCACCCTGCTGCTGCTCGCCTGTCAGCGCTGCAGCGTAACTTCGGCCTTCCCGCTCACCGCCTCATATGTGACGTGCCCACAAGGTGGAACTCCACCTTGCACATGCTGGCCAGACTGTGCGAGCAGCAGCAGGCAATAGTGGAGTTTCAGCTGCAGCAATCACGCGTGAGTCGCTCTGCGGAACAGCACCACTTCACCACCAATAACTGGGCCTCCATGCGAGACCTGTGTGCCTTGTTGCGCTGTTTCGAGTACTCCACCAACATGGCCAGTGCCAATGACGCCGTTCTCAGCGTTACTATCCCAGTTCTATGCCTCCTTGAAAAAACGCTTCGTGCGATGATGGAAGAGGATGTGGCACAGGAGGATGAGGAGGAGGAGGAGGAAGCGGGATCATTTCAAAGGCTTTCAGGGCAGTCTTTCACAAGTGGCTACGAGGGTGGGTTCCTGCACCAACAAACGCCAGGTACACAATTGTCCGGCAGAAAGGGCACAGTTCTGGAGGATGACGAGGTGGAGGAGGAGATGGAGGAGGAGGAGGAGGAGGAGGAGCCATGTTCACAGCAGGGTGGCACTCAGACCAGCTCGTGGCCATTACTGGTGCGTGGCTGGGGGGATACAGAGGACACAGACGATACACCTCCCACAGAGGACAGCTTTTCTTTGCCTCTGGGCAGCCTGGCACACATGAGCGATTACATGCTGCAGTGTTTCCGCAACGACAGCCGAGTTGCCCACATTTTAACTGGTGCTGATTACTGGGTGGCCACCCTGCTGGATCCCCGTTACAAGGACAACGTACCGTCCTTAATTCCCTCACTGGAGCGGGATCGTAAGATGCGCGAGTACAAGCGCACGCTGGTAGACGCGCTGCTGGTGGCATTCCCACCTGACAGCGGGCGTACGGTGGAAGCACAAGGCGAAGGCAGAGGAGGAGGAAGAGGTCGCCAACGCAGCCGGGGCACCGGCAGCACCTCAGAAGGCAGGGTTAGCATGGCCGAAATGTGGAAAAGCTTTGTCAGCACGCCACAACAACCAGCACCACCAGCTGAGATGGAACGTCTTAGCAGGAGGCAGCATTTCACCAACATGGTTGAGCAGTATGTGTCCACAGGCCTACACGTACTGGATGACGGGTCTGCCCCCTTTAACTTCTGGGTCTCCAAATTGGGCACATGGCCTGAGCTTGCCGTTTATGCCTTGGAGGTGCTGGCCTGCCCTGCAGCCAGTGTATTATCTGAACGTGTATTTAGCACGGCAGGGGGCGTTATCACAGACAAGCGCAGCCGCCTGTCCAGAGCCAATGTGGACAAGCTCACGTTCATTAAAATGAACCAGGCATGGATCCCACAGGACTTGTCCGTACCTTGTGCAGAATAGACATGTATACCGGTGGTGTGACAAAAACTGTCCGGCCATCGGATTGTGCCCGGCCCGTACTGCGCAGGCGCAGCGCTTGCGCAGTACAGAGGACAAGGAGATTCACAAAATCTCCGAAGATGAACGGCGCCTGCGCTGTGAGTGCAGGTTCAAGCCCCACCATCCAAGAGGACATACGGTAGCACATAGTAACAGGGCCCCTCACGGGCTCGCTTCGATCGCGGCCTTGCTTGGCTCGGCTTGAACCACGGATGGTGTGGCCTTCACCTGAACTCAACACGCAGGCGCCGTTAGTCTTGGGAGATTTTTGAAATCCCCTTGTCCTACATACTCAGCAAGCGCAGTACAGGGCGGACACTATTCGACAGGGGACAGAATTCGACACATCACCGGCCTTACCCAGCCATTGTTGTATTTTTGAACCAGTGTTGGCTACCTCGTCCTCCTCCACCGCCGCTTCCACCTACACAGCCACATCCACCGCCACCTCAACCTCCTACTCCATATGGACCTCGTCCTGCTAGGCCAAGATTAAAATTTTTATTTTATTTTTTTGTAGCGCACAGATCCTTTCCCCCTTACCTGCCTTTATGTTGTTGGCTCTTCGCAGGAGGGAGAAAGGCACACTGCACTACCAGCCCGTATCCTCCTATATAAAGAGGTTGAGCGGTGTACTTGACGGGCCGTGTCCACAGCCGGAGTCAAAACTCCTCCAGAGGATGATTCTCACCTCTACTGTAGGTAGAGGCAAGTCCTTTAATTGCCAGTAAAGTCAATGTCCACACCAGCTGAAACTCCAACTCTTATTCTCTCATGGCAAAATAAACTGTACTCAGATAGAAAAGGTTAGAGCAAAGAAACAGGACAGCTTAAGGTGTGGAGGAGGTCCAGGCACAAACGTAGCACATTCACTTCACTGCTTAGGTTTCTCAAACAGTTTTTGGCGCACGGTCTCTGCCACAGACATTGAGGTTGGTCTCTGCCACAGACCGGGTGTACAAGGCCCCTGCCACGGGCCTGGAGAACTTTGGTCTCAGCCACAGACCAGGGTGTATAAGGCCCCTGCCACGGGCCGGTTGAATAAGGCCTCTGATACAGTCAAGGTGACCTTGAGCTTCTCCTTCTACGAACCTAGCCCATATCAAGGGGAAGACATCTCTCCAGGGAGTCAACAGACCATTCCTTCACCGTGACTCCTGCATCGGTCCATCAGAATGATCCTCCCTTCCCTGGAACAGGGTCCCCTACACGAGGCGGCTCTGGACTCCAGGCTTTACTCCCGCCCCTAGGCCTCCATACCCAGGGCAGCAAGAACTCCAGGATAGTACCTCACCCCGGGCTAAAGGTGCCCGAGATGGAACAGGAACACATGCACCCAGGCCGAAGGCACCTGGGCGTGGACCCCACTGGACATCAGCCCCCAGGCCAAAGGTCTGCCCCTTTTATATGCTCTCCCGGCATGCACAGCAGGTTCCCCGCCCCGCTGTACTACTGCCAAGAGGGGACACAAAAGGCTCCACCTGTAGGCCGCAGGGAACTGCACACCAATACTGTCCCCCGAGGACAAAATGGTCCATGAATCCTACAGAATTAGGGTATTTGAGCCTATTTACCACTCAAACACTTTCCTTAAATTTAGCACCCCGCTACATTTTTATTTCAAAGTATTTTATTTTCCCACTAGCTTATCCATTAAATTAAATAATTTATTCCAGAAAGGGCGTATTCTGGGGCATTCCCACCATATGTGTGGCATCGTGCCGTTGAGTTTCTGAGGTTCTTAATGACTTCCTGTACCTCTTCTGCTGAAAAGGGGGCCTCCAGCATATTTTTTAATTTTTTTCTTTTTTTTATGTTCTTTTAAGTTATTTCCTATCCACATTTGTTTGCAGAGCACTTGCCATGTTCTTAACAACATTTTGCTGCCATTTGCAGCCCTCTAGCCCTTTCCATTACTTTTTTAGAGCCTTTTTAGTCGTCAGAAGTCCGGGTCCCCATTGACTTCAATGGGGTCCGGGTCCGGGTCCGAGTTCGGGTTAAAGTTCGGTCCCGAATCCGAACTTTTTTCCGAAGTTCGGCCGAACCCGCCGGACCCGAATATCCAGCTACCCGCTCAACTCTACCCCTGAGCTATAATTGGCCACAGGCAACCTGCCTTTGGCCAATTATGGCTCTCCTAGCTGCCGGCGCTGTGATTCGCCAAGCATGCGGGGTCACAGTGCATGCTTGGCCAATCACAGCGCCGGGATTGCACTGCGATGGCGCAGTGTATTGTGGGCCATCGCAGTGCAAATCGGCCCAAATCGTTCGATGTTCGCCGAACGGTCGAACAGCCGATGTTCGAGTCGAACTTACGTTCGACTCGAACACCGAGCTCATCCCTATTCCCTATATTCGTTTATGCACTGGAATTTTAATGCATATTTTACAGACTGGCCAAACCAGCAGGTTTTATGGAGGGGATGGTGTTTTTATGGACAACTGTATGCATGATTTTATATACCTATTTTTTACATTTATTGTTTTACATATATATATATTTTATTGTACGCGGGATGGCCATATTTTACAGTTTTATATTTTATATGTAAATGGTTTTACATTTTCACCTTTTAAATAAGGGCAATGTATTTATCCTGATTGCACACTTATTAGTATGTTTTAAAATATACTTGAGGAAACAGACTTTATGAGCCTACTAAGGGCTGCATTCCCAATGCACAGATGTGATGTATTTAGCCATAAAGAAAATGTCAGTTCGCTATATTATTCACTAATCATGTCAGAATGTCCCTGTTTCCTCTGGTATACAATTCCGGAATGCTTACTGAGCAGGGTTAACTTGGTTCCCAATTCAGTTATGCAAAACGGAAAGCGCCCCCCAAGGGGTTAACTAGCTCATCCATGCCTCGCCAAAGTTTATTTCATGGCAACACAGACTATCCAACAATGCTGGAGACCGGAAGTGCACGCCAGTAAGGGCAGTACAATTCGGATCTTCACGATGGATTATTTCCGCCCACAATAGGGTATGACGCGGTTCCCCGAGTGCGCATGCGTGATGACGCACGCGCGAGGGTTCCCGACATCAACCAATGGGCGGTATGTCTGGGTTATTTAATCCGGGTGCTGTGGTGGCTGGTCACGCCATCAGAAGAAGTCAGGAAGTGACGAAACGTCAGGGCGTGACCAGTATACCCAGCAAACCGGAAGTGACGTCTTTTGCGCTCCACAGCCTGCCTAACCAGGAAGACGCCAGAAAGGAACAACAGACTGGCGCTCATCAGGGGCAAGTTACCAGCGCTTAAAGCGCTCACATTTAAACGCCTGTTTTTTGATGTTTTAGGGTACGCGCATATTGTAAGGGGGTACTAAGGGGATTGTTACAATAACATTTTCCATACAGTACTACCCTATGTGGATTTGTTCTTTTCCCTCACTTATGTTAGCGGCATCTTAAACACAGGATTGTGGCAAAGAAGAAAGTTAGATTGATGAAGGATGGTTTATTTATGCCTATATTGATTTAATATCTGGTGAGTGCATGTTAAATGTATAAAATTAACGGAATACCGCTCTTGATGTATTCGTCTGAGACAAAATTCGTGAATCAGCTTGAAAGCAAACCGTGTGTTTTATTATACACACTAAAAAGGAATTAATACAGTTACAGTATATTAATTCAATAGCTTCTTAAAGGTTCCAAAATAATATTCAAGTATAAAATAAAGTTCAGTATATCAGATGCCGCATGCTTCTTAAAATCTTCTGATGTCCTTTAAAGATGTCCTTAAAATGGCCGATTAACCCTGTGTATGCTGAATAGTCTGTGGGTTGTTAGCCTAGATGTTTCCTGAAGCTCTGGCTGGTGAAGAAGAGAGCGTTCTAACCCAAGCACACAGCTTTTAAGACAGTCCTTTCTTTGTTGAAATTCGCGCTCAAAAGTGACCACACCCACATCATTAAAAATATTACCTCCCTTTCACTATCCACAATGTAGGGAGTCAAGAATATACATATGAGGAACATCTGGTTCGACTTACCAGTTTCAATAGGAAGTGCCTCGGTGTAAATTACAGGATGTGGGGGAAGGTGGAACTAGTCTAAATAGTTCTATACATCAGAAAATCTCAGTTTACATAGAAATACCTCAGGATGGAGCATATATTTACATAATCCATCAAAACCCAGACAGTTTCTGGAATCTGAAACTCAAGTTCAAATGTCACATTTGGGATTTATTAAATCATAAGTCCAACCATTCATTCAGTTACTTTAGAGGAATTCAATTCTTAATCAAATGTTATTCTGGCCAAATTTGATTTTTAGATATTAAGAATATAACATTCCCCTCTGAAATATGAATAATAATCATATTTTATTTAAATCATTCATACAATTATTTATGTCACATGTACTCTGACTTTGATCTAATAACTCCAAATGATTTGTTATTTGTAACCGAGTTTGCAACTCCAAAACCCATCCTTCTAAAGCTTATTTTGCAACATATCATCACCTTTCTTAATTTCCTTACTGATTTGATTATACAATTTTTTCATTCTAAACATTAAACATAATTGATATATAATGCATAACATAATAATAATAAAAATAATAACTATATGATGCGATAAAATATTTCCTGCTGCGGAAGTCATGAAAGTTTTTCCCCAAATGGATATACTAGTTCTGAATTGTCTCCACTAGGTGGCGCCTGCAAAATCCGACCATTGATGACGAGACACTTTCTCTGAGTCTGTCATGATTTGAAAACAAACCTTCTTTTTATCTATAAGAGTAATCAATTCAGAAGTAGTTCCAACTTTTTCTATTCTTGCTGAACATAATATATGACTATGATAACAAGAATGAAATATACTTTTATCTTGGTTAGGTAAACAAATGACTTTAGATTGGAATTGTAAACATGATGACAGATCTAATTGTTCTAAGTCAAAATTATCCTTGTTAAACACAAAATCTGTATACTACAACTTATAATATAATAATCGAGTATCACTAATTGGTACTCCCAAAACAGTAATTGGAACCAAAATTTCTTCTTTCCCTGCTACTGGATTCATAGAAGAACTATAACACTCATTCTGATTACATCCTATCCATTTATTTACCCATAAATCAGTATGATTTATTGCAAATGCATATTCTCTGGGTAAATTCTGCAAAATGCCAGGAGGAGTTATTCCGCCCTGAAATGCTTGCGCAATTATTTTAAAGTTAGTGGAATATTCTGTCTGGATCTCTAAACATGCTCTAGCTATATGAGAATGTTCTTCACTTGTCATTAGATTTAAAGTAATATTCTGAAGATGCACTATGGATGGACCCATTACATTAGCTGTTTTAATAACCATTTCTTATATTTGATTCAAATTTCTTTGGATTGTAATACCTTTACTTCCCACTAAACCAGCGGTCTCGAGATCAGAATTTAAAGTGTTAATATCCATACTATTTGTTATACTTCCCACCATACCAACTCCTAAAAATGCCTTCAACGATACCACGTTTATTCCTGTTATGATTCCTAATATTGATTCCAAACTATCTTTCAATACCCAATTCCATATTAACCAAATGTCCTTGACATTGTGGAAACCTTGTAGAAATTTTCCATTCTGAAATATTAAAGTTCCACAATATAATGACAAACTTTCATTCTCTCAATAGAGCTCTGGATTGGAAATGGTTAATCTGGAAAAGATTAGCAAGAACGCTATCTTTACCTACACATAGAGTCTTCCTTGGAGACACTACAACAACACTTGCATTAGCAGATTTCAACGGATAACCTTCTATTAATATGCAGCACTCATATATACCGGTATCATTTAAAGATACATTTGATTGATGATAAATAAATTTATCATTGATCCAATTCACAGTACCAAAAACTCCTTTATGAATGATATTAGTGATACTGTGAAGAAAGCTACCCAAAAATTCACCATTCCTTTTCCAAGTTAACAATGAACTTTGAGGTAGAAATATCTGAGTACTACATACCAAATTCATACCATCTTCATCTATCAATGATTTTTAAGGACTGTGGAGACACTTCTATTTCTGGAACAATAATATCTACCACAGTACGACTAATTTTAACTATCCAATATTTTTCCAAAACTTTGTAGCAGGTAATAATACTGTTCTACTGAATACCACAGTAATTTCCCAGTGATTTCAACATCATTATTTCATCAATATCAATATGCTTTTATCACTTTTGTCCTCCGTATTAATATCAATATTTATCATTTTTGTCCTCTATATTAATATCAGTGTCTATATCTCTTTTGTTTCTGAATAATGGAATGTCTTTGCTGTGAAAATCTTCCATCCTGTTAACCTCTGCATGGCTGGAACAGTTTGTGATATAGTTTTACCACTGACAAAATTGTCACTAGAGAATGAATCCGTTGATCAACTTTTTCTTTTTAGAACTTTTCTTTTGTTGTCATTTTCCTTCTTTAATCAGGTTTGTTCAAAAACCATTCCTAGGAAAAAATAAAAGCAGTATCATTTATCTAAATATAAATTTTTATCTCATAATATACAATTATTGTCTCATAATATACAATTTCCACTGATCATTGTGTACCCACATTTTTGTTGTCTACGTGCATTATCCACTGAATTGAGAGGTCTTTGAACTTGCACCATTAATCATTATGTTTTCTCTATTGCCCCTCTGTGCAGCGTAGACAAAAAACTCATTGGGAAACACAAGTGACATTTTCCTTCCTGTCATAAGTTCAAACGGAGAATACTTTGTTGCAGAAGATGCTGTGCTTCTAACACTCATCAAAACAAATGGTACAGCATCAACCCAAGTATTTCCTCTGTCCAACAATATTTTAGCAATTCTAGATTTAATGGTACGATTCATCCTTTCTACAATACCTGCAGACTGTGGATGATAAGGCACATGAAATCTCTGTTCTATTCCCAAAATTTTACACATTGCCTGCATGATTTTTCCTGTAAAATGAGATCCTCTGTCACTACTGAGATTTTTTTGGTATTCCCCATACTGGAAAAACATGATTCACTAGCATCCTAGCAGTTGTCAAAGCATCATCTTTGCGAACTGGTAAGATTTCAACCCACTTTGAAAAAATGTCAACCAAAACTAAAGCAAATCTGAATTCATTTTTCCCTGATGGTAAAGGACCTATATAATCTATTTGTATTGAAGACCAAGGTCCGTCTGCTGGAGGAATTCTTTGTAAAGGAGGTTTCTGCCCCTTTGGTCTAGGATTCACTTGTGCACAAATCAGACAGGATTTGATTACACTGTCTGCTATCTCTTCCATTTTTTCCCAATAGAACTATTCTTTAAACATGTAAACCATTTCTGCTTACCCATGTGACAATAAACATTCATGATGAAATTAAGTGAATTCCACCTGTAGGTGTTGACGTATAACGAGACACAGACAACTTTTTGTCATGTCATAAGGCCAAAGTTTTCATAAACCAAATGAGGTCTTATGACAACCGAAGAGGAAGGAAATAGACACATCCATTCTCTATTCCTCTAAAATTTAAGAAATCTGTGTGTCTGTTTTCCTGGCAACATTGAAATTCAGGTTGAATCACCAATTCACCATGCAAACCTGCTTCCTTGGCTAAATCTGTCACTATACAAACTACAAAATACTATGTGGGGTTGTAAAACCTGCAATATTCTCAGTTGCATTTACTGCATAATGCACAACCACTAATTATCTCAATGTCTAGAATGCTGTTGATACAGGTAAAGAAACCATAATCTCCATACGTTCCTGTAAAGGCTTTTCTTTCCGGAACCAATCAAAATCCCTCAAAATGTTTCTTCACTTATCATAAGCTGTACCTTGCATAAATTCAACTTAAAACCTCTTCTTCCAGAATTCTCAACAATTCTACCAGAAGAATAAAATGTTCCTTTAACCACTTGACCACTGGGCACTTAAACCCCCTTAATAACCAGACCAATTTTCAGCTTTCGGTGCTCTCACATTTTGAATGACAATTACTCAGTCATACAACACTGTACCCATATGAATTTTTTGTCCTTTTTTTCACACAAATAGAGCTTTCTTTTGGTGGTATTTAATCACTGTTGGGTTTTTTATTTTTTGCGCTATAAGAGAAAAAAGACTGAAAATTTTGTAAAAAAATTATTTTTTTTTCGTTTCTGTTATAAAATTTTGCAAATTACTATTTTTTCTTCATAAATTTTGGCCAAAATTTATACTGCTACATATCTTTGGTAAAAATAAGTACAAATTGGTGTATATTATTTGGTCTTTGTGAAAGTTATAGAGTCCACAAGCTATGGTGCCAATATCTGAAAATTGATCACACCTGAAGTACTGACGGCCTATCTCAATTCTTGAGACCCTAACATGCCAGAAAAGTACAAATACCCCCCAAATGACCCCTTTTTGGAAAGAAGACATTCCAAGGTATTCAGAAAGAGGCATTGTGAGTTTTTTGAAGTTGTCATTTTTTCCCACAATTCTTTGCAAAATCAAGATTTTTTTTTCTCTTTTTTTTTTTTCACAAAATTGTCATATTAGCAGGTTATTTCTCACACACAGCATATGCATTCCACAAATTACACCCCAAAACACATTCTGCTATTACTCCCGAGTATGGCGATACCACATGTGTGAGACTTTTACACAGCGTGGCCACATACAGAGGCCCAACATGCAGGGAGCACCTTCAGGCGTTCTGGAGCACCAAGGCCAATTCTGACATTTCTCTCCTACATGTAAAAATCATCATTTATTTGCTAGAAAATTACATAGAACCCCAAAACATTATATATGTTTTTTTAGCAAAGACCTTAGAGAATATAATGGTGGTTGTTGCAACTTTTTATCTCGCACGATATTTGCGCAGCAATTTTTTAACGCGTTTTTTACGGAAAAAAAATGTTTTGTGCTTAAAAAAAAAAAAAAAAACAGTAAAGTTAGCCCAATGTTTTTGCATAATGTGAAAGATGAAGTTACGCCGAGTAAATAGATACCTAACATGTCGCCCTTAAAAATTGCACACACTCGTGGAATGGCGCCAAACTTCGCTACTTAAAAAATCCCCATAGGCGACGCTTTAAATATTTTTACTGGTTACATGTTTTGAGTTACAGAGGAGGTCTAGGGCCAAAATGATTGCTCTCGCTCTAACGTTCGCAGAGATACCTCACATGTGTGGTTTGAAAACCGTTTTCATATGTGGGCGGGACTTACATATGCGTTCGCTTCTGTATGCGAGCTCACGGGGACAGGGGCGCTTTAAAAAAAAAAAAAAAAATTATTCTTCATTTTACTTTATTTATTTTAGTTTGACATGTTTTTCCGCCCTAAACATTTTTTTGATCACTTTTATACCTATTACAAGGAACGTAAACATCCCTTGTAATAGGAATATGGCATGACAGGTCCTCTTTACAGTGAGATATGGGGGGGGGGGGTGTCAATAAGACCCCACATCTCACCTCTAGGCTGGGAAGCCTGAAAAAAATACAAAAAAAACAAAACAACAATCCTGGCTTTGATCGTAGCGGTGAGTCGGTAGAAGCACCGGAGGGCGGCGGGGTGGGGGGGGGGGACACATCCCCTCTCGCCTCCCGTAAGAATGATCAAGCGGCGGAACAGCCGCTATGATTGTTCTTATGGTGTAGGGAATCGCCGGCTGAAAAAGCTAATATCTGAATGATGCCTGTAGCTGCTCCCATCATTCAGATATCCCCGCACAAAGTCAAGGACGTCATATGACGGCCGGAGGGCGGGAAGTGGTTATTGCAGAGTATTGCCGGGCATTGCGGAGTATTGCCGGGCATTGCGGAGTATTGCCGGGCATTGCGGAGTATTGCAGGGCATTGCGGAGTATTGCGGACTATGGCAGGGTATTGCGGTGTATGGCAGGGTATTGCGGTGTATGGCAGGGTATTGCACGGGTATTGCACAGGGTATTGTGGAGGGTATTGCACAGGGTATTGTGGAGGGTATTGCAGAGTATTGTGGAGGGTATTGCAGAGTATTGTGGAGGGTATTGCAGAGTATTGTGGAGGGTATTGCAGAGTATTGTGGCGGGTATTGCAGAGTATTGTGGCGGGTATTGCAGAGTATTGTGGCGGGTATTGCAGAGTATTGTGCAGGGTATTGCAGAGTATTGTGCAGGGTATTGCAGAGTATTGTGCAGAGTATTGCGCAGGGTATTGCAGAGTATTTTGCAGGGTATTGCAGAGTATTTTGCAGGGTATTGCAGAGTATTGTGCAGGGTATTGCAGAGTATTGTGCAGGGTATTGCAGAGTATTGTGCAGGGCATTGCAGAGTATTGCACCAGGGTATTGCAGGGTATTGCACCAGGGTATTGCAGAGTATTTCGCAGGGTATTGCAGAGTATTTCGCAGGGTATTGCAGAGTATTTCGCAGGGTATTGAAGAGTATTTCGCAGGGTATTGCAGAGTATTGCACCAGGGTATTGCAGAGTATTGCACCAGGGTATTGCAGAGTATTGCACCAGGGTATTGGCAGGGTGTATTGCAGAGTATTGGCAGGGTATAGCACAGGGATGGCTGAGCAGGGATGGATGGATGGCTGGATCTGTGACTGCAATTGTCACAGATCCAGCCCACAGTGCTGCTGCTGCCATCCGCTCCCTCCCCCTCCCCTCTCACACTGTACCGATCGGTACAGAGAGGGGAGGGAGGAACCGGCGTCATCAAATGACGCCGGTCTGTTTACAAGTGATTGCTCCGTCATTTGACGGAGCGATCACATGGTAAACGGCCGCTATCAGCGGCGATTTACCGCGATTCGTGATCCGCCGGGTCCTCTGGACCCGGCGGTCACGGAGTTTCCCGTGTGCGCGCCCCTTATAAAGATGAACCGGTCTTGGTTCACCACCAGCTACCAAACACCTGAAGCTGATATAACAGACTAATTTATTTTCAAATGTCACATCCCTTCAAGACTGATGCTGATGCTGAGAGACTGTCCTGTTATGTTGACTGACTATCCTCCTCCTCCTCAATGATCCGATTGATGATGATAGCTTGGAAGAACATTTTTGTTTCTGGGTGCTGCCACCAGTGGCTAAGGCCCAATTTTTCAGCCCCTGTTTAACAGGGGCATGTAATTACAATTTTTTATGCAATGCTTTGCAGCAGGGCTCATTCCTGCACTCCAACTAGAGTATCTGGGAGAGGTTGCAGTGTCGTGGCACCAGCACCAGTGGCTAAGGCCCAATTTTTCAGCCCCTGTTTAACAGGGGCGTGTTATTACAATTTTTATGCAATGCTTTGCAGCAGGGCTCATTCCTGCACTCCAACTAGAGTATCTGGGAGAGGTTGCAGTGTCGTGGCACCAGCACCAGTGCCTAAGGCCCAATTTTTCAGCCCCTGTTTAACAGGGGCGTGTAATTACAATTTTTGATGCAATACTTTGCAACAGGGCTCATTGCTGTGCTCCAAGTACAGTATCTGTGAGGGGTTGCAGTGTTGTGGCACCAGTGCCTAAGGCCCAATTTTTCTGCCCCTGTTTAACAGGGGCATGTAATTACAATTATTGATCTAATAATTCACAGCAGGGCCCATTCCTGCGCCCACCAAGAGTAACTGTGAGGCCTTACAGTGTTGTGTCAACACCACCACCACCACCACCACCAAAGGCCCAATTTTTCAGCCCCTGTTCAACAGGGGCATGCAATTACAATTCTTGATCTAATAATTCACAGCAGGGCCCATTCATGCGCCCACCAAGAGTAACTGTGAGGGCTCACAGTGTTGTGGCAACACCAACACCTAAGGGGCAAATTTCAGCAGAGTATATACGGCAGGCCCCTACTTTCGAACATCCAACTTACAAACGACTCCTCTTTCAAACGGAAGGATACAACAGGAAGTGAGAGGAAATCTACACCTAGGAAGGCAAATTCTCTCCTGTAAGAGTTAATATGGGGAAAAAAGTGTCTCCTCTCTACTGATTCTTTATCACCAATTCTTGTTTCAATAAAAACCCCAAATTTTCAAAAAACATTTGTCATTGGGACGGAAAGTGAGGTGAACTGTTCTGAACAGGTGCACACTGCACAGACAGCAAAACAAATGTTACAGGGGTGATAACTCTTCCCTATGTTTTCCAAAAAGCTTAAAAATAGATTTTTTGGCTGGAGCTACACTTAAACAATGTACCAGTTCAAAATTACAAACAGATTCTACATAAGAACAAACCTACAGTCCCTGTCTTGTATGCACCGCCTGTATACGGCTGTTCAGAGTATATAGGGCCTTTTTTATTTTGTGTGCGGGGTTCCCCTTAATATACATACAAGACCCAAAAGGGCTGGTAATGGGCTGGGGGAGGGGGGGAGGGGTGTGTGATGGGGTAGCTATGCCATTTTTCTTAAAGATTTTCATCCATATTACCGGGACCAGACATTACATTAAAGCCGCAAGCAGTTTTAAATGGCTTTTTTTTCCTTTAGAAATGTAATTTTGTGCAGGGACAGTTCTAAACACGGGAAACACGTGGCACTTCACAGGCATACTTTAGACACCCCCCAGGTACAATATTTAAAGGAATGTTTGACTTTTTTTTTTCACTTTATGCATCATTAAAATGACTGCTCCCGAAAAACGGCTGTTTTTAAAACTTCTTTTTGCATTGATACATGTCCCCTGGTGCAGAACCCGGGTTCCCAAACCCTTTTTAGGACAATAACATGCATAATAGTCGTTATAATTAGCACTTTAGATTTCGAACGTTCGCATCCATTGTATTTAATAGGGTTCTAACGTTCGTGCGAACTTTCGGTCCGTTCGCGGGTTCTGGTGCGAACCGAACCCGGGGGTGTTCGGCTCATCACTAGCGACGAGTGCTGTTTAAGTGTTGCGTGCCTGAACCTTCCCCTGTGTATTTTCTCTCTCCTGTCCTACTCTTCCTCTAAGTTCACTCAGCAAAGATAAAAATAAAGCCCAACTGTTTGGGTTTTACACGATGTGGACATTTGCAGACCCAACAAAACCAGCCGGTCCCTTAAATGGGGGTAAGTGCTACATACACACCGAATCCTCCATAGAGGTCTATGGGGACATGCTGGGACTTGTAGTTCATACACACCGAATCCTCCATAGAGGTCTATGGGGACATGCTGGGACTTGTAGTTCATACACAGAGAATCCTCCATAGAGGTCTATGGGGACATGCTGGGACTTGTAGTTCATACACACCGAATCCTCCATAGAGGTCTATGGGGACATGCTGGGACTTGTAGTTCATACACACCGAATCCTCCATAGAGGTCTATGGGGACATGCTGGGACTTGTAGTTCATACACACCGAATCCTCCATAGAGGTCTATGGGGACATGCTGGGACTTGTAGTTCATACACACTGAATCCTCCATAGAGGTCTATGGGGACATGCTGGGACTTGTAGTTCATACCCACCAAATCCTACATAGAGGTCTATGGGGACATGCTGGGACTTGTAGTTCATACACAGAGAATCCTCCATAGAGGTCTATGGGGACATGCTGGGACGTGTAGTTCATACACAGAGAATCCTCCATAGAGGTCTATGGGGACATGCTGGGACTTGTAGTTCATACACACCGAATCCTCCATAGAGGTCTATGGGGACATGCTGGGACTTGTAGTTCATACACACTGAATCCTCCATAGAGGTCTATGGGGACATGCTGGGACTTGTAGTTCATACACAGAGAATCCTCCATAGAGGTCTATGGGGACATGCTGGGACTTGTAGTTCATACACAGAGAATCCTCCATTAGAGGTCTATGGGGACATGCTGGGACTTGTAGTTCATACACAGAGAATCCTCCATAGAGGTCTATGGGGACATGCTGGGACTTGTAGTTCATACACAGAGAATCCTCCATTAGAGGTCTATGGGGACATGCTGGGACTTGTAGTTCATACACACCGAATCCTCCATAGAGGTCTATGGGGACATGCTGGGACTTGTAGTTCATACACACCGAATCCTCCATAGAGGTCTATGGGGACATGCTGGGACTTGTAGTTCATACACAGAGAATCCTCCATAGAGGTCTATAGGGACATGCTGGGACTTACTATACTATACTCTACACATGGACAGACTTTTCACTAAGCGAACATTTCTGTATTAAAAATCCTTTTATTGGTCTTATGTAATATTCTAATATTCTGAGATACTGAATTTTGGGGTGTCACTCGCTGTAAGCCATATATATATCACTCCGTGTGTAACAACATATCTATAGAAAATATATGAGTTTCACTTTTTGAACGCAATTACTGAAATAAATTAACTTTTTGATTACATTCTAATTTCATGAGATACACTTTATTGATTACAGGTTCATCTCTGGTCAAATTTTTTTTTCTTTTTGTTATATATCAATGAAGTTGAATACATAATTTTTTTAATTTTTTTTAGTGTAAAAAAATATATTTAAATGAAATGAAAAAAAATTGTTTCTCAGACGTGCACAATTATTAAATCTTGACTTATTGGGTACCTATTTACTCATCGTAACCTAATTTTTTTTTATTTTATAAAAAATAGGTATTATATGGAGTTTGTGTGCACTAAAATGCATTCAAGTGTATTTTTTCCCTGAAAATTTGCATTTAATAAACAGCTGCGTGAATATCGTACAACATAAAATATGGCAACAACCACCATTTAAATCTCCAGGGTCGCTGCTTTCAGAAAATATATAATTTTTGGGTATTATAAGCCATTTTCGTGCTAAAAAACATGATTATTTTAACGAGTGTGTGAGAAATGTCAAAATTGTCCCTGGCAGCGAAGGGTTAACTTGTTTACAAATTTGAATTTTTTTTGTCAGTTAGGAAAATTTTTTAAAAAAGTCATGTGATATGACCATATTCATATTTGAATTTTTTTAGTCAGTTAAAAAAAAAAAAAAAAAAAAGATTAAATCTTGACTTTTGGGCATCTATTTATTCATCTTAACCTCATGTTTTATATTTTATAAAAATAAAATAGGTATTCAACTGTGTTTGTGCGCACTAAAAATGCATTCAAGTGTATTTTTCCCCTGAACATTTGTTTTTAATAAACAGCTGCGTTAATATCGTGCAACATAAAATATGGCAACAACCACCATTTAAATCTCCAGGGTCGCTGCTTTCAGAAAATATATCATGTTTGGCTATTACAAGCCATTTTCGTGCTAAAAAACATGATTATTTTAACGAGTCTGTGAGAAATGTCAAAATTGTCCCTGGCAGCGAAGGGTTAACTTGTTTACAAATTTGAATTTTTTTTGTCAATTATAAATAAAAAAAAAAAAAAGGGTCATGTGACTTGATGATGTCACCAGTGGGAGGCTATATAAGGAGCTGTGGCAGGGTCTGAGCTCACTCTCAGAATTTCTCTTCTAGGGAAAGGACGTGAGCTCTGTTGCTCTTGAGACACGTTGCTTATTATTTTATAATAGCGCGTTTTCATAGCGAGAGAAGTGCGATAAAGTCAGCGGATCTTCTGTTTATCATCAAAGGAGACCCAATTATGCCATTAAAAATGGTTTCACCCATAACATCGGAAAACCAGCCCCCCGCACAGCCCAAAGCCCCCCGTAGGAGGGTGTGTAAGGCTATCAGGCGGGGGTTCAGGGCAGTTCTAAACACTGTCTGTATTCACCTAAAACCCCGACAGAGAGACTCAGAAGGTATGTAAGGATTTCATTCCATTATAATGGGAGAAACTGGAGAGAATTCTATACTGGAAACATTTTTATTATTACAATCTCAGCTCACTCCTTCACATGGCAGTTGGGCAGCAGGAGACATGAATCAGGTGTGTGGGAGGAATGCCCACATCCCATTGGCTGCCTGATGTAACTGACAAACACTTGTGTCCCATCACCAGTTTTAATTATAAATGCAAAAGCAAAGTCTATATACATATATATATATATATATATATATATATATATATATATATATAGAAAGAAAGAAAAAAAATATATATATATAGAAAGAACAAATATATATATAATTTATATTTATTTTTTTATTTCTTTCTCTCTCTCTCTCTCTCTCTCTCTCTCTCTATATATATATATATATTTATATATATATATATAATATATAGAAATTAAAAAATATATATATATATATATATATATATATATATAAAGAAAAAAAAATATATATATAAGGAAATTTAAAAAAACAAATAAATATATATATATATATATATATATATATATATATATATATATATATATATATATATGTTCAACTTTTTTTTTTTTCTGGAAAAAACTGCAAGCTGCAAGCACTGATGTGAACTATGTCATTGAAACCATATAACCTACTTTCTATGCGTTTTTGATGCAGAAAAAAAATGCACTGGACTGCATGTGGTGTGAACTGGCCCTAAGCCCTGGTTCACACTGGTGCGATTTGACATACGATTTGGCATGTCAAATCGCATGTCAAATCGGCGATATTTGCCGCAAATTGCGGGCAATGGCACCGTCCTAATCGGTGCGACGCCGCATCTGCGGCGCTGCACCGATTTCAAAAAGTAGTTTCTGTACTACTTTTTGCGATTTCGGGCCGCGATTTACATTGACATCTGTGGAGAAACCTGCACAGATGTCCCTGTAATCGCGGCCGAAATCAGGACTGACAGGCAGGAGTGAAATGGTGCGAGTTCAGCTGAACTCGCACGGCTTAATTCCCACAGCCCCAGTGTGAACCTGGGCTAAGGCTGGATTCACACCTATTGCATTTTTTGTGCTTTTTGCATTTTTCAGATTTGCACTACAGTCCATTTGCAATGGTTTCCCATGGAACACGTTCTGTAGTGCAAATCTGCAAAATGCAAAAAGCACTAAAAATGCAATAGGTGTGATTCCAGCCTAAGCCTTAATGGCCAAACATCAATTCCTTCCACTCAGGGCCAGTTCACACCACATGCAGTCCAATGCGTTTTGTTTTTTTTTTGCATCAAAAATGCATAGAAAGCAGGTTATATGGTTTTCAATAGCATAGTTCACACCAGTGCTTGCAGTTCCAGAAAAAAAAGTAGAACATGTTGCATTTTTCCTGCACTGGACTGTCCTGAAACACTGTAAAAAGCATAAAAAATGCAACGGAACGCACCTAAACACACTAGAACACACAGTTCAATTCTCGGCGGGCTCAGCAGGGACCAGCCAAGATTCTAACTATGTATGGGCAGGCTGATTAAGGGCTGGGTACAACCAGCCCATCTGATTTTTCATGCGATTATTGCCATCTAGTGGGTCGGAATGAGTGGCAGGCAACCGGCATTTTTATACGAAGGCCAACAAGAGTCATCCTTGTGTCCCTGTTATGTCGAGCTTATTCATTTGTCTCTGGCACAAGCGTTTTGAACTTTTCTCTCTATAATTTGATGTTGTACAAAGAAAAATATATGAAATGTAGGTGAAGGTGCTGAATCTAATTCCTCTCTTTTTTTTTTTTTGAAGATGAACGCAGTATTTACTGCAGACAAGGCTCACGTGGCAGGCCTGTCGATCATCACATTGAGACTCCAGCAGAGTGCGACCGTGACAAGGCCACGCCAGCAGAGTGCGACCGTGACGCGGCCACTCCAGCAGAGTGCGACCATGACGCGGCCACTCCAGCAGAGTGCGACCGTGACGCGGCCACTCCAGCAGAGTGCGACCGTGACGCGGCCACTCCAGCAGAGTGCGACCGTGACGCGGCCACTCCAGCAGAGTGCGACGTAGACACGGCCACTCCAGCAGAGTGCGACGTAGACACGGCCACTCCAGCAGAGTGCGACGTAGACACGGCCACTCCAGCAGAGTGCGACGTAGACACGGCCACTCCAGCAGCGTGCGACGTAGACAAGACCACTCCAGCAGAGTGCGACGTAGACACGGCCACTCCAGCAGAGTGCGACGTAGACATGGCCACTCCAGCAGAGTGCGATGTAGACAAGGCCACTCCAGCAGAGTGCGACGTAGACACGGCCACTCCAGCAGCGTGCGACGTAGACAAGACCACTCCAGCAGAGTGCGACGTAGACACGGCCACTCCAGCAGAGTGCGACGTAGACATGGCCACTCCAGCAGAGTGCGACGTAGACAAGGCCACTCCAGCAGAGTGCGACGTAGACACGGCCACTCCAGCAGAGTGCGACGTAGACACGGCCACTCCAGCAGCGTGCGACGTAGACATGGCCACTCCAGCAGCGTGCGACGTAGACATGACCACTCCAGCAGAGTGCGAAGTAGACACGGCCACTCCAGCAGAGTGCGACGTAGACACGACCACTCCAGCAGCGTGCGATGTAGACATGGCCACTCCAGCAGCGTGCGACATAGACATGACCACTCCAGCAGAGTGCGAAGTAGACACGACCACTCCAGCAGAGTGCGATGTAGACACAGCCACTCCAGCAGCGTGCGACGTAGACACGGCCACTCCAGCAGAGTGCGAAGTAGACATGGCCACTCCAGCAGAGTGCGGCGTAGACATGGCCACTCCAGCAGTGTGCGACGTAGACATGGCCACTCCAGCAGCGTGCGACGTAGACATGGCCATTCCAGCAGCGTGCGACGTTCACATTGCTACTCCACCAAAATTCCAGGGGAATGTCTCCAGTGAAGATGGGGGCAAGGTTACAAGAAAGGATAGGCATATACTAGTGGTAGGGGATTCAGTAATTGGAAGGATACAGAGGGCAATCTGTCACAAAGACCGGTATCGCCGGACAGTATGTTGTTTACCGGGCGCTCGGGTTCGGAACATTGTAGATTGCATGGACAGATTGTTGGATGGGGCTGGAGTGGACCCAGTTGTCATGGTATATATTGGTACCAATGACAAAATTCGAGGAAGATGGGGTGCCCTAAAAAATGATTTCAGGGACTTAGGGGCTATATTGAAGAAAAGGACCTCCAAGACAGTATTTTCAGAAATACTGCCTGTACCTCGAGCCACACCAGAGAGGCAGCAGGAGCTTAGGGAGCTTAACATGTGGCTGAGGAACTATTGCAGGGAGGAGGGGTTTGGCTTCATGCCGAACTGGGCTGACTTTTCAGTCGGTTACAATCTTTATAGCCCTGATGGATTGCACCTAAATGAGAGGGGTGCAGCTTTTTTGGCAATGAAGATGACCAAAAGGTTGAAAGAAATGTTAAACTAGGAGATGAGGAGAAGGGATCAGAAAATGATTTGCTAGTGAACATGAGGGAGAAGATCTTCAAGTCAAGCCATCATCACCGGAGTCCACTATGTCATCACTCTCTTGAAAGATTCTCATCAGCAACTGTCTTCAAGAGAGCAATACTTACAGCTATCTTCACCAACAGGAGTGCCACATTATCTTTTCAGCATAGTTTAAGTTTTGTGTGTGGGGATAGAGTTATGTAAGACTCAGTGGAAAGTCTGGAGGAACCCTCCCAGGGACCAAGTACGGCTGTACCAACACAGGTCCCTACACTGGTGGCGGCTGCCACTCCAGCAACCGGAGGGTCTTCCCATCAGCCCTCCATTTTTTTGTTTTTGAAACTTCTGAATCACCAACTATCAATGTAATTGGACAAACAAGACAATTGACTGTTCCTAGAAGAAGACAACAAAAAGTCTGAGGAACCCTCCCGGGGACCAGGTACGGCTGTACCAACACAGGTCTCTACACTGGTGGCGGCTGCCACTCCAACAACCGGAGGATCTTCCCATCAGCCCTCCATTTTTTCGTTTTTGGAACTTCTGAATCACCAACTATCAATGTAATTGGACAAAGAAGACAATTGACTGTTCCTAGAAGAAGACTCAACAAAAAGTCTGAGGAACCCTCCCAGGGACCAGGTACGGCTGTACCAACACAGGTCTCTACACTGGTGGCGGCTGCCACTCCAGCAACCGGAGGGTCTTCCCATCAGCCCTCTATTTAGCTTTCTGCAGCTTCTGCAGAAGCTTTAAAGTTCGACAATACATCACCCAAACATAATCACCTGTAAAAAAAAAAAGTGCCTGAGATGTTGGTGGTAATCAGGGGGGGAAAGGAAGGTTGGAGAAAGAAGGGGGGTGAGGGTTGGGGGGAACCCCCACACCCCTTCCTTACCCCCAACCTCCCCCCCTTTTCCTCCCGCTCTCCCTCTCCCATACTCCCCCTTGTTTTACCTTTCCCTTTAGAATGTGATATTTTTGATTAAACTTGGAGCTTAATGTCTACATTTACACTCTTGGCAACTTTTGGATATGAGGCAGCTTTTGGAGGACTTGGTTCGGTTCCCCCCGGGCCTAGCAGGCTGATTACCACCAACATCTCAGGCACTTTTTTTACAGATGATTATGTTTGGGTGATGTATTGTCGAACCTTAAAGCTTCTGCAGAAGCTGCATTCTTTGGGTGTGTGTGTGTATAACATACATACATACATACATACAGTTTAGGTTAAGTTTGGATTTCTTCTAGAGGAGTTTTGAGTGGACATAACTGATGTACTCCGCTCAGCGGGGGCGGGCCTTAGAGAATAAAGGCCTCATATGGGCAGCACAAGGGTTAGCCTTGCAGAACTGGGGTCCTTGGTTCAAATCCTGACCAGGACACTATCTGCATGGAGTTTGCATGTTCTCCCTGTGCTTGCGTTGGTTTTCTCCGGATACTCCGGTTTCCTCCCACACTACAAAGACATGCTACCTTGCGTTGGTGGTGCAGTGGTGAGCATAGCTGCCTTTCAAGCAGCTGACCCGGGTTCAATTCCCGGCCGACGCCATCTCCAATTATTGGAGTCCTCAGAGAGAAAAGTGCTGTATAAGATCAATGCTGAGTATATATTAGCAGTGGAATGAAATGAATGTGTGGAATGTTTGAGGAAGAAAATGTTCCCCCAGATTGTATAGAAGGTGAACCCAACAACTGATAGACACTTAGGCTGTGATCACACCTAGGAGTTCTTGGGACTGAAAATGGCCAAAATGTTGGAAGAAATTTTAAACTAGGTGACGAGGAGGAGGGATTAGAGGATGATTTACTAGTGGATATGGAGGAAGAGGATCTTCAATTCAAGCCATTATGACGGGAATCCACTACGTCATCAATCTCTTGAAAGACTCTCATAAGCAGCTTCTGAATCACCAACTATCAATTTAGTTGGACAAACAATACAAATGGCTGTTCCTAGAAGAAGACTCAACAAAAAGGCTGAGGAACCCTCCCAGGGACCAGGTACGGCTGTACCAACACAGGTCCCTACACTGGTGGCGGCTGCCACTCCAGCAACCGGAGGGTCTTCCCATCAGCCCTCTATTTAGCTTTCTGCAGCTTCTGCAGAAGCTTTAAGGTTCGACAATACATCACCCAAACATAATCACCTGTAAAAAAAAAGTGCCTGAGATGTTGGTGGTAATCAGGGGGGGGGAAAGGAAGGTTGGAGGAAGAAGGGGGGTGAGGGTCGGGGGGAACCCCCACACCCCTTCCTTACCCCCAACCTCCCCCCCTTTTCCTCCCGCTCTCCCTCTCCCATACTCCCCCTTGTTTTACCTTTCCCTTTAGAATGTGATATTTTTGATTAAACTTGGAGCTTAATGTCTACATTTACACTCTTGGCAACTTTTGGATATGAGGCAGCTATTGAAGGACTTGGTTCGGTTCCCCCCGGGCCTAGCAGGCTGATTACCACCAACATCTCAGGCACTTTTTTTACAGATGATTATGTTTGGGTGATGTATTGTCGAACCTTAAAGCTTCTGCAGAAGCTGCATTCTTTGGGTGTGTGTGTGTATAACATACATACATACATACATACATACATACATACATACAGTTTAGGTTAAGTTTGGATTTCTTCTAGAGGAGTTTTGAGTGGACATAACTGATGTACTCCGCTCAGCGGGGGCGGGCCTTAGAGAATAAAGGCCTCATATGGGCAGCACAAGGGTTAGCCTTGCAGAACTGGGGTCCTTGGTTCAAATCCTGACCAGGACACTATCTGCATGGAGTTTGCATGTTCTCCCTGTGCTTGCGTTGGTTTTCTCCGGATACTCCGGTTTCCTCCCACACTACAAAGACATGCTACCTTGCGTTGGTGGTGCAGTGGTGAGCATAGCTGCCTTTCAAGCAGCTGACCCGGGTTCAATTCCCGGCCAACGCCATCTCCAATACTTGGAGTCCTCAGAGAGAAAAGTGCTGTATAAGATCAATGCTGAGTATATATTAGCAGTGGAATGTTTGAGGAAGAAAATGTTCCCCCAGATTGTATAGAAGGTGAACCCAACAACTGATAGACACTTAGGCTGTGATCACACCTAGGAGTTCTTGGGACTGAAAATGGCCAAAATGTTGGAAGAAATTTTAAACTAGGTGACGAGGAGGAGGGATTAGAGGATGATTTACTAGTGGATATGGAGGAAGAGGATCTTCAATTCAAGCCATTATGACGGGAATCCACTACGTCATCAATCTCTTGAAAGACTCTCATAAGCAGCTTCTGAATCACCAACTATCAATTTAGTTGGACAAACAATACAAATGGCTGTTCCTAGAAGAAGACTCAACAAAAAGTCTGAGGAACCCTCCCAGGGACCAGGTACGGCTGTACCAACACAGGTCCCTACACTGGTGGCGGCTGCCACTCCAGCAACCGGAGGGTCTTCCCATCAGCCCTCTATTTAGCTTTCTGCAGCTTCTGCAGAAGCTTTAAGGTTCGACAATACATCACCCAAACATAATTACCTGTAAAAAAAAAGTGCCTAAGATGTTGGTGGTAATCAGGGGGGGAAAGGAAGGTTGGAGGAAGAAGGGGGGTGAGTGTTGGGGGGAACCCCCACACCCCTTCCTTACCCCCAACCTCCCCCCCTTTTCCTCCCGCTCTCCCTCTCCCATACTCCCCCTTGTTTTACCTTTCCCTTTAGAATGTGATATTTTTGATTAAACTTGGAGCTTAATGTCTACATTTACACTCTTGGCAACTTTTGGATATGAGGCAGCTTTTGGAGGACTTGGTTCGGTTCCCCCCGGGCCTAGCAGGCTGATTACCACCAACATCTCAGGCACTTTTTTTACAGATGATTATGTTTGGGTGATGTATTGTCGAACCTTAAAGCTTCTGCAGAAGCTGCATTCTTTGGGTGTGTGTGTGTATAACATACATACATACATACATACATACATACATACATACAGTTTAGGTTAAGTTTGGATTTCTTCTAGAGGAGTTTTGAGTGGACATAACTGATGTACTCCGCTCAGCGGGGGCGGGCCTTAGAGAATAAAGGCCTCATATGGGCAGCACAAGGGTTAGCCTTGCAGAACTGGGGTCCTTGGTTCAAATCCTGACCAGGACACTATCTGCATGGAGTTTGCATGTTCTCCCTGTGCTTGCATTGGTTTTCTCCGGATACTCCGGTTTCCTCCCACACTACAAAGACATGCTACCTTGCGTTGGTGGTGCAGTGGTGAGCATAGCTGCCTTTCAAGCAGCTGACCCGGGTTCAATTCCCGGCCAACGCCATCTCCAATACTTGGAGTCCTCAGAGAGAAAAGTGCTGTATAAGATCAATGCTGAGTATATATTAGCAGTGGAATGTTTGAGGAAGAAAATGTTCCCCCAGATTGTATAGAAGGTGAACCCAACAACTGATAGACACTTAGGCTGTGATCACACCTAGGAGTTCTTGGGACTGAAAATGGCCAAAATGTTGGAAGAAATTTTAAACTAGGTGACGAGGAGGAGGGATTAGAGAATGATTTACTAGTGGATATGGAGGAAGAGGATCTTCAATTCAAGCCATTATGACGGGAATCCACTACGTCATCAATCTCTTGAAAGACTCTCATAAGCAGCTTCTGAATCACCAACTATCAATTTAGTTGGACAAACAATACAAATGGCTGTTCCTAGAAGAAGACTCAACAAAAAGTCTGAGGAACCCTCCTAGGGACCAGGTACGGCTGTACCAACACAGGTCCCTACACTGGTGGCGGCTGCCACTCCAGGAACTGAAGGGTCTTTCTATCAGCCCTCTCTTTTACCTTTCTGCAGCTTCTGAATCACCAACTATCAATGTAGGAAATGGTAATCAGCCCTCCCGGGGACCAGGTACGACTGTACCAAGACAGATCTCTGCATCAACGCTTCATCTACTGAGATCACCTAAAAGGTATTTCCAATTTTTCAGCCACATTTTTTACACCTACTTTCTATTGATTACTTGTTCCCATTCACATAGCATATCTTTAAGAAAATTAAAAAAATTGCTGATCACAATTAATGGCGGAACCCCATGGAAAACAAAACATAAAACATGGCCACCCAAAATCCAGACCCCCTCCTAAGCACACATCCTGACAGGCCAGGAAAGGGGGGGAGGGGGGTGAGCATTCACCCATACCAGAGCACATGACCTCAACATAAAGAGGTGCCTTGTCAGGGGGGAGGGGGGTAAACCCCTTTGCATGGTCCACTCCCCATGTCGAGGGCACGTGGCCTGGTATGTCTCAGGAGTGGAAGGGGGTGCACGCTCATCCCCCCCTCTTTCCTGGCCTGCCAGGCTGCATGTTCGGCTGGGGTTCTGGTATCAGATTTGTAGGGGCCATGTTTTGTTTGTAATTTTTCACACGTGATTCCCTCTTTAAAAGGCGAGCAGCAAACTTTACAATTTTTATTACGTTTCATTCTGTGAATGAGAACGTGTAACAGATATAAAGTAGGTGCTATCCCAATATGGCTGCAAAAGTGGAAATACCTTTTAGGTGAGCCTCAAAGAAGTAGCGCTGGTGCCACATTCAAGTGGTCACCATTCAGACGCAAATAAAAACAGCAGAGACCGGCCAGCACACCTGGTCACAGTAGGTGGAGCTGGTAGCAGCTCCACAGATAGACAATCATAGACAATGATGAAGGGCATCTTTGTTGCCCAATCCACCATACTGGGAATGGACTCTCTACCATCTATGAAGAGCCAGGCTTCCACATTCAAGTGAGTTGTCCTGTCCCTGCCTGTCTACATTTCAGGTTACACCCATGGCTAGCTCATGTCCTCTTATATAAGACAGAGCCTATCCATAGCCATAGACACACTATACAGACCAGAGGACATGTATTTGTCCCATTCCACACAACGGACATCACCAATATTGGCGAAGTGACCACTGAGGCCTATAACAGCTGAAGGACTCTGTAGCTCTTGTTCACTCTACAAAAAGGATCTGCATCTCTAGGTCACTTAAGAATATCATAACCAAAGGGAAATATGGATGGCTCAATGGGTAGGGTGGATGGAATGAGAACCATTCAGAGTCTCCCCCTACAGGACAGAATATGAAAGATTCATAACACTACAATATGGACCTGTATCTCCAGTTCGTTTAGGAAATTTAAAGCCAAATAATGAAGAGGATGAAAAGCGGAACTTCACTTTATAGGTGAAGTTCTGCTTTAAGATCGGGCAGCACAGAGGCTTAGTAGTTAGCACTTATGCCTTGCAGCCCTGGGGTGTTTGGTTTATATCCTGACCAAGACACTGTCTGCATGGAGTCTGCATGTTCTCCCTGTGTTTGCGTGGGTTTCCTCTGGGTACTCCGGTTTCCTCCCACACTCCAAAGACATGCTACCTCACGTTGGTGGTGCAGTGGTAAGCATAGCTGCTTTCCAAGCAGTCTGACCTGGGTTCGATTCCCGGCCAATGCCATCTCACAAGATGGCTGCTTCACCTGGTAAGTACCCACCTTCACATAATATCTGTATATACAATGTTCCCTCTACAGTACTGTGCAAAAGTTTTAGCCAGGTGTCAGCAAATGCTATAACCAAAGGGGCCATGTTGATCCCTTCCTGGCTATGTGGGGGGATCCATAGTAGAGAAGGATCTGGAGGTTTTGGTAGATCATAAGCTTTGCATTGAAAATTGCATTGCATTGAAAAAGTATTCATACCCCATTAAATTTTCCACATTTTGTCATGTTACAACTGTATCGACACCAACCCTCTCTTTACCTGCCTTGTTCGGCTCCTCGCAGGAAGAGAGGGCACACCACACCACAAGCCCGTACCCTCCTATGTGAAGAGGTTGAGCGGTGTTGTTGGTGGGTCTCCACAGCCAGAAAGCCAGAATCCTCCAGAGAATGGTCCTCACCTCTATAGTTAATAAAGATAAGTCTCTATCTCCCCCAATGACTTCAATGTCCACACCAGCCGGAACTCCAACGTAGAGTTTATTTCTCTTAGATAACAGTCTCTGATAGAAAAGGTGGGAGAAAGAACAGGACAGCATAAGGTGTGGGAGAGGTCCAGGCACAAACGTAAATACACTTCACTGCTTGGCTTCTCAAGCAGACTCAGCCCATTTGGATAGTCTCCCAGGATAGGGACTAGCAACTAGACATGTGCATTCGTTTTCGTCCGAATGCATTTTCGTCCGAATTTCAGCTATTTTCGTTATCGTTTTAACAAACGAAAACGAAAGCACAGAATCCGAAAACCGAAAGATCCGACATAAACAAATGCTTTATTTTCGTTTTCGTTGCTACAACAGTTCGATATAGATAGGAGATTCGACGTGACGCTGACAATAACAATCTGTGTCTATCGAACCTGTGGTCGAATGTGCCTAACCTTAAAGCCCCATACACACTATCAGTTTTCTTGCAGGTTTTTCTCTTCAGGTTTACCAAAACCATGTAGTGCAAGGGCCTGCCTGATTGCATACGAATTGAAACTCTTAAGGTTTGACCTCATATTAGATGGTTTTGGTAAACCTGAAGAGAAAAACCTGCAAGAAAACTGATAGTGTGTATGGGGCTTAACTCTATTAGTCCAAGATTATTCTACATAGGAGAGAAAAGATTTGACATTATAGAGAAAAAAGATTCGTTATTATAGAGAGAAAAGATTCGACATTATAGAGAGAAAAGATTCGACATAGGAGAGAAAAGATTCGACATTATAGAGAGAAAAGATTAGACATAGGAGAGAAAAGATTCGACATTATAGAGAGAAAAGATTCGTTATTATAGAGAGAAAAGATTCGACATTATAGAGAGAAAAGATCACTGCTTGTGGGCGGAACATTCGACCAGAAATGTAGGATTGCAGAGTCGTACAGTTTCGCTGCTCCGTCGAATCTTCTTTGAACATTCGACAGACACCATAAGCCTTCAATGACAGATTCGACCTTAATTAATTCAGATTTTCGGACGAATGCAATTTTTAACGAAAAACGACATAAATATAAACGAATTTCGGGAGTAACTTAATAAATTAATTTTTCGGACGAAAACGAAATTCCGAAACGAAATATTTCAGTGTGCACATGTCTACTAGCAACCAGAATGGTGCTCTCACTCAACCGCAGTCTCTGCCACAGACCTGGTGAGCTCCGTCTCTGCCACAGACCTGGTGAGCTCCGTCTCTGCCACAGACCTGGTGAGCTCCGTCTCTGCCACAGACCTGGTGAGCTCCGTCTCTGCCACAGACCTGGTGAACTCTGTCTCTGCCACAGACCTGGTGAACTCCGTCTCTGCCACAGACCTGGTGAACTCCGTCTCTGCCACAGACCTGGTGAACTCCGTCTCTACCACAGACCTGGTGAACTCCGTCTCTACCACAGACCTGGTGAACTCCGTCTCTGCCACAGACCTGGTGAACTCCGTCTCTGCCACAGACCTGGTGAACTCCGTCTCTACCACAGACCTGGTGAACTCCGTCTCTGCCACAGACCTGGTGAACTCCGTCTCTGCCACAGACCTGGTGAACTCCGTCTCTGCCACAGACCTGGTGAACTCCGTCTCTGCCACAGACCTGGTGAACTCCGTCTCTTCCACAGACCTGGTGAACTCTGTCTCTTCCACAGACCTGGTGAACTTGGTCTCTTTTTAAAGCTTGACCTCTGTTAAGGAGAAGACATCCCTCCAGAGAGTTATCAGGCCCCTTCCTTCACTGTGACTTCTCACCAGTCCCTCGGAACGGTTCCTCCCCCGGCTTCCTCGTCTAAGATGCGGGTCCCTTCGCAAGGCGGCACCCTGGGATTCCTCGATCCTTGATGGGCCCAAGGCCTTTGCTGCAGCCCCAGGGCTAAAAGTGCCTGGGACTGACTCACCGACCTCCGCCCCTGGGCCAAAGGTGCCCAGGGCAGACAGGAACACACTCCCTGGGGTAGGACCCCCAACCACGACAGAACCCCAACAGGCAGCGTCTGCCCCTTTTATATCCTCTCCCAGCATGCACAGCAGGCCTTGCCACACCCACCGTATGGCTGCTGAGAGGGGACACACAAGGCACAGCACTGTATCAGCGGTTCAACCCTGGCCTACCATGGCAGCGCCACCTGCAGGCCACAGGGAACTGTACACTGATACTCTCCCTGCAGACAAAAAATGGTTGACAGAATCCTGACAATTGGGGTGTTTGAGCATAACTTCCACTCAAACACTAAATTTAGGACCCCGCTACACAACCAAAAACACAAATGCATTTTATTGGGATTTTATGTGATAGACCAACACAAAGTAGCACATAATTGTTAAAAGGAAAGAAAATGATTTTCAACATTCTTTACAAATAAATATATGAAAAGTGTGGGGTGCATTTGTATTCAGCCCCCCTTTACTCTGATACCCCTAACTAAAATCTAGTGGAACCAATTGCCTTCATAAGTCACCTACTTAGTAGAGTCCACCTGTGTGTATTCTAATCTCAGTATAAATACAGCTGTTCTGTGAAGCCCTCATAGGTTTGTAAGAGAACCTTAGTGAACAAATAGCATTTTTGAAAGCAGCGGCAAGCCTGCTGATCTCGACGGAGGAAATCTGGCAGGAGCTTTTGCCCCTCCAGGTTCCCTCGTCATCTCTTCTCGTGATAAAGTAATACAAACGAAATTGTTATACAGATCCTACTTTACTCCATGCTTACTATTTAAACTGAATAGATTGCCCTCTGCATTGTGCTCTCGTTGCCGCATGGCTGATGGCACGTTCTTTCATTTAATGTGGGAGTGTGCTCCGATCAGGCAGTTCTGGTCGGAGGTCACGGCCTTCATTAGTTCATTGACACAATTACCTAATGTATGTAATCCTCTAAGGTGTTTACTAGGCTATATAGATGATGATAGTATTGTTTTATGCTAAGAAAGCAATAACCTTCCATTGGAAGTCTCCATCCTTACCCACTATTGCCTTCTGGCTCACAAATATTAACCATGCTGTATCATTATACAAACTGACATATGAGGCTAGAGGGTGTCCGAAAAAATTCAGGAAGGTTTGGGGCTACTGGGTTGATTCTGAGAGCTCCGTCTCTCCTGCTCCTTAAAAATGTGACTGAATATTGTCTTCCTGATATATGCCAACTGTTTACCAGCTTTCTAAAAGACATTTTTTGCACTGTACTGGATTGGGCGATGTTCGCTCCACGAGTATCTGTTTGTTGTCTATTGTATGTCTTGTTTTGAAAAAAAAACTTAATAAAAATTTACCTTTAAAAAAAAAGCCTGCTGATCTCACAGGTTTTCCAATCCGACAGAACACCGCTGCTTTCAAACAGTCAGTCAGAATTGTAAATACTGTATTTCACGATATAAGCGGAGTTTACTGAAATAAAAGATAGTAAAATGACCTGGCCCTCCTTCTTAGTATCACTCTGCGCTTATGGAAAAAAACTCTAAAGAAACAAGTGCTGGAATAAAACGTAAATACTGACAGCAGCTGCTTAAAA
This sequence comes from Rana muscosa, assembly GCA_029206835.1. Taxonomy (NCBI): domain Eukaryota; kingdom Metazoa; phylum Chordata; class Amphibia; order Anura; family Ranidae; genus Rana; species Rana muscosa. The sequence continues at coordinate 6,300,147 of CM055117.1, forward strand.
ATCAAACATCAAAAATCAAAAATCAAACGTAAATCAAACGTAAATGCAATGTAAAGTAAACAGTCTTAAAAAACTTATATTAAAAGTTCAGAGTAAAACTGTAGCAGCGCTACGGACAAATGTTCATATGTGCGTCTTCTATATAATTATCATATAGGTGGTGTGGATAGTGAACAGTGAGTCTGGTTATAAGAGATTCCAATCCTAGTTCCAGTGCTTCTTTCACCAAGGTGTAATTCACCACGTGGGGGGAAAAAAGTCCCCTTAGGGGCAGTACAATTCGGATCTTCACGATGGATTATTTCCGCCCACAATAGGGTATGACGCGGTTCCCCGAGTGCGCATGCGTGATGACGCGTGCGCGTGAGGGTTCCCGACGTCAACCAATGGGCGGTACGTCTGGGTTATTTAATCCGGGTGCTGTGGTGGCTGGTCACGCCCTCAGAAGAAGTCAGGAAGTGACGAAACGTCAGGGAGTGACCAGTATACCCAGCAAACCGGAAGTGACCTCTTTTGCGCTCCACAGCCTGCCTAACCAGGAAGACGCCAGAAAGGAACAACAGACTGGCGCTCATCAGGGGCAAGTTACCAGCGCTTAAAGCGCTCACATTTAAACGGCTGTTTTTTGATGTTTTAGGGTACGCGCATATTGTAAGGGGGTACTAAGGGGATTATTACAATAAAATTTTCCATACAGTACTACCCTATGTGGATTTGTTCTTTTCCCTCACTTATGTTAGCAGCACCTTAAACACAGGATTGTGGCAAAGAAGAAAGTTAGATTGATGAAGGATGGTTTATTTATGCCTATATTGATTTAATATCTGGTGAGTACATCCCCATAAGGGGACCTTTTCCCCCCATGCGGTGAATTACACCTTGGTGAAAGAAGCACTGGAACTAGGATTGGAATCTCTTATAACCAGACTCACTGTTCACTATCCACACCACCTATATGATAATTATATAGAAGACGCACATATGAACATTTGTCCGTAGCGCTGCTACAGTTTTACTCTGAACTTTTAATATACGTTTTTTAAGACTGTGTTTACTTTATATTGCATTTATGTTTGATTTTTAAGCAGCTGCTGTCAGTATTTACGTTTTATTCCAGCACTTGTTTCTTTAGAGTTTTTTTCCATAAGCGCAGAGTGATACTAAGAAGGAGGGCCAGGTCATTTTAGTATCTTTTATTTCATTTTATTTCCACATATTTTACTCCGCAGCAATGGATGCTCTAAGATTTTTAAGTAATAGGAATATTAATCTAGATGCAATATTTTCTGATAGTGAACCCACTGCCACTCAGGTGAATTATAATGGAGCCATGTCAATGTTGGGGAACATTTTAGAAAAACAAGTGAGGACATGGTGGGACAAATGTACCCTAGAGCAGTATATAAAAGAAAAAATTATCATCCGCAGCCTAAGATGGGAAGTTGTTCCCCCAAGATGGGCTGGATGATCCAGGCCCCATACAAGAATGGTTCGATTTTTTCAATGGGGTAGGTTTTAAATTGCAAGAACTGATCCTACAAAGAAAAAAATGTAAAATGATCATCCTGGAGAATAAAATTAATGCATTGCAACAACAGCTAGACCCTATTAAAGACACTCAGCCCATTATTGACTTTAATGTCAGAACTAACAGAAGACTTGAGAAAGTGGACAAAGACACCCAGAAAAAGAAAATAAAGAAATATCACAGAGATATGGGAGATTTTAAGACCAACAGCATTTATGCTTGGCAACAAACCCTCCCTGAAAATGTGAATTTAATAGAAAAACCCAGATCGACTGAGCCCTTGATCAATCAAGCCATAACAACACTGATGGATAGAGTACGAGGCTTTATAAGTGACGATGAAATTGAATTTAATTCACCCGCAAATTTTTCCACCCCAATTCCAATAACAAAAAAGGGGAAAATGAGAGGAGGAGGTGGGAAAAGTAATCAGGTGAACAACCAACAATTCAATAATCATCCGCACACACCATATCAAGTGCCAACTCAAAATAAATTTCAACCATTAGAGCAACACAACAATTATCCACCACCCCATCCTTTTTTAGGGAGAGGAGGGGGAGGTCAGAGAAGGGGTCGGGGCTTCCCACCACGCAGAGGAAAACCACAGTACCCTCCAACATATCCGAGAGACCAAGAATGGAGAGACCCCCAGCCTCAGAACCAGTGGACCAGAGAACAGACCCCATACACACATCAAAGGAATATAGATCCAGAGGATGCAGGGCAGGAAGGAAGGTCCAGAAAAAGAAGGAGAAACCACTAAACAACGGTATATATAACTTAAGTCCAGTGGTGCTAACGCACAAAGAGGTGAATATTCTCAATATGGGCCTCAAATGTGGAATGAAGCAGCCAGTAAACAAATTTAATGTATACATTGATGTACACAAATATATTAAAAAGCTAAATATAAAGAAACATTTCGTAGGATTGAATACACGAAATATGATCACCAACACGAACCCCCAGGGGATTGTAAACAGTGGATTAAAAAACAAATCACTGTTCAACCCATTGAATAACCCTAACCACCAAGTGGAGGTTTTTAAGGGTCTAATCATACGTGACCTACATCAACTGGTACCCAAAAAGAACACAAGCCTGAAACATATTCAGGAAGGGATCGATGCACTTGAAAAAAGAAAAGACATTATCATCAGGCCAGCTGACAATGGGGGTGGAGTCGTTATACTAACGAAAGAAATGTACCATACACAGATCACAGAGATGCTAGCTGATGAAATAACGTATAAAGTCTTAGACTGTGACCCAACACAAGCCTTTAGAAATCAGCTAACAATACTAGCAGGAATAGGTACTAAGTTGGAAGTACTATAGGATAAAGAAAGGCATTATCTAGTACTGGCCAGTAGCAAAATCCCTACGATCTACACTCTACCGAAAATTCATAAAGACTCCACCAACCCTCCGCCTAGACCTATTGTAAACAGCATAGATTCCACTGCATCGAGAATGGGACAATACCTAGACACATCTTTGCAAAAAAGTGTGACAATGACACAAGCATACCTGAGAGACACCAAGGACTTTCTGAATTGTCTACAAAATGTCAAAATAACTGAAAACCAAGATATTCTACTGGTAACAGCGGATGTGTCCTCCCTCTACTCAATCATCCAACATGATGACGCCTTATTGGCCCTAAATTGAGCCCTGAGTAAGAGGGAGGACCTACCCCATAACCAAAAAGTATTCATTGGCCATGCCCTGGACTACTGCCTCTCGCACAACTACTTTTGGTACGCCAATAAATTTTATTTGCAACAAAGGGGCATTGCGATGGGGGCCAAATTTGCCCCCAGCATTGCAAACCTTTTTATGGTAGAATGGGAGGACAAAGTGATTTTTAAAGACAGAACAGCTGAGCTCATTTTTTATAAACGTTTTATAGATGACCTGTTTTTAATTTGGGCTGGTCCGGTAGAGTCACTACAAGAATTTTTAAAGGTTTTAAACATGAATAATAACAATATCAGACTGACCACTGAATGGCATAGAGAAACGATTAATTTCCTTGATGTCACTGTCTACCGTCAAAACCTGGAGTTTGGCACTAAGGTCTTTTTTAAACCAACAGACAGAAATAGTTACCTCCCAACTACAAGTGGACACCACCCACAATGGCTAAAGAATATACCAAAAGGCCAAATCATGCGAGTAAAACGCAATTGTTCTGATAATAACAATTTCTTTACACAAGCAAAAGTCCTCACAGACAGATTTGTAGCAAAAGGTTATGCACCAGAAGCCCTTCAGAAAATTGTAGAAGAGGTGTCACTAGTACCCAGGGAAACATGCTTACAACTGAAACCCAAACCAATACTAGGAGGAATTTCTAGAGTTGTTTAACGTGTATCTTTCCAGAGGGTGACACTCCGGATACACTAGTATAAATATGCCACCGTCCCGATATACATGAATTTACTAAACTGCTAACTAAGGGTTGGACTTTAAAGGCATACAAGGTAGGTAAAGGTAAAAAACTAGAGGTTTATTAATATACAGAAAATTGGGTATGGAATTGAGATATGAAGCCCCATTCTTTTGAGTTGGTTCCTCCTAGTATTGGTTGGACTTTAAAGGCATACAAGGTAGGTAAAGGTAAAAATCTTTGAAACATAAAACAATCATAACAATCATACAATCATAAAATATCAATTTCATTGATCAATTATTATGGCTGGACCATGTGGTTTATCAGTAGGTTTCTCATACTACAATACATTCTCCTTATGGTGACTCAGCTGAGTATAATAAACAATAGAGAGAGACTGTGACTTTACAATTATAAACCAGATAACCATCAAATGGATCCAGAGGAGATGGAGAACTTGCTCGAAATGTTGCGCGTTATTGTAAACGCTTCCTCACGAGCATAATTTATATATTTCTATAAGGTATACAGAAAAAACATAATAAATGATTACATAAAGCCTAAAATATAAAACACATTTCTTAGCATACAACACTTTATTGCATAGATTGTTGGCATTTCAATGATACACAGTTCAATTGGTTCCGTAGTTCAAACACTAATCCCTCCCCTCCAAAAATATTTATAGGAACCACACCCATATGGTGTGGATAGCTTAAATCCCAATATTTGTAACTATGCAATATGAGGTAGATACACCTATGTCGCACTTAAATAGTGAGGCAGGTATCTACATATATGGACTATATCGTTATATCACAAATTGAAAGTATATTTATCATATGTACTTACTTCAAAATTAGCATATATTGAGCCAATGTTTGGCCGGTCACGCGTCTACCTCTACGGTGGCAGTGAATAACCACTATATGCCCCATCAAGGAGATAGTATCTGTAGGTAGTAATAATACAAATTTACTTATTTGTATATATATATATATATATATATATTGTGGGGGGGTTAGCTCGGCAGCGGGTGTGTGTGTGATCCCCTGGATGGGCTCCCCACACAAAAACAGGCCCAGCAGACGGAGGTTGTGGTTTTCAAGATCAAAAAGGTGCGGTTTATTTCTCTATTTACAGTGACAAAAAAACACAGCAAAGCAAAAAGAAACATAAACAAAATAAACCCTGGTCAGCTTGACCTCTGACTAAACATGCAGGTTTCCTAACTAACAACTGGGATCAGCCTGGTGCTGTCCTAGTCCCTAAGTCCCTGGTTTAGTAAATGTCCAAACAAATAGCCACACAGGCTTTGTCTCACCGCACAGGGGTTCACTCTCCCTAGACAGTCCACACAGGTCTGGTTCCAGGCATGAGCAAACACCTAATGAAGCTGGGAGTTTTTATAGAGGCCTTAAACGAGCTGACAAGCTTCAGCTGGTCTCATCAACTCCCTGCCTGCACGACGCCCAGCACTCTCCCTAGAGGTATGAATCATCCATGAGCCCACTAGCCTCAGCTGGGCTTCATCAACTCCCTCCCTAGTTGTATAAGTCGGCATAAAGCCTGAATCTGGGAGAAATATATCTACCCCCCTGGATGCAACCAGGTGACTTTACCTTCCTGCTGTCACATACCCCCCCTCTTGTTTTAACCTTGGGGTTGGAACACCAGCAATCAGGCATTCATGTACTCGAGACAAAGCATCCACATTCCCCATTTGAACGCCAGGGCGATGCTTTACTGTGAAGTTGAATTCCTGTAGGGCCAGGAACCACCTATTCACTCTTCTATTTGTCTCCTTGTTTTGAGCCATCCACTTTAACGGAGCGTGATCCGTAACCATGTCAAAGTGCCTACCTAGCAGATAGTACCGAAGGGAATCTAGAGCCCACTTCACCGCTAAACACTCCTTTTCAACCGTGGCGTAATTTACCTCATGGGACTTCAACTTCCTGCTGAGGTAAATGACTGGGTGCTCTTCCCCGTTCCAGACCTGGGACAATACTGCTCCTAACCCCACATCTGACGCATCACTTTGTACGACAAAGTCTTTAGAGAAGTCGGGTGAGTACAACACTGGCTGGCTACATAAGGCTTGTTTCAAGAATTGGAATGCTGCCTCAGCCTCGGGGGTTCATTTAATCATGACCGACCCTTTCCCTTTCGTCAGGTTGGTTAGGGGCACAGCCTTAGAAGCAAAGTGGGGAATGAAGCGCCGATAATAACCCGCGATTCCCAGAAAGGCTTGTACCTGCTTCTTGCTGTTGGGACGTGGCCAACTTTGGATGGCCTCGACTTTGTTGAGTTGGGGTTTTATTACTCCCCTGCCAATGGTGTACCCAAGATATTTGGCCTCCTCCTGCCCAATGGTACACTTCTTGGGGTTAGCCGTAAACCCCGCTTCCCGGATAGAGTCTAGGACTGCTTGCACTTTTGGCAGATGTGAGGCCCAATCTGTGCTATGGACAATTACGTCATCCAGGTAAGCCGCAGCATACTTCCGATGGGGCCTCAGTATCTGGTCCATTTTCCGCTGGAATGTGGCCGGCGCATTCTGTAACCCGAACGGCATTCTCTTATATTGGAACGCCCCGTCTGGGGTTACAAATGCGGTTTTCTTATTGGCCGACTTGGCCAGGGGAATTTGCCAATACCCTTTTGTGAGGTCAAGAGTCGTCATGTATCGGGCTGTTCCCAGCCGGTCGATCAACTCATCTATACGTGGCATGGGGTAGGTGTCAAATTTTGTAACTTTGTTCAACTGACGAAAATCGTTACAAAATCGCCAGCTCCCATCCGGTTTAGGCACCAACACAATGGGACTAGACCAATCACTTTGGGACTCCTCTATCACCCCTAAGTTCAGCATTTTCTGTACTTCCTCCCGTATTGCCTCCCGTCGGGCCTCTGGGATCCGATAGGGTTTTAACTTCACCCTTTCACCGGGCGGGGTAATAATATCATGCTCTACCCCAGATGTTTGTCCCGGCAGCTCAGAGAACACCTCCTTGTTGCGAAGCACAAACTCCTTCACCTCCTGTTGTTGGGGTTGTGACAAGGTGGCCTTCTATTCCAACCTCCGGAATCACGCAACCAGTTTGAGCTGGTGACCAAGTTTCTGCGACTAGGGACTCTCTATCCCTCCAGGCTTTCAACAGATTAACGTGATAGATCTGTTCGGGCTTTCGCCTTCCTGGTTGTCTGACCTTGTAATTCACTTCGCTCACTTTTTCCATTATCTCGTAGGGGCCTTGCCATTTGGCAAGGAATTTACTTTCAACCGTAGGGACAAGTACCAATATCCTATCCCCCGGGGAAAAGGTACGGGTCTTGGCTCCACGGTTGTACACTCTCTGCTGTGCCAACTGCGCTTGGGCCAAATGTTCCTTCACGATGGGCATTACCTGTGCAATTCGATCTTGCATCAGGGCGACATGCTCAATCACACTCCTGTGGGGAGAACTCTCACTTTCCCAAGTTTCCTTGGCAATATCCAACAGTCCTCTTGGGTGTCACCCATACAGTAACTCAAAGGGGGAGAATCCCGTAGAGGATTGGGGCACCTCCCTAATAGCAAACATCAAATAAGGAAGTAGACAGTCCCAATCCTTTCCATCTCTATCCACCACTTTCTTCAACATTTGTTTTAGGGTTTTGTTGAATCTTTCAACCAGCCCATCGGTTTGGGGGTGATACACAGACGTACGCAATTGCGTCACTTTGAACAATTTACACAGCTCTTTCATAACCCGGGACATAAAGGGTGTACCTTGGTCCGTAAGCAGTTCTTTACAAATACCCACCCGGCTAAAAACAAGAGATAGCTCTTTGGCTATGGTTTTGGCCGAGGTATTTCGGAGAGGGATCGCTTCTGGATAACGGGTGGCATAGTCCATTATAACTAATATGTACTGGTGCCCCCTAGCGGACTTGATTATAGGACCTACCAAATCCATTGCGACCCTCTCAAACGGGACCTCAATGATGGGTAGAGGGACCAGCGGGCTACGGAAATGTGGCATCGGGGCCGACCTCTGACACACAGGGCAGGAGGAACAATAATTTTCTATGTCCTTCATCACCCCAGGCCAATAGAATCTCTGTAATACCCTCTCTCGGGTTTTCTCTGTCCCCAGATGACCTCCAAGAATGTGCCCATGGGCCAACTCCAACACCAACTTCCTGTAAGGTTTGGGCACCACAAGCTGCTCAACGGTTTCTTCTGCCCTTTTTGCCACCCGATACAGTAGGTCCTTCTCTACGCTGAAGTATGGGTAAGTGCAGGTATTATCTGGGTTCACTAACTCGCCATCTATTTCCACTACGTTTTCCCGTGCCTTTATTAGGGCGGGGTCTTTTAACTGTTCTGTGGCAAAATTTTCCCTGTGAACCTCAAGATCAGAAAACTCCACAGACGGTAGGTTTTCGTCTGAGGAGGTGGGCTCCTCTCCAGTTTCTTGAGTCTCGCCTGCCAATACTGACAAGGGAAATTCTGGAGAGTCCTCACCACTCTCAGAGGAGTTCTGGCTATCACCTTCCTGGTACATAGGGGCACCAGTGGGGGGCTCAGGATCATCCCACAGTTCCCAGAACTTCGGAAAATCCCTTCCCACAATGGCATCATGCGGTAATTGAGATACTAACCCCACTGGATGAGAGAGGGTACCTTTGGGGGTCTTGAAACACACTGTAGTCACTGGATACTCTCGGGTGTCCCCATGCACACAAATAACAGCTACCTTGCTATTCCCAGAGACCTCTGTTTTAACTAATTCAGCCTTTATCAGGGTCACAAGGCTACCTGAATCCAGTAATACCACAACATTTCTACCATTAATACACATTTTGCATAAATGTTTCTCAGTTCCCCGAATGGCAGTGCATGCGACTGTCGCACACAGCGACTGACGTCTGTCCGTCAGAAAGTCACATTGCATGGGTTCCTCCACAACCGGGCAATTTGCTGCAATATGTCCCGCTTGCCGGCAGCGGTAGCAAACAATCCATTTGGCTGCCTCTTGAGCCCCTGACTTCCCAGGCTGTTCTCGCCAAACTTTGGGTAGAGCTCCCACCCTCTCACTCTCTCCACCCTCACCCCTTGGAATCCTCTTATCCGCCCCTGGGGATGGTCTGGTCTTAGGGTGGAAAGTCCGAGAGTCTCTGGAAGAGGCCGTCAGGTTCTCTGTAGCCAAGTATTTCTCTACACGATCCACAAGACCACCGGCCGTCTCTGGGTCTCCATGGCTTACCCACTTTTGGATGGCAGTAGGAAGAGCTCTCAAAAACCGATCCATTACAACACGTTCCACAATCTCTGGTGCGGACAAAGTCTCTGGCTGTAGCCACTTCCTGCTCAGGTGAATGAGATCATACATTTGAGACCTGGGGGGTTTTCCAAGCTGGAAAGTCCAGTTATGCACACGCTGAGCCCGGACAGCCAGGGTGACACCCAGCCTTGCCAATATTTCAGCTTTTAGCATCACATAGTCTTTTGCTTGGTCAGGCTCTAGGTCATAGTAAGCCTTCTGCGATTCACCAGTTAACAGAGGAGCCACCAGTCCAGCCCACTGCTACTCAGGCCACTTTTCTCTTTCAGCAGTCCTTTCAAATGTGGTCAAAAATACCTCTGGATCATCCTCTCCAGTCATTTTTGTCAATAAACGACTCACCCCAAAGGACGCGGTATTAGTGGGACGGCTTTCCTCACTGGTCTGCGGACGTTGCTGCATTACTGCTTCCATTTGTTGTAGTCTCTGCTCTTGCTTCTGTAACAGGTCTATGAAGCGGGCCTCAGATTGCTGCTGGGCTTGTTGCTGAGCTTCCAGACTCTGTTGGTGAGCTTGCTGCTGGGCTGCAAGGCTCTGTTGATGAGCTTGCTGCTGGGCTGCGAAGCTCTGTTGTTGAGCTGCAAGGCTCTTTTGCAAACCTGCATTTGTCTGCTGTTGATTGGCATTTGCTAGAGCCAGCTGTTTCAGTATCTCCTCCATGCTGGCTTAAAAAAAAACTGCCACTGGTTCTCCACCAACTGTGGGGGGGTTAGCTCGGCAGCGGGTGTGTGTGTGATCCCCTGGATGGGCTCCCCACACAAAAACAGGCCCAGCAGACGGAGGTTGTGGTTTTCAAGATCAAAAAGGTGCGGTTTATTTCTCTATTTACAGTGACAAAAAAACACAGCAAAGCAAAAAGAAACATAAACAAAATAAACCCTGGTCAGCTTGACCTCTGACTAAACATGCAGGTTTCCTAACTAACAACTGGGATCAGCCTGGTGCTGTCCTAGTCCCTAAGTCCCTGGTTTAGTAAATGTCCAAACAAATAGCCACACAGGCTTTGTCTCACCGCACAGGGGTTCACTCTCCCTAGACAGTCCACACAGGTCTGGTTCCAGGCATGAGCAAACACCTAATGAAGCTGGGAGTTTTTATAGAGGCCTTAAACGAGCTGACAAGCTTCAGCTGGTCTCATCAACTCCCTGCCTGCACGACGCCCAGCACTCTCCCTAGAGGTATGAATAATCCATGAGCCCACTAGCCTCAGCTGGGCTTCATCAACTCCCTCCCTAGTTGTATAAGTCGGCATAAAGCCTGAATCTGGGAGAAATATATCTACCCCCCTGGATGCAACCAGGTGACTTTACCTTCCTGCTGTCACAATATATATAGGTAATTGCATATATACTAACTTCTCTTGAATTATCTATCTAGGTCCACCTTGTATGGACCAAAATGGATAGTCTGGTGACAAGATGAAAGAGAAAAAAAAGAAAAAAAGAGAAAGGGGGGGGTAAAAATCACAAGAAATAACAGTTGGGGGTTGTTAGAGGAGAGTGGAGAGGCTGGCCATTTGGACAGTATTATTTGACTTGAGCCATTTAGGCTACCCAGTCAATTATGTGACTCAATAAATATGTAAATCACACCAGACCAATATCATGATATGGGTGATGATATGTAAATTACTAATAGTATATATCCCATACATTTTATAAAGGACCAGGAAAAAAGGGGGCAAAGAAGGAGCTCACCGCGTTGATATATTAAAGGTAATTTGATAGAACGATCGATGCTGGTAAGCAGGGAGTCAGTAAAGTACACTCGGGCCAATCCGGAATAGGTCGGTTACTTGTATATTGTAGTAGTGAACATCAAATCCAAGGTTTGACAGACTAGTTTAAAGTCTCCAATGTATGGTCATTATATCACCCATTCAAATTGATAGGGGTGAAGTTGGACCTATATAGAAAAGTATACAGACAAGGAATTAGTCCATATTATTGCTGGGGGTATTCAGTTATGAGTCCCAATAGTTGGTTCCTAACTTTACCTTAATTCCGGATGATGGTCAGAGATGGCAGGTGTATTAATGCTCGGTAACGGACCGTCTATGTGTTGTGTGCGGCATCTTCCCGATTATAAAGGCACCTCCGCCGGAAGTGCGCCGCCGTCACCCGGAAGTAATGGCGCACGTACGTGCGTGGTGTCAGCGTTTAGATATACATATGCCGTGAACGCGGCGGGCGGAAGCTTATGTGAGGGAGGTGGTTCCACTCCATAGTGTGTCTCCGCAGCCCCAATCAGACAAATTTCCGGTATATTGCTAAATGTTTGCGATACAAAAATGATTCACTTTCAAAACTGGATGGTATATATAATATTGTAGAAATACTGGGAGGCTGGATCAGAGCGTGAACCACACGAAGCAACGGAACTGAGACCATACGACGGCCAACAAAAAATAAAAATAAAAAATACATTTTTTTTTAAATGTCACTAAACATTTTATCTAATTAAAATCTGGGTGTGAACTAAACACACATATAGAACATTGGCATATATTTATAGTCAATTTTAGCTTGTGCAATTGACACATAACCTTGCATTTATATTTCAGGCAATTACATCATATTACATAGGTAGGTATATTTAACTATACAATAGTTGCAAACTAGAAAGGCAAATTTACAAGACTCAATTGGAGATTGTATAGGTGTTATAGCATTGATGCATAATGCACATTCCCATCCACTAGAAAAGAGTGGAAAACAGAATAAACATAAGATTAAAAGAAAAAGAATCAGTTGAGGGGGAAAAAACATCACATGAGTGACAAGTTCGATATATTATATTTTGAATGGGTATATAATTTCCTACTTTTTTGGGGGCATGAACCATAGAGGAGGAAATGGGAGATTGTAGATGGTATAGATGTCAGTCAGTGTCAGAGCGTCCGAAAACCCATATTTATGTTATATGATATTAAAGGTAAATATTAAGGGAGTGGTTATTTAAAGACCATAATTAGGTCAAAACCAGTGTTAAAAAGTGTATATATTTTAAAAAGTGAGTTCATCCATACTAGATGTAAAAAAGATAAATAAATCATAAATTACTCAGTGTGCCCAACATATCAATATGGCTAAGTAGCAACAGTGCATTAACTGTGAAAGAATTATATAAGGGAAATTAAAGTGTGTTATGAAATAATCATAATAGGTGAATATGGTATATTTAGTTTTCAGGCGGTCTGACAGTGAGAGGCATATAGTCATACATATTATGATTATTTACAAGAAAGGTTTGTAAGATATATTCTCATTCAAACCGGGGGACTGGATCGCATTCAGTCGTTCGATCCATAGTGTCTCCCTCTGGAGTATTAATTTGTCCCATTCTCCTCCCCTAGGGTTTTGGGGGATCACGGCCAGTACAATAAATGATACACACGAGGTGTCAAATCTATAATAAAGATCAAGATGCCTACTAATAGGAGTGAGCATCTTGCCACCACTTGAATAGTATAGGTGGTAATTTTTCTCTGTCTAAATTGTCTGGCCGTTTTCCCCACGTAGAAACATCCGCATTTGCATGTCATCAAATAGACTATGCCTTTTGTAGAGCAGTTTGCGGAGAATCTAGGTTTGAATATTTCCCCATTTGGGAGTGTAGTATGGGTTGCTGGTAGGACCCATTTACAAAATGAGCAACTGCCACATCTAGTGGTTCCTAGGGGTGGTTGGACCACTATGTTGGCTGGTTTGGTATAATGACTTCGGATTAGTCTATCACAAAGTGATGTAGCCCTTCTAAATACAACTTGTGGGTATTGACCCACGTATTTACTTAGGGTTGGGTCTTCCCTAAGGAGATGCCAGTGGGTTTTGAGCATAGTTCGGATATCCTCAGATTGAGAGGAAAATTGCGACAACCCTTCATCAGAAAAGATGTCCCTCTCCCACCCCCCCAGGTACAGGTTTGCGTAGGCCGGCGCACAGCAAGTGCCCATGGCCACGCCCTGTACCTTTTCTGATGAAGGGTTGTCGCAATTTACTGATCGCATCCTTTGTTGGATGCGATACATTGATGATATATTTTTGATCTGGACGGAGGACCGTAATACCCTTGACAAATTCATTTCTAAACTTAATGTCAACAAATACAACCTCAAATTTACCTTTAGTTGTGATACTAAAAAAAACAATTTCCTTGATTTAACCATCTTTAGAAATGAAGACGAATCTTTGGCGACCGACTTGTATCGGAAGGATACAGCAGGAAACACTCTGCCGCATGCGGCTAGTGCACATTCTCCAGCACTTATTCGAAGTATTCCTTATGCGCAGTATATTCGTCTACGACGAAACTGCTCGTCCCTTAGCAACTTTCAGCGACAAGCTAAACAGTTACAAATACGCCTCCGGGCTCGGGGATACAGTAAAACTCTGTTGCGCCAAGCGTATAATAAGGCCGTAAATCAAACCAGAAACATGTTACTGTTTAAAAAGAGACCCCTTCCCCCTACCCAAACGGTTAAATTAATAACTAAATTTTCCTCTCAATCTGAGGATATCCGAACCATGCTCAAAACCCACTGGCATCTCCTTAGGGAAGACCCAACCCTAAGTAAATACGTGGGTCAATACCCACAAGTTGTATTTAGAAGGGCTACATCACTTCGTGATAGACTAATCCGAAGTCATTATACCAAACCAGCCAACATAGTGGTCCAACCACCCCTAGGAACCACTAGATGTGGCAGGTGCTCATTTTGTAAATGGGTCCTACCAGCAACCCATACTACACTCCCGAATGGGGGAATATTCAAACCTAGATTCTCCGCAAACTGCTCTACAAAAGGCATAGTCTATTTGATGACATGCAAATGCGGATGTTTCTACGTGGGGAAAACGGCCAGACAATTTAGACAGAGAATAAATGACCACCTATACTATTCAAGTGGTGGCAAGATGCTCACTCCTATTAGTAGGCATCTTGATCTTTACCATAGATTTGACACCTCGTGTGTATCATTTATTGTACTGGCCGTGATCCCCCAAAACCCTAGGGGAGGAGAATGGGACAAATTAATACTCCAGAGGGAGACACTATGGATCGAACGACTGAATGCGATCCAGTCCCCCGGTTTGAATGAGAATATATCTTACAAACCTTTCTTGTAAATAGTCATAATATGTATGACTATATGCCTCTCACTGTCAGACCGCCTGAAAACTAAATATACCATATTCACCTATTATGATTATTTCATAACACACTTTAAATTCCCTTATATAATTCTTTCACAGTTAATGCACTGTTGCTACTTAGCCATATGTTGGGCACACTGAGTAATTTATGATGTATTTATCTTTATTACATCTAGTATGGATGAACTCACTTTTTAAAATATATACACTTTTTAACACTGGTTTTGACCTAATTATGGTCTTTAAATAACCACTCCCTTAATATTTACCTTTAATATCATATAACATAAATATGGGTTTTCGGACGCTCTGACACTGACTGACATCTATACCATCTACAATCACCCATTTCCTCCTCTATGGTTCATGCCCCCAAAAAAGTAGGAAATTATATACCCATTCAAAATATAATATATCGAACTTGTCACTCATGTGATGTTTTTTCCCCCTCAACTGATTCTTTTTCTTTTAATCTTATGTTTATTCTGTTTTCCACTCTTTTCTAGTGGATGGGAATGTGCATTATGCATCAATGCTATAACACCTATACAATCTCCAATTGAGTCTTGTAAATTTGCCTTTCTAGTTTGCAACTATTGTATAGTTAAATATACCTACCTATGTAATATGATGTAATTGCCTGAAATATAAATGCAAGGTTATGTGGCAATTGCACAAGCTAAAATTGACTATAAATATATGCAAATGTTCTATATGTGTGTTTAGTTCACACCCAGATTTTAATTAGATAAAATGTTTAGTGACATTTTTCAAAAAAAATTATTTTTTATTTTTATTTTTTGTTGGCCGTCATATGGTCTCAGTTCCGTTGCTTCGTGTGGTTCACGCTCTGATCCAGCCTCCCAGTATTTCTACAATATTATATATACCATCCAGTTTTGAAAGTGAATCATTTTTGTATCACAAATGTAGCGGCCTCACCCCGTCCTCTTTAGCTAGGGGTACGTCACGCGACAGAGTGAGGTGCGCTACGGCCCATGTCCTCCCCATAACTGTGGGTGAGGTGAAGGCCAATACCTGATGTTTCCTCGGGCCGGTGTGTCCTGGGCTTGTACCGAGTCTTTTGATCAGAAACCACCAAACCACCCTTTGCTCCCATTAACAGAGTCCATACACCGATCACAGTCCAACTGTTGGTTTATTTCGTATCTCCACATACAGGCAATGCGATGGCATGATACGGTGGGATGAGCAGGTCGAGGCACTATACTGATCTGGGTCCCTACACCCCCTGTGCTATGACCAAGGGTTGTAGGAGTATTGACATGAATACCTCCGTTGCGTTGCGGCCCCTATCAGGGGAAGATGTCCTCCAAGGGAGTTACCGAAGGCCCATCCGTCACCGGGTTGACACTACACCGGGTCTTCGAACGAGTGACCTCCCCAGCCTCCTCACCTCAGATGCGGGTCCCCTCGCAAGGGGCGCCCTGGAACCACTTCACCCTTGCGGGACCCGGTCAAAGTCACCGGGCCCCAGGCCTCCTCAATAGTACCTCACCCCAGGCTGAAGGTGCCTGGGATGGAACCCCAACTTCATCCCGGCCAGGCCTAGGGCACCTAGGCCGGGAACCTTGAATCGCCCGCACCCAGGCTGAAGGTGCCTGGGTGCGTGAAGAGATGATCCCCGAAGACAGACCTCGTGGCGAGGGCGTCTCCCCCTTTTATCTCCTCCCGTCGATACCACGGCGGGTTCCCCGCCCCAGCCGTACCATCTCCAGGAAGGGACAAAGAAGGGTAGCACTGTGGTAGTGATTCTACCTGAAGCCTGTAGGTACTCCGCCACCCACAGGCAAAGGAGAATATTGCACCACCCAATCCTCCACGAATAACAAAAAGGGGTCTAAACCCTGCCATAATTACACACCTGGGTCACACTACCCCCAGGTGTATCCCACTAACTTTGAAGACCCCGCTACACAAACATTTAGCAATATACCGAAAATTCGTCTGATTGGGGCTGCGAAGACACACTATGGAGTGGAACCACCTCCCTCACATAAGCTTCCGCCCGCCGCATTCACGGCATATGTATATCTAAACGCTGACACCACGCACGGACGTGCGCCATTACTTCCGGGTGACGGCGGCGCACTTCCGGCGGAGGTGCCTTTATAATCAGGAAGACGCCGCACACAACACATAGACGGTCCGTTACCGAGCATTAATACACCTGCCATCTCTGACCATCATCCGGAATTAAGGTAAAGTTAGGAACCAACTATTGGGACTCATAACTGAATATCTCCAGCAATAATATGGACTAATTCCTTGTCTGTATACTTTTCTATATAGGTCCAACTTCACCCCTATCAATTTGAATGGGTGATATAATGACCATACATTGGAGACTTTAAACCAGTCTGTCAAACCTTGGATTTGATGTTCACTACTACAATATACAAGTAACCGACCTATTCCGGATTGGCCCGAGTGTACTTTACTGACTCCCTGCTTACCAGCATCGATCGTTCTATCAAATTACCTTTAATATATCAACACAGTGAGCTCCTTCTTTGCCCCCTTTTTTCCTGGTCCTTTATAAAATGTATGGGATATATACTATTAGTAATTTACATATCATCACCCATATCATGATATTGGTCTGGTGTGATTTACATATTTATTGAGTCACATAATTGACTGGGTAGCCTAAATGGCTCAAGTCAAATAATACTGTCCTAAATGGCCAGCCTCTCCACTCTCCTCTAACAACCCCCAACTGTTATTTCTTGTGATTTTTACTCCCCCCTTTCTCTTTTTTTCTTTTTTTTTTCCTCTTTAATCTTGTCACCAGACTATCCATTTTGGTCCATACAAGGTGGGCCTAGATAGCTAATTCAAGAGAAGTTAGTATATATGCAATTACCTATATATATATATATATATACAAATAAGTAAATTTGTATTATTACTACTTACAGATACTATCTCCTTGATGGGGCATATAGTGGTTATTCACTGCCACCATAGAAGTAGACGCGTGACCGGCCAAACATTGGCTCAATATATGCTAATTTTGAAGTAAGTACATATGATAAATATACTTTCAATTTGTGATATAACGATATAGTCCATATATGTAGATACCTGCCTCACTATTTAAGTGCGACATAGGTGTATCTACCTCATATTGCATAGTTACAAATATTGGGATTTAAGCTATCCACACCATATGGGTGTGGTTCCTATAGATATTTTTGAAGGGGAGGGATTAGTGTTTGAACTATGGAACCAATTGAACTGTGTATCATTGAAATGCCAACAATCTATGCAATAAAGTGTTGTATGCTAAGAAATGTGTTTTATATTTTAAGCTTTATGTAATCATTTATTATGTTTTTTCTGTATACCTTATAGAAATATATACAGGTCCTTCTCAAAAAATTAGCATATTGTGATAAAGTTCATTATTTTCTGTAATGTACTGATAAACATTAGACTTTCGTATATTTTAGATTCATTACACACAACTGAAGTAGTTCAAGCCTTTTCTTGTTTTAATATTGATGATTTTGGCATACAGCTCATGACAACCCAAAATTCCTATCTCAAAAAATTAGCATATCATGAAAAGGTTCTCTAAACGAGCTATTAACCTAATCATCTGAATCAACTAATTAACTCTAAACACCTGCAAAAGATTCCTGAGGCTTTTAAAAACTCCCAGCCTGGTTCATTACTCAAAACCGCAATCATGGGTAAGACTGCCGACCTTACTGCTGTCCAGAAGGCCATCATTGACACCCTCAAGCAAGAGGGTAAGACACAGAAAGAAATTTCTGAACGAATAGGCTGTTCCCAGAGTGCTGTATCAAGGCACCTCAGTGGGAAGTCTGTGGGAAGGAAAAAGTGTGGCAGAAAACGCTGCACAATGAGAAGAGGTGACCGGACCCTGAAGAAGATTGTGGAGAAGGACCGATTCCAGACCTTGGAGGACCTGCGGAAGCATGGGACTGAGTCTGGAGTAGAAACATCCAGAGCCACCGTGAACAGGCGTGTGCAGGAAATGGGCTACAGGTGCCGCATTCCCCAGGTCAAGCCACTTTTGAACCAGAAACAGCGGCAGAAGCGCCTGACCTGGGCTACAGAGAAGCAGCACTGGACTATTGCTCAGTGGTCCAAAGTACTTTTTTCGGATGAAAGCAAATTTTGCATGTCATTCGGAAATCAAGGTGCCAGAGTCTGGAGGAAGACTGGGGAGAGGGAAATGCCAAAATGCCTGAAGTCCAGTGTCAAGTACCCACAGTCAGTGATGGTCTGGGCTGCCATGTCAGCTGCTGGTGTTGGTCCACTGTGTTTTATCAAGGGCAGGGTCAATGCAGCTAGCTATCAGGAGATTTTGGAGCACTTCATGCTTCCATCTGCTGAAAAGCTTTATGGAGATGAAGATTTCATTTTTCAGCACGACCTGGCACCTGCTCACAGTGCCAAAACCACTGGTAAATGGTTTACCGACCACGGTATTACTGTGCTCAATTGGCCTGCCAACTCTCCTGACCTGAACCCCATAGAGAATCTGTGGGATATTGGGAAGAAAAAGTTGAGAGATGCAAGATCCAACACTCTGGATGAGCTTAAGGCCGCTATTGAAGCATCCTGGGCCTCCATAACACCTCAGCAGTGCCACAGGCTGGTTGCCTCCATGCCACGCCGCATTGAAGCAGTCATTTCTGCAAAAGGATTCCCGACCAAGTATTGAGTGCATAACTGAACATAATTATTTGAAGGTTGACTTTTTTTGTATTAAAAACACTTTTCTTTTATTGGTCGGATGAAATATGCTAATTTTTTGAGATAGGATTTTTGGGTTTTCATAAACTGTATGCCAAAATCATCAATATTAAAACAAGAAAAGGCTTGAACTACTTCAGTTGTGTGTAATGAATCTAAAATATATGAAAGTCTAATGTTTATCAGTACATTACAGAAAATAATTAACTTTATCACAATATGCTAATTTTTTGAGAAGGACCTGTATATTATGCTCCTGAGGAAGCGTTTACAATAACGCGCAACATGTCGAGCAAGTTCTCCATCTCCTCTGGATCCATTTGATGGTTATCTGGTTTATAATTGTACAGTCACAGTCTCTCTCTATTGTTTATTATACTCAGCTGAGTCACCATAAGGAGAATGTATTGTAGTATGAGAAACCTACTGATAAACCACATGGTCCAGCCATAATAATTGATCAATGAAATTGATATTTTATGATTGTTTTATATTTCAAAAAAATTTCTGCATATTAATAAACCTCTAGTTTTTTACCTTTACCTACCTTGTATGCCTTTAAAGTCCAACCAATACTAGGAGGAACCAACTCAAAAGAATGGGGCTTCATATCTCAATTCCATACCCAATATAGGGAAGTAGAGGCAATTTTTGGCAAACACTGGCACATACTACTAATGGACAAAAAATTGGGGCCTGTATTACCTCCGCAACCTCAGTTTATATATCGGAAAGCCTCCAATTATGGGGACCGAATAGTCAAGAAAATTCTAGACCCTCCAAGCAAACCTCAAACTTTCTGGAACCAAAATGGCTTCTTTGCATGTAGGAAGTGTAAAGCATGCAGAGAAGTAGCACGACCAATAAGAGGTCTGGAAAATGTCATCTCCCCTTCTAATCATCAACAATTTAATATCAAACAATTCATTACATGCAACAGCAGTTTTGTAGCGTATGCTCTGAAATGTCCCTGTGGACTCCTCTACATGGGTCGCACTAAGAGACTGCTTAGAATTAGGATAGCAGAGCACATCCACAACATAAAGATTGGCTTTAAAGACCATAACGTGTCACTACACTTCAAATTGAAACATGACCAGGATGCCTCAGGCCTCCAATTTTGGGGCATAGAATGCCTAGAGCCAAATTGGAGGGGCTCACACAAAGTACGTCAATTATCAAAGAAAGAAACTAAATGGATCTTTTTAACAGATGTTTTGGTACCCAAAGGGCTTAACGTTGAACTGGACATCAACTGCTTTATAAGCGACTCCTAACAGATCTCGAGGAACTATCGTTTTACCCCCTTTTTTTAGTCCCACTGGGCATATCTATACATATTTTATATTGCTTACATCAGCATAGTTCTTTTCCACTCTCAACAAAATTAGGTACACAGCACTCTAAATAGGAGGCTGATCTTGAAACGGGGCAGTTAGTCCCAAAAATGAAGACTAACTAGCAACCAAAGTTGAAAACAGGCCCCTTGCATTATCCCTGGTTTTAAACACCAGCAATATGGGGAACAGACCAACACTCCTTCTCTTTAGACTGTATGTCTTGATTCACTATATTCGTTTATGCACTGGAATTTTAATGCATATTTTACAGACTGGCCAAACCAGCAGGTTTTATGGAGGGGATGGTGTTTTTATGGACAACTGTATGCATGATTTTATATACCTATTTTTTACATTTATTGTTTTACATATATATATATATATATATATTATTGTACGCGGGATGGCCATATTTTACAGTTTTATGTTTTATATGTAAATGGTTTTACATAGTCACCTTTTAAATAAGGGCAATGTATTTATGCTGATTGCACACTTATTAGTATGTTTTAAAATATACTTGAGGAAACAGACTTTATGAGCCTACTAAGGGCTGCATTCGCAATGCACAGATGTGATGTATTTAGCCATAAAGAAAATGTCAGTTCACTATATTATTCACTAATCATGTCAGAATGTCCCTGTTTCCTCTGGTATACAATTCCGGAATGCTTACTGAGCAGGGCTAACTTGGTTCCCAATTCAGTTATGCAAAACGGAAAGTGCCCCCCAAGGGGTTAACTAGCTCATCCATGCCTCACCAAAGTTTATTTCATGGCAACACAGACTATCCAACAATGCTGGAGACCGGAAGTGCACGCCAGTAAGGGCAGTACAATTCGGATCTTCACGATGGATTATTTCCACCCACAATAGGGTATGACGCGGTTCCCCGAGTGCGCATGCGTGATGACGCGTGCGCGCGAGGGTTCCCGACGTCAACCAATGGGCGGTACGTCTGGGTTATTTAATCCGGGTGCAGTGGTGGCTGGTCACGCCCTCAGAAGAAGTCACGAAGTGACCAGTATACCCAGCAAACCGGAAGAGTCGCAGCCTCCAGGCAGGCTTCACCTGGGGGGCTCCACACCCGTGCTTACAGCCCGGGATCGGAGGTCTACTATTATTCCTGTTGATTTGATGAATGCACGGTGTGAGTTGTGGGGTGTGGGGCCAGGGGTGTTGCCTACGGTGTGGGGGCCACGCCGGGGGTCAGTGATGCTGTTGCACCTGTGACAGGGGTGGCGGGCAACCAGCCTGCCTCCCCTGGGGCAAGGGGCCCCATTGCTGATTAGTGTGTGATTTTCAGGGGTGAAAGGGGGTCCCCCGCAGGCGGCGCCGTGGGTAGGCGGGCAGGTAAGGGGGACGGTTAAGGTGGTGTCGCCCGTGTCCACTGCGGGGCCCATGAAGGAACAGGTTGGAGGTGTTCAGGGGAGTAAGGCTGTGGGGGGTGGATGCAGGGGATCCTGCTGTGGCAGTCAGGGCGGTTATAGTGCGTATCGCCGATGCCGGTAAGTGTAAGGTTTGCGTTTGCTTTGGAGGGCCCTTGTGGGCTCACATGACCAGGGGGTGAGAGAAAAATAGGAAAGGTGAGTATGTCGAGGTTTTTCTCATTACTGCCACTAGGAAAGTTTTATTTGGACAAGGAAAGCCAGACGATTCCGAAAAGGAAGATGAGGAGGTTTGGGAAGGGGCTGCAGGCATTCGCCAGCTTAGCCAGCGTGTTAGGTGAGTAAACCCGGGAACATTGCTCGGCACTGTGCTGTTATATGGATGCGCTGGGAGAGGCCTAGGGGGTTATGTTGGGACTGCTTGGCTGCGTTATGACGAACAGTCGGCAGCGTGGGGCAGTTCGTCCGACGCTTCATTGGGTGCATAAGGATATCAGCCTTTGGCTGCGTTTGATGTCCTCGGCGTGTACACCAAGCCAGTTTTTTCAAGGGGGTGGGTCGGGGGGACAAATGACTCTGTACCACCGAATGGAAAAACATGGTGGGGTGTGCTGTCAGTTTAACAAGGAATCTGGCAAGTTTGGGTGGGGTCCTGTCGTTTTAAACATGAATGCTCTGGATGCGGGGGGACGCACCCCTTGTCTCGGTACTTCAAAGACGGAAAGCGTCCCAGGGATTTTGCTTGCAAGAAGGATGACACCGGTGCAGGAGGTAAGGATGCGTTTTTTCTAAGTAGATATCTGGATAGGGCGTCGGCGGAGTTGCTGAGAGCGGGTTTCTAGGAGGGTTTTTAAAATTACGTGCTCTCAAGAGGTCGTGCCGCCCTTGGCGCAAATTTTGGGGTCAGCACTGGTTAGTCCAGGGGTGGTTTCAGAAAACATTGGCTAAAAAGGTGGCTTTGGATCGTATGGGGGGCCATTTCGAGAGAGCCCACTCGAGGATCTGGTGGTGTCACCGATGGGGTGGTGCCTAAGAAGGAATCGATTAAGCTTCTGCTTATTCACCACCTCTCATTCTCAAAAAGGGGGTCAGTTAATTCCTTGATAGGTCCTGAAGTGCGCACAGTGGGGGGCACTCATGCAAAGGCGGACATTGAGTCAGCTTCTGCCGTTTCACCCGGACAGTTTTGGCGGTTGGGGTGCTGCTGGGGGGGATTTTTATGTGAATCTGTGTCTGCCCATGGGATGCTCCATCTCAGGCGCCATGTTCTGACAATTTAGCTTCTTTTTGTTAAAGGGTGGTCCGTGACGGGTCTGGTGATCCATTTCCTGGGAAATTGTTCCCATGGGTGGGTTTTGTTAAAGGACGGTCGGCTGCAGCAGTGGGGGTGCGGGCCAATACGCATTTCATTTGACTCAATGAGGAGCTTAGGGATGTTTTGAAGGTGGGGCACACGTTCTTGGAAACTTACAACGGGCAATGGGGGTGGATGGGGGACCCGGTGACCAATTTTTGATTTAGGATGGGGCACTGATGCTGAAAAGTCCACGGGTTTTGGGGCATTTGCCAGGGGTAATGTAGTGCAGAGGCATGGCCTAAGTCTTTGGGGGAAGAGGGGTTTAGTCGTTAACTGGTATTGCTGGACCTGTTTCCGGTGGTATTGGCTACAGAGCTGTGGGAGGCAATGTGTAAGGACATGAAGTTTAGATTGAACGGTGACAATTTGGGGGTGGTGCAAGTCATCGACCGGAGTGCTTACAAGTGAACGTTTTCTCTATGCTATGCGTATCCCGGGGTTTGACTACACTTTAGCTGTTTCACTGTCCCCGTTTTCAGGATTGGGAAGTAGGGAAGTGGGTCGACATGGGTGACATATACAAATAATCTGGAGGGAGTGGGCTGCATTCATATGGCTAGCGTATGCTTAGCTGGACGTGTCCGAGACGGAGTTGCTGGTAGTTTACTTTGTAACTCGGTGCATGGAGGCAGGGGGTTCGGTGGCAGGGATCGAGAAGAAGCTGGCAGGCTTGGCGTTTCTATTAGAACTACAGGGCATGCCAGATTTCACTACAGTTTTCTGGGTAAGGGAGGCGTTAAGGGGGTGTCAAAAGGATCACCCTCATAGGAATGCAGGAAGGCCTGTTTCTGTTTTTCTTTCACAAGTGATTTGCGAGGCATTTGCCGGGGTGTGTTCATCTGTTAAGGGGTTAAGTTGTTCTATACAGCGTTTTCTGTTGCATTTAGGGTGGCGGAGCTTGTGGGCCGTCAAAACTGAGGACTGGGGGGTTACTGGTACAGGACGTGGAGTTCTCGGGCGGTAGGATGAGGTTGCGGTTCAGGAGGTCACAGACGGATCAAATGGGGTGAGGGGTGACGGTACAGCTGTCTTCCTTGCCCGGGGATCAAGACTGTTCAGTGAGGGTGGTGTACGAAATTTTGGAAGTTAGGCCGGCTAGGGGTGGGCCTTTTTTGGTGCATGGGGATGGATCGTTTCTAGTATGTTTTCAATGCATGGCTGTTTTTCCGGAAAGGCCTGTGGGCAGTGGGGAGCAACTGCACGCATATCGCTTCACACTCCTTCCGCATCAGGGCGGCCACTGGGGCTGCCCGGTGCGGGTTGGATTAGGCGGCGGTAAAATGAATCGTGAGATGGGAGTCCAGGTGGTTTTGTTCTTATGTACGCCCCCCATTTATTAGCGGATGTGAGTGGGAATATGTGGGAAGTGAAGGGGTGCGCAAGTGTGGTTATTGGCAATGATGGGGTAATTTTTTCTGGGGTTTTGAATTGTGTTGTGGTATTTTCATTTCAGATGGAGGTTCTACACGCCTCGTCTGGATGGTAGGGCATTCATATGTCTTTTGGGGAAAAAAGGAGGACAGACGCCTGACAGGAGGGCAGGCTGTTGGATACCCAGGATGGAGGCTTGCGTTGGGGGGCATAGGCTTCCCGGGCATAGTGTGGAGTAGGGTGGTGCCAGAAGTGGATCGGTACGCCCGGTTGGATAGACCACCGGTCGTTTTGGTACTACATGTGGGGGGAGGATGACTTGGGGGTCAGAGCCATTGGGACTCTGTTCTCGGCCATAAAGTCGGATTTCTTGGCGCTTAGAGAGGTCTTCCTGGGGACGTTGGTGGTATAGTCTGACATTATAAAGCGCACCTCGTGGCGGATGGCGAGATCAGTGGCGTGGATTAACAAGGCGGGAATCAAGTTGAACAAACTGGTGGTTAGGTTGGTTGCCAATAACGGGGGGCTGGTGGTAGGCACATGGAGTTGGAGGTAAATGTGGCCATGTATTTACGGAGGGATGGTGTGCATCTTTCTGACGTGGGGATGGATTTGTGGGCATTGAGGAGTCAGGATGGGATCCGGTGTGCCCTGCGGGTGTGGAGGGGCCCTTAAGGGTAAGGGGTTACCCTTTGCAGGCTGTGGCGGTGTCTTTGGTCTTTGACGGTGGCAGAAAACAGATGGTATTAAAGTGGTGGGGGCTCATCGGTGGTATGTGCCCCTCTGGTGTATTCCAGTGTAATGGTGTCCGCTGGAGTACGGGTATGGTTGCACTGCGGGAAGGGGTTGTCTCTGAGCTGTTATACGGCTGGAGGCCTGGTATGGTTCAAAAATGTTGTCCCGCAGTGTATTGGTGTAAAAAGGGGTTCAAAAGTTTTGGGGTGCCGTCAGAGACCAACAGACTGGGAGTTATAATGGTAAAATTGTGTTAATAAAGTTATTGAAAATATATATATTTTATATTGGAGTTCTTTACATGATATTGTTTTAATAAAAAGGCTGTTGTGGCCATTTTATACTCCAACTCTGGTGTGGTCTAAATTACTATAGATTGGATAAGTTAAGATAGTGGTTAAGAGGGGTAAACTGGTATGGGTAAGGTGGGGGGAGGTATCTCGAGTACACTGGTCAAGGGCTCAGCTGTGCCCATCTATGCAGCCTGACCAGTGCCCAGTAATGCAGCCTGACCAGTGCCCCCCTCCCCACCACACGTTCCCCCCATGGTCACTCGCCAATCAATGTTGATAACATGTGGGAGGCGGTGATCCATGGGTGGCGGGATCTCCCTGGGGCTTGTAGTTCTCTTCCTGAGTCTATACAGTGGAGAGGGGAGGGGCTTCTGACCTGAGAATGTATCAGCACAAGAGAGAACAAGCAGAGCGACTTACAATTCTGACTGTTTAGATGTTGATATTTGAAAGCAGCGGCAAGCCTGCTGATCTCACAGGTTTTCTAATCTGACAGAACACCGCTGCTTTCAAAAGTCATCATCTAAACAGTCAGACAGACTTGTAAATACTGAATTTCACGATATAATCTGAGTTTACTGTTATAATTACCAGTGAAATGTAGAACTCCGTTGGGTGTAACAAGATGTCCGCTTCCCGACTTCTCACTGCATGTTTACTGTGGCCGAGTGTGGGGTGTAGCAAGATGGCGGCGACTTTGTGCTATGTGTCTATTTAGGGGTAGTCTGGGCCAATAGTTGGGCTCAGACCAATTGATATTCCATTTTTGCTTCTGCTCTGGGTGTGATGCTGGCAGTAGTGTTGCCTGTAGGTAGCACTGTCACCACCGGCATAGGTTGAACCACGGAGGAGTATCACAGCACCTTGCGTGTCCTCTCTCGGCAGCCGTGCAGTGGGCGTGGTGAACCTGCTGTGCATGCTGGGAGGGGGTACATAAGGGCCAGACGCTTTTGTTCGGGGTCCATTTTGTGGGGGTCGTTCCTGGGGAACCCATTGGTCCCGTGTGTGCGCCTCATGGCCCGCATGGCATGTAGCGTGACCACATTTGTAAACTACCATTCAGGGACACCCCCCCTTCCCAAAAATCAACTTGTGCTGTAACGAATCACAGCACAGTGATTGGACAAAAGAGGCGGGATTTATGATTTCTCCAATCACAAGCAGGGGCGGGGATTGTGCTCCTCCAGGCATTCCCAGCCAGGACAAGTACTGTCAGTGAGTAAAGCAGTGATGTGGTGGCCTTTTTTGGGGGCATCAGATTGGCCCGGGGGGTGGCTGTGTCAGTTTCATTCCGGGACACTGTATTTTCCTGGAATGAAGGTGCCTGGGACAGACCTGCAAAATCCGGGACTGTCCCGGCCAATCCGGGACACCTGCTCACCCTAATAGCACGGGGTGCGCGTCTTCTGGTCCCGGGCACCTTCAGCCCGAGGCCACATCGCTCCTTCGTAGGCCCGGCTCTGCTGCCTGGGGCCTAGCTTCTCAAGAAGGTATCCCAAAGCTACCCACCTGTGGGGAGCCACGGTTTAGGAAAGGAGTCCAGGGGAGGATCAGTCCTGGAGGAGACTGGCGACGGTACTGCTGTCTCGGGAAGAGGCCTGGAAACTCGCCTAACAAGGGATCCATCATTACAAGCCCTGCAATACGCCAATCTGCCATAAAAGCTTCTCTTCATTATTGCTTGGCTGGGAGCTTCGGGACTTTTAATCCTGTGCCAGAGGGTTCCTCATCGTATCCTAATACAAAGGAAAGATTCATTCGTGCTGCATTCCGGCTGCTAGGACCACTAAAGGGACTATCCGGGTGAGCAATACCCACTCAGGCTTGAGTGGCCAAGAGTGCTGTTTAAGTGTTGCGTGCCTGAACCTTCCCCTGTGTATTTTCTCTCTCGTGTCCTACTCTTCCTCTAAGTTCACTCAGCAAAGAGAAAAATAAAGCCCAACTGTTTGGGTTTTACACGATGTGGACATTTGCAGACCCAACAAAACCATCCGGTCCCTTAAATGGGGGTAAGTGCTACATACACACCGAATCCTCCATAGAGGTCTATGGGGACATGCTGGGACTTGTAGTTCATACACACCGAATCCTCCATAGAGGTCTATGGGGACATGCTAGGACTTGTAGTTCATACACAGAGAATCCTCCATAGAGGTCTATGGGGACATGCTGGGACTTGTAGTTCATACACACCGAATCCTCCATAGAGGTCTATGGGGACATGCTGGGAATTGTAGTTCATACACAGAGAATCCTCCATAGAGGTCTATGGGGACATGCTGGGACTTGTAGTTCATACACAGAGAATCCTCCATAGAGGTCTATGGGGACATGCTAGGACTTGTAGTTCATACACACCGAATTCTCCATAGAGGTCTATGGGGACATGCTGGGACTTGTAGTTCATACACACCGAATCCTCCATAGAGGTCTATGGGGACATGCTAGGACTTGTAGTTCATACACAGAGAATCCTCCATAGAGGTCTATGGGGACATGCTGGGACTTGTAGTTCATACACACCGAATCCTCCATAGAGGTCTATGGGGACATGCTAGGACTTGTAGTTCATACACAGAGAATCCTCCATAGAGGTCTATGGGGACATGCTGGGACTTGTAGTTCATACACACCGAATCCTCCATAGAGGTCTATGGGGACATGCTGGGACTTGTAGTTCATACACAGAGAATCCTCCATAGAGGTCTATGGGGACATGCTGGAACTTGTAGTTCATACACACCGAATCCTCCATAGAGGTCTATGGGGACATGCTGGGACTTGTAGTTCATACACAGAGAATCCTCCATAGAGGTCTATGGGGACATGCTGGGACTTGTAGTTCATACACACCGAATCCTCCATAGAGGTCTATGGGGACATGCTGGGACTTGTAGTTCATACACACCGAATCCTCCATAGAGGTCTATGGGGACATGCTAGGACTTGTAGTTCATACACACCGAATCCTCCATAGAGGTCTATGGGGACATGCTGGGACTTGTAGTTCATACACAGAGAATCCTCCATA
Organism: Rana muscosa; assembly: GCA_029206835.1. Lineage (NCBI taxonomy): Eukaryota > Metazoa > Chordata > Amphibia > Anura > Ranidae > Rana > Rana muscosa. The sequence continues at coordinate 6,328,829 of CM055117.1, forward strand.
GAGGTCTATGGGGACATGCTGGGACTTGTAGTTCATACACAGAGAATCCTCCATAGAGGTCTATGGGGACATGCTGGGACTTGTAGTTCATACACAGAGAATCCTCCATAGAGGTCTATGGGGACATGCTGGGACTTGTAGTTCATACACACCGAATCCTCCATAGAGGTCTATGGGGACATGCTGGGACTTGTAGTTCATACACACCGAATCCTCCATAGAGGTCTATGGGGACATGCTGGGACTTGTAGTTCATACACAGAGAATCCTCCATAGAGGTCTATGGGGACATGCTGGGACTTGTAGTTCATACACAGAGAATCCTACATAGAGGTCTATGGGGACATGCTGGGACTTGTAGTTCATACACACCGAATCCTCCATAGAGGTCTATGGGGACATGCTGGGACTTGTAGTTCATACACACCGAATCCTCCATAGAGGTCTATGGGGACATGCTAGGACTTGTAGTTCATACCCACCGAATCCTCCATAGAAGTCTATGGGGACATGCTGGGACTTGTAGTTCATACACACCGAATCCTCCATAGAGGTCTATGGGGACATGCTGGGACTTGTAGTTCATACACAGAGAATCCTCCATAGAGGTCTATGGGGACATGCTGGGACTTGTAGTTCATACACACCGAATCCTCCATAGAGGTCTATGGGGACATGCTGGGACTTGTAGTTCATACACACAGAATCCTCCATAGAGGTCTATGGGGACATGCTGGGACTTGTAGTTCATACACACCGAATCCTCCATAGAGGTCTATGGGGACATGCTGGGACTTGTAGTTCATACACAGAGAATCCTCCATAGAGGTCTATGGGGACATGCTGGGACTTGTAGTTCATACACACCGAATCCTCCATAGAGGTCTATGGGGACATGCTGGGACTTGTAGTTCATACACAGAGAATCCTCCATAGAGGTCTATGGGGACATGCTGGGACTTGCTATACTATACTCTACACATGGACAGACTTTTCACTAAGCGAACATTTCTGTATTAAAAATCCTTTTATTGGTCTTATGTAATATTCTAATATTCTGAGATACTGAATTTTGGGGTGTCACTCGCTGTAAGCCATATATATATCACTCCGTGTGTAACAACATATCTATAGAAAATATTTGAGTTTCACTTTTTGAACACAATTACTGAAATAAATGAACTTTTTGATTACATTCTAATTTCATGAGATACACTTTATTGATTACAGGTTCATCTCTGGTCAATTTTTTTTTTCTTTTTGTTATATATCAATGAAGTTGAATACATAATTTTTTTCTTTTTTTTAGTGTAAAAAAATATATTTAAATGAAATAAAAAAAAATTGTTTCTCAGACGTGCACAATTATTAAATCTTGACTTATTGGGTACCTATTTACTCATCGTAACCTATTTTTATTTTATTTTATAAAAAATAGGTATTATATGGAGTTTGTGTGCACTAAAATGCATTCAAGTGTATTTTTTCCCTGAAAATTTGCATTTAATAAACAGCTGCGTGAATATCGTACAACATAAAATATGGCAACAACCACCATTTAAATCTCCAGGGTCGCTGCTTTCAGAAAATATATAATTTTTGGGTATTATAAGCCATTTTCATGCTAAAAAACATGATTATTTTAATGAGTGTGTGAGAAATGTCAAAATTGTCCCTGGCAGCGAAGGGTTAACTTGTTTACAAATTTGAATTTTTTTTTGTCAGTTAGGAAAAAATAAATAAAAAAGTCATGTGATATGACCATATTCATATTTGAAATTTTTTTGGTCAGTTAAAAAAAAAAAAAAAAAAAAAGATTAAATCTTGACTTTTGGGCATCTATTTATTCATCTTAACCTCATGTTTTATATTTTATAAAAATAAAATAGGTATTCAACTGTGTTTGTGCGCACTAAAAATGCATTCAAGTGTATTTTTCCCCTGAAAATTTGCATTTAATAAACAGCTGCGTTAATATCGTGCAACATAAAATATGGCAACAACCACCATTTAATTCTCCAGGGTCGCTGCTTTCAGAAAATATATCATGTTTGGCTATTATAAGCCATTTTCCAAGCTAAAAAAACATGTTCATTTTAACAAGTGTGTTAGAAATGTCAAAATTGTCCTGGGCAAAATTTGAATTTTTTTTGTCAATTATAAATAAAAAAAAAAAAAAAAAAGGGTCATGTGACTTGATGATGTCACCAGTGGGAGGCTATATAAGGAGCTGTGGCAGGGTCTGAGCTCACTCTCAGAATTTCTCTTCTAGGGAAAGGACGTGAGCTCTGTTGCTCTTGAGACACGTTGCTTATTATTTTATAATAGCGCGTTTTCATAGCGAGAGAAGTGCGATAAAGTCAGCGGATCTTCTGTTTATCATCAAAGGAGACCCAATTATGCCATTAAAAATGGTTTCACCCATAACATCGGAAAACCAGCCCCCCGCACAGCCCAAAGCCCCCCGTAGGAGGGTGTGTAAGGCTATCAGGCGGGGGTTCAGGGCAGTTCTAAACACTGTCTGTATTCACCTAAAACCCCGACAGAGAGACTCAGAAGGTATGTAAGGATTTCATTCCATTATAATGGGAGAAACTGGAGAGAATTCTATACTGGAAACATTTTTATTATTACAATCTCAGCTCACTCCTTCACATGGCAGTTGGGCAGCAGGAGACATGAATCAGGTGTGTGGGAGGAATGGCCACATCTCATTGGCTGCCTGATGTAACTGACAAACACTTGTGTCCCATCACCAGTTTTAATTATAAATGCAAAAGCAAAGTATATATATATATAGAAAGAAAGAAAAAAAATATATATAGAAAGAAAAAATATATATATATAATTTCTCTCTCTCTCTCTGTCTCTCTATATATATATAGAAGGAAATTAAAAAAAACAAATAAATAAATAAATAAATATATATATATATATATATATATATATATATATATATATATATGTTCAACTTTTTTTTTTTTCTGGAAAAAACTGCAAGCTGCAAGCACTGATGTGAACTATGTCATTGAAACCATATAACCTACTTTCTATGCGTTTTTGATGCAGAAAAAAAATGCACTGGACTGCATGTGGTGTTAACTGGCCCTAAGCCCTGGTTCACACTGGTGCGATTTGACATACGATTTGGCATGTCAAATCGCATGTCAAATCGGCGATATTTGCCGCAAATTGCGGGCAATGGCACCGTCCTAATCGGTGCGACGCCGCATCTGCGGCGCTGCACCGATTTCAAAAAGTAGTTTCTGTACTACTTTTTGCGATTTTGGGCCGCGATTTACATTGACATCTGTGGAGAAACCTGCAGAGATGTCCCTGTAATCGCGGCCGAAATCAGGACTGACAGGCAGGAGTGAAATGGTGCGAGTTCAGCTGAACTCGCACGGCTTCATTCCCGCAGCCCCAGTGTGAACCTGGGCTAAGGCTGGATTCACACCTATTGCATTTTTTGTGCTTTTTGTATTTTGCAGATTTGCACTACAGTCCATTTGCCATGGTTTCCCATGGAACACGTTCTGTAGTGCAAATCTGCAAAATGCAAAAAGCACTAAAAATGCAATAGGTGTGAATCCAGCCTAAGCCTTAATGGCCAAACATCAATTCCTTCCACTCAGGGCCAGTTCACACCACATGCAGTCCAATGTGTTTTTTTTTTTTTTTTGCATCAAAAATGCATAGAAAGCAGGTTATATGGTTTTCAATAGCATAGTTCACACCAGTGCTTGCAGTTCCAGAAAAAAAGTAGAACATGTTGCATTTTTCATGCACTGGACTGTCCTGAAACACTGTAAAAAGCATAAAAAATGCAACGGAACGCACCTAAACACACTAGAACACACAGTTCAATTCTCGGCGGGCTCAGCAGGGACCAGCCAAGATTCTAACTATGTATGGGCAGGCTGATTAAGGGCTGGGTACAACCAGCCCATCTGATTTTTCATGCGATTATTGCCATCTAGTGGGTCGGAATGAGTGGCAGGCAACCGGCATTTTTATACGAAGGCCAACAAGAGTCATCCTTGTGTCCCTGTTATGTCGAGCTTATTCATTTGTCTCTGGCACAAGCGTTTTGAACTTTTCTCTCTATAATTTGATGTTGTACAAAGAAAAATATATGAAATGTAGGTGAAGGTGCTGAATCTAATTCCACTCTTTTTTTATTTTTGAAGATGAACGCAGTATTTACTGCAGACAAGGCTCACGTGGCAGGCCTGTCGATCATCACATTGAGACTCCAGCAGAGTGCGACCGTGACAAGGCCACTCCAGCAGAGTGCGACCGTGACACGGCCACTCCAGCAGAGTGCGACCGTGACACGGCCACTCCAGCAGAGTGCGACCGTGACGCGGCCACTCCAGCAGAGTGCGACCGTGACGCGGCCACTCCAGCAGAGTGCGACCGTGATGTGGCCACTCCAGCAGAGTGCGACCGTGACGCGGCCACTCCAGCAGAGTGCGACGTAGACGCGGCCACTCCAGCAGAGTGCGACGTAGACACGGCCACTCCAGCAGAGTGCGACGTAGACACGGCCACTCCAGCAGAGTGCGACGTAGACAAGACCACTCCAGCAGAGTGCGACGTAGACACGGCCACTCCAGCAGAGTGCGACGTAGACACGGCCACTCCAGCAGAGTGCGACGTAGACACGGCCACTCCAGCAGAGTGCGACGTAGACACGGCCACTCCAGCAGCGTGCGACGTAGACAAGACCACTCCAGCAGAGTGCGACGTAGACACGGCCACTCCAGCAGAGTGCGACGTAGACATGGCCACTCCAGCAGAGTGCGATGTAGACAAGGCCACTCCAGCAGAGTGCGACGTAGACACGGCCACTCCAGCAGCGTGCGACGTAGACAAGACCACTCCAGCAGAGTGCGACGTAGACACGGCCACTCCAGCAGAGTGCGACGTAGACATGGCCACTCCAGCAGAGTGCGACGTAGACAAGGCCACTCCTGCAGAGTGCGACGTAGACACGGCCACTCCAGCAGAGTGCGACGTAGACACGGCCACTCCAGCAGCGTACGACGTAGACATGGCCACTCCAGCAGCGTGCGACGTAGACATGACCACTCCAGCAGAGTGCGACGTAGACACGGCCACTCCAGCAGAGTGCGACGTAGACACGGACACTCCAGCAGAGTGCGACGTAGACACGACCACTCCAGCAGCGTGCGACGTAGACATGGCCACTCCAGCAGCGTGCGACGTAGACATGACCACTCCAGCAGAGTGCGAAGTAGACACGACCACTCCAGCAGAGTGCGATGTAGACACAGCCACTCCAGCAGCGTGCGACATAGACACGGCCACTCCAGCAGAGTGCGAAGTAGACATGGCCACTCCAGCAGCGTGCGACGTAGACATGGCCACTCCAGCAGCGTGCGACGTAGACATGGCCATTCCAGCAGCGTGCGACGTTCACATTGCTACTCCACCAAAATTCCAGGGGAATGTCTCCAGTGAAGATGGGGGCAAGGTTACAAGAAAGGATAGGCATATACTAGTGGTAGGGGATTCAGTAATTGGAAGGATACAGAGGGCAATCTGTCACAAAGACCGGTATCGCCGGACAGTATGTTGTTTACCGGGCGCTCGGGTTCGGAACATTGTAGATTGCATGGACAGATTGTTGGATGGGGCTGGAGTGGACCCAGTTGTCATGGTATATATTGGTACCAATGACAAAATTCGAGGAAGATGGGGTGCCCTAAAAAATGATTTCAGGGACTTAGGGGCTATATTGAAGAAAAGGACCTCCAAGACAGTATTTTCAGAAATACTGCCTGTACCTCGAGCCACACCAGAGAGGCAGCAGGAGCTTAGGGAGCTTAACATGTGGCTGAGGAACTATTGCAGGGAGGAGGGGTTTGGCTTCATGCCGAACTGGGCTGACTTTTCAGTCGGTTACAATCTTTATAGCCCTGATGGATTGCACCTAAATGAGAGGGGTGCAGCTTTTTTGGCAATGAAGATGACCAAAAGGTTGAAAGAAATGTTAAACTAGGAGATGAGGAGAAGGGATCAGAAAATGATTTGCTAGTGAACATGAGGGAGAAGATCTTCAAGTCAAGCCATCATCACCGGAGTCCACTATGTCATCACTCTCTTGATAGATTCTCATCAGCAACTGTCTTCAAGAGAGCAATACTTACAGCTATCTTCACCAACAGGAGTGCCACATTATCTTTTCAGCATAGTTTAAGTTTTGTGTGTGGGGATAGAGTTATATAAGACTCAGTGGAAAGTCTGAAGGAACCCTCCCAGGGACCAAGTACGGCTGTACCAACACAGGTCCCTACACTGGTGGCGGCTGCCACTCCAGCAACCGGAGGGTCTTCCCATCAGCCCTCCATTTTTTTGTTTTTGAAACTTCTGAATCACCAACTATCAATGTAATTGGACAAACAAGACAATTGACTGTTCCTAGAAGAAGACTCAACAAAAAGTCTGAGGAACCCTCCCAGGGACCAGGTACGGCTGTACCAAAACAGGTCCCTACACTGGTGTCATCTGCCACTTCAGTAACCGGAGGGTCTTCCCATCAGCCCTCCATTTTTTCGTTTTTGGAACTTCTGAATCACCAACTATCAATGTAATTGGACAAACAAGACAATTGACTGTTCCTAGAAGAAGACTCAACAAAAAGTCTAAGAAACCCTCCCGGGGACCAGGTACGGCTGTACCAACACAGGTCTCTACACTGGTGGCGGCTGCCACTCCAACAACCGGAGGATCTTCCCATCAGCCCTCCATTTTTTCGTTTTTGGAACTTCTGAATCACCAACTATCAATGTAATTGGACAAAGAAGACAATTGACTGTTCCTAGAAGAAGACTCAACAAAAAGTCTGAGGAACCCTCCCAGGGACCAGGTACGGCTGTACCAACACAGGTCTCTACACTGGTGGCGGCTGCCACTCCAGCAACCGGAGGGTCTTCCCATCAGCCCTCTATTTAGCTTTCTGCAGCTTCTGCAGAAGCTTTAAGGTTCGACAATACATCACCCAAACATAATCACCTGTAAAAAAAAAAGTGCCTGAGATGTTGGTGGTAATCAGGGGGGGAAAGGAAGGTTGGAGGAAGAAGGGGGGTGAGGGTTGGGGGGAACCCCCACACCCCTTCCTTACCCCCAACCTCCCCCCCTTTTCCTCCCGCTCTCCCTCTCCCATACTCCCCCTTGTTTTACCTTTCCCTTCAGAATGTGATATTTTTGATTAAACTTGGAGCTTAATGTCTACATTTACACTCTTGGCAACTTTTGGATATGAGGCAGCTTTTGGAGGACTTGGTTCGGTTCCCCCCGGGCCTAGCAGGCTGATTACCACCAACATCTCAGGCACTTTTTTTACAGATGATTATGTTTGGGTGATGTATTGTCGAACCTTAAAGCTTCTGCAGAAGCTGCATTCTTTGGGTGTGTGTGTGTATAACATACATACATACATACATACATACATACATACATACATACAGTTTAGGTTAAGTTTGGATTTCTTCTAGAGGAGTTTTGAGTGGACATAACTGATGTACTCCGCTCAGCGGGGGCGGGCCTTAGAGAATAAAGGCCTCATATGGGCAGCACAAGGGTTAGCCTTGCAGAACTGGGGTCCTTGGTTCAAATCCTGACCAGGACACTATCTGCATGGAGTTTGCATGTTCTCCCTGTGCTTGCGTTGGTTTTCTCCGGATACTCCGGTTTCCTCCCACACTACAAAGACATGCTACCTTGCGTTGGTGGTGCAGTGGTGAGCATAGCTGCCTTTCAAGCAGCTGACCCGGGTTCAATTCCCGGCCAACGCCATCTCCAATACTTGGAGTCCTCAGAGAGAAAAGTGCTGTATAAGATCAATGCTGAGTATATATTAGCAGTGGAATGTGTGGAATGTTTGAGGAAGAAAATGTTCCCCCAGATTGTATAGAAGGTGAACCCAACAACTGATAGACACTTAGGCTGTGATCACACCTAGGAGTTCTTGGGACTGAAAATGGCCAAAATGTTGGAAGAAATTTTAAACTAGGTGACGAGGAGGAGGGATTAGAGGATGATTTACTAGTGGATATGGAGGAAGAGGATCTTCAATTCAAGCCATTATGACGGGAATCCACTACGTCATCAATCTCTTGAAAGACTCTCATAAGCAGCTTCTGAATCACCAACTATCAATTTAGTTGGACAAACAATACAAATGGCTGTTCCTAGAAGAAGACTCAACAAAAAGTCTGAGGAACCCTCCCAGGGACCAGGTACGGCTGTACCAACACAGGTCCCTACACTGGTGGCGGCTGCCACTCCAGCAACCGGAGGGTCTTCCCATCAGCCCTCTATTTAGCTTTCTGCAGCTTCTGCAGAAGCTTTAAGGTTCGACAATACATCACCCAAACATAATTACCTGTAAAAAAAAAGTGCCTAAGATGTTGGTGGTAATCAGGGGGGGAAAGGAAGGTTGGAGGAAGAAGGGGGGTGAGTGTTGGGGGGAACCCCCACACCCCTTCCTTACCCCCAACCTCCCCCCCTTTTCCTCCCGCTCTCCCTCTCCCATACTCCCCCTTGTTTTACCTTTCCCTTTAGAATGTGATATTTTTGATTAAACTTGGAGCTTAATGTCTACATTTACACTCTTGGCAACTTTTGGATATGAGGCAGCTTTTGGAGGACTTGGTTCGGTTCCCCCCGGGCCTAGCAGGCTGATTACCACCAACATCTCAGGCACTTTTTTTACAGATGATTATGTTTGGGTGATGTATTGTCGAACCTTAAAGCTTCTGCAGAAGTTGCATTCTTTGGGTGTGTGTGTGTATAACATACATACATACATACATACATACATACATACATACATACATACATACAGTTTAGGTTAAGTTTGGATTTCTTCTAGAGGAGTTTTGAGTGGACATAACTGATGTACTCCGCTCAGCGGGGGCGGGCCTTAGAGAATAAAGGCCTCATATGGGCAGCACAAGGGTTAGCCTTGCAGAACTGGGGTCCTTGGTTCAAATCCTGACCAGGACACTATCTGCATGGAGTTTGCATGTTCTCCCTGTGCTTGCATTGGTTTTCTCCGGATACTCCGGTTTCCTCCCACACTACAAAGACATGCTACCTTGCGTTGGTGGTGCAGTGGTGAGCATAGCTGCCTTTCAAGCAGCTGACCCGGGTTCAATTCCCGGCCAACGCCATCTCCAATACTTGGAGTCCTCAGAGAGAAAAGTGCTGTATAAGATCAATGCTGAGTATATATTAGCAGTGGAATGAAATGAATGTGTGGAATGTTTGAGGAAGAAAATGTTCCCCCAGATTGTATAGAAGGTGAACCCAACAACTGATAGACACTTAGGCTGTGATCACACCTAGGAGTTCTTGGGACTGAAAATGGCCAAAATGTTGGAAGAAATTTTAAACTAGGTGATGAGGAGGAGGGATTAGAGAATGATTTACTAGTGGATATGGAGGAAGAGGATCTTCAATTCAAGCCATTATGACGGGAATCCACTACGTCATCAATCTCTTGAAAGACTCTCATAAGCAGCTTCTGAATCACCAACTATCAATTTAGTTGGACAAACAATACAAATGGCTGTTCCTAGAAGAAGACTCAACAAAAAGTCTGAGGAACCCTCCTAGGGACCAGGTACGGCTGTACCAACACAGGTCCCTACACTGGTGGCGGCTGCCACTCCAGGAACTGAAGGGTCTTTCTATCAGCCCTCTCTTTTACCTTTCTGCAGCTTCTGAATCACCAACTATCAATGTAGGAAATGGTAATCAGCCCTCCCGGGGACCAGGTACGACTGTACCAAGACAGATCTCTGCATCAACGCTTCATCTACTGAGATCACCTAAAAGGTATTTCCAATTTTTCAGCCACATTTTTTACACCTACTTTCTATTGATTACTTGTTCCCATTCACATAGCATATCTTTAAGAAAATTAAAAAAATTGCTGATCACAATTAATGGCGGAACCCCATGGAAAACAAAACATAAAACATGGCCACCCAAAATCCAGACCCCCTCCTAAGCACACATCCTGACAGGCCAGGAAAGGGGGGGAGGGGGGTGAGCATTCACCCATACCAGAGCACATGACCTCAACATAAAGAGGTGCCTTGTCAGGGGGAGGGGGGTAAACCCCTTTGCATGGTCCACTCCCCATGTCGAGGGCACGTGGCCTGGTATGTCTCAGGAGTGGAGGGGGGTGCACGCTCATCCCCCCCCTTTCCTGGCCTGCCAGGCTGCATGTTCGGCTGGGGTTCTGGTATCAGATTTGTAGGGGCCATGTTTTGTTTGTAATTTTTCACACGTGATTCCCTCTTTAAAAGGCGAGCAGCAAACTTTACAATTTTTATTACGTTTTATTCTGTGAATGAGAACGTGTAACAGATATAAAGTAGGTGCTATCCCAATATGGCTGCAAAAGTGGAAATACCTTTTAGGTGAGCGTCAAAGAAGTAGCGCTGGTGCCCCATTCAAGTGGTCACCATTCAGACGCACATAAAAACAGCAGAGACCGGCCAGCACACCTGGTCACAGTAGGTGGAGCTGGTAGCAGCTCCACAGATAGACAATCATAGACAATGATGAAGGGCATCTATGTTGCCCAATCCACCATACTGGGAATGGACTCTCTACCATCTATGAAGAGCCAGGCTTCCACATTCAAGTGAGTTGTCCTGTCCCTGCCTGTCTACATTTCAGGTTACACCCATGGCTAGCTCATGTCCTCTTATATAAGACAGAGCCTATCCATAGCCATAGACACACTATACAGACCAGAGGACATGTATTTGTCCCATTCCACACAACGGACATCACCAATATTGGCGAAGTGACCACTGAGTCCTATAACAGCTGAAGGACTCTGTAGCTCTTGTTCACTCTACAAAAAGGATCTGCATCTCTAGGTCACTTAAGAATATCATAGCCAAAGGGAAATATGGATGGCTCAATGGGTAGGGTGGATGGAATGAGAACCATTCAGAGTCTCCCCCTACAGGACAGAATATGAAAGATTCATAACACTACAATATGGACCTGTATCTCCAGTTCCTTTAGGAAATTTAAAGCCAAATAATGAAGAGGATGAAAAGCGGAACTTCACTTTATAGGTGAAGTTCTGCTTTAAGATCGGGCAGCACAGAGGCTTAGTAGTTAGCACTTATGCCTTGCAGCACTGGGGTGTTTGGTTTATATCCTGACCAAGACACTGTCTGCATGGAGTCTGCATGTTCTCCCTGTGTTTGCGTGGGTTTCCTCTGGGTACTCCGGTTTCCTCCCACACTCCAAAGACATGCTACCTCGCGTTGGTGGTGCAGTGGTAAGCATAGCTGTTTTCTAAGCAGCTGACCTGGGTTCGATTCCCGGCCAATGCAATCTCACAACATGGCTGCTTCACCTGGTAAGTACCCACCTTCACATAATATCTGTATATACAATGTTCCCTCTACAGTACTGTGCAAAAGTTTTAGCCAGGTGTCAGCAAATGCTATAACCAAAGGGGCCATGTTGATCCCTTCCTGGCTATGTGGGGGGATCCATAGTAGAGAAGGATCTGGAGGTTTTGGTAGATCATAAGCTTTGCATTGAAAATTGCATTGCATTGAAAAAGTATTCATACCCCATTAAATTTTCCACATTTTGTCATGTTACAACTGTAGCGACACCAACCCTCTCTTTACCTGCCTTGTTCAGCTCCTCGCAGGAAGAGAGGGCACACCACACCACAAGCCCGTACCCTCCTATGTGAAGAGGTTGAGCGGTGTTGTTGGTGGGTCTCCACAGCCAGAAAGCCAGAATCCTCCAGAGAATGGTCCTCACCTCTATAGTTAATAAAGATAAGTCTCTATCTCCCCCAATGACTTCAATGTCCACACCAGCCGGAACTCCAACGTAGAGTTTATTTCTCTTAGATAACAGTCTCTGATAGAAAAGGTGGGAGAAAGAACAGGACAGCATAAGGTGTGGGAGAGGTCCAGGCACAAACGTAAATACACTTCACTGCTTGGCTTCTCAAGCAGACTCAGCCCATTTGGATAGTCTCCCAGGATAGGGACTAGCAACCAGAATGGTGCTCTCACTCAACCGCAGTCTCTGCCACAGACCTGGTGAGCTCGGTCTCTGCCACAGACCTGGTGAGCTCCGTCTCTGCCACAGACCTGGTGAGCTCCGTCTCTGCCACAGACCTGGTGAGCTCCGTCTCTGCCACAGACCTGGTGAGCTCCGTCTCTGCCACAGACCTGGTGAGCTCTGTCTCTGCCACAGACCTGGTGAACTCCGTCTCTGCCACAGACCTGGTGAACTCCGTCTCTGCCACAGACCTGGTGAACTCCGTCTCTGCCACAGACCTGGTGAACTCCGTCTCTGCCACAGACCTGGTGAACTCCGTCTCTGCCACAGACCTGGTGAACTCCGTCTCTTCCACAGACCTGGTGAACTCCGTCTCTTCCACAGACCTGGTGAACTTGGTCTCTTTTTAAAGCTTGACCTCTGTTAAGGAGAAGACATCCCTCCAGAGAGTTATCAGGCCCCTTCCTTCACTGTGACTTCTCACCAGTCCCTCGGAACGGTTCCTCCCCCGGCTTCCTCGTCTAAGATGCGGGTCCCTTCGCAAGGCAGCACCCTGGGATTCCTCGATCCTTGATGGGCCCCAGCCGAAGGTGCTGGGCCCAAGGCCTTTGCTGCAGCCCCAGGGCTAAAAGTGCCTGGGACTGACTCACCGACCTCCGCCCCTGGGCCAAAGGTGCCCAGGGCGGACAGGAACACACTCCCTGGGGTAGGACCCCCGACCACGACAAAACCCCAACAGGCAGCGTCTGCCCCTTTTATATCCTCTCCCAACATGCACAGCAGGCCTGCCACACCCATCGTATGGCTGCTGAGAGGGGACACACAAGGCACAGCACTGTATCAGCGGTTCAACCCTGGCCTACCATGGCAGCGCCACCTGCAGGCCACAGGGAACTGTACACTGATACTCTCCCTGCAGACAAAAAATGGTTGACAGAATCCTGACAATTGGGGTGTTTGAGCATAACTACCACTCAAACACTAAATTTAGGACCCCGCTACACAACCAAAAACACAAATGCATTTTATTGGGATTTTATGTGATAGACCAACACAAAGTAGCACATAATTGTTAAAAGGAAAGAAAATGATTTTCAACATTCTTTACAAATAAATATATGAAAAGTGTGGGGTGCATTTGTATTCAGCCCCCCTTTACTCTGATACCTCTAACTAAAATCTAGTGGAACCAATTGCCTTCATAAGTCACCTACTTAGTAGAGTCCACCTGTGTGTATTCTAATCTCAGTATAAATACAGCTGTTCTGTGAAGCCCTCATAGGTTTGTAAGAGAACCTTAGTGAACAAATAGCATTTTTGAAAGCAGCGGCAAGCCTGCTGATCTCGACGGAGGAAATCTGGCAGGAGCTTTTGCCCCTCCAGGTTCCCTCGTCATCTCTTCTCGTGATAAAGTAATACAAACGAAATTGTTATACAGATCCTACTTTACTCCATGCTTACTATTTAAACTGAATAGATTGCCCTCTGCATTGGGCTCTCGTTGCGGCATGGCTGATGGCACGTTCTTTCATTTAATGTGGGAGTGTGCTCCGATCAGGCAGTTCTGGTCGGAGGTCACGGCCTTCATTAGTTCATTGACACAATTACCTAATGTATGTAATCCTCTAAGGTGTTTACTAGGCTATATAGATGATGACAGTATTGTTTTATGCTAAGAAAGCAATAACCTTCCATTGGAAGTCTCCATCCTTACCCACTATTGCCTTCTGGCTCACAAATATTAACCATGCTGTATCATTATACAAACTGACATATGAGGCTAGAGGGTGTCCGAAAAAATTCAGGAAGGTTTGGGGCTACTGGGTTGATTCTGAGAGCTCCGTCTCTCCTGCTCCTTAAAAATGTGACTGAATATTGTCTTCCTGATATATGCCAACTGTTTACCAGCTTTCTAAAAGACATTTTTTGCACTGTACTGGATTGGGCGATGTTCGCTCCACGAGTATCTGTTTGTTGTCTATTGTATGTCTTGTTTTGAAAAAAAAAAACGTAATAAAAATTTACCTTTAAAAAAAAAAAGCCTGCTGATCTCACAGGTTTTCCAATCCGACAGAACACCGCTGCTTTCAAACAGTCAGTCAGAATTGTAAATACTGTATTTCACGATATAAGCGGAGTTTACTGAAATAAAAGATACTAAAATGACCTGGCCCTCCTTCTTAGTATCACTCTGCGCTTATGGAAAAAAACTCTAAAGAAACAAGTGCTGGAATAAAACGTAAATACTGACAGCAGCTGCTTAAAAATCAAACATCAAAAATCAAAAATCAAACGTAAATCAAACGTAAATGCAATGTAAAGTAAACACAGTCTTAAAAAACTTATATTAAAAGTTCAGAGTAAAACTGTAGCAGTGCTACGGACAAATGTTCATATGTGCGTCTTCTATATTATCATATAGGTGGTGTGGATAGTGAACAGTGAGTCTGGTTATAAGAGATTCCAATCCTAGTTCCAGTGCTTCTTTCACCAAGGTGTAATTCACCACGTGGGGGGAAAAAAGTCCCCTTAGGGGCAGTACAATTCGGATCTTCACGATGGATTATTTCCGCCCACAATAGGGTATGACGCGGTTCCCCGAGTGCGCATGCGTGATGACGCGTGCGCGTGAGGGTTCCCGACGTCAACCAATGGGCGGTACGTCTGGGTTATTTAATCCGGGTGCTGTGGTGGCTGGTCACGCCCTCAGAAGAAGTCAGGAAGTGACGAAACGTCAGGGAGTGACCAGTATACCCAGCAAACCGGAAGTGACCTCTTTTGCGCTCCACAGCCTGCCTAACCAGGAAGACGCCAGAAAGGAACAACAGACTGGCGCTCATCAGGGGCAAGTTACCAGCGCTTAAAGCGCTCACATTTAAACGGCTGTTTTTTGATGTTTTAGGGTACGCGCATATTGTAAGGGGGTACTAAGGGGATTGTTACAATAAAATTTTCCATACAGTACTACCCTATGTGGATTTGTTCTTTTCCCTCACTTATGTTAGCGGCACCTTAAACACAGGATTGTGGCAAAGAAGAAAGTTAGATTGATGAAGGATGGTTTATTTATGCCTATATTGATTTAATATCTGGTGAGTACATCCCCATAAGGGGACTTTTTCCCCCCATGCGGTGAATTACACCTTGGTGAAAGAAGCACTGGAACTAGGATTGGAATCTCTTATAACCAGACTCACTGTTCACTATCCACACCACCTATATGATAATTATATAGAAGACGCACATATGAACATTTGTCCGTAGCGCTGCTACAGTTTTACTCTGAACTTTTAATATACGTTTTTTAAGACTGTGTTTACTTTATATTGCATTTATGTTTGATTTTTAAGCAGCTGCTGTCAGTATTTACGTTTTATTCCAGCACTTGTTTCTTTAGAGTTTTTTTCCATAAGCGCAGAGTGATACTAAGAAGGAGGGCCAGGTCATTTTAGTATCTTTTATTTCATTTTATTTCCACATATTTTACTCCGCAGCAATGGATGCTCTAAGACTTTTAAGTAATAGGAATATTAATCTAGATGCAATATTTTCTGATAGTGAACCCACTGCCACTCAGGTGAATTATAATGGAGCCATGGCAATGTTGGGGAACATTTTAGAAAAACAAGTGAGGACATGGTGGGACAAATGTACCCTAGAGCAGTATATAAAAGAAAAAATTATCATCTGCAGCCTAAGATGGGAAGTTGTTCCCCCAAGATGGGCTGGATGATCCAGGCCCCATACAAGAATGGTTCGATTTTTTCAATGGGGTAGGTTTTAAATTGCAAGAACTGATCCTACAAAGAAAAAAATGTAAAATGATCATCCTGGAGAATAAAATTAATGCATTGCAACAACAGCTAGACCCTATTAAAGACACTCAGCCCATTATTGACTTTAATGTCAGAACTAACAGAAGACTTGAGAAAGTAGACAAAGACACCCAGAAAAAGAAAATAAAGAAATATCACAGAGATATGGGAGATTTTAAGACCAACAGCATTTATGCTTGGCAACAAACCCTCCCTGAAAATGTGAATTTAATAGAAAAACCCAGATCGACTGAGCCCTTGATCAATCAAGCCATAACAACACTGATGGATAGAGTACGAGGCTTTATAAGTGACAATGAAATTTAATTTAATTCACCCGCAAATTTTTCCACCCCAATTCCAATAACAAAAAAGGGGAAAATGAGAGGAGGAGGTGGGAAAAGTAATCAGGTGAACAACCAACAATTCAATAATCATCCGCACACACCATATCAAGTGCCAACTCAAAATAAATTTCAACCATTAGAGCAACACAACAATTATCCACCACCCCATCCTTTTTTAGGGAGAGGAGGGGGAGGTCAGAGAAGGGGTCGGGGCTTCCCACCACGCTGAGGAAAACCACAGTACCCTCCAACATATCCGAGAGACCAAGAATGGAGAGACCCCCAGCCTCAGAACCAGTGGACCAGAGAACAGACCCCATACACACATCAAAGGAATATAGATCCAGAGGATGCAGGGCAGGAAGGAAGGTCCAGAAAAAGAAGGAGAAACCACTAAACAACGGTATATATAACTTAAGTCCAGTGGTGCTAACGCACAAAGAGGTGAATATTCTCAATATGGGCCTCAAATGTGGAATGAAGCAGCCAGTAAACAAATTTAATGTATACATTGATGTACACAAATATATTAAAAAGCTAAATATAAAGAAACATTTCGTAGGATTGAATACACGAAATATGATCACCAACACGAACCCCCAGGGGATTGTAAACAGTGGATTAAAAAACAAATCACTGTTCAACCCATTGAATAACCCTAACCACCAAGTGGAGGTTTTTAAGGGTCTAATCATACGTGACCTACATCAACTGGTACCCAAAAAGAACACAAGCCTGAAACATATTCAGGAAGGGATCGATGCACTTGAAAAAAGAAAAGACATTATCATCAGGCCAGCTGACAATGGGGGTGGAGTCGTTATACTAACGAAAGAAATGTACCATACACAGATCACAGAGATGCTAGCTGATGAAATAACGTATAAAGTCTTAGACTGTGACCCAACACAAGCCTTTAGAAATCAGCTAACAATACTAGCAGGAATAGGTACTAAGTTGGAAGTACTATAGGATAAAGAAAGGCATTATCTAGTACTGGCCAGTAGCAAAATCCCTACGATCTACACTCTACCGAAAATTCATAAAGACTCCACCAACCCTCCGCCTAGACCTATTGTAAACAGCATAGATTCCACTGCATCGAGAATGGGACAATACCTAGACACATCTTTGCAAAAAAGTGTGACAATGACACAAGCATACCTGAGAGACACCAAGGACTTTCTGAATTGTCTACAAAATGTCAAAATAACTGAAAACCAAGATATTCTACTGGTAACAGCGGATGTGTCCTCCCTCTACTCAATCATCCAACATGATGACGCCTTATTGGCCCTAAATTGAGCCCTGAGTAAGAGGGAGGACCCCATAACCAAAAAGTATTCATTGGCCATGCCCTGGACTACTGCCTCTCGCACAACTACTTTTGGTACGCCAATAAATTTTATTTGCAACAAAGGGGCATTGCGATGGGGGCCAAATTTGCCCCCAGCATTGCAAACCTTTTTATGGTAGAATGGGAGGACAAAGTGATTTTTAAAGACAGAACAGCTGAGCTCATTTTTTATAAACGTTTTATAGATGACCTGTTTTTAATTTGGGCTGGTCCGGTAGAGTCACTACAAGAATTTTTAAAGGTTTTAAACATGAATAATAACAATATCAGACTGACCACTGAATGGCATAGAGAAACGATTAATTTCCTTGATGTCACTGTCTACCGTCAAAACCTGGAGTTTGGCACTAAGGTCTTTTTTAAACCAACAGACAGAAATAGTTACCTCCCAACTACAAGTGGACACCACCCACAATGGCTAAAGAATATACCAAAAGGCCAAATCATGCGAGTAAAACGCAATTGTTCTGATAATAACAATTTCTTTACACAAGCAAAAGTCCTCACAGACAGATTTGTAGCAAAAGGTTATGCACCAGAAGCCCTTCAGAAAATTGTAGAAGAGGTGTCACTAGTACCCAGGGAAACATGCTTACAACTGAAACCCAAACCAATACTAGGAGGAATTTCTAGAGTTGTTTAACGTGTATCTTTACAGAGGGTGACACTCCGGATACACTAGTATAAATATGCCACCGTCCCGATATACATGAATTTACTAAACTGCTAACTAAGGGTTGGACTTTAAAGGCATACAAGGTAGGTAAAGGTAAAAAACTAGAGGTTTATTAATATACAGAAAATTGGGTATGGAATTGAGATATGAAGCCCCATTCTTTTGAGTTGGTTCCTCCTAGTATTGGTTGGACTTTAAAGGCATACAAGGTAGGTAAAGGTAAAAATCTTTGAAACATAAAACAATCATAACAATCATACAATCATAAAATATCAATTTCATTGATCAATTATTATGGCTGGACCATGTGGTTTATCAGTAGGTTTCTCATACTACAATACATTCTCCTTATGGTGACTCAGCTGAGTATAATAAACAATAGAGAGAGACTGTGACTTTACAATTATAAACCAGATAACCATCAAATGGATCCAGAGGAGATGGAGAACTTGCTCGAAATGTTGCGCGTTATTGTAAACGCTTCCTCACGAGCATAATTTATATATTTCTATAAGGTATACAGAAAAAACATAATAAATGATTACATAAAGCCTAAAATATAAAACACATTTCTTAGCATACAACACTTTATTGCATAGATTGTTGGCATTTCAATGATACACAGTTCAATTGGTTCCGTAGTTCAAACACTAATCCCTCCCCTCCAAAAATATTTATACGAACCACACCCATATGGTGTGGATAGCTTAAATCCCAATATTTGTAACTATGCAATATGAGGTAGATACACCTATGTCGCACTTAAATAGTGAGGCAGGTATCTACATATATGGACTATATCGTTATATCACAAATTGAAAGTATATTTATCATATGTACTTACTTCAAAATTAGCATATATTGAGCCAATGTTTGGCCGGTCACGCGTCTACCTCTACGGTGGCAGTGAATAACCACTATATGCCCCATCAAGGAGATAGTATCTGTAGGTAGTAATAATACAAATTTACTTATTTGTATATATATATATATATATTGTGGGGGGGTTAACTCGGCAGCGGGTGTGTGTGTGATCCCCTGGATGGGCTCCCCACACAAAAACAGGCCCAGCAGACGGAGGTTGTGGTTTTCAAGATCAAAAAGGTGCGGTTTATTTCTCTATTTACAGTGACAAAAAAACACAGCAAAGCAAAAAGAAACATAAACAAAATAAACCCTGGTCAGCTTGACCTCTGACTAAACATGCAGGTTTCCTAACTAACAACTGGGATCAGCCTGGTGCTGTCCTAGTCCCTAAGTCCCTGGTTTAGTAAATGTCCAAACAAATAGCCACACAGGCTTTGTCTCACCGCACAGGGGTTCACTCTCCCTAGACAGTCCACACAGGTCTGGTTCCAGGCATGAGCAAACACCTAATGAAGCTGGGAGTTTTTATAGAGGCCTTAAACGAGCTGACAAGCTTCAGCTGGTCTCATCAACTCCCTGCCTGCACGACGCCCAGCACTCTCCCTAGAGGTATGAATCATCCATGAGCCCACTAGCCTCAGCTGGGCTTCATCAACTCCCTCCCTAGTTGTATAAGTCGGCATAAAGCCTGAATCTGGGAGAAATATATCTACCCCCCTGGATGCAACCAGGTGACTTTACCTTCCTGCTGTCACATACCCCCCCTCTTGTTTTAACCTTGGGGTTGGAACACCAGCAATCAGGCATTCATGTACTCGAGACAAAGCATCCACATTCCCCATTTGAACGCCAGGGCGATGCTTTACTGTGAAGTTGAATTCCTGTAGGGCCAGGAACCACCTATTCACTCTTCTATTTGTCTCCTTGTTTTGAGCCATCCACTTTAACGGAGCGTGATCCGTAACCATGTCAAAGTGCCTACCTAGCAGATAGTACCGAAGGGAATCTAGAGCCCACTTCACCGCTAAACACTCCTTTTTCAACCGTGGCGTAATTTACCTCATGGGACTTCAACTTCCTGCTGAGGTAAATGACTGGGTGCTCTTCCCCGTTCCAGACCTGGGACAATACTGCTCCTAACCCCACATCTGACGCATCACTTTGTACGACAAAGTCTTTAGAGAAGTCGGGTGAGTACAACACTGGCTGGCTACATAAGGCTTGTTTCAAGAATTGGAATGCTGCCTCAGCCTCGGGGGTCCATTTAATCATGACCGACCCTTTCCCTTTCGTCAGGTTGGTTAGGGGCACAGCCTTAGAAGCAAAGTGGGGAATGAAGCGCCGATAATAACCCGCGATTCCCAGAAAGGCTCGTACCTGCTTCTTGCTGTTGGGACGTGGCCAACTTTGGATGGCCTCGACTTTGTTGAGTTGGGGTTTTATTACTCCCCTGCCAATGGTGTACCCAAGATATTTGGCCTCCTCCTGCCCAATGGTACACTTCTTGGGGTTAGCCGTAAACCCCGCTTCCCGGATAGAGTCTAGGACTGCTTGCACTTTTGGCAGATGTGAGGCCCAATCTGTGCTATGGACAATTACGTCATCCAGGTAAGCCGCAGCATACTTCCGATGGGGCCTCAGTATCTGGTCCATTTTCCGCTGGAATGTGGCCGGCGCATTCTGTAACCCGAACGGCATTCTCTTATATTGGAACGCCCCGTCTGGGGTTACAAATGCGGTTTTCTCTTTGGCCGACTTGGCCAGGGGAATTTGCCAATACCCTTTTGTGAGGTCAAGAGTCGTCATGTATCGGGCTGTTCCCAGCCGGTCGATCAACTCATCTATACGTGGCATGGGGTAGGTGTCAAATTTTGTAACTTTGTTCAACTGACGAAAATCGTTACAAAATCGCCAGCTCCCATCCGGTTTAGGCACCAACACAATGGGACTAGACCAATCACTTTGGGACTCCTCTATCACCCCTAAGTTCAGCATTTTCTGTACTTCCTCCCGTATTGCCTCCCGTCGGGCCTCTGGGATCCGATAGGGTTTTAACTTCACCCTTTCACCGGGCGGGGTAATAATATCATGCTCTACCCCAGATGTTTGTCCCGGCAGCTCAGAGAACACCTCCTTGTTGCGAAGCACAAACTCCTTCACCTCCTGTTGTTGGGGTTGTGACAAGGTGGCTGCTATTCCAACCTCCGGAATCACGCAACCAGTTTGAGCTGGTGACCAAGTTTCTGCGACTAGGGACTCTCTATCCCTCCAGGCTTTCAACAGATTAACGTGATAGATCTGTTCGGGCTTTCGCCTTCCTGGTTGTCTGACCTTGTAATTCACTTTGCTCACTTTTTCCATTATCTCGTAGGGGCCTTGCCATTTGGCAAGGAATTTACTTTCAACCGTAGGGACAAGTACCAATATCCTATCCCCCGGGGAAAAGGTACGGGTCTTGGCTCCACGGTTGTACACTCTCTGCTGTGCCAACTGCGCTTGGGCCAAATGTTCCTTCACGATGGGCATTACCTGTGCAATTCGATCTTGCATCAGGGCGACATGCTCAATCACACTCCTGTGGGGAGAACTCTCACTTTCCCAAGTTTCCTTGGCAATATCCAACAGTCCTCTTGGGTGTCTCCCATACAGTAACTCAAAGGGGGAGAATCCCGTAGAGGATTGGGGCACCTCCCTAATAGCAAACATCAAATAAGGAAGTAGACAGTCCCAATCCTTTCCATCTCTATCCACCACTTTCTTCAACATTTGTTTTAGGGTTTTGTTGAATCTTTCAACCAGCCCATCGGTTTGGGGGTGATACACAGACGTACGCAATTGCGTCACTTTGAACAATTTACACAGCTCTTTCATAACCCGGGACATAAAGGGTGTACCTTGGTCCGTAAGCAGTTCTTTACAAATACCCACCCGGCTAAAAACAAGAGATAGCTCTTTGGCTATGGTTTTGGCCGAGGTATTTCGGCGAGGGATCGCTTCTGGATAACGGGTGGCATAGTCCATTATAACTAATATGTACTGGTGCCCCCTAGCGGACTTGATTATAGGACCTACCAAATCCATTGCGACCCTCTCAAACGGGACCTCAATGATGGGTAGAGGGACCAGCGGGCTACGGAAATGTGGCATCGGGGCCGACCTCTGACACACAGGGCAGGAGGAACAATAATTTTCTATGTCCTTCATCACCCCAGGCCAATAGAATCTCTGTAATACCCTCTCTCGGGTTTTCTCTGTCCCCAGATGACCTCCAAGAATGTGCCCATGGGCCAACTCCAACACCAACTTCCTGTAAGGTTTGGGCACCACAAGCTGCTCAACGGTTTCTTCTGCCCTTTTTGCCACCCGATACAGTAGGTCCTTCTCTACGCTGAAGTATGGGTAAGTGCAGGTATTATCTGGGTTCACTAACTCGCCATCTATTTCCCCTACGTTTTCCCGTGCCTTTATTAGGGCGGGGTCTTTTAACTGTTCTGTGGCAAAATTTTCCCTGTGAACCTCAAGATCAGAAAACTCCACAGACGGTAGGTTTTCGTCTGAGGAGGTGGGCTCCTCTCCAGTTTCTTGAGTCTCGCCTGCCAATACTGACAAGGGAAATTCTGGAGAGTCCTCACCACTCTCAGAGGAGTTCTGGCTATCACCTTCCTGGTACATAGGGGCACCAGTGGGGGGCTCAGGATCATCCCACAGTTCCCAGAACTTCGGAAAATCCCTTCCCACAATGGCATCATGCGGTAATTGAGATACTAACCCCACTGGATGAGAGAGGGTACCTTTGGGGGTCTTGAAACACACTGTAGTCACTGGATACTCTCGGGTGTCACCATGCACACAAATAACAGCTACCTTGCTATTCCCAGAGACCTCTGTTTTAACTAATTCAGCCTTTATCAGGGTCACAAGGCTACCTGAATCCAGTAATACCACAACATTTCTACCATTAATACACATTTTGCATAAATGTTTCTCAGTTCCCCGAATGGCAGTGCATGCGACTGTCGCACACAGCGACTGACGTCTGTCCGTCAGAAAGTCACATTGCATGGGTTCCTCCACAACCGGGCAATTTGCTGCAATATGTCCCGCTTGCCGGCAGCGGTAGCAAACAATCCATTTGGCTGCCTCTTGAGCCCCTGACTTCCCAGGCTATTCTCGCCAAACTTTGGGTAGAGCTCCCACCCTCTCACTCTCTCCACCCTCACCCCTTGGAATCCTCTTATCCGCCCCTGGGGATGGTCTGGTCTTAGGGTGGAAAGTCCGAGAGTCTCTGGAAGAGGCCATCAGGTTCTCTGTAGCCAAGTATTTCTCTACACGATCCACAAGACCACCGGCCGTCTCTGGGTCTCCATGGCTTACCCACTTTTGGATGGCAGTAGGAAGAGCTCTCAAAAACCGATCCATTACAACACGTTCCACAATCTCTGGTGCGGACAAAGTCTCTGGCTGTAGCCACTTCCTGCTCAGGTGAATGAGATCATACATTTGAGACCTGGGGGGTTTTCCAAGCTGGAAAGTCCAGTTATGCACACGCTGAGCCCGGACAGCCAGGGTGACACCCAGCCTTGCCAATATTTCAGTTTTTAGCATCACATAGTCTTTTGCTTGGTCAGGCTCTAGGCCTTCTGCGATTCACCAGTTAACAGAGGAGCCACCAGTCCAGCCCACTGCTCCTCAGGCCACTTTTCTCTTTCAGCAGTCCTTTCAAATGTGGTCAAAAATACCTCTGGATCATCCTCTCCAGTCATTTTTGTCAATAAACGACTCACCCCAAAGGACGCGGTATTAGTGGGACGGCTTTCCTCACTGGTCTGCGGACGTTGCTGCATTACTGCTTCCATTTGTTGTAGTCTCTGCTCTTGCTTCTGTAACAGGTCTATGAAGCGGGCCTCAGATTGCTGCTGGGCTTGTTGCTGAGCTTCCAGACTCTGTTGGTGAGCTTGCTGCTGGGCTGCAAGGCTCTGTTGATGAGCTTGCTGCTGGGCTGCGAAGCTCTGTTGTTGAGCTGCAAGGCTCTTTTGCAAACCTGCATTTGTCTGCTGTTGATTGGCATTTGCTTGAGCCAGCTGTTTCAGTATCTCCTCCATGCTGGCTTAAAAAAAAACTGCCACTGGTTCTCCACCAACTGTGGGGGGGTTAGCTCGGCAGCGGGTGTGTGTGTGATCCCCTGGATGGGCTCCCCACACAAAAACAGGCCCAGCAGACGGAGGTTGTGGTTTTCAAGATCAAAAAGGTGCGGTTTATTTCTCTATTTACAGTGACAAAAAAACACAGCAAAGCAAAAAGAAACATAAACAAAATAAACCCTGGTCAGCTTGACCTCTGACTAAACATGCAGGTTTCCTAACTAACAACTGGGATCAGCCTGGTGCTGTCCTAGTCCCTAAGTCCCTGGTTTAGTAAATGTCCAAACAAATAGCCACACAGGCTTTGTCTCACCGCACAGGGGTTCACTCTCCCTAGACAGTCCACACAGGTCTGGTTCCAGGCATGAGCAAACACCTAATGAAGCTGGGAGTTTTTATAGAGGCCTTAAACGAGCTGACAAGCTTCAGCTGGTCTCATCAACTCCCTGCCTGCACGACGCCCAGCACTCTCCCTAGAGGTATGAATCATCCATGAGCCCACTAGCCTCAGCTGGGCTTCATCAACTCCCTCCCTAGTTGTATAAGTCGGCATAAAGCCTGAATCTGGGAGAAATATATCTACCCCCCTGGATGCAACCAGGTGACTTTACCTTCCTGCTGTCACAATATATATAGGTAATTGCATATATACTAACTTCTCTTGAATTAGCTATCTAGGTCCACCTTGTATGGACCAAAATGGATAGTCTGGTGACAAGATGAAAGAGAAAAAAAAGAAAAAAAGAGAAAGGGGGGAGTAAAAATCACAAGAAATAACAGTTGGGGGTTGTTAGAGGAGAGTGGAGAGGCTGGCCATTTGGACAGTATTATTTGACTTGAGCCATTTAGGCTACCCAGTCAATTATGTGACTCAATAAATATGTAAATCACACCAGACCAATATCATGATATGGGTGATGATATGTAAATTACTAATAGTATATATCCCATACATTTTATAAAGGACCAGGAAAAAAGGGGGCAAAGAAGGAGCTCACCGCGTTGATATATTAAAGGTAATTTGATAGAACGATCGATGCTGGTAAGCAGGGAGTCAGTAAAGTACACTCGGGCCAATCCGGAATAGGTCGGTTACTTGTATATTGTAGTAGTGAACATCAAATCCAAGGTTTGACAGACTAGTTTAAAGTCTCCAATGTATGGTCATTATATCACCCATTCAAATTGATAGGGGTGAAGTTGGACCTATATAGAAAAGTATACAGACAAGGAATTAGTCCATATTATTGCTGGGGGTATTCAGTTATGAGTCCCAATAGTTGGTTCCTAACTTTACCTTAATTCCGGATGATGGTCAGAGATGGCAGGTGTATTAATGCTCGGTAACGGACCGTCTATGTGTTGTGTGCGACATCTTCCCGATTATAAAGGCACCTCCACCGGAAGTGCGCCGCCGTCACCCGGAAGTAATGGCGCACGTACGTGCGTGGTGTCAGCGTTTAGATATACATATGCCGTGAACGCGGCGGGCGGAAGCTTATGTGAGGGAGGTGGTTCCACTCCATAGTGTGTCTCCGCAGCCCCAATCAGACGAATTTCCGGTATATTGCTAAATGTTTGCGATACAAAAATGATTCACTTTCAAAACTGGATGGTATATATAATATTGTAGAAATACTGGGAGGCTGGATCAGAGCGTGAACCACACGAAGCAACGGAACTGAGACCATACGACGGCCAACAAAAAATAAAAATAAAAAATACATTTTTTTTTAAATGTCACTAAACATTTTATCTAATTAAAATCTGGGTGTGAACTAAACACACATATAGAACATTGGCATATATTTATAGTCAATTTTAGCTTGTGCAATTGACACATAACCTTGCATTTATATTTCAGGCAATTACATCATATTACATAGGTAGGTATATTTAACTATACAATAGTTGCAAACTAGAAAGGCAAATTTACAAGACTCAATTGGATATTGTATAGGTGTTATAGCATTGATGCATAATGCACATTCCCATCCACTAGAAAAGAGTGGAAAACAGAATAAACATAAGATTAAAAGAAAAAGAATCAGTTGAGGGGGAAAAAACATCACATGAGTGACAAGTTCGATATATTATATTTTGAATGGGTATATAATTTCCTACTTTTTTGGGGGCATGAACCATAGAGGAGGAAATGGGAGATTGTAGATGGTATAGATGTCAGTCAGTGTCAGAGCGTCCGAAAACCCATATTTATGTTATATGATATTAAAGGTAAATATTAAGGGAGTGGTTATTTAAAGACCATAATTAGGTCAAAACCAGTGTTAAAAAGTGTATATATTTTAAAAAGTGAGTTCATCCATACTAGATGTAAAAAAGATAAATAAATCATAAATTACTCAGTGTGCCCAACATATCAATATGGCTAAGTAGCAACAGTGCATTAACTGTGAAAGAATTATATAAGGGAAATTAAAGTGTGTTATGAAATAATCATAATAGGTGAATATGGTATATTTAGTTTTCAGGCGGTCTGACAGTGAGAGGCATATAGTCATACATATTATGATTATTTACAAGAAAGGTTTGTAAGATATATTCTCATTCAAACCGGGGGACTGGATCGCATTCAGTCGTTCGATCCATAGTGTCTCCCTCTGGAGTATTAATTTGTCCCATTCTCCTCCCCTAGGGTTTTGGGGGATCACGGCCAGTACAATAAATGATACACACGAGGTGTCAAATCTATGGTAAAGATCAAGATGCCTACTAATAGGAGTGAGCATCTTGCCACCACTTGAATAGTATAGGTGGTCATTTATTCTCTGTCTAAATTGTCTGGCCATTTTCCCCACGTAGAAACATCCGCATTTGCATGTCATCAAATAGACTATGCCTTTTGTAGAGCAGTTTGCGGAGAATCTAGGTTTGAATATTTCCCCATTTGGGAGTGTAGTATGGGTTGCTGGTAGGACCCATTTACAAAATGAGCAACTGCCACATCTAGTGGTTCCTAGGGGTGGTTGGACCACTATGTTGGCTGGTTTGGTATAATGACTTCGGATTAGTCTATCACAAAGTGATGTAGCCCTTCTAAATACAACTTGTGGGTATTGACCCACGTATTTACTTAGGGTTGGGTCTTCCCTAAGGAGATGCCAGTGGGTTTTGAGCATAGTTCGGATATCCTCAGATTGAGAGGAAAATTGCGACAACCCTTCATCAGAAAAGATGTCCCTCTCCCACCCCCCCAGGTACAGGTTTGCGTAGGCCGGCGCACAGCAAGTGCCCATGGCCACGCCCTGTACCTTTTCTGATGAAGGGTTGTCGCAATTTACTGATCGCATCCTTTGTTGGATGCGATACATTGATGATATATTTTTGATCTGGACGGAGGACCGTAATACCCTTGACAAATTCATTTCTAAACTTAATGTCAACAAATACAACCTCAAATTTACCTTTAGTTGTGATACTAAAAAAAACAATTTCCTTGATTTAACCATCTTTAGAAATGAAGACGAATCTTTGGCGACCGACTTGTATCGGAAGGATACAGCAGGAAACACTCTGCCGCATGCGGCTAGTGCACATTCTCCAGCACTTATTCGAAGTATTCCTTATGCGCAGTATATTCGTCTACGACGAAACTGCTCGTCCCTTAGCAACTTTCAGCGACAAGCTAAACAGTTACAAATACGCCTCCGGGCTCGGGGATACAGTAAAACTCTGTTGCGCCAAGCGTATAATAAGGCCGTAAATCAAACCAGAAACATGTTACTGTTTAAAAAGAGACCCCTTCCCCCTACCCAAACGGTTAAATTAATAACTAAATTTTCCTCTCAATCTGAGGATATCCGAACTATGCTCAAAACCCACTGGCATCTCCTTAGGGAAGACCCAACCCTAAGTAAATACGTGGGTCAATACCCACAAGTTGTATTTAGAAGGGCTACATCACTTCGTGATAGACTAATCCGAAGTCATTATACCAAACCAGCCAACATAGTGGTCCAACCACCCCTAGGAACCACTAGATGTGGCAGGTGCTCATTTTGTAAATGGGTCCTACCAGCAACCCATACTACACTCCCGAATGGGGGAATATTCAAACCTAGATTCTCCGCAAACTGCTCTACAAAAGGCATAGTCTATTTGATGACATGCAAATGCGGATGTTTCTACGTGGGGAAAACGGCCAGACAATTTAGACAGAGAATAAATGACCACCTATACTATTCAAGTGGTGGCAAGATGCTCACTCCTATTAGTAGGCATCTTGATCTTTACCATAGATTTGACACCTCGTGTGTATCATTTATTGTACTGGCCGTGATCCCCCAAAACCCTAGGGGAGGAGAATGGGACAAATTAATACTCCAGAGGGAGACACTATGGATCGAACGACTGAATGCGATCCAGTCCCCCGGTTTGAATGAGAATATATCTTACAAACCTTTCTTGTAAATAGTCATAATATGTATGACTATATGCCTCTCACTGTCAGACCGCCTGAAAACTAAATATACCATATTCACCTATTATGATTATTTCATAACACACTTTAAATTCCCTTATATAATTCTTTCACAGTTAATGCACTGTTGCTACTTAGCCATATGTTGGGCACACTGAGTAATTTATGATGTATTTATCTTTATTACATCTAGTATGGATGAACTCACTTTTTAAAATATATACACTTTTTAACACTGGTTTTGACCTAATTATGGTCTTTAAATAACCACTCCCTTAATATTTACCTTTAATATCATATAACATAAATATGGGTTTTCGGACGCTCTGACACTGACTGACATCTATACCATCTACAATCACCCATTTCCTCCTCTATGGTTCATGCCCCCAAAAAAGTAGGAAATTATATACCCATTCAAAATATAATATATCGAACTTGTCACTCATGTGATGTTTTTTCCCCCTCAACTGATTCTTTTTCTTTTAATCTTATGTTTATTCTGTTTTCCACTCTTTTCTAGTGGATGGGAATGTGCATTATGCATCAATGCTATAACACCTATACAATCTCCAATTGAGTCTTGTAAATTTGCCTTTCTAGTTTGCAACTATTGTATAGTTAAATATACCTACCTATGTAATATGATGTAATTGCCTGAAATATAAATGCAAGGTTATGTGGCAATTGCACAAGCTAAAATTGACTATAAATATATGCAAATGTTCTATATGTGTGTTTAGTTCACACCCAGATTTTAATTAGATAAAATGTTTAGTGACATTTTTCAAAAAAAATTATTTTTTATTTTTATTTTTTGTTGGCCGTCATATGGTCTCAGTTCCGTTGCTTCGTGTGGTTCACGCTCTGATCCAGCCTCCCAGTATTTCTACAATATTATATATACCATCCAGTTTTGAAAGTGAATCATTTTTGTATCACAAATGTAGCGGCCTCACCCCGTCCTCTTTAGCTAGGGGTACGTCACGCGACAGAGTGAGGTGCGCTACGGCCCATGTCCTCCCCATAACTGTGGGTGAGGTGAAGGCCAATACCTGATGTTTCCAAGGGCCAGTGTGTCCTGGGCTTGTACCGAGTCTTTTGATCAGAAACCACCAAACCACCCTTTTCTCCCATTAACAGAGTCCATACACCGATCACAGTCCAACTGTTGGTTTATTTCGTATCTCCACATACAGGCAATGCGATGGCATGATACGGTGGGATGAGCAGGTCGAGGCACTATACTGATCTGGGTCCCTACACCCCCTGTGCTATGACCAAGGGTTGTAGGAGTATTGACATGAATACCTCCGTTGCGTTGCGGCCCCTATCAGGGGAAGATGTCCTCCAAGGGAGTTACCGAAGGCCCATCCGTCACCGGGTTGACACTACACCGGGTCTTCGAACGAGTGACCTCCCCAGCCTCCTCACCTCAGATGCGGGTCCCCTCGCAAGGGGCGCCCTGGAACCACTTCACCCTTGCGGGACCCGGTCGAAGTCACCGGGCCCCAGGCCTCCTCAATAGTACCTCACCCCAGGCTGAAGGTGCCTGGGATGGAACCCCAACTTCATCCTGGCCAGGCCTAGGGCACCTAGGCCGGGAACCTTGAATCACCCGCACCCAGGCTGAAGGTGCCTGGGTGCGTGAAGAGATGATCCCCGAAGACAGACCTCGTGGCGAGGGCGTCTCCCCCTTTTATCTCCTCCCGTCGATACCACGGCGGGTTCCCCGCCCCAGCCGTACCATCTCCAGGAAGGGACAAAGAAGGGTAGCACTGTGGTAGTGATTCTACCTGAAGCCTGTAGGTACTCCGCCACCCACAGGCAAAGGAGAATATTGCACCACCCAATCCTCCACGAATAACAAAAAGGGGTCTAAACCCTGCCATAATT
This sequence comes from Rana muscosa, assembly GCA_029206835.1. Lineage (NCBI taxonomy): Eukaryota > Metazoa > Chordata > Amphibia > Anura > Ranidae > Rana > Rana muscosa. Next base: position 6,359,459 of record CM055117.1, read on the forward strand.
ACACACCTGGGTCACACTACCCCCAGGTGTATCCCACTAACTTTGAAGACCCCGCTACACAAACATTTAGCAATATACCGAAAATTCGTCTGATTGGGGCTGCGGAGACACACTATGGAGTGGAACCACCTCCCTCACATAAGCTTCCGCCCGCCGCATTCACGGCATATGTATATCTAAACGCTGACACCACGCACGGACGTGCGCCATTACTTCCGGGTGACGGCGGCGCACTTCCGGCGGAGGTGCCTTTATAATCAGGAAGACGCCGCACACAACACATAGACGGTCCGTTACCGAGCATTAATACACCTGCCATCTCTGACCATCATCCGGAATTAAGGTAAAGTTAGGAACCAACTATTGGGACTCATAACTGAATACCTCCAGCAATAATATGGACTAATTCCTTGTCTGTATACTTTTCTATATAGGTCCAACTTCACCCCTATCAATTTGAATGGGTGATATAATGACCATACATTGGAGACTTTAAACCAGTCTGTCAAACCTTGGATTTGATGTTCACTACTACAATATACAAGTAACCGACCTATTCCGGATTGGCCCGAGTGTACTTTACTGACTCCCTGCTTACCAGCATCGATCGTTCTATCAAATTACCTTTAATATATGTCAGGGTCACCTGTGGCCAGGTGACAGATGCACACCGTAGGGGGACAGGAGTGCACCGCGAGGTAGTGAACCCTATGGCTGGCTTCTGTGGATAGGAAACTGGGTGGTTGTGGAAAGCGGGACCAGAGGAGCACAACCGGGATCCCAACGGAAGCGAGAGCCAAGATTCCCCAGGGCGCGGAGTCTAAGACCCAGCTGGTCTTCTCCAGGGCCTCTAGTGGTGAGGATGTTACGCTGCAGGCTGGGACCAGGTCGCGGCCCCTGGAGTTTCCTAGCTCACGCTCCGTAGGATAAGGGGAAGCAGCAGCACACGATAGAGAGAACCGAATAACAAGCCGAAGGTCAGGGGCCACAAGCAGACAAGGATAACGAAGAGCGAGCCGAAGGTCAAGGGTCACGAGCAGACAGGGATGGTCGGGGACAAGCCAATAACGTAACAGAGAGACAGACGTAGCACACGGCAGGCAGGAACCCAAACACACAATGCCTAACAAACACGTTGATCAGCAAAGCAGGCTTGCAGTGCACAGGTTAATATAGTGTTCAGTGATAGGGCCTGGGGTGGAGTCAGGCTGGGAGGAGATTATAAAGGAAGCCAGGTGAAGGAGGTCTGGTCTCTAGATGAACACATGAGGAGGAAGGTAAGATGGCAGACAAACACTACTGTATATCCATGACAGTACCCTCCCTCTTATGGGCCCTCCCCCGCCTGGACCCAGGCTTAAAGGGAAATCTCTGATGAAACCTTCTCAACAGATGAGGTGCAGCGACATCAGATGCAGCGATCCAAGACGCCTCCTCAGGACCAAAACCTCTCCAATGCACAAGGTACTGAAGAATGCCTCTGCAGAGCCGAGAATCCAGAACTTGTCTAACCTCGTACTTAAGATTATCCTCAGAGACCGAAAACGAGGTAGGGAGATGACAAGAAGATCTATTGAGGACCAAAGGCTCTCTAGGAATAAGCAAGGGCATGAGAGGATCAACAGGAATCTGAGGAGGGTCCCCTAGACCCTTAAAGGGGAACTGGTCATCTTGCACAGGACCATCAGACTGGGCAGATGTCAGTGGAACCCTGAAGTCAGGTTGGTTAGAAGGTGACATGTCGCCGGAGTCAAGCTGAATAGCTGAAGGACAAGCAGAATGTCCCGAACAAGAAAAAGTAGGAGGCTCACTGGGCATGGGCTGGACTGGCATAACTAGTACAGAGGCAGAGTGAATAGCTGAGTCAGGTGTAGCGACTACCTGAATCGCATCGCAAGACGTAGCGACTGCAGGACTTGTAGACAAGCTAGCCTGGCTGTGCGTCCAAGGGTGGTTAGGGACAGAGAAATGTAAATGGTTATGCAACCTGGAATGAATGACTGGCTCAGATTCACAGGGGGCAACCTTGGGTAGGCAGGACAAGGAACAGGAGGGACCCCAAGCCAGGATCTGTCCAGTAGTCCAGTCCACATGAGGAGAATGGAGCTGTAACCATGGGAGACCCAAAATTATAGGCGTTGAGGCCTTGGGTAAGATAAGGAAGGATATCCACTCCTGGTGGAGTGTCCCTACCGACATCTTAACAGGGAGGGTCTGGAAGCGGATAGGTCCCCCTGGGAGAACAGTACCATCAATCGCCAAGACCACCAATGGTGTGGTGAGGGGCAAAAGAGTAAGTCTCATGGACAATGCGATTTCCCAGTCCATAAAATTACCAGCGGCTCCGGAATCCAGATATGCTGAGACCGAATGAGAAGAAGCACCAACATGAAGGAACACAGAAAGCAGAAGACGAGAAGGGGAAGGTGATATTTCTGGGTCCAATACTCCACTTTCCAGATGAAGTGGACCCGAACGTTTTTCTGGACAAAGAGAGCAAGTGTCACGAAAATGACCTTTGCCCCCACAGTAAAGACACAGACCAAGAGTTCTGCGCCTAGCACGTTCCTCGGGGGATAGCCTGGTCCGACCCAGCTGCATGGGTTCCTCAGCTGGTAGGAGATGCTCTACGGGTCGAAGAGAGGGGGGCTCAGGCTGACTAAGAACCAAGGAGTGCTGGCGTTGCTTTTCTAAGGTCCTCTCCTGAAAGCGAATATCGATCTGGTTACACAAGGAGATAACACCGGCCAGATCAGTGGGGATGGTTCTTCCTGCTAATTCATCCTTCACTCTATCAGACAGGCCATGCAAAAAGGTTGCGACTAAGGCCTCATTGTTCCAGCTCAACTCAGCCGACAGTATGCGGAAATGAAGGGCATACTGTCCCACAGAAGCAGACTCTTGGCGGAGACGTAAAAGGGCGCTGGCCGCTGAAGAGACACGAGCCGGTTCTTCGAAGATATTCCGAAAAAGTTTCAAGAAGCCAGACAGGCTAGAAACCACTGGATCATTCAGTTCCCACAGAGGGGCTGCCCAGGCTAAAGCTTCACCAGAGAGGAGGGAAATGATATAGGCTACCTTAGCCCGATCAGACAGGAAATTTTGGGGCTGGAGCTCAAAATGTATTGTGCATTGGCTAAGGAACCCCCTGCAAGCCTTGGAGTCCCCAGAGAAACGGGACGGAGCTGGCAGTTGTAGCGAGTGTGTGGCTGCGACTGGTGCAATATGTGCAGCCGCTGGTTGTATTTGAGGTTGCGGATTCAGGGTTCCCAAGGAGGCCTGAAGCTGCTCGAAGCGAGAAGCCAGATCCTGGAGGAATCGCATCACCTGAGTCTGATTCGATTCCTGGGTTTCAAGTCTGCAAACTATGCCCTGCAATGGATCATCCGCGGGGAGCGGGATGTCAGCCGGGTTCATGGCTGATCAAACTGTCAGGGTCACCTGTGGCCAGGTGACAGATGCACACCGTAGGGGGACAGGAGTGCACCGCGAGGTAGTGAACCCTATGGCTGGCTTCTGTGGATAGGAAACTGGGTGGTTGTGGAAAGCGGGACCAGAGGAGCACAACCGGGATCCCAACGGAAGCGAGAGCCAAGATTCCCCAGGGCGCGGAGTCTAAGACCCAGCTGGTCTTCTCCAGGGCCTCTAGTGGTGAGGATGTTACGCTGCAGGCTGGGACCAGGTCGCGGCCCCTGGAGTTTCCTAGCTCACGCCCCGTAGGATAAGGGGAAGCAGCAGCACACGATAGAGAGAACCGAATAACAAGCCGAAGGTCAGGGGCCACAAGCAGACAAGGATAACGAAGAGCGAGCCGAAGGTCAAGGGTCACGAGCAGACAGGGATGGTCGGGGACAAGCCAATAACGTAACAGAGAGACAGACGTAGCACACGGCAGGCAGGAACCCAAACACACAATGCCTAACAAACACGTTGATCAGCAAAGCAGGCTTGCAGTGCACAGGTTAATATAGTGTTCAGTGATAGGGCCTGGGGTGGAGTCAGGCTGGGAGGAGATTATAAAGGAAGCCAGGTGAAGGAGGTCTGGTCTCTAGATGAACACATGAGGAGGAAGGTAAGATGGCAGACAAACACTACTGTATATCCATGACAATATATCAACACAGTGAGCTCCTTCTTTGCCCCCTTTTTTCCTGGTCCTTTATAAAATGTATGGGATATATACTATTAGTAGTGATGAGCCGAACACCCCCGGGTTCGGTTCGCACCAGAACCCGCGAACGGACCGAAAGTTCGAACGAACATTAGAACCCTATTAAATACAATGGATGCGAACGTTCGAATTCTAAAGTGCTAATTATAACAACTATTATGCATGTTATTGTCCTAAAAAGGGTTTGGGAACCCGGGTTCTGCACCAGGGGACATGTATCAATGCAAAAATAAGTTTTAAAAACGGTCGTTTTCCGGGAGCAGTCATTTTAATGATGCATAAAGTGAAAAAAAAAAAGTCAAATATTCCTTTAAATATCGTACCTGGGGGGTGTCTAAAGTATGCCTGTGAAGTGCCACGTGTTTCCCGTGTTTAGAACTGTCCCTGCACAAAATGACACTTCTAAAGGAAAAAAAAGCCATTTAAAACTGCTTGCGGCTTTAATGTAATGTCTGGTCCCGGTAATATGGATGAAAATCTTTAAGAAAAATGGCATAGCTACCCCATGACCCCCCCCCTACCCCAGCCCATTACCAGCCCCTTTGGGTCTTGTATGGATATTAAGGGGAACCCCGCACATAAAATAAAAAAGGCCCTATATACTCTGAACAGCCGTATACAGGCGGTGCATACAAGACAGGGACTGTAGGTTTGTTCTTATGTAGAATCTGTTTGTAATTTTGAACAGGTACATTGTTGAAGTGTAGCTCCAGACCAAAAATCTATTTTTAAACTTTTTGGAAAACATAGGTAAGGGTTATCACCCCTGTAACATTTGTTTTGCTGTCTGTGCCCCTGTTCAGAACATTTCACCTCACTTTCCGTCCTAATGACAACTGTTTTTGAAATGTGGTGTTTTTCTTGAAACAAGGATTGCTGATAAAGCATCAGTACAGAGGAGACACCTTTCTCCCATATTTATTCTTACAGGAGAGAATTTTCCTTCCTAGTGGTAGATTTCCTCTCACTTCCTGTTGTCTTCTTGCGTTTGCAAGTAGGAGTCGTTTGTAAGTTGGATGTTTGAAAGTAGGGACCTGCCGTATATACTCTGCAGAAATAGGCCCCTTAGTTGTTGGTGTTGGCACAACACTGTAAGCACTCACAGTTACTCTTGGTTGGTGCTGGAACGCCCTGCTGTCAACTATTATATCAGGAATTTTAATTACATATAATTGTTGAACAGTGGTAGTAAAAATTGGGCCTTTGATGGTGGTGCTGGTGCCACAACACTGTAAGCCCTGACAGTTACTCTTGGTGGGTGCAGCAATGGGCCCTGCTGTGAATTATTAGATCAAGAATTGTAATTACATGCCCCTGTTGAACAGGGGCTGAAAAATTGGGCCTTAGGCACTGGTGGCACAACACTGCAACCCTTCACAGATACTGTACTTGGAGCACAGCAATGAGCCCTGTTGCAAAGTATTGCTTCAAAAATTGTAATGACACGCCCCTGTTAAACAGGGGCTGAAAAATTGGGCCTTAGGCACTGGTGGCACAACACTGCAACTCCTCACAGATACTGTACTTGGAGCACAGCAATGAGCCCTGTTGCAAAGTATTGCTTCAAAAATTGTAATTACACGCCACTGTTAAACAGGGGCTGAAAAATTGGGCGTTAGGCACTGGTGGCGGCACCCATAAACAAAAATGATCTTCCAAGCTATCATCATCAATCGTACCATTGAGGACTCGGAGGAGGAGGATAGCCAGTCAACATAACAGCACAGGCACTCAGCATCAGCATCAGTCTTGAAGGGATGTGACATTTTAAAATCAATTAGTCTGTTATATCAGCATCAGGTGTGTGGTAGCTGGTGGTGATCCAAGACTGGTTCATCTTGATGAAAGTCAGTCGATCAACCGAGTCGGTGGACAGGCGCACCCTGTGATCCGTGACAAATCCTCCAGCAGCACTGAATGTGCGTTCCGAAAGAACGCTGGATGCAGGACAGGCCAGTAGCTCAATTGCATACTGTGCAAGCTCTGGCCAGTGATCCATCCTCAAGACCCAGTAAGCCAGAGGATTTTCGGTGGGGAAGGTGTCCAAGTCTGACCTTGCCCCTAGATATTCCTGCACCATGTTTATCAGACGCTGGCGATGGTTGCTGGAACCGATCATACTTTGGGGCTGCGGACTAAAGAATTGTCTGAACGCATCGGTCAGACGGCCACCTTCCCCACCGCTCCTTCTTTGACTGGCCGAAGCCTCAGCAACTCGTTGTCCAGGACCAGGAGTTTGCAACCTCCCAGTCTCTGGGAACGCGTTGCACAGACCTTTCTGCAAGGCCTCCCGGAGTTGTCTCATCCTCTGCTCCCTCTGCGACGGTAACATAAGGTCCGCAACCTTACCCTTGTACCGTGGATCAAGGAGAGTGGCCAGCCAGTAATGGTCCCTCTCCTTGATCCGAAGAATACGAGGATCCTTCCGCAGACTTTGCAGGATCAGGGAGGCCATGCAGCGTAGGTTTGCTGAGGCATTCGCTCCGGAGTCCTCTGGGTCACTAAGGACGACATGATCCGCAGCCACCTCCTCCCAGCCACGTACAAGTCCACTGGTTTCTTGGGACTGTAAATCATCCCTAAAAGACTGCTGCTGATGATGCTGAGTGCCAGCCTCCACCTCCATGCTGACACAATCCTCCTCCTCCTCCTCCTCCTCCTCCTCCTCCTCCTCCTCTTCCTGTGCGATGGGTGGGACAGAAGGAACACTGTCTGGGTAAAGGGGGCCTTGAGAGGCAAGGAAGTCCTCCTCTTCCTGCCTCTGTTCTGCCTCAAGTGCCCTGTCCATTATTCCACGCAGCGTGTGCTCCAACAGGTGGACAAGAGGTACAGTGTCACTGATGCATGCACTGTCACTGCTCACCATCCTCGTGGCCTCCTCAAATGGTGCCAGGACAGTGCATGCATCCCTGATCATGCCCCACTGGCGTGGAGAAAAAAAACCAAGCTCCCCTGACCCTGTCCTGGTGCCGTAGTCGCACAGGTACTCATTGATGGCCCTCTGCTGCGTGTGCAGCCGCTGCAGCATGGCCAACGTTGAGTTCCACCTGGTGGGCATGTCACATATAAGGCGGTTCTTGGGCAGGTTCAACTCCTTTTGCAGCTCAGCCAGGCGAGCACTGGCATTATAAGATCTGCGGAAATGCACACAGACTTTCCTGGCCTGCCTCAGGACATCCTGTAAGCCCGGGTACCTGCCCAAGAAGCGCTGCACCACCAGGTTAAGGACGTGAGCCACACAGGGCACATGGGTCAGTTGTCCCTGTCGGAGGGCGGAGAGGAGGTTGGTGCCATTGTCGCAAACCACCATTCCTGGCTTAAGCTGGCGTGGCGTCAACCACCTCTCGGCCTGGCCCTGCAGAGCAGACAGGACCTCTGCCCCAGTGTGGCTTCTGTCCCCCAAACACACCAGCGCAAGCACGGCATGGCATCTTTTTGCCTGCGTACTTGCGTAGCCCCGTGAACGGCTACGGAGCACCGCTGGTTCATAGGACAAACCACAGGAAGAGGCCATGGAGGAAGAAGAAGAGGAGGGGGTGGAGGAGAGAGGTGTGTCACAACCAGTAGTAGCATTTTGGAGGCGTGGCGGTGGGACAACCTCCAACACTACTGCACCTTGTCCTGAATCCTTCCCAGCTGCCAAAAGAGTGACCCAATGGGCCGTGAAAGAAAGGTAACGTCCCTGTCCATGCCTGCTGGACCATGAGTCAGCGGTAATATGCACCTTACCGCTGACCGCCCTGTCCAGCGAGGCCAAGACATTGCCTTCCACATGCCGGTAGAGAGCCGGAATAGCCTTCCGTGAGAAAAAGTGGCGTTTGGGAACCTGCCACTGAGGAACCGCACATTGCACAAACTCACGGAAGGGGGCCGAGTCTACCAACTGAAAAGGCAGCAGTTGAAGCGCTAGCAATTTAGCCAAGCTAGCATTCAACCGCTGGGCATGTGGATGGCTGGGAGTGAACTTCTTTCGACGGTCCAGCAGCTGGGGCAGGGAAATTTGCCTGCTAGAATCGGACGTCGGTGTACTGCTAGCAGAGTGGGCGCAAGTACTTGGCTGTGACACACCTAATTCTACACCTTCATTCCTCTCAGTGCATGTTTCAGAGAGGACTGAAGTTATAGTGGGGTTGGAGATCCCAGCTGATGCGGTGCAAGGAGAGGTCCGCTTTGTTCTTTGGTGTGGGTCTTTGAGGTAGGCTTGCCAACGAGCTGCATGGCAGGTCAACATATGTCTGGTCAGGCATGTGGTACCCAAGCGGCTGATGTTTTGGCCACGCGATATACGCTTGAGACATATGTTGCAAACAGCAGCTGTGCGATCTGATGCACTAGCCTCAAAAAAGGCCCACACCAAAGAACTTTTTGAATGACGGGCAGAGGCAGCGCCCTGCACAGGCGGAGCTCTGCGGTGTGATTCCGTCGGTGTACTGCCCTTACGCTGGCCACCAAAGGGCATCCTGCCTCGTTGGAGATGTGCCTCCTCCTCCTCCTCCTCCTCTCTCCTATTAGGCACCCACGTGGAGTCATTGACCTCATCATCCCCTCCCTCCTCATCACTGGAGCCAATCTGGCAGTATGCTGCAGCTGCTGGAACATGACTGCCAGATTGGTGTCCTTCTTGAGCATCCCCTCTGTCTGCTCTCACGCTACTGCCTTCCTCTAGCTGGGTTTCATCATCAGACCCTTCGAAACGCTGGGCATCCTCCTGGAGCATGTACCCAACACTGTGCTGAAACAGTTCGGGGGACTCCTCAGGAGGAGGACATGGTGGGTCTAGGGAAGGAGTGACTGATGATTTGTCTGACATTGATACCAGGGAAGACGACGCTTTGGCAGCTGCTTTTCCAGTACCCTGAGCCTGGGTGAGAGAGGATGAGGAGGAGGAGGAGGGCTTGGTCATCCACTCTACCAAGTCTTCGGCATGATGTGGCTCAACATGTCCAGCTGCCGAAAAGAAGGACAAGCGTGTCCCATGGCCATGTGCTGATGACAATGCACCGCGTCCACGACCAGCACTGTTGCCCCCAGACACAGAGCCTGCTTGCCCTCTTTTATTGCCTCCTGACTGTCTGCCTCTCCTTGTTTGCCTTCCAGACATTCTAATAGATGGCCTGCAGGGAGATGGGAAAAAAGCAATAAGGGCTACCTTCAGGTGTCCTTCTCTGTCCCTTGAAACAAGGACTTTCACAGTGAAAGAAACTGACACTGTCCCTACCTAGAGTTTTCTGTCCCTAGAATAAATGTTTTTTTTAATCACAATATAGCACAAGGACAATTCACTCAATGTCTCTCCAGGTCCCTGGAAACAAGGACTTGCAGAGTGAAAGAAACTGACACTGTCCCTACCTAGAGTTTTCTGTCCCTAGAATAAATGTTTTTTTTAAGCACAATATAGCACAAGGAAAATTAACTCACTGTCCTTACAGGTCCCTGGAAACAAGGACTTGCAGAGTGAAAGAAACTGACACTGTCCCTACCTAGAGTTTTCTGTCCCTAGAATAAATGTTTTTTTTAAGCACAATATAGCACAAGGACAATTAACTCACTGTCCTTACAGGTCCCTGGAAACAAGGACTTGCAGAGTGAAAAAAAAAAAAACTCTCCCTACCTAGAGTTTTCTGTCCCTAGAAAAAATGTTTTTTTTAAGCACAATATAGCACAAGGACAATTAACTCACTGTCCTTACAGGTCCCTGGAAACAAGGACTTGCAGAGTGAAAGAAAAAAAACACTCTCCCTACCTACAGTTTTCTGTCCCTAGAAAAAATGTTTTTTTTAATCACAATATAGCACAAGGAAAATTAACTCACTGTCCTTACAGGTCCCTGGAAACAAGGACTTGCAGAGTGAAAGAAAAAAAACACTCTCCCTACCTACAGTTTTCTGTCCCTAGAAAAAATGTTTTTTTTAATCACAATATAGCACAAGGAAAATTAACTCACTGTCCTTACAGGTCCCTGGAAACAAGGACTTGCAGAGTGAAAGAAACTGACACTGTCCCTACCTAGAGTTTTCTGTCCCTAGAATAAATGTTTTTTTTAAGCACAATATAGCACAAGGAAAATTAACTCACTGTCCTTACAGGTCCCTGGAAACAAGGACTTGCAGAGTGAAAGAAACTGACACTGTCCCTACCTAGAGTTTTCTGTCCCTAGAATAAATGTTTTTTTAAAGCACAATATAGCACAAGGACAATTAACTCACTGTCCTTACAGGTCCCTGGAAACAAGGACTTGCAGAGTGAAAAAAAAAAAACACTCTCCCTACCTACAGTTTTCTGTCCCTAGAAAAAATGTTTTTTTTAAGCACAATATAGCACAAGGACAATTAACTCACTGTCCTTACAGGTCCCTGGAAACAAGGACTTGCAGAGTGAAAGAAAAAAAACACTCTCCCTACCTACAGTTTTCTGTCCCTAGAAAAAATGTTTTTTTTAATCACAATATAGCACAAGGAAAATTAACTCACTGTCCTTACAGGTCCCTGGAAACAAGGACTTGCAGAGTGAAAGAAAAAAAACACTCTCCCTACCTACAGTTTTCTGTCCCTATAAAAAATGTTTTTTTTAATCACAATATAGCACAAGGAAAATTAACTCACTGTCCTTACAGGTCCCTGGAAACAAGGACTTGCAGAGTGAAAGAAACTGACACTGTCCCTACCTAGAGTTTTCTGTCCCTAGAATAAATGTTTTTTTTAAGCACAATATAGCACAAGGACAATTAACTCACTGTCCTTACAGGTCCCTGGAAACAAGGACTTGCAGAGTGAAAGAAACTGACACTGTCCCTACCTAGAGTTTTCTGTCCCTAGAATAAATGTTTTTTTTAAGCACAATATAGCACAAGGAAAATTAACTCACTGTCCTTACAGGTCCCTGGAAACAAGGACTTGCAGAGTGAAAGAAACTGACACTGTCCCTACCTAGAGTGTTCTGTCCCTAGAATAAATGTTTTTTTTAAGCACAATATAGCACAAGGACAATTAACTCACTGTCCTTACAGGTCCCTGGAAACAAGGACTTGCAGAGTGAAAAAAAAAAAACACTCTCCCTACCTAGAGTTTTCTGTCCCTAGAAAAAATGTTTTTTTTAAGCACAATATAGCACAAGGACAATTAACTCACTGTCCTTACAGGTCCCTGGAAACAAGGACTTGCAGAGTGAAAAAAAAAAACACTCTCCCTACCTACAGTTTTCTGTCCCTAGAAAAAATGTTTTTTTTAAGCACAATATAGCACAAGGACAATTAACTCACTGTCCTTACAGGTCCCTGGAAACAAGGACTTGCAGAGTGAAAGAAAAAAAACACTCTCCCTACCTACAGTTTTCTGTCCCTAGAAAAAATGTTTTTTTTAATCACAATATAGCACAAGGAAAATTAACTCACTGTCCTTACAGGTCCCTGGAAACAAGGACTTGCAGAGTGAAAGAAACTGACACTGTCCCTACCTAGAGTTTTCTGTCCCTAGAATAAATGTTTTTTTTAAGCACAATATAGCACAAGGACAATTAACTCACTGTCCTTACAGGTCCCTGGAAACAAGGACTTGCAGAGTGAAAGAAACTGACACTGTCCCTACCTAGAGTTTTCTGTCCCTAGAATAAATGTTTTTTTTAAGCACAATATAGCACAAGGAAAATTAACTCACTGTCCTTACAGGTCCCTGGAAACAAGGACTTGCAGAGTGAAAGAAACTGACACTGTCCCTACCTAGAGTTTTCTGTCCCTAGAATAAATGTTTTTTTTAAGCACAATATAGCACAAGGACAATTAACTCACTGTCCTTACAGGTCCCTGGAAACAAGGACTTGCAGAGTGAAAAAAAAAAAACACTCTCCCTACCTAGAGTTTTCTGTCCCTAGAAAAAATGTTTTTTTTAAGCACAATATAGCACAAGGACAATTAACTCACTGTCCTTACAGGTCCCTGGAAACAAGGACTTGCAGAGTGAAAGAAAAAAAACACTCTCCCTACCTACAGTTTTCTGTCCCTAGAAAAAATGTTTTTTTTAATCACAATATAGCACAAGGAAAATTAACTCACTGTCCTTACAGGTCCCTGGAAACAAGGACTTGCAGAGTGAAAGAAAAAAAACACTCTCCCTACCTACAGTTTTCTGTCCCTAGAAAAAATGTTTTTTTTAATCACAATATAGCACAAGTAAAATTAACTCACTGTCCTTACAGGTCCCTGGAAACAAGGACTTGCAGAGTGAAAGAAACTGACACTGTCCCTACCTAGAGTTTTCTGTCCCTAGAATAAATGTTTTTTTTAAGCACAATATAGCACAAGGAAAATTAACTCACTGTCCTTACAGGTCCCTGGAAACAAGGACTTGCAGAGTGAAAGAAACTGACACTGTCCCTACCTAGAGTTTTCTGTCCCTAGAATAAATGTTTTTTTAAAGCACAATATAGCACAAGGACAATTAACTCACTGTCCTTACAGGTCCCTGGAAACAAGGACTTGCAGAGTGAAAGAAACTGACACTGTCCCTACCTAGAGTTTTCTGTCCCTAGAATAAATGTTTTTTTTAAGCACAATATAGCACAAGGAAAATTAACTCACTGTCCTTACAGGTCCCTGGAAACAAGGACTTGCAGAGTGAAAGAAACTGACACTGTCCCTACCTAGAGTTTTCTGTCCCTAGAATAAATGTTTTTTTTAAGCACAATATAGCACAAGGACAATTAACTCACTGTCCTTACAGGTCCCTGGAAACAAGGACTTGCAGAGTGAAAGAAAAAAAACACTCTCCCTACCTACAGTTTTCTGTCCCTAGAAAAAATGTTTTTTTTAATCACAATATAGCACAAGGAAAATTAACTCACTGTCCTTACAGGTCCCTGGAAACAAGGACTTGCAGAGTGAAAGAAAAAAAACACTCTCCCTACCTACAGTTTTCTGTCCCTAGAAAAAATGTTTTTTTTAATCACAATATAGCACAAGGAAAATTAACTCACTGTCCTTACAGGTCCCTGGAAACAAGGACTTGCAGAGTGAAAGAAACTGACACTGTCCCTACCTAGAGTTTTCTGTCCCTAGAATAAATGTTTTTTTTAATCACAATATAGCACAAGGAAAATTAACTCACTGTCCTTACAGGTCCCTGGAAACAAGGACTTGCAGAGTGAAAGAAACTGACACTGTCCCTACCTAGAGTTTTCTGTCCCTAGAATAAATGTTTTTTTTAATCACAATATAGCACAAGGAAAATTAACTCACTGTCCTTACAGGTCCCTGGAAACAAGGACTTGCAGAGTGAAAGAAACTGACACTGTCCCTACCTAGAGTTTTCTGTCCCTAGAATAAATGTTTTTTTTAATCACAATATAGCACAAGGACAATTAACTCACTGTCCTTACAGGTCCCTGGAAACAAGGACTTGCAGAGTGAAAAAAAAAAAACACTCTCCCTACCTAGAGTTTTCTGTCCCTAGAAAAAATGTTTTTTTTAAGCACAATATAGCACAAGGACAATTAACTCACTGTCCTTACAGGTCCCTGGAAACAAGGACTTGCAGAGTGAAAGAAAAAAAACACTCTCCCTACCTACAGTTTTCTGTCCCTAGAAAAAATGTTTTTTTTAATCACAATATAGCACAAGGAAAATTAACTCACTGTCCTTACAGGTCCCTGGAAACAAGGACTTGCAGAGTGAAAGAAAAAAAACACTCTCCCTACCTACAGTTTTCTGTCCCTAGAAAAAATGTTTTTTTTAATCACAATATAGCACAAGGAAAATTAACTCACTGTCCTTACAGGTCCCTGGAAACAAGGACTTGCAGAGTGAAAGAAACTGACACTGTCCCTACCTAGAGTTTTCTGTCCCTAGAATAAATGTTTTTTTTAAGCACAATATAGCACAAGGAAAATTAACTCACTGTCCTTACAGGTCCCTGGAAACAAGGACTTGCAGAGTGAAAGAAACTGACACTGTCCCTACCTAGAGTTTTCTGTCCCTAGAATAAATGTTTTTTTTAAGCACAATATAGCACAAGGACAATTAACTCACTGTCCTTACAGGTCCCTGGAAACAAGGACTTGCAGAGTGAAAGAAACTGACACTGTCCCTACCTAGAGTTTTCTGTCCCTAGAATAAATGTTTTTTTTAAGCACACTATAGCAGAAGCACAAAACACACTGACACTCTCCCTACCTATCCTTCTCTTTCCCTAAACTAAAGGAATCCAGGTTAAGCAAGAAAGAAATAACAGTCACTGTCCCTGCCTATGCTACTCTATCCCTGCTCCGGAACACACTACACTAGGCCGCCGTGCTGGCGGCCTTTTATAGTGTGGGGCGTGTACTAAACACCCTCAGCAATAATTGGCCACAGGCATCCTGCCTGTGGCCAATCATTGCTCTCCTCGCTGCCGGCGCTGTGATTGGCCAAGCATGCGGGGTCACAGTGCATGCTTGGCCAATCACAGCGCCTGGATGACACTGCGATGGCGTAGTGCATTGTGGGCCGTTCGCGTCACTCGAATTTGGCGCGAACGGCCCAAATCGTTCGATCTTCGTCGAACGATCGAACAGCCAATGTTCGAGTCGAACGTATGTTCGACTCGAACACGAAGCTCATCCCTAACTATTAGTAATTTACATATCATCACCCATATCATGATATTGGTCTGGTGTGATTTACATATTTATTGAGTCACATAATTGACTGGGTAGCCTAAATGGCTCAAGTCAAATAATACTGTCCTAAATGGCCAGCCTCTCCACTCTCCTCTAACAACCCCCAACTGTTATTTCTTGTGATTTTTACTCCCCCCTTTCTCTTTTTTTCTTTTTTTTTCCTCTTTAATCTTGTCACCAGACTATCCATTTTGGTCCATACAAGGTGGGCCTAGATAGCTAATTCAAGAGAAGTTAGTATATATGCAATTACCTATATATATATATATATATATACAAATAAGTAAATTTGTATTATTACTACTTACAGATACTATCTCCTTGATGGGGCATATAGTGGTTATTCACTGCCACCATAGAAGTAGACGCGTGACCGGCCAAACATTGGCTCAATATATGCTAATTTTGAAGTAAGTACATATGATAAATATACTTTCAATTTGTGATATAACGATATAGTCCATATATGTAGATACCTGCCTCACTATTTAAGTGCGACATAGGTGTATCTACCTCATATTGCATAGTTACAAATATTGGGATTTAAGCTATCCACACCATATGGGTGTGGTTCCTATAGATATTTTTGAAGGGGAGGGATTAGTGTTTGAACTATGGAACCAATTGAACTGTGTATCATTGAAATGCCAACAATCTATGCAATAAAGTGTTGTATGCTAAGAAATGTGTTTTATATTTTAAGCTTTATGTAATCATTTATTATGTTTTTTCTGTATACCTTATAGAAATATATACAGGTCCTTCTCAAAAAATTAGCATATTGTGATAAAGTTCATTATTTTCTGTAATGTACTGATAAACATTAGACTTTCGTATATTTTAGATTCATTACACACAACTGAAGTAGTTCAAGCCTTTTCTTGTTTTAATATTGATGATTTTGGCATACAGCTCATGACAACCCAAAATTCCTATCTCAAAAAATTAGCATATCATGAAAAGGTTCTCTAAACGAGCTATTAACCTAATCATCTGAATCAACTAATTAACTCTAAACACCTGCAAAAGATTCCTGAGGCTTTTAAAAACTCCCAGCCTGGTTCATTACTCAAAACCGCAATCATGGGTAAGACTGCCGACCTTACTGCTGTCCAGAAGGCCATCATTGACACCCTCAAGCAAGAGGGTAAGACACAGAAAGAAATTTCTGAACGAATAGGCTGTTCCCAGAGTGCTGTATCAAGGCACCTCAGTGGGAAGTCTGTGGGAAGGAAAAAGTGTGGCAGAAAACACTGCACAACGAGAAGAGGTGACCGGACCCTGAAGAAGATTGTGGAGAAGGACCGATTCCAGACATTGGAGGACCTGCGGAAGCAGTGGACTGAGTCTGGAGTAGAAACATCCAGAGCCACCGTGAACAGGCGTGTGCAGGAAATGGGCTACAGGTGCCGCATTCCCCAGGTCAAGCCACTTTTGAACCAGAAACAGCGGCAGAAGCGCCTGACCTGGGCTACAGAGAAGCAGCACTGGACTGTTGCTCAGTGGTCCAAAGTACTTTTTTCGGATGAAAGCAAATTTTGCATGTCATTCGGAAATCAAGGTGCCAGAGTCTGGAGGAAGACTGGGGAGAGGGAAATGCCAAAATGCCTGAAGTCCAGTGTCAAGTACCCACAGTCAGTGATGGTCTGGGCTGCCATGTCAGCTGCTGGTGTTGGTCCACTGTGTTTTATCAAGGGCAGGGTCAATGCAGCTAGCTATCAGGAGATTTTGGAGCACTTCATGCTTCCATCTGCTGAAAAGCTTTATGGAGATGAAGATTTCATTTTTCAGCACGACCTGGCACCTGCTCACAGTGCCAAAACCACTGGTAAATGGTTTACCGACCACGGTATTACTGTGCTCAATTGGCCTGCCAACTCTCCTGACCTGAACCCCATAGAGAATCTGTGGGATATTGGGAAGAGAAAGTTGAGAGACGCAAGATCCAACACTCTGGATGAGCTTAAGGCCGCTATTGAAGCATCCTGGGCCTCCATAACACCTCAGCAGTGCCACAGGCTGGTTGCCTCCATGCCACGCCGCATTGAAGCAGTCATTTCTGCAAAAGGATTCCCGACCAAGTATTGAGTGCATAACTGAACATAATTATTTGAAGGTTGACTTTTTTTGTATTAAAAACACTTTTCTTTTATTGGTCGGATGAAATATGCTAATTTTTTGAGATAGGATTTTTGGGTTTTCATAAACTGTATGCCAAAATCATCAATATTAAAACAAGAAAAGGCTTGAACTACTTCAGTTGTGTGTAATGAATCTAAAATATATGAAAGTCTAATGTTTATCAGTACATTACAGAAAATAATTAACTTTATCACAATATGCTAATTTTTTGAGAAGGACCTGTATATTATGCTCCTGAGGAAGCGTTTACAATAACGCGCAACATGTCGAGCAAGTTCTCCATCTCCTCTGGATCCATTTGATGGTTATCTGGTTTATAATTGTACAGTCACAGTCTCTCTCTATTGTTTATTATACTCAGCTGAGTCACCATAAGGAGAATGTATTGTAGTATGAGAAACCTACTGATAAACCACATGGTCCAGCCATAATAATTGATCAATGAAATTGATATTTTATGATTGTTTTATATTTCAAAAAATTTTCTGCATATTAATAAACCTCTAGTTTTTTACCTTTACCTACCTTGTATGCCTTTAAAGTCCAACCAATACTAGGAGGAACCAACTCAAAAGAATGGGGCTTCATATCTCAATTCCATACCCAATATAGGGAAGTAGAGGCAATTTTTGGCAAACACTGGCACATACTACTAATGGACAAAAAATTGGGGCCTGTATTACCTCCGCAACCTCAGTTTATATATCGGAAAGCCTCCAATTATGGGGACCGAATAGTCAAGAAAATTCTAGACCCTCCAAGCAAACCTCAAACTTTCTGGAACCAAAATGGCTTCTTTGCATGTAGGAAGTGTAAAGCATGCAGAGAAGTAGCACGACCAATAAGAGGTCTGGAAAATGTCATCTCCCCTTCTAATCATCAACAATTTAATATCGAACAATTCATTACATGCAACAGCAGTTTTGTAGCGTATGCTCTGAAATGTCCCTGTGGACTCCTCTACATGGGTCGCACTAAGAGACTGCTTAGAATTAGGATAGCAGAGCACATCCACAACATAAAGATTGGCTTTAAAGACCATAACGTGTCACTACACTTCAAATTGAAACATGACCAGGATGCCTCAGGCCTCCAATTTTGGGGCATAGAATGCCTAGAGCCAAATTGGAGGGGCTCACACAAAGTACGTCAATTATCAAAGAAAGAAACTAAATGGATCTTTTTAACAGATGTTTTGGTACCCAAAGGGCTTAACGTTGAACTGGACATCAACTGCTTTATAAGCGACTCCTAACAGATCTTGAGGAACTATCGTTTTACCCCCTTTTTTTAGTCCCACTGGGCATATCTATACATATTTTATATTGCTTACATCAGCATAGTTCTTTTCCACTCTCAACAAAATTAGGTACACAGCACTCTAAATAGGAGGCTGATCTTGAAACGGGGCAGTTAGTCCCAAAAATGAAGACTAACTAGCAACCAAAGTTGAAAACAGGCCCCTTGCATTATCCCAGGTTTTAAACACCAGCAATATGGGGAACAGACCAACACTCCTTCTCTTTAGACTGTATGTCTTGATTCACTATATTCGTTTATGCACTGGAATTTTAATGCATATTTTACAGACTGGCCAAACCAGCAGGTTTTATGGAGGGGATGGTGTTTTTATGGACAACTGTATGCATGATTTTATATACCTATTTTTTACATTTATTGTTTTACATATATATATATATATTATTGTACGCGGGATGGCCATATTTTACAGTTTTATGTTTTATATGTAAATGGTTTTACATAGTCACCATTTAAATAAGGGCAATGTATTTATCCTGATTGCACACTTATTAGTATGTTTTAAAATATACTTGAGGAAACAGACTTTATGAGCCTACTAAGGGCTGCATTCGCAATGCACAGATGTGATGTATTTAGCCATAAAGAAAATGTCAGTTCACTATATTATTCACTAATCATGTCAGAATGTCCCTGTTTCCTCTGGTATACAATTCCGGAATGCTTACTGAGCAGGGCTAACTTGGTTCCCAATTCAGTTATGCAAAACGGAAAGTGCCCCCCAAGGGGTTAACTAGCTCATCCATGCCTCACCAAAGTTTATTTCATGGCAACACAGACTATCCAACAATGCTGGAGACCGGAAGTGCACGCCAGTAAGGGCAGTACAATTCGGATCTTCACGATGGATTATTTCCACCCACAATAGGGTATGACGCGGTTCCCCGAGTGCGCATGCGTGATGACGCGTGCGCGCGAGGGTTCCCGACGTCAACCAATGGGCGGTACGTCTGGGTTATTTAATCCGGGTGCAGTGGTGGCTGGTCACGCCCTCAGAAGAAGTCACGTAGTGACCAGTATACCCAGCAAACCGGAAGAGTCGCAGCCTCCAGGCAGGCTTCGCCTGGGGGGCTCCACACCCGTGCTTACAGCCCGGGATCGGAGGTCTACTATTATTCCTGTTGATTTGATGAATGCACGGTGTGAGTTGTGGGGTGTGGGGCCAGGGGTGTTGCCTACGGTGTGGGGGCCACGCCGGGGGTCAGTGATGCTGTTGCACCTGTGACAGGGGTGGCGGGCAACCAGCCTGCCTCCCCTGGGGCAAGGGGCCCCATTGCTGATTAGTGTGTGATTTTCAGGGGTAAAAGGGGGTCCCCCGCAGGCGGTGCCGTGGGTAGGCGGGCAGGTAAGGGGGACGGTTAAGGTGGTGTCGCCCGTGTCCACTGCGGGGCCCATGACGGAACAGGTTGGAGGTGTTCAGGGGAGTAAGGCTGTGGGGGGTGGATGCAGGGGATCCTGCTGTGGCAGTCAGGGCGGTTATAGTGCGTATCGCCGATGCCGGTAAGTGTAAGGTTTGCGTTTGCTTTGGAGGGCCCTTGTGGGCTCACATGACCAGGGGGTGAGAGAAAAATAGGAAAGGTGAGTATGTCAAGGTTTTTCTCATTACTGCCACTAGGAAAGTTTTATTTGGACAAGGAAAGCCAGACGATTCCGAAAAGGAAGATGAGGAGGTTTGGGAAGGGGCTGCAGGCATTCGCCAGCTTAGCCAGCGTGTTAGGTGAGTAAACCCGGGAACATTGCTCGGCACTGTGCTGTTATATGGATGCGCTGGGAGAGGCCTAGGGGGTTATGTTGGGACTGCTTGGCTGCGTTATGACGAACAGTCGGCAGCGTGGGGCAGTTCGTCCGATGCTTCATTGGGTGCATAAGGATATCAGCCTTTGGCTGCGTTTGATGTCCTCGGCGTGTACACCAAGCCAGTTTTTTCAAGGGGGTGGGTCGGGGGGACAAATGACTCTGTACCACCGAATGGAAAAACATGGTGGGGTGTGCTGTCAGTTTAACAAGGAATCTGGCAAGTTTGGGTGGGATCCTGTCGTTTTAAACAGGAATGCTCTGGATGCGGGGGGACGCACCCCTTGTCTCGGTACTTCAAAGACGGAAAGCGTCCCAGGGATTTTGCTTGCAAGAAGGATGACACCGGTGCAGGAGGTAAGGATGCGTTTTTTCTAAGTAGATATCTGGATAGGGCATCGGCGGAGTTGCTGAGAGCGGGTTTCTAGGAGGGTTTTTAAAATTACGTGCTCTCAAGAGGTCGTGCCGCCCTTGGCGCAAATTTTGGGGTCAGCACTGGTTAGTCCAGGGGTGGTTTCAGAAAACATTGGCTAAAAAGGTGGCTTTGGATCGTATGGGGGGCCATTTCGAGAGAGCCCACTCGAGGATCTGGTGGTGTCACCGATGGGGTGGTGCCTAAGAAGGAATCGATTAAGCTTCTGCTTATTCACCACCTCTCGTTCTCAAAAAGGGGGTCAGTTAATTCCTTGATAGGTCCTGAAGTGCGCACAGTGGGGGGCACTCATGCAAAGGCGGACATTGAGTCAGCTTCTGCCGTTTCACCCGGACAGTTTTGGCGGTTGGGGTGCTGCTGGGGGGGATTTTTATGTGAATCTGTGTCTGCCCATGGGATGCTCCATCTCAGGCGCCATGTTCTGACAATTTAGCTTCTTTTTGTTAAAGGGTGGTCCGTGACGGGTCTGGTGATCCATTTCCTGGGAAATTGTTCCCATGGGTGGGTTTTGTTAAAGGACGGTTGGCTGCAGCAGTGGGAGTGCGGGCCAATACGCATTTCATTTGACTCAATGAGGAGCTTAGGGATGTTTTGAAGGTGGGGCACACGTTCTTGGAAACTTACAACGGGCAATGGGGGTGGATGGGGGACCCGGTGACCAATTTTTGATTTAGGATGGGGCACTGATGCTGAAAAGTCCACGGGTTTTGGGGCATTTGCCAGGGGTAATGCAGTGCAGAGGCATGGCCTAAGTCTTTGGGGGAAGAGGGGTTTAGTCGTTAACTGGTATTGCTGGACCTGTTTCCGGTGGTATTGGCTACAGAGCTGTGGGAGGCAATGTGTAAGGACATGAAGTTTAGATTGAACGGTGACAATTTGGGGGTGGTGCAAGTCATCGACCGGAGTGCTTACAAGTGAACTTTTCTCTATGCTATGCGTATCCCGGGGTTTGACTACACTTTAGCTGTTTCACTGTCCCCGTTTTCAGGATTGGGAAGTAGGGAAGTGGGTCGACATGGGTGACATATACAAATAATCTGGAGGGAGTGGGCTGCATTCATATGGCTAGCGTATGCTTAGCTGGACGTGTCCGAGACGGAGTTGCTGGTAGTTTACTTTGTAACTCGGTGCATGGAGGCAGGGGGTTCGGTGGCAGGGATCGAGAAGAAGCTGGCAGGCTTGGCGTTTCTATTCGAACTACAGGGCATGCCAGATTTCACTACAGTTTTCTGGGTAAGGGAGGCGTTAAGGGGGTGTCAAAAGGATCACCCTCATAGGAATGCAGGAAGGCCTGTTTCTGTTTTTCTTTCACAAGTGATTTGCGAGGCATTGGCCGGGGTGTGTTCATCTGTTAAGGGGTTAAGTTGTTCTATACAGCGTTTTCTGTTGCATTTAGGGTGGGGGAGCTTGTGGGCCGTCAAAACTGAGGACTGGGGGGTTACTGGTACAGGACGTGGAGTTCTCGGGCGGTAGGATGAGGTTGCGGTTCAGGAGGTCACAGACGGATCAAATGGGGTGAGGGGTGACGGTACAGCTGTCTTCCTTGCCCGGGGATCAAGACTGTTCAGTGAGGGTGGTGTACGAAATTCTGGAAGTTAGGCCGGCTAGGGGTGGGCCTTTTTTGGTGCATGGGGATGGATCGTTTCTAGTACGTTTTCAATGCATGGCTGTTTTTCCGGAAAGGCCTGTGGGCAGTGGGGAGCAACTGCACGCATATCGCTTCACACTCCTTCCGCATCAGGGCGGCCACTGGGGCTGCCCGGTGCGGGTTGGATTAGGCGGCGGTAAAATGAATCGTGAGATGGGAGTCCAGGTGGTTTTGTTCTTATGTACGCCCCCCATTTATTAGCGGATGTGAGTGGGAATATGTGGGAAGTGAAGGGGTGCGCAAGTGTGGTTATTGGCAATGATGGGGTAATTTTTTCTGGGGTTTTGAATTGTGTTGTGGTATTTTCATTTCAGATGGAGGTTCTACACGCCTCGTCTGGATGTTGGGGCATTCATATGTCTTTTGGGGGAAAAAGGAGGACAGACGCCTGACAGGAGGGCAGGCTGTTGGATACCCAGGATGGAGGCTTGCGTTGGGGGGCATAGGCTTCCCGGGCATAGTGTGGAGTAGGGTGGTGCCAGAAGTGGATCGGTACGCCCGGTTGGATAGACCACCGGTCGTTTTGGTACTACATGTGGGGGGAGGATGACTTGGGGGTCAGAGCCATTGGGACTCTGTTCTCGGCCATAAAGTCGGATTTCTTGGCGCTTAGAGAGGTCTTCCTGGGGACGTTGGTGGTATAGTCTGACGTTATAAAGCGCACCTCGTGGCGGATGGCGAGATCAGTGGCGTGGATTAACAAGGCGGGAATCAAGTTGAACAAACTGGTGGTTAGGTTGGTTGCCAATAACGGGGGGCTGGTGGTAGGCACATGGAGTTGGAGGTAAATGTGGCCATGTATTTACGGAGGGATGGTGTGCATCTTTCTGACGTGGGGATGGATTTGTGGGCATTGAGGAGTCAGGATGGGATCCGGTGTGCCCTGCGGGTGTGGAGGGGCCCTTAAGGGTAAGGGGTTACCCTTTGCAGGCTGTGGCGGTGTCTTTGGTCTTTGACGGTGGCAGAAAACAGATGGTATTAAAGTGGTGGGGGCTCATCGGTGGTATGTGCCCCTCTGGTGTATTCCAGTGGAATGGTGTCCGCTGGAGTACGGGTATGGTTGCACTGCGGGAAGGGGTTGTCTCTGAGCTGTTATACGGCTGGAGGCCTGGTATGGTTCAAAAATGTTGTCCTGCAGTGTATTGGTGTAAAAAGGGGTTCAAAAGTTTTGGGGTGCCGTCAGAGACCAACAGACTGGGAGTTATAATGGTAAAATTGTGTTAATAAAGTTATTGAAAATATATATATTTTATATTGGAGTTCTTTACATGATATTGTTTTAATAAAAAGGCTGTTGTGGCCATTTTATACTCCAACTCTGGTGTGGTCTAAATTACTATAGATTGGATAAGTTAAGATAGTGGTTAAGAGGGGTAAACTGGTATGGGTAAGGTGGGGGGAGGTATCTCGAGTACACTGGTCAAGGGCTCAGCTGTGCCCATCTATGCAGCCTGACCAGTGCCCAGCAATGCAGACTCACCAGTGCCCCCCTCCCCACCACACGTTCCCCCCATGGTCACTCGCCAATCAATGTTGATAACATGTGGGAGGCGGTGATCCATGGGTGGCGGGATCTCCCTGGGGCTTGTAGTTCTCTTCCTGAGTCTATACAGTGGAGAGGGGAGGGGCCTCTGACCTGAGAATGTATCAGCACAAGAGAGAACAAGCAGAGCCACTTACAATTCTGACTGTTTAGATGTTGATATTTGAAAGCAGCGGCAAGCCTGCTGATCTCACAGGTTTTCTAATCTGACAGAACACCGCTGCTTTCAAAAGTCATCATCTAAACAGTCAGACAGACTTGTAAATACTGAATTTCACGATATAATCTGAGTTTACTGTTATAATTACCAGTGAAATGTAGAACTCTGTTGGGTGTAACAAGATGTCCGCTTCCCGACTTCTCACTGTATGTTTACTGTGGCCGAGTGTGGGGTGTAGCAAGATGGCGGCGACTTTGTGCTATGTGTCTATTTAGGGGTAGTCTGGGCCAATAGTTGGGCTCAGACCAATTGATATTCCATTTTTGCTTCTGCTCTGGGTGTGATGCTGCCTGGCAGTAGTGTTGCCTGTAGGTAGCACTGTCACCACCGGCATAGGTTGAACCACGGAGGGGTATCACAGCACCTTGCGTGTCCTCTCTCGGCAGCCGTGCAGTGGGCGTGGTGAACCTGCTGTGCATGCTGGGAGGGGGTACATAAGGGCCAGACGCTTTTGTTCGGGGTCCATTTTGTGGGGGTCGTTCCTGGGGAACCCATTGGTCCCGTGTGTGCGCCTCATGGCCCGCATGGCATGTAGCGTGACCACATTTGTAAACTACCATTCAGGGACACCCCCCCTTCCCAAAAATCAACTTGTGCTGTAACGAATCACAGCACAGTGATTGGACAAAAGAGGCGGGATTTATGATTTCTCCAATCACAAGCAGGGGCGGGGATTGTGCTCCTCCAGGCATTCCCAGCCAGGACAAGTACTGTCAGTGAGTAAAGCAGTGATGTGGTGGCCTTTTTTGGGGGCATCAGATTGGCCCGGGGGGTGGCTGTGTCAGTTTCATTCCGGGACACTGTATTTTCCTGGAATGAAGGTGCCTGGGACAGACCTGCAAAATCCGGGACTGTCCCGGCCAATCCGGGACACCTGCTCACCCTAATAGCACGGGGTGCGCGTCTTCTGGTCCCGGGCACCTTCAGCCCGAGGCCACATCGCTCCTTCGTAGGCCCGGCTCTGCTGGCTGGGGCCTAGCTTCTCAAGAAGGTATCCCAAAGCTACCCACCTGCAGGGAGCCACGGTTTAGGAAAGGAGTCCAGGGGAGGATCAGTCCTGGAGGAGACTGGCGACGGTACTGCTGTCTCGGGAAGAGGCCTGGAAACTCGCCTAACAAGGGATCCATCATTACAAGCCCTGCAATACGCCAATCTGCCATAAAAGCTTCTCTTCATTATTGCTTGGCTGGGAGCTTCGGGACTTTTAATCCTGTGCCAGAGGGTTCCTCATCGTATCCTAATACAAAGGAAAGATTCATTCGTGCTGCATTCCGGCTGCTAGGACCACTAAAGGGACTATCCGGGTGAGCAATACCCACTCAGGCTTGAGTGGCCAAGAGTGCTGTTTAAGTGTTGCGTGCCTGAACCTTCCCCTGTGTATTTTCTCTCTCGTGTCCTACTCTTCCTCTAAGTTCACTCAGCAAAGAGAAAAATAAAGCCCAACTGTTTGGGTTTTACACGATGTGGACATTTGCAGACCCAACAAAACCAGCCGGTCCCTTAAATGGGGGTAAGTGCTACATACACACCGAATCCTCCATAGAGGTCTATGGGGACATGCTGGGACTTGTAGTTCATACACACCGAATCCTCCATAGAGGTCTATGGGGACATGCTGGGACTTGTAGTTCATACACACAGAATCCTGCATAGAGGTCTATGGGGACATGCTGGGACTTGTAGTTCATACACAGAGAATCCTCCATAGAGGTCTATGGGGACATGCTGGGACTTGTAGTTCATACACACCGAATCCTCCATAGAGGTCTATGGGGACATGCTAGGACTTGTAGTTCATACACACCAAATCCTCCATAGAGGTCTATGGGGACATGCTGGGACTTGTAGTTCATACACACCGAATCCTCCATAGAGGTCTATGGGGACATGCTGGGACTTGTAGTTCATACACACCGAATCCTCCATAGAGGTCTATGGGGACATGCTGGGACTTGTAGTTCATACACAGAGAATCCTCCATAGAGGTCTATGGGGACATGCTGGGACTTGTAGTTCATACACACCGAATCCTCCATAGAGGTCTATGGGGACATGCTGGGACTTGTAGTTCATACACACCGAATCCTCCATAGAGGTCTATGGGGACATGCTGGGACTTGTAGTTCATACACACCGAATCCTCCATAGAGGTCTATGGGGACATGCTGGGACTTGTAGTTCATACACAGAGAATCCTCCATAGAGGTCTATGGGGACATGCTAGGACTTGTAGTTCATACACACCGAATCCTCCATAGAGGTCTATGGGGACATGCTGGGACTTGTAGTTCATACACACCGAATCCTCCATAGAGGTCTATGGGGACATGCTGGGACTTGTAGTTCATACACAGAGAATCCTCCATAGAGGTCTATGGGGACATGCTGGGACTTGTAGTTCATACACACCGAATCCTCCATAGAGGTCTATGGGGACATGCTGGGACTTGTAGTTCATACACACCGAATCTCCATAGAGGTCTATGGGGACATGCTGGGACTTGTAGTTCATACACACCGAATCCTCCATAGAGGTCTATGGGGACATGCTAGGACTTGTAGTTCATACACACCGAATCCTCCATAGAGGTCTATGGGGACATGCTGGGACTTGTAGTTCATACACACCGAATCCTCCATAGAGGTCTATGGGGACATGCTGGGACTTGTAGTTCATACACAGAGAATCCTCCATAGAGGTCTATGGGGACATGCTGGGACTTGTAGTTCATACACACCGAATCCTCCATAGAGGTCTATGGGGACATGCTGGGACTTGTAGTTCATACACACCGAATCCTCCATAGAGGTCTATGGGGACATGCTAGGACTTGTAGTTCATACACACCGAATCCTCCATAGAGGTCTATGGGGACATGCTGGGACTTGTAGTTCATACACACCGAATCCTCCATAGAGGTCTATGGGGACATGCTGGGACTTGTAGTTCATACACACCGAATCCTCCATAGAGGTCTATGGGGACATGCTGGGACTTGTAGTTCATACACAGAGAATCCTCCTTAGAGGTCTATGGGGACATGCTGGGACTTGTAGTTCATACACACCGAATCCTCCATAGAGGTCTATGGGGACATGCTGGGGCTTGTAGTTCATACACAGAGAATTCTCCATTAGAGGTCTATGGGGACATGCTGGGATTTGTAGTTCATACACACAGAATCCTCCATAGAGGTCTATGGGGACATGCTGGGATTTGTAGTTCATACACACAGAATCCTCCATAGAGGTCTATGGGGACATGCTGGGACTTGTAGTTCATACACAGAGAATCCTCCATAGAGGTCTATGGGGACATGCTGGGACTTGTAGTTCATACACAGAGAATCCTCCATAGAGGTCTATGGGGACATGCTGGGACTTGTAGTTCATACACAGAGAATCCTCCATAGAGGTCTATGGGGACATGCTGGGACTTGCTATACTATACTCTACACATGGACAGACTTTTCACTAAGCGAACATTTCTGTATTAAAAATCCTTTTATTGGTCTTATGTAATATTCTAATATTCTGAGATACTGAATTTTGGGGTGTCACTCGCTGTAAGCCATATATATATCACTCCGTGTGTAACAACATATCTATAGAAAATATATGAGTTTCACTTTTTGAACGCAATTACTGAAATAAATAAACTTTTTGATTACATTCTAATTTCATGAGATACACTTTATTGATTACAGGTTCATCTCTGGTCAAATTTTTTTTTCCTTTTTGTTATATATCAATGAAGTTGAATACATTATTTTTTTTATTTTTTTTAGTGTAAAAAAATATATTTAAATGAAATTAAAAAAAAATTGTTTCTCAGACGTGCACAATTATTAAATCTTGACTTATTGGGTACCTATTTACTCATCGTAACCAAATTTTTTTATATTTTATAAAAAATAGGTATTATATGGAGTTTGTGTGCACTAAAATGCATTCAAGTGTATTTTTTCCCTGAAAATTTGCATTTAATAAACAGCTGCGTGAATATCGTACAATATAAAATATGGCAACAACCACCATTTAAATCTCCATGGTCGTTGATTTCAGAAAATATATAATTTTTGGGTATTATAAGCCATTTTCGTGCTAAAAATATGATTATTTTAACGAGTGTGTGAGAAATGTCAAAATTGTCCCTGGCAGCGAAGGGTTAACAGGTTTACAAATTTGAATTTTTTTTTGTCAGTTAGGTTTTTTTTTTTTTTTAAAGTCATGTGATATGACCATATTCATATTTGAATTTTTTTTGTCAGTTAAAAAAAAAAAAAAAAAAAGATTAAATCTTGACTTTTGGGCATCTATTTATTCATCTTAACCTCATGTTTTATATTTTATAAAAATAAAATAGTTATTATATGGTGTTTGTGCGCACTAAAAATGCATTAAAGTGTATTTTTCCCCTGAAAATTTGCATTTAATAAACAGCTGCGTTAATATCGTGCAACATAAAATATGGCAACAACCACCATTTAATTCTCCAGGGTCTCTGCTTTCAGAAAATATATCATGTTTGGCTATTATAAGCCATTTTTCAAACTAAAAAAACATGTTCATTTTAACAAGTGTGTTAGAAATGTCAAAATTGTCCTGGGCAGCGAAGGGTTAACTTGTTTACAAATTTGAATTTCTTTTGTCAATTATAAATAAAAAAATAAAAAAAAGGGTCATGTGACTTGATGATGTCACCAGTGGGAGGCTATATAAGGAGCTGTGGCAGGGTCTGAGCTCACTCTCAGAATTTCTCTTCTAGGGAAAGGACGTGAGCTCTGTTGCTCTTGAGACACGTTGCTTATTATTTTATAATAGCGCGTTTTCATAGCGAGAGAAGTGCGATAAAGTCAGCGGATCTTCTGTTTATCATCAAAGGAGACCCAATTATGCCATTAAAAATGGTTTCACCCATAACATCGGAAAACCAGCCCCCCGCACAGCCCAAAGCCCCCCGTAGGAGGGTGTGTAAGGCTATCAGGCGGGGGTTCAGGGCAGTTCTAAACACTGTCTGTATTCACCTAAAACCCCGACAGAGAGACTCAGAAGGTATGTAAGGATTTCATTCCATTATAATGGGAGAAACTGGAGAGAATTCTATACTGGAAACATTTTTATTATTACAATCTCAGCTCACTCCTTCACATGGCAGTTGGGCAGCAGGAGACATGAATCAGGTGTGTGGGAGGAATGGCCACATCTCATTGGCTGCCTGATGTAACTGACAAACACTTGTGTCCCATCACCAGTTTTAATTATTAGGCCTCATGCCCACTGGCGTTTTTACAGCTGCGTTTTTGAGCGTTTTTTACAGCTTAAAAACGCCTGTCCATGTTATTGTAAATATTTTTTTTTTTTTGAAAAAAAAAAAAAAAAAAAAACGTCGGAGCTAAAAACGCGACCGCGCGTTAGTGCGCGTTTTTGCGCGTTTTTTGACGCTCGCGTTTTTTCCTGCCTAGTTCTGACGCTGAGGAACGCACTGGCCCTGGGTTTTTTTTACAGCTTACAAACGCCTATGCTCTTTACAGCTCAAAAACGCCTAGGTGGGCATGAAGCTATAGACTAACATGGACAGGCATTTTTAAGCTGTAAAAAACGCTCAAAAACGCGGCTGAAAAACGCCCGTGGGCATGAGGCCTAAATGCAAAAGCAAAGTATATATATATAGAAAGAAAGAAAAAAAAATATATATATATATATATATATATAGAAAGAAAGAAAAAATATATATATATAATTTATATTTTTTTTTTCTTTCTTTCTCTCTCTCTCTCTCTCTCTCTCTCTCTCTATATATATATATATATATATATATATATATATATATATATATATATATATATATAATATATAGAAATTAATATATATATATATATATATATAAAAAGAAAAAAATAAATATATATATATATATATATATATATATATATATATAGAAGGAAATTAAAAAAAAACAAATAAATAAATAAATATATATATATGTTCAACTTTTTTTTTTTTCTGGAAAAAACTGCAAGCTGCAAGCACTGATGTGAACTATGTCATTGAAACCATATAACCTACTTTCTATGCGTTTTTGATGCAGAAAAAAAATGCACTGGACTGCATGTGGTGTGAACTGGCCCTAAGCCCTGGTTCACACTGGTGCGATTTGACATACGATTTGGCATGTCAAATCGCATGTCAAATCGGCGATATTTGCCGCAAATTGCGGGCAATGGCACCGTCCTAATCGGTGCGACGCCGCATCTGCGGCGCTGCACCGATTTCAAAAAGTAGTTTCTGTACTACTTTTTGCGATTTCGGGCCGCGATTTACATTGACATCTGTGGAGAAACCTGCAGAGATGTCCCTGTAATCGCGTCCGAAATCAGGACTGACAGGCAGGAGTGAAATGGTGCGAGTTCAGCTGAACTCGCACGGCTTCATTCCCGCAGCCCCAGTGTGAACCTGGGCTAAGGCTGGATTCACACCTATTGCATTTTTTGTGCTTTTTGTATTTTGCAGATTTGCACTACAGTCCATTTGCAATGGTTTCCCATGGAACACGTTCTGTAGTGCAAATCTGCAAAATGCAAAAAGGACTAAAAATGCAATAGGTGTGATTCCAGCCTAATGCCTTAATGGCCAAACATCAATTCCTTCCACTCAGGGCCAGTTCACACCACATGCAGTCCAATGTGTTTTGTTTTGTTTTTTGCATCAAAAATGCATAGAAAGCAGGTTATATGGTTTTCAATAGCATAGTTCACACCAGTGCTTGCAGTTCCAGAAAAAAAAGTAGAACATTGCATTTTTCCTGCACTGGACTGTCCTGAAACACTGTAAAAAGCATAAAAAATGCAACGGAACGCACCTAAACACACTAGAACACACAGTTCAATTCTCGGCGGGCTCAGCAGGGACCAGCCAAGATTCTAACTATGTATGGGCAGGCTGATAAAGGGCTGGGTACAACCAGCCCATCTGATTTTTCATGCGATTATTGCCATCTAGTGGGTCGGAATGAGTGGCAGGCAATCGGCATTTTTATACGAAGGCCAACAAGAGTCATCCTTGTGTCCCTGTTATGTCGAGCTTATTCATTTGTCTCTGGCACAAGCGTTTTGAACTTTTCTCTCTATAATTTGATGTTGTACAAAGAAAAATATATGAAATGTAGGTGAAGGTGCTGAATCTAATTCCTCTCTTTTTTTATTTTTGAAGATGAACGCAGTATTTACTGCAGACAAGGCTCACGTGGCAGGCCTGTCGATCATCACATTGAGACTCCAGCAGAGTGCGACCGTGACAAGGCCACTCCAGCAGAGTGCGACCGTGACACGGCCACTCCAGCAGAGTGCGACCGTGACACGGCCACTCCAGCAGAGTGCGACCGTGACAAGGCCACTCCAGCAGAGTGCGACCGTGACGCGGCCACTCCAGCAGAGTGCGACCGTGACGCGGCCACTCCAGCAGAGTGCGACCGTGACGCGGCCACTCCAGCAGAGTGCGACCGTGACGCGGCCACTCCAGCAGAGTGCGACCGTGACGCGGCCACTCCAGCAGAGTGCGACCGTGGCGCGGCCACTCCAGCAGAGTGCGACGTAGACACGGCCACTCCAGCAGAGTGCGACGTAGACACGGCCACTCCAGCAGAGTGCGACGTAGACACGGCCACTCCAGCAGAGTGCGACGTAGACACGGCCACTCCAGCAGAGTGCGACGTAGACACGGCCACTCCAGCAGAGTGCGACGTAGACACGGCCACTCCAGCAGCGTGCGACGTAGACAAGACCACTCCAGCAGAGTGCGACGTAGACACGGCCACTCCAGCAGAGTGCGACGTAGACATGGCCACTCCAGCAGAGTGCGATGTAGACAAGGCCACTCCAGCAGAGTGCGACGTAGACACGGCCACTCCAGCAGCGTGCGACGTAGACAAGACCACTCCAGCAGAGTGCGACGTAGACACGGCCACTCCAGCAGAGTGCGACGTAGACATGGCCACTCCAGCAGAGTGCGACGTAGACAAGGCCACTCCAGCAAAGTGCGACGTAGACACGGCCACTCCAGCAGAGTGCGACGTAGACACGGCCACTCCAGCAGCGTGCGACGTAGACATGGCCACTCCAGCAGCGTGCGACGTAGACATGACCACTCCAGCAGAGTGCGAAGTAGACACGGCCACTCCAGCAGAGTGCGACGTAGACACGACCACTCCAGCAGCGTGCGACCTAGACATGGCCACTCCAGCAGCGTGCGACGTAGACATGACCACTCCAGCAGAGTGCGATGTAGACACAGCCACTCCAGCAGCGTGCGACGTAGACACGGCCACTCCAGCAGAGTGCGAAGTAGACATGGCCACTCCAGCAGCGTGCGACGTAGACATGGCCACTCCAGCAGTGTGCGACGTAGACATGGCCACTCCAGAAGCGTGCGACGTAGACATGGCCATTCCAGCAGCGTGCGACGTTCACATTGCTACTCCACCAAAATTCCAGGGGAATGTCTCCAGTGAAGATGGGGGCAAGGTTACAAGAAAGGATAGGCATATACTAGTGGTAGGGGATTCAGTAATTGGAAGGATACAGAGGGCAATCTGTCACAAAGACCGGTATCGCCGGACAGTATGTTGTTTACCGGGCGCTCGGGTTCGGAACATTGTAGATTGCATGGACAGATTGTTGGATGGGGCTGGAGTGGACCCAGTTGTCATGGTATATATTGGTACCAATGACAAAATTCGAGGAAGATGGGGTGCCCTAAAAAATGATTTCAGGGACTTAGGGGCTATATTGAAGAAAAGGACCTCCAAGACAGTATTTTCAGAAATACTGCCTGTACCTCGAGCCACACCAGAGAGGCAGCAGGAGCTTAGGGAGCTTAACATGTGGCTGAGGAACTATTGCAGGGAGGAGGGGTTTGGCTTCATGCCGAACTGGGCTGACTTTTCAGTCGGTTACAATCTTTATAGCCCTGATGGATTGCACCTAAATGAGAGGGGTGCAGCTTTTTTGGCAATGAAGATGACCAAAAGGTTGAAAGAAATGTTAAACTAGGAGATGAGGAGAAGGGATCAGAAAATGATTTGCTAGTGAACATGAGGGAGAAGATCTTCAAGTCAAGCCATCATCACCGGAGTCCACTATGTCATCACTCTCTTGAAAGATTCTCATCAGCAACTGTCTTCAAGAGAGCAATACTTACAGCTATCTTCACCAACAGGAGTGCCACATTATCTTTTCAGCATAGTTTAAGTTTTGTGTGTGGGGATAGAGTTATATAAGACTCAGTGGAAAGTCTGGAGGAACCCTCCCAGGGACCAAGTACGGCTGTACCAACACAGGTCCCTACACTGGTGGCGGCTGCCACTCCAGCAACCGGAGGGTCTTCCCATCAGCCCTCCATTTTTTTGTTTTTGAAACTTCTGAATCACCAACTATCAATGTAATTGGACAAACAAGACAATTGACTGTTCCTAGAAGAAGACTCAACAAAAAGTCTGAGGAACCCTCCCAGGGACCAGGTACGGCTGTACCAAAACAGGTCCCTACACTGGTGTCATCTGCCACTTCAGTAACCGGAGGGTCTTCCCATCAGCCCTCCATTTTTTCGTTTTTGGAACTTCTGAATCACCAACTATCAATGTAATTGGATAAACAAGACAATTGACTGTTCCTAGAAGAAGACTCAACAAAAAGTCTAAGAAACCCTCCCGGGGACCAGGTACGGCTGTACCAACACAGGTCTCTACACTGGTGGCGGCTGCCACTCCAACAACCGGAGGATCTTCCCATCAGCCCTCCATTTTTTCGTTTTTGGAACTTCTGAATCACCAACTATCAATGTAATTGGACAAAGAAGACAATTGACTGTTCCTAGAAGAAGACTCAACAAAAAGTCTGAGGAACCCTCCCAGGGACCAGGTACGGCTGTACCAACACAGGTCTCTACACTGGTGGCGGCTGCCACTCCAGCAACCGGAGGGTCTTCCCATCAGCCCTCTATTTAGCTTTCTGCAGCTTCTGCAGAAGCTTTAAGGTTCGACAATACATCACCCAAACATAATCACCTGTAAAAAAAAAAGTGCCTGAGATGTTGGTGGTAATCAGGGGGGAAAAGGAAGGTTGGAGGAAGAAGGGGGGTGAGGGTTGGGGGGAACCCCCACACCCCTTCCTTACCCCCAACCTCCCCCCCTTTTCCTCCCGCTCTCCCTCTCCCATACTCCCCCTTGTTTTACCTTTCCCTTTAGAATGTGATATTTTTGATTAAACTTGGAGCTTAATGTCTACATTTACACTCTTGGCAACTTTTGGATATGAGGCAGCTTTTGGAGGACTTGGTTCGGTTCCCCCCGGGCCTAGCAGGCTGATTACCACCAACATCTCAGGCACTTTTTTTACAGATGATTATGTTTGGGTGATGTATTGTCGAACCTTAAAGCTTCTGCAGAAGCTGCATTCTTTGGGTGTGTGTGTGTATAACATACATACATACATACATAATACATACATACATACATACAGTTTAGGTTAAGTTTGGATTTCTTCTAGAGGAGTTTTGAGTGGACATAACTGATGTACTCCGCTCAGCGGAGGCGGGCCTTAGAGAATAAAGGCCTCATATGGGCAGCACAAGGGTTAGCCTTGCAGAACTGGGGTCCTTGGTTCAAATCCTGACCAGGACACTATCTGCATGGAGTTTGCATGTTCTCCCTGTGCTTGCGTTGGTTTTCTCCGGATACTCCGGTTTCCTCCCACACTACACAGACATGCTACCTTGCGTTGGTGGTGCAGTGGTGAGCATAGCTGCCTTTCAAGCAGCTGACCCGGGTTCAATTCCCGGCCAACGCCATCTCCAATACTTGGAGTCCTCAGAGAGAAAAGTGCTGTATAAGATCAATGCTGAGTATATATTAGCAGTGGAATGAAATGAATGTGTGGAATGTTTGAGGAAGAAAATGTTCCCCCAGATTGTATAGAAGGTGAACCCAACAACTGATAGACACTTAGGCTGTGATTACACCTAGGAGTTCTTGGGACTGAAAATGGCCAAAATGTTGGAAGAAATTTTAAACTAGGTGACGAGGAGGAGGGATTAGAGGATGATTTTACTAGTGGATATGGAGGAAGAGGATCTTCAATTCAAGCCATTATGACGGGAATCCACTACGTCATCAATCTCTTGAAAGACTCTCATAAGCAGCTTCTGAATCACCAACTATCAATTTAGTTGGACAAACAATACAAATGGCTGTTCCTAGAAGAAAACTCAACAAAAAGTCTGAGGAACCCTCCCAGGGACCAGGTACGGCTGTACCAACACAGGTCCCTACACTGGTGGCGGCTGCCACTCCAGCAACCGGAGGGTCTTCCCATCAGCCCTCTATTTAGCTTTCTGCAGCTTCTGCAGAAGCTTTAAGGTTCGACAATACATCACCCAAACATAATCACCTGTAAAAAAAAGTGCCTGAGATGTTGGTGGTAATCAGGGGGGGAAAGGAAGGTTGGAGGAAGAAGGGGGGTGAGGGTTGGGGGGAACCCCCACACCCCTTCCTTACCCCCAACCTCCCCCCCTTTTCCTCCCGCTCTCCCTCTCCCATACTCCCCCTTGTTTTACCTTTCCCTTTAGAATGTGATATTTTTGATTAAACTTGGAGCTTAATGTCTACATTTACACTCTTGGCAACTTTTGGATATGAGGCAGCTTTTGGAGGACTTGGTTAGGTTCCCCCCGGGCCTAGCAGGCTGATTACCACCAACATCTCAGGCACTTTTTTTACAGATGATTATGTTTGGGTGATGTATTGTCGAACCTTAAAGCTTCTGCAGAAGCTGCATTCTTTGGGTGTGTGTGTGTATAACATACATACATACATACATACATACATACATACATACAGTTTAGGTTAAGTTTGGATTTCTTCTAGAGGAGTTTTGAGTGGACATAACTGATGTACTCCGCTCAGCGGGGGCGGGCCTTAGAGAATAAAGGCCTCATATGGGCAGCACAAGGGTTAGCCTTGCAGAACTGGGGTCCTTGGTTCAAATCCTGACCAGGACACTATCTGCATGGAGTTTGCATGTTCTCCCTGTGCTTGCATTGGTTTTCTCCGGATACTCCGGTTTCCTCCCACACTACAAAGACATGCTACCTTGCGTTGGTGGTGCAGTGGTGAGCATAGCTGCCTTTCAAGCAGCTGACCCGGGTTCAATTCCCGGCCAACGCCATCTCCAATACTTGGAGCCCTCAGAGAGAAAAGTGCTGTATAAGATCAATGCTGAGTATATATTAGCAGTGGAATGAAATGAATGTGTGGAATGTTTGAGGAAGAAAATGTTCCCCCAGATTGTATAGAAGGTGAACCCAACAACTGATAGACACTTAGGCTGTGATCACACCTAGGAGTTCTTGGGACTGAAAATGGCCAAAATGTTGGAAGAAATTTTAAACTAGGTGACGAGGAGGAGGGATTAGAGGATGATTTACTAGTGGATATGGAGGAAGAGGATCTTCAATTCAAGCCATTATGACGGGAATCCACTACGTCATCAATCTCTTGAAAGACTCTCATAAGCAGCTTCTGAATCACCAACTATCAATTTAGTTGGACAAACAATACAAATGGCTGTTCCTAGAAGAAGACTCAACAAACAGTCTGAGGAACCCTCCTAGGGACCAGGTACGGCTGTACCAACACAGGTCCCTACACTGGTGGCGGCTGCCACTCCAGGAACTGAAGGGTCTTTCTATCAGCCCTCTCTTTTACCTTTCTTGTTCATACATCACGGGACACAGAGCAGCATAGTCATTACTATGTGGGTTATATAGAATTACCTTCAGGTGCTGGCACTGGCAACTTCCAAAACAGGAAGTACCCTCCCCTATATAAGCCCCTCCCATCCGGGAGTACCTCAGTTTTTTGCCAGTGTCTAAGGTGTTGGCCAAGGTTAACATGTATTCATCTGGGCTTGTGTACAGGTTCTCTGGGCCTTAGCAAGCTATTCCGGATCCGACCAAAAAAGCTTCATAGCTAAACGGTCGGTACCCGGGCCTTGCAGAGAAGAGCAGGGTTTTGCCTGTAATGCCTCTCTTAGGAGGGCTGGACCCTGGGATCCAGAGCTCTGGTCATACCCAAAACCAAGTGGCTATCTGTGCAGGGTGCTATACAGGTCCAGTGGAGTGGAATCCTTGGGAACCCGGTCCCTGAAGGTCTAGTACAATGCCTGCCGTGAGAGGTGAAGTTTGGGCTTCTGTGGACCAAACAAAGTCCTGCGGCGGGGAAAAGGTAAGTTGGGGCCCCTCAGGAACTTGGTTCTATTGAGGGGACCCCCAAGCCTAATATGTCTTTCTGCCTGTTACCTAAAGGGTATTCCCGCTAATAGCTGTATATGCCTAAGAAATCCTAGAAATGTTTTTTCATAAGGGAAGTTTTAAAAAAACTGTAAACCTGGAAATATTTTTCATAAAGGAGGTTTTAAAAAAAAAAAAAAAAGACAAAAGTGTGGTACCTGTGTTTGTCCACTAGAGGCCGCTGTGGAACGTCTTTTTTCTTGGGACTATTCCTTCCATGGTGAAAGTCCAGGCAGATGAGTGAGCTCTCTATCAGGGAAGCTGCATTCCTCTGTCATGCTGCCAAGTAGTTTCCTTCCATCCCCGAGTCCTGGTGAAACAGGGACCCTGGCTCCTCTCCCTACATGGCGCCAAGAGCGCAC
This sequence comes from Rana muscosa, assembly GCA_029206835.1. Lineage (NCBI taxonomy): Eukaryota > Metazoa > Chordata > Amphibia > Anura > Ranidae > Rana > Rana muscosa. Next base: position 6,397,083 of record CM055117.1, read on the forward strand.
ACGTGCACGCGCGCGCGCGCACACATGCTTTCTTTTTATAAGGTTTAGCTTCAAAAAAGGGGGCGGAGCCTGGCGGATGACGCGCTCTGTGCGCCCAGCGCTTCTGCGCATGTGCGGGCGTCCCAGCAAGATAAAAGGACTCAGTCCACGCTGCTTGCTATGGACACAGAGCATGAAAAGGAGCTGGTAGCATGGTATAGGGGCTTACAGCGGGCGGTTGATACAGGCATCCCCAGAAAGACGCATTAGTAGACACCCACTGATGTACATAGCAGCAAATTGCATTAGACTATTTCAGTAAGGGGTGTATTGCGGCTGGAATACCTCAGCTTTGAACTAAGGAATATGCCGCCTAAAAAACTCTGAGATATACCTCTCAGGAAGTGTAGGGGGTCTCCATCGGGCTCTGAGGATCTGGAGCAGTCATCTGCACCCTCCTCCCCTGAGAAATAAGAGGTTAATACCCATAAGGAACCCCCGGGAGTGCCAGGTACTGCGGCTGTCCTCAGTCCACCTGCTCCTGCATATATAACAGAGGAGGTTTTTTCCTCAACTCTGGAGAGATTGGAGCAGAGATTAGCTGCATTGATCGCTTCTTCTCTACAGGAAAGAAAGCGCGCCAGATCTCCATCACCTCCATTAGAGTGCCTCTTGGCAGAGCAACAGTCCCAGGAAGGGACCGACCTACCTGAAGGGGATCAGGAGGAGGTTAGCTCTGTTTTTGAGGAATCGACAGTAGATGAACCATTTTCAGCATCACAGACTGAAAGATTGTGGGTCCAGACCCTAACTGACATGGTTCGATCTGAATTTAAAATGCCTCTTGTTGAACCATCAACTACTGCTGTCTCCTCATTGGGGTCGCTAAAAGCTCCCCAGGTTAATTGCTCCTTTCCAATACATCCATTATTGGAAGGACTTATATACCAGGACTGGGAACATCCTGATAAACTATTTGTTCCGCCTAAAAGGTTTCCGGTGATCTATCCCATGGAGGAAAAGTTCACCCAGAGATGGAATGTTCCTACGGTGGATGCAGCCATCTCTTCTGTGAACAAATCACTGACATGTCCAGTAGATAATGTTCAAATGTTCAAAGATCCAGTGGATAAAAAATTGGAATCTTTATTAAAATCTGCTTTTTCCACAGCAGGGGCTGTTACACAGCCAGCAGTGGCAGCTATTGGGGTCTGCCAAGCTTTAAAGGATCAAATGAAAATGGTCCTGAGGGATTTGCCAGACCAACAGGCCCAGGCTCTGGCTGATCTGCCTAGAGCATTATGCTTTGCGGTTGACGCCATCAAGGATTCTATCCATCAGGCCTCCCGCCTCACGCTGTCTTTGGTACATATGCGTAGGCTTCTGTGGCTCAAAAACTGGTCTGCTGAAGCTCCCTGTAAGAAGCTCTTAGTTAGCTTCCCTTTTCATGGGGAACGCCTTTTTGGCGAAGACCTGGATAAGTATATCCAGAAGATTTCCAGTGGTAAAAGTACTCTCTTACCGAGTAAGAAGAGGTCTAGGGGTCCATCTTTTAAGAGGACTACCTCTCCTATCCCTGCGACGTCTGCTACTAAGCAGTTCCGACGGCCTCCTCGGTCAAACTCAGGGGGTAAAAATCAGGGACAGTCACAGGGTAATAAGAAACCCTGGATCCGAAGGGGTACTAAACCAGCCTCCAAGTCAAGCCTATGAAGGGCTGCCCCCACTCAAACGGGTGGGGGGAAGACTTCAGTTGTTCGCAGAGACCTGGCGGGAGACGATCAAAGACAGATGGGTGCTCTCCGCGGTAACTCTGGGATAGAAGTTGGAGTTAAAAGAGTCTCCTCCTTCCCATTTTATGTGGTCAGGCATGCCAAGAGACCCTCTGAAAAGAGGGTCTCTCCTATTGGCGTTAGAACAACTATTGCTCCAAGGAGTAATTATGGAGGTTCCTATGGAAGAGTGGGGGTTGGGTTTCTACTCAAACATTTTCACAGTCCCGAAGTCAAACGGGGACATAAGACCCATATTGGACCTAAAGAGTCTAAACAAATTTCTAAACGTCCGGTCTTTCCGGATGGAGTCGATCCGATCGGTCACCGCTGCCCTACAAGGGGAGGAATGGTTAGCCTCGATCGACATCAAAGATGCTTACTTGCATGTTCCCATCTTTCCAGGTCATCAAAAATGTCTACGCTTTGCAGTAGAAGGGCGCCATTTTCAGTTCAGAGCCTTACCATTCGGTCTGGCCACAGCACCACGAGTGTTCACAAAAATTCTGGCCCCACTGTTGGCCGATCTAAGAACACGAGGTGTAACGATAATGGCATACCTAGACGACCTGTTGTTGATGGACCACTCAGTTGCCAAGCTAGAAGTGGTAATTGTCGATACAATCAAGTATCTAGAATCTCACGGTTGGGTCATCAACCTGGACAAGTCAGCCCTACAGCCAGTGGAAAACCTGGTATATCTAGGGCTACGGCTGGATTCAGACCAGAGGAAGATTTTCTTACCTCTAGACAAGGTATCCTCTTTGAGGGGCTTGGTCTGTCTGCTTTGTGCAAAAAGACAGCCGTCCATACGCCTGTGCATGAGGCTGCTAGGAAAGATGGTAGCATCATTCGAAGCTGTGCCATACGCCCAATTCCACTCAAGGAATTTACAGAGGGCCATATTGTCAGCCTGGAACGGAAAAATTCAGGCTCTAGACTTCCCGATGGCTTTGTCCCCTTCCGTTCGGAAGAGTCTCTGCTGGTGGTTGATCCCCCAGAATCTCCAGAAGGGAAAACCCTTCAGTCCGATATCTTGGAAGGTGGTCACTACAGATGCCAGCATTATAGGCTGGGGGGCAGTACTGGAGCAATGGTCTCTCCAGGGCAGATGGTCAAATGTAGTAAAAACCCTGCCCATCAATCTCTTAGAGATACGAGCAGCCCGGTATGCCCTAGTAGCCTGGACATCCAGACTCCAAGGGTCCCCTGTCAGAATTCAATCAGACAATGCCACAGCAGTGGCATATATCAATCATCAGGGAGGCACCAGGAGTCGTGCAGCCCAGAGGGAAGTAAGTCACATCCTGGAATGGGCAGAAAAGCATGTGCCATGTATATCAGCTGTCTTCATTCCAGGGGTGGAGAATTGGAAGGCGGACTTTCTGAGTCGCCAACAGTTATGCCCAGGGGAATGGTCCCTTCATCCCGAGGTCTTCCGAGCAATATGTCAGTGGTGGGGAACACTGGATGTAGATCTGCTAGCATCCAGATTCAACGCAAAGGTGGACAGATTTGTCCCCCGGACAAGGGATCCCCTCGCTTGCGGCTCGGATGCTCTGGTGTTCCCTTGGGATCAGTTCAGACTGATATATGCATTCCCTCCGCTACAATTGTTGCCTTGACTCCTTCGCAGAGTCAGGTTGGAGAAGAAGCCGGTGATCCTGGTGGCTCCAGCGTGGCCCCGAAGGGCCTGGTACGCGGAGATCATCAAAATGTCTGTGGGGAGTCCTTGGACCCTTCCACGTCGTCCGGACCTGCTTTCGCAAGGACCGATATACCACCCTTCCTTACTAACTCTAAGTTTAACGGCCTGGCTATTGAATCCCACATCCTAAAGAAGAGAGGTCTCTCTAACTCTGTGGTATCAACTATAATCAATGCCAGGAAGCCTGTATCCAGGCAGATCTACTATAGAGTTTGGAAGGCGTACATCACTTGGTGCAAGGCCAGAAAATGGCATCCACGTAAGTACGTTATAGGCAGAATTCTGGACTTCCTGCAGTGGGCTGTAGACAGGAAGTTTGCCTTAAGTACTATCAAGGGCCAGGTTTCGGCCTTATCAATACTATTTCAAAGGCCCCTGGCTATGCATTCACTTGTCAAATCCTTTATGCAAGGGGTGACTCGTATTATTCCACCGATTAAAGCTCCCATATGCCCATGGGATCTAAATTTGGTTCTGTCGGTTCTGCAGAAGCAGCCGTTTGAACCTTTGCGGCACATTTCCTTGGTTCTACTCACCAGAAAATTGATATTTTTAGTAGCCATATGCTCGGCTAGAAGAGTGTCGGAATTAGCCGCCATGTCCTGTAAAGAGCCATATCTGGTTATCCATAAGGACAGAGTAGTATTACGCCCTCACCCAGCCTTTCTTCCTAAGGTGGTATCGAGGTTTCACTTGAACCAGGATGTGGTTCTTCCTTCTTTTTTCCCCAAACCAAGCTCGGTAGAGGAAAAGTTATTGCATTCTTTGGATGTAGTAAGAGCAGTTAAAGCTTATCTAAAAGCCACTGCTCAGATTCGTAGAACGGATTCTTTGTTTGTTCTGCCGGAAGGCCCCAGAAAGGGTCAGGCAGCATCAAAATCTACTTTAGCCAAGTGGATTCGACAGGTCATAATACAAGCCTGTGGCTTGAGAAGTAGACCGCCTCCGTTCAAAGTTAGGGCGCACTCCACGAGAGCAGTTGGAACTTCATGGGCAGTGCATCACCAGGCCTCCCTGGCTCAAATCTGTAAGGCCGCAACATGGTCTTCAGTACACACGTTTACTAGGTTCTACCAGGTGGACGTTAGAAGTCAGGAGGATGTCGCCTTTGGGCGCAGTGTGTTGCAGGCCGCAAAAGATCCTCATGCCTGATGGCGCCCAGCTTATGTATGGTGTATCCCCCCCCTCATTTGGCATTGCTTTGGGACGTCCCACATAGTAATGACTATGCTGCTCTGTGTCCCGTGATGTATGAACAAGAAAGTAGGATTTTTAAAACAGCTTACCTGTAAAATCCTTTTTTTGGAGTACATCACGGGACACAGAGCTCCCACCCCTCTTTTGGGGACACGTATTGCTTGGCTACAAAACTGAGGTACTCCCGGATGGGAGGGGCTTATATAGGGGAGGGTACTTCCTGTTTTGGAAGTTGCCAGTGCCAGCACCTGAAGGTAATTCTATATAACCCACATAGTAATGACTATGCTGCTCTGTGTCCCGTGATGTACTCCAAGAAAAGGATTTTACAGGTAAGCTGTTTTAAAAATCCTACTTTTCCAGGGATCTCCAGTTCTGCCCGCATTCTCCACCACTTGTAATGTTGGGGCTTGTTTAGCTCAAGTGTAGCACCCACTAGCGAGAACAGTCCCACACAAATGTTTCCTTTTGAGGGCTTGTTGGCCCACTTTTATTAAAGAAAATCAGACAAAGTTCCAAAAATGAAAACAAATGTGGTTTCCCTCGCATTGGGTTTTCACCATCAACATAAATTGGTAGTATGTTCAGCCTCCTGGCTCACACATGCAACAGTGCAATGCAAATACCGAGCCGCCTGGCTCTCTTCAGCAGCAGCACCACTGCTCAGGCTCCCGCATGGAGCCCTCCTGACACCTGTCAGCAACCTCAGACTCAGGTCTCAGTGCAGCCTGCACTCTCTAGCTACTCCAGCTACTTCAGTGCACACCTGCACACTCTGGGTTCTCCCTTGCAAGCCTGGTCTCCTCGGAGGGTGGAGCCCAGAACCATGGTCAGGTGTCTACAAATAGGCCAGCACACACCTGACCAGTCAGTGTGCTGGTAAATCCCAAAATCTGGACCCAGGACTGGGGATTTCATCCCACCCGGATCTCTAAGAAATCCCCGGGCTCCAGGTCCCAAAGTGAACTTTATTAAAGAATGAGGAGACTGAAATGCCAGTTTCCTCTGTGCATTATAAACTCCCTGGAGCCCCTCAACCTGTCCAGTTGAGAATTCTGGGTCACTACACTGGTGGGGTACCACACTACCACAATAGTTAAATATACCTACCTATGTAATATGATGTAATTGCCTGAAATATAAATGCAAGGTTATGTGGCAATTGCACAAGCTAAAATTGACTATAAATATATGCAAATGTTCTATATGTGTGGTTAGTTCACACCCAGATTTTAATTAGATAAAATGTTTAGTGACATTTAAAAAAAAATATATATATTTTTTATTTTTATTTTTTGTTGGCCGTTATATGGTCTCAGTTCCGTTGCTTCGTGTGGTTCACGCTCTGATCCAGCCTCCCAGTATTTCTACAATATTATATATACCATCCAGTTTTGAAAGTGAATCATTTTTGTATCACAAACATTTAGCAATATACCGAAAATTCGTCTGATTGGGGCTGCGGAGACACACTATGGAGTGGAACCACCTCCCTCACATAAGCTTCCGCCCGCCGCGTTCACGGCATATGTATATCTAAACGCTGACACCACGCACAGACGTGCGCCATTACTTCCGGGTGACGGCGGCGCACTTCCGGCGGAGGTGCCTTTATAATCGGGAATACGCCGCACACAACACATAGACGGTCCGTTACCGAGCATTAATACACCTGCCATCTCTGACCATCATCCGGAATTAAGGTAAAGTTAGGAACCAACTATTGGGACTCATAACCAAATACCCCCAGCAATAATATGGACTAATTCCTTGTCTGTATACTTTTCTATATAGGTCCAACTTCACCCCTATCAATTTGAATGGGTGATATAATGACCATACATTGGAGACTTTAAACCAGTCTGTCAAACCTTGGATTTGATGTTCACTACTACAATATACAAGTAACCGACCTATTCCGGATTGGCCCGAGTGTACTTTACTGACTCCCTGCTTACCAGCATCGATCGTTCTATCAAATTACCTTTAATATATCAACGCGGTGAGCTCCTTCTTTGCCCCCTTTTTTCCTGGTCCTTTATAAAATGTATGGGATATATACTATTAGTAATTTACATATCATCACCCATATCATGATATTGGTATGGTGTGATTTACATATTTATTGGGTCACATAATTGACTGGGTAGCCTAAATGGCTCAAGTCAAATAATACTGTCCTAAATGGCCAGCCTCTCCACTCTCCTCTAACAACCCCCAACTGTTATTTCTTGTGATTTTTACTCCCCCCTTTCTCTTTTTTTCTTTTTCTTCTCTTTCATCTTGTCACCAGACTATCCATTTTGGTCCATACAAGGTGGGCCTAGATAGCTAATTCAAGAGAAGTCAGTATATATGCAATTACCTATATATATATATATATATATATATATATATATATATATATATATACAAATAAGTAAATTTGCATTATTACTACCTACAGATACTATCTCCTTGACGGGGCATATAGTGGTTATTCACTGCCACCGTAGAGGTAGGCGCGTGACCGGCCAAACATTGGCTCAATATATGCTAATTTTGAAGTAAGTACATATGATAAATATACTTTCAATTTGTGATATAACGATATAGTCCATATATGTAGATACCTGCCTCACTATTTAAGTGCGACATAGGTGTATCTACCTCATATTGCATAGTTACAAATATTGGGATTTAAGCTATCCACACCATATGGGTGTGGTTCCTATAGATATTTTTGGAGGGGAGGGATTAGTGTTTGAACTACGGAACCAATTGAACTGTGTATAATTGAAATGCCAACAATCTATGCAATACAGTGTTGTATGCTAAGAAATGTGTTTTATATTTTAGGCTTTATGTAATCATTTATTATGTTTTTTCTGTATACCTTATAGAAATATATATATTATGCTCCTGAGGAAGCGTTTACAATAACGCGCAACATGTCGAGCAAGTTCTCCATCTCCTCTGGATCCATTTGATGGTTATCTGGTTTATAATTGTACAGTCACAGTCTCTCTCTATTGTTTATTATACTCAGCTGAGTCACCATAAGGAGAATGTATTGTAGTATGAGAAACCTACTAATAAACCACATGGTCCAGCCATAATAATTGATCAATGAAATTGATATTTTATGATTGTTTTATATTTAAAAAAAAATTCTGTATATTAATAAACCTCTAGTTTTTTACCTTTACCTACCTTGTATGCCTTTAAAGTCCAACCAATACTAGGAGGAACCAACTCAAAAGAATGGGGCTTCATATCTCACTTCCATACCCAATATAGGGAAGTAGAGGCAATTTTTGGCAAACACTGGCACATACTACTAATGGACAAAAAATTGGGGCCTGTATTACCTCCGCAACCTCAGTTTATATATCGGAAAGCCTCCAATTATGGGGACCGAATAGTCAAGAAAATTCTAGACCCTCCAAGCAAACCTCAAACTTTCTGCTGGAACCAAAATGGCTTCTTTGTATGTAGGAAGTGTAAAGCATGCAGAGAAGTAGCACGACCAATAAGAGGTCTAGAAAATGTCATCTCCCCTTCTAATCATCAACAATTTAATATCAAACAATTCATTACATGCAACAGCAGTTTTGTAGTGTATGCTCTGAAATGTCCCTGTGGACTCCTCTACATAGGTCGCACTAAGAGACTGCTTAGAATTAGGATAGCAGAGCACATCCACAACATAAAGATTGGCTTTAAAGACCATAACGTGTCACTACACTTCAAATTGAAACATGACCAGGATGCCTCAGGCCTCCAATTTTGGGGCATAGAATGCCTAGAGCCAAATTGGAGGGGCTCACACAAAGTACGTGAATTATCAAAGAAAGAAACTAAATGGATCTTTTTAACAGATGTTTTGGTACCCAAAGGGCTTAACGTTGAACTGGACATCAACTGCTTTATAAGCGACTCCTAACAGATCTTGAGGAACTATCGTTTTACCCCCTTTTTTTAGTCCCACTGAGCATATCTATACATATTTTATATTGCTTACATCAGCATAGTTCTTTTCCACTCTCAACAAAATTAGGTACACAGCACTCTAAATAGGAGGCTGATCTTGAAACGGGGCAGTTAGTCCCAAAAATGAAGACTAACTAGCAACCAAAGTTGAAAACAGGCCCCTTGCATTATCCCAGGTTTTAAACACCAGCAACATGGGGAACAGACCAACACTCCTTCTCTTTAGACTGTATGTCTTGATTCACTATATTCGTTTATGCACTGGAATTTTAATGCATATTTTACAGACTGGCCAAACCAGCAGGTTTTATGGAGGGGATGGTGTTTTTATGGACAACTGTATGCATGATTTTATATACCTATTTTTTACATTTATTGTTTTACATATATATATATATATATATATATTATTGTATGCGGGATGGCCATATTTTACAGTTTTATGTTTTATATGTAAATGGCTTTACATAGTCACCTTTTAAATAAGGGCAATGTATTTATCCTGATTGCACACTTATTAGTATGTTTTAAAATATACTTGAGGAAACAGACTTTATGAGCCTACTAAGGGCTGCATTCGCAATGCACAGATGTGATCTATTTAGCCATAAAGAAAATGTCAGTTCGCTATATTATTCACTAATCATGTCAGAATGTCCCTGTTTCCTCTGGTATACAATTCCGGAATGCTTACTGAGCAGGGCTAACTTGGTTCTCAATTCAGTTATGCAAAACGGAAAGCGCCCCCAAGGGGTTAACTAGCTCATCCATGCCTCACCAAAGTTTATTTCATGGCAACACAGACTATCCAACAATGCTGGAGACCGGAAGTGCACGCCAGTAAGGGCAGTACAATTCGGATCTTCACGATGGATTATTTCCGCCCACAATAGGGTATGACGCGGTTCCCCGAGTGCGCATGCGTGATGACGCGTGCGCGCGAGGGTTCCCGACATCAACCAATGGGCGGTACGTCTGGGTTATTTAATCCGGGTGCTGTGGTGGCTGGTCACGCCCTCAGAAGAAGTCAGGAAGTGACTAAACGTCAGGGCGTGACCAGTATACCCAGCAAACCGGAAGAGTCGCGGCCTCCAGGCAGGCTTCGCCTGGGGGGCTCATCACACCCGTGCTTACAGCCCGGGATCGGAAGTCGGAGGGGGAGCTGTCCGAATCAGAGGAGGAAGATTTCAGAGGGGTCGCAGCATCGGGGGAGGCGAGATCTGCGGCTGTGGGGGACGTGCCCTGTAAGTCTACCACTATTATTCCTGTTGATTTGATGAATGCACGGTGTGAGTTGTGGGGTGTGGGGCCAGGGGCGTTGCCAATGGTGTGGGGGCCACGCCGGGGGTCAGTGATGCTGTTGCACCTGTGACAGGGGTGCCGGGCAACCAGCCTGCCTCCCCTGGGACAAGGGGCCCCATTGCTGATTAGTGAGTGATTTTCAGGGGTGAAAGGGGGTCCCCCGCAGGCGGCGCCGTGGGTAGGCGGGCAGGTAAGGGGGACGGTTAAGGTGGTGTCGCCCGTGTCCACTGCGGGGCCCGTGACGGAACAGGTTGGAGGTGTTCAGGGGAGTAAGGCTGTGGGGGGTGGACGCAGGGGATCCTGCTGTGGCAGTCAGGGCGGTTATAGTGCGTATCGCCGATGCCGGTAAGTGTAAGGTTTGCGTTTGCTTTGGAGGGCCCTTGTGGGCTCACATGACCATGGGGTGAGAGAAAAATAGGAAAGGTGAGTATGTCGAGGTTTTTCTCATTACTAACACTAGGAAAGTTTTATTTGGACAAGGTAAGCCAGACGATTCTGAAAAGGAAGATGAGGAGGTTTGGGAAGGGGCTGCAGGCATTCGCCAGCTTGGCCAGCGTGTTAGGTGAGTAAACCCGGGAACATTGCTTGGCACTGTGCTGTTATATGGATGCGCTGGGAGAGGCCTAGGGGGTTATGTTGGGACTGCTTGGCTGCGTTATAACGAACAGTCGGCAGCGTGGGGCAGTTCGTCCGACGCTTCATTGGGTGCATAAGGATATCAGCCTTTGGCTGCGTTTGATGTCCTCGGCGTGTACACCAAGCCAGTTTTTTCAAGGGGGTGGGTCGGGGGGACAAATGACTCTGTACCACCGAACGGAAAAACATGGTGGGGTGTGCTGTCAGTTTAACAAGGAATCTGGCAAGTTTGGGTGGGGTCCTGTCGTTTTAAACAGGAATGCTCTGGATGCGGGGGGACGCACCCCTTGTCTCGGTACTTCAAAGACGGAAAGCGTCCCAGGGATTTTGCTTGCAAGAAGGATGACACAGGTGCAGGAGGTAAGGATGCGGTTTTTCTAAGTAGATATCTGGAGTTGCTGAGAGCGGGTTTCTAGGAGGGATTTTAAAATTACGTGCTCTCAAGAGGTCGTGCCACCCTTGGCGCAAATTTTGGGGTCAGCACTGGTTAGTCCAGGGGTGGTTTCAGAAAACATTGGCTAAAAAGGTTGCTTTAGATCGTATGGGGGGGCCATTTCGAGAGAGCCCACTCGAGGATCTGGTGGTGTCACCGATGGGGGTGGTGCCTAAGAAGGAATCGATTAAGCTTCTGCTTATTCACCACCTCTCATTCTCAAAAAGGGGGTCAGTTAATTCCTTGATAGGTCCTGAAGTGCGCACAGTGGGGGACACTCATGCAAAGGCGGACATTGAGTCAGCATTCCGGCTGCTGCCGTTTCACCTGGACAGTTTTGGCGGTTGGGGTGCTGCTGGGGGGGATTTTTATGTGAATCTGTGTCTGCCCATGGGATGCTCCATCTCAGGCGCCATGTTCTGACAATTTAGCTTCTTTTTGTCAAAGGGTGGTCCGTGACGGGTCTGGTGATCCATTTCCTGGGAAATTGTTCCCATGGGTGGGTTTTGTTAAAGGACGGTCGGCTGCGGCAGTGGGGGTGCGGGCCAATACGCATTTCATTTGACTCAATGAGGAGCTTAGGGATGTTTTGAAGGTGGGGCACACGTTCTTGGAAACTTACAACGGGCAATGGGGGTGGATGGGGGACCCGGTGACCAATTTTTGATTTAGGATGGGGCACTGATGCTGAAAAGTCCACGGGTTTTGGGGCATTTGCCAGGGGTAATGTAGTGCAGAGGCATGGCCTAAGTCTTTGGGGGAAGAGGGGTTTAGTCGTTAACTGGTATTGCTGGACCTGTTTCCGGTGGTATTGGCTACAGAGCTGTGGGAGGCAATGTGTAAGGACATGAAGTTTAGATTGAACGGTGACAATTTGGGGGTGGTGCAAGTCATCGACCGGAGTGCTTACAAGTGAACGTTTTCTCTATGCTATGCGTATCCCGGGGTTTGACTACACTTTAGCTGTTTCACTGTCCCCGTTTTCAGGATTGGGAAGTAGGGAAGTGGGTCGACATGGGTGACATATACAAATAATCTGGAGGGAGTGGGCTGCATTCATACGGCTAGCGGATGCTTAGCTGGACATGTCCGAGACGGAGTTGCTGGTAGTTTACTTTGTAACTCGGTGCATGGAGGCAGGGGGTTCGGTGGCAGGGATCGAGAAGAAGCTGGCAGGCTTGGCGTTTCTATTCGAACTACAGGGCATGCCAGATTTCACTACGGTTTTCTGGGTAAGGGAGGCGTTAAGGGGGTGTCAAAAGGATCACCCTCATAGGAATGCAGGAAGGCCTGTTTCTGTTTTTCTTTCACAAGTGATTTGCGAGGCATTGGCCGGGGTGTGTTCATCTGTTAAGGGGTTAAGTTGTTCTATACAGCGTTTTCTGTTGCATTTAGGGTGGGGGAGCTTGTGGGCCATCAAAACTGAGGACTGGGGGGTTACTGGTACAGGACGTGGAGTTCTCGGGCGGTAGGGTGATGTTGCGGTTCAGGAGGTCACAGACGGATCAAATGGGGTGAGGGGTGACGGTACAGCTGTCTTCCTTGCCCGGGGATCAAGACTGTTCAGTGAGGGTGGTGTACGAAATTCTGGAAGTTAGGCCGGCTGGGGGTGGGCCTTTTTTGGTGCATGGGGATGGATCGTTTCTAGTACATTTTCAATGCATAGCTGTTTTTCCGGAAAGGCCTGTGGGCGGTGGGGAGCAACTGCACGCATATCGCTTCACACTCCTTCCGCATCAGGGCGACCACTGGGGCTGCCCAGTGCGGGTTGGATTAGGCGGCGGTAAAATGAATCGTGAGATGGGAGTCCAGGTGGTTTTGTTCTTATGTACGCCCCCCATTTATTAGCGGATGTGAGTGGGAATATGTGGGAAGTGAAGGGGTGCGCAAGTGTGGTTACTGGCAATGATGGGGTAATTTTTTATGGGGTTTTGAATTGTGTTGTGGTATTTTCATTTCAAATGGAGGTTCTACATGCCTCGTCTGGATGTTGGGGCATTCATATGTCTTTTGGGGGAAAAAGGAGGACAGACGCCTGACAGGAGGGCAGGCTGTTGGATACCCAGGATGGAGGCTTACGTTGGGGGGCATAGGCTTCCCGGGCATAGTGTGGAGTAGGGTGGTGCCAGAAGTGGATCGGTACGCCCGGTTGGATAGACCACCGGTCGTTTTGGTACTACATGTGGGGGGAGGATGACTTGGGGGTCAGAGCCATTGGGGCTCTGTTCTCGGCCATAAAGTCGGATTTCTTGGCGCTTAGAGAGGTCTTCCTGGGGATGATGGTGGTATAGTCTGACGTTGTAGCGCGCACCTCGGGGCGGATGGCGAGATCAGTGGTGCGGATTAACAAGGCGGGAATCAAGTTGAACAAACTGGTGGTTAGGTTGGTTGCCAATAACGGGGGGCTGGTGGTAGGCACATGGAGTTGGAGATAAATGTGGCCATGTATTTACGGAGGGATGGTGTGCATCTTTCTGACGTGGGGATGGATTTGTGGGCATTGAGGAGTCAGGATGGGATCCGGTGTGCCCTGCGGGTGTGGAGGGGCCCTTAAGGGTAAGGGGTTACCCTTTGCAGGCTGTGGCGGTGTCTTTGGTCTTTGACGGTGGCAGAAAACAGATGGTATTAAAGTGGTGGGGGCTCATCGGTGGTATGTGCCCCTCTGGTGTATTCCAGTGTAATGGTGTCCGCTGGAGTACGGGTATGGTTGCACTGCGGGAAGGGGTTGTCTCCGAGCTGTTATACGGCTGGAGGCCTGGTATGGTTCAAAAATGTTGTCCCGCAGTGTATTGGTGTAAAAAGGGGTTCAAAAGTTTTGGGGTGCCGTCAGAGACCAACAGACTGGGAGTTATAATGGTAAAATTGTGTTAATAAAGTTATTGAAAATATATATATATTATATTGGAGTTCTTTACATGATATTGTTTTAATAAAAAGGCTGTTGTGGCCATTTTATACTCCAACTCTGGTGTGGTCTAAATTACTATAGATTGGATAAGTTAAGATAGTGGTTAAGAGGGGTAAACTGGTATGGGTAAGGTGGGGGGAGGTATCTCGAGTACACTGGTCAAGGGCTCAGCTGTGCCCATCTATGCAGCCTGACCAGTGCCCAGCAATGCAGACTCACCAGTGCCCCCCTCCCCACCACACGTTCCCCCCATGGTCACTCGCCAATCAATGTTGATAACATGTGGGAGGCGGTGATCCATGGGTGGCGGGATCTCCCTGGGGCTTGTAGTTCTCTTCCTGAGTCTATACAGTGGAGAGGGGAGGGGCCTCTGACCTGAGAATGTATCAGCACAAGAGAGAACAAGCAGAGCCACTTACAATTCTGACTGTTTAGATGTTGATATTTGAAAGCAGCGGCAAGCCTGCTGATCTCACAGGTTTTCTAATCTGACAGAACACCGCTGCTTTCAAAAGTCATCATCTAAACAGTCAGACAGACTTGTAAATACTGAATCTCACAATATAATCTGAGTTTACTGTTATAATTACCAGTGAAATGTAGAACTCCGTTGGGTGTAACAAGATGTCCGCTTCCCGCCTTCTCACTGCATGTTTACTGTGGCCGAGTGTGGGGTGTAGCAAGATGGCGGCGACTTTGTGCTATGTGTCTATTTAGGGGTAGTCTGGGCCAATAGTTGGGCTCAGACCAATTGATATTCCATTTTTGCTTCTGCTCTGGGTGTGATGCTGCCTGGCAGTAGTGTTGCCTGTAGGTGGCACTGTCACCACCGGCATAGGTTGAACCACGGAGGGGTATCACAGCACCTTGCGTGTCCTCTCTCGGAAGCCGTGCAGTGGGCGTGGTGAACCTGCTGTGCATGCTGGGAGGGGGTACATAAGGGCCAGACGCTTTTGTTCGGGGTCCATTTTGTGGGGGTCGTTCCTGGGGAACCCATTGGTCCCGTGTGTGCGCCTCGTGGCCCGCATGGCATGTAGCGTGACCACATTTGTAAACTACCATTCAGGGACACCCCCCCTTCCCAAAAATCAACTTGTGCTGTAACGAATCACAGCACAGTGATTGGACAAAAGAGGCGGGATTTATGATTTCTCCAATCACAAGCAGGGGGCGGGGATTGTGCTCCTCCAGGCATTCCCAGCCAGGACAAGTACTGTCAGTGAGTAAAGCAGTGATGTGGTGGCCTTTTTTGGGGGCATCAGATTGGCCCGGGGGGTGGCTGTGTCAGTTTCATTCCGGGACACTGTATTTTCCTGGAATGAAGGTGCCCGGGACATACCTGCAAAATGCGGGACTATCCCGGGCAATCCGGGACACCTGCTCACCCTAATGGCACGGGGTAAGCGTCTTCTGGTCCCGGGCACCTTCAGCCCGAGGCCGCATGGCTGCTTCGTAGGCCCGGCTCTGCTGCCTGGGGCCTAGCTTCTCAAGAAGGTATCCCAAAGCTACCCACCTGCAGGGAGCCACGGTTTAGGAAAGGAGTCCAGGGGAGGATCAGTCCTGGAGGAGACTGGCGACGGTACTGCTGTCTCGGGAAGAGGCCTGGAAACTCGCCTAACAAGGGATCCATCATTACAAGCCCTGCAATACGCCAATCTGCCATAAAAGCTTCTCTTCATTATTGCTTGGCTGGGAGCTTCGGGACTTTTAATCCTGTGCCAGAGGGTTCCTCATCGTATCCTAATACAAAGGAAAGATTCATTCGTGCTGCATTCCGGCTGCTAGGACCACTAAAGGGACTATCCGGGTGAGCAATACCCACTCAGGCTTGAGTGGCCAAGAGTGCTGTTTAAGTGTTGCGTGCCTGAACCTTCCCCTGTGTATTTTCTCTCTCGTGTCCTACTCTTCCTCTAAGTTCACTCAGCAAAGAGAAAAATAAAGCCCAGCTGTTTGGGTTTTACACGATGTGGACATTTGCAGACCCAACAAAACCAGCCGGTCCCTTAAATGGGGGTAAGTGCTACATACACACCGAATCCTCCATAGAGGTCTATGGGGACATGCTGGGACTTGTAGTTCATACACACCGAATCCTCCATAGAGGTCTATGGGGAAATGCTGGGACTTGTAGTTCATACACACCGAATCCTCCATAGAGGTCTATGGGGACATGCTGGGACTTGTAGTTCATACACACCGAATCCTCCATAGAGGTCTATGGGGAAATGCTGGGACTTGTAGTTCATACACACCGAATCCTCCATAGAGGTCTATGGGGACATGCTGGGACTTGTAGTTCATACACACCGAATCCTCCATAGAGGTCTATGGGGACATGCTGGGACTTGTAGTTCATACACACCGAATCCTCCATAGAGGTCTATGGGGACATGCTGGGACTTGTAGTTCATACACACCGAATCCTCCATAGAGGTCTATGGGGACATGCTGGGACTTGTAGTTCATACACACCGAATCCTCCATAGAGGTCTATGGGGACATGCTGGGACTTGTAGTTCATACACAGAGAATCCTCCATAGAGGTCTATGGGGACATGCTGGGACTTGTAGTTCATACACAGAGAATCCTCCATAGAGGTCTATGGGGACATGCTGGGACTTGTAGTTCATACACAGAGAATCCTCCATAGAGGTCTATGGGGACATGCTAGGACTTGTAGTTCATACACACCGAATCCTCCATAGAGGTCTATGGGGACATGCTGGGACTTGTAGTTCATACACACCGAATCCTCCATAGAGGTCTATGGGGACATGCTGGGACTTGTAGCTCATACACACAGAATCCTCCATAGAGGTCTATGGGGACATGCTAGGACTTGTAGTTCATACACAGAGAATCCTCCATAGAGGTCTATGGGGACATGCTGGGACTTGTAGTTCATACACACCGAATCCTCCATAGAGGTCTATGGGGACATGCTGGGACTTGTAGTTCATACACACCGAATCCTCCATAGAGGTCTATGGGGACATGCTGGGACTTGTAGTTCATACACACCGAATCCTCCATAGAGGTCTATGGGGACATGCTGGGACTTGTAGTTCATACACACCGAATTCTCCATAGAGGTCTATGGGGACATGCTGGGACTTGTAGTTCATACACACCGAATCCTCCATAGAGGTCTATGGGGACATGCTGGGACTTGTAGTTCATACACAGAGAATCCTCCATAGAGGTCTATGGGGACATGCTGGGACTTGTAGTTCATACCCACCGAATCCTACATAGAGGTCTATGGGGACATGCTGGGACTTGTAGTTCATACACAGAGAATCCTCCATAGAGGTCTATGGGGACATGCTGGGACTTGTAGTTCATACACACCGAATCCTCCATAGAGGTCTATGGGGACATGCTGGGACTTGTAGTTCATACACACCGAATCCTCCATAGAGGTCTATGGGGACATGCTGGGACTTGTAGTTCATACACACCGAATCCTCCATAGAGGTCTATGGGGACATGCTGGGACTTGTAGTTCATACACAGAGAATCCTCCATAGAGGTCTATGGGGACATGCTGGGACTTGTAGTTCATACACAGAGAATCCTCCATAGAGGTCTATGGGGACATGCTGGGACTTGTAGTTCATACACAGAGAATCCTCCATAGAGGTCTATGGGGACATGCTGGGACTTGTAGTTCATACACAGAGAATCCTCCATAGAGGTCTATGGGGACATGCTGGGACTTGTAGTTCATACACACCGAATCCTCCATAGAGGTCTATGGGGACATGCTGGGACTTGTAGTTCATACACAGAGAATCCTCCATAGAGGTCTATGGGGACATGCTGGGACTTGTAGTTCATACACAGAGAATCCTCCATAGAGGTCTATAGGGACATGCTGGGACTTGCTATACTATACTCTACACATGGACAGACTTTTCACTAAGTGAACATTTCTGTATTAAAAATCCTTTTATTGGTCTTATGTAATATTCTAATATTCTGAGATACTGAATTTTGGGGTGTCACTCGCTGTAAGCCATATATATATCACTCCGTGTGTAACAACATATCTATAGAAAATATATGAGTTTCACTTTTTGAACGCAATTACTGAAATAAATTAACTTTTTGATTACATTCTAATTTCATGAGATACACTTTATTGATTACAGGTTCATCTCTGGTCAAATTTTTTTTTCTTTTTGTTATATATCAATGAAGTTGAATACATAATTTTTTTAATTTTTTTTAGTGTAAAAAAATATATTTAAATGAAATGAAAAAAAATTGTTTTTATTAAATCTTGACTTATTGGGTACCTATTTACTCATCGTAACCTAATTTTTTTTTATTTTATAAAAAATAGGTATTATATGGAGTTTGTGTGCACTAAAATGCATTCAAGTGTATTTTTTCCCTGAAAATTTGCATTTAATAAACAGCTGCGTGAATATCGTACAACATAAAATATGGCAACAACCACCATTTAAATCTCCAGGGTCGCTGCTTTCAGAAAATATATAATTTTTGGGTATTATAAGCCATTTTTGTGCTAAAAAACATGATTATTTTAACGAGTGTGTGAGAAATGTCAAAATTGTCCCTGGCAGCGAAGGGTTAACAGGTTTACAAATTTGAATTTTTTTTGTCAGTTAGGAAAAAAAATTAAAAAAAGTCATGTGATATGACCATATTCATATTTGAATTTTTTTAGTCAGTTAAAAAAAAAAAAAAAAAAAAAAGATTAAATCTTGAATTTTGGGCATCTTTTTATTCATCTTAACCTCATGTTTTATATTTTATAAAAATAAAATAGTTATTATATGGTGTTTGTGTGCACTAAAAATGCATTCAAGTGTATTTTTCCCCTGAAAATTTGCATTTAATAAACAGCTGCGTTAATATCGTGCAACATAAAATATGGCAACGACCACCATTTAATTCTCCAGGGTCTCTGCTTTCAGAAAATATATCATGTTTGGCTATTATAAGCCATTTTTCAAACTAAAAAAACATGTTCATTTTAACAAGTGTGTTAGAAATGTCAAAATTGTCCTGGGCAGCGAAGGGTTAACTTGTTTACAAATTTGAATTTCTTTTGTCAATTATAAATAAAAATAAAAAAAAAGGGTCATGTGACTTGATGATGTCACCAGTGGGAGGCTATATAAGGAGCTGTGGCAGGGTCTGAGCTCACTCTCAGAATTTCTCTTCTAGGGAAAGGACGTGAGCTCTGTTGCTCTTGAGACACGTTGCTTATTATTTTATAATAGCGCGTTTTCATAGCGAGAGAAGTGCGATAAAGTCAGCGGATCTTCTGTTTATCATCAAAGGAGACCCAATTATGCCATTAAAAATGGTTTCACCCATAACATCGGAAAACCAGCCCCCCGCACAGCCCAAAGCCCCCCGTAGGAGGGTGTGTAAGGCTATCAGGCGGGGGTTCAGGGCAGTTCTAAACACTGTCTGTATTCACCTAAAACCCCGACAGAGAGACTCAGAAGGTATGTAAGGATTTCATTCCATTATAATGGGAGAAACTGGAGAGAATTCTATACTGGAAACATTTTTATTATTACAATCTCAGCTCACTCCTTCACATGGCAGTTGGGCAGCAGGAGACATGAATCAGGTGTGTGGGAGGAATGCCCACATCCCATTGGCTGCCTGATGTAACTGACAAACACTTGTGTCCCATCACCAGTTTTAATTATAAATGCAAAAGCAAAGTATATATATATATAGAAAGAAAAATATATATATAGAAAGAAAAAATATATATATATATAGAAAGAAAAAAAATATATATAATTTATCTCTCTCTCTCTCTCTCTATATATATATATATAAATATATATATATATAGAAATTAATATATATATATATGTATATATATATATATATATATATATATATATATATATATATATATAAAAATAAATAAATATATATATATATATATATATATAGAAGGAAATAAAAAAAAAACAAATAAATAAATAAATAAATATATATATATATATATATATATATATATGTTCAACTTTTTTTTTTTCTGGAAAAAACTGCAAGCTGCAAGCACTGATGTGAACTATGTCATTGAAACCATATAACCTACTTTCTATGCGTTTTTGATGCAGAAAAAAAATGCACTGGACTGCATGTGGTGTGAACTGGCCCTAAGCCCTGGTTCACACTGGTGCGATTTGACATACGATTTGGCATGTCAAATCGCATGTCAAATCGGCGATATTTGCCGCAAATTGCGGGCAATGGCACCGTCCTAATCGGTGCGACGCCGCATCTGCGGCGCTGCACCGATTTCAAAAAGTAGTTTCTGTACTACTTTTTGCGATTTCGGGCCGCGATTTACATTGACATCTGTGGAGAAACCTGCAGAGATGTCCCTGTAATCGCGGCCGAAATCAGGACTGACAGGCAGGAGTGAAATGGTGCGAGTTCAGCTGAACTCGCACGGCTTCATTCCCGCAGCCCCAGTGTGAACCTGGGCTAAGGCTGGATTCACACCTATTGCATTTTTTGTGCTTTTTGTATTTTGCAGATTTGCACTACAGTCCATTTGCCATGGTTTCCCATGGAACACGTTCTGTAGTGCAAATCTGCAAAATGCAAAAAGGACTAAAAATGCAATAGGTGTGATTCCAGCCTAATGCCTTAATGGTCAAACATCAATTCCTTCCACTCAGGGCCAGTTCACACCACATGCAGTCCAATGTGTTTTGTTTTGTTTTTTGCATCAAAAATGCATAGAAAGCAGGTTATATGGTTTTCAATAGCATAGTTCACACCAGTGCTTGCAGTTCCAGAAAAAAAAGTAGAACATGTTGCATTTTTCCTGCACTGGACTGTCCTGAAACACTGTAAAAAGCATAAAAAATGCAACGGAACGCACCTAAACACACTAGAACACACAGTTCAATTCTCGGCGGGCTCAGCAGGGACCAGCCAAGATTCTAACTATGTATGGGCAGGCTGATTAAGGGCTGGGTACAACCAGCCCATCTGATTTTTCATGCGATTATTGCCATCTAGTGGGTCGGAATGAGTGGCAGGCAACCGGCATTTTTATACGAAGGCCAACAAGAGTCATCCTTGTGTCCCTGTTATGTCGAGCTTATTCATTTGTCTCTGGCACAAGCGTTTTGAACTTTTCTCTCTATAATTTGATGTTGTACAAAGAAAAATCTATGAAATGTAGGTGAAGGTGCTGAATCTAATTCCTCTCTTTTTTTATTTTTGAAGATGAACGCAGTATTTACTGCAGACAAGGCTCACGTGGCAGGCCTGTCGATCATCACATTGAGACTCCAGCAGAGTGCGACCGTGACACGGCCACTCCAGCAGAGTGCGACCGTGACGCGGCCACTCCAGCAGAGTGCGACCGTGACGCGGCCACTCCAGCAGAGTGCGACCGTGACGCGGCCACTCCAGCAGAGTGCGACCGTGACGCGGCCACTCCAGCAGAGTGCGACCGTGACGCGGCCACTCCAGCAGAGTGCGACCGTGACGCGGCCACTCCAGCAGAGTGCGACCGTGACGCGGCCACTCCAGCAGAGTGCGACCGTGACGCGGCCACTCCAGCAGAGTGCGACGTAGACACGGCCACTCCAGCAGAGTGCGACGTAGACACGGCCACTCCAGCAGAGTGCGACGTAGACACGGCCACTCCAGCAGAGTGCGACGTAGACACGTCCACTCCAGCAGAGTGCGACGTAGACACGGCCACTCCAGCAGCGTGCGACGTAGACAAGACCACTCCAGCAGAGTGCGACGTAGACACGGCCACTCCAGCAGAGTGCGACGTAGACATGGCCACTCCAGCAGAGTGCGACGTAGACAAGGCCACTCCAGCAGAGTGCGACGTAGACACGGCCACTCCAGCAGCGTGCGACGTAGACAAGACCACTCCAGCAGAGTGCGACGTAGACACGGCCACTCCAGCAGAGTGCGACGTAGACATGGCCACTCCAGCAGAGTGCGAAGTAGACAAGGCCACTCCAGCAGAGTGCGACGTAGACACGGCCACTCCAGCAGAGTGCGACGTAGACACGGCCACTCCAGCAGCGTGCGACGTAGACATGGCCACTCCAGCAGCGTGCGACGTAGACATGACCACTCCAGCAGAGTGTGAAGTAGACACGGCCACTCCAGCAGAGTGCGACGTAGACACGACCACTCCAGCAGCGTGCGACGTAGACATGGCCACTCCAGCAGCGTGCGACGTAGACATGACCACTCCAGCAGAGTGCGAAGTAGACATGACCACTCCAGCAGAGTGCGATGTAGACACAGCCACTCCAGCAGCGTGCGACGTAGACACGGCCACTCCAGCAGAGTGCGAAGTAGACATGGCCACTCCAGCAGCGTGCGACGTAGACATGGCCACTCCAGCAGTGTGCGACGTAGAAATGGCCACTCCAGCAGCGTGCGACGTAGACATGGCCATTCCAGCAGCGTGCAACGTTCACATTGCTACTCCACCAAAATTCCAGGGGAATGTCTCCAGTGAAGATGGGGGCAAGGTTACAAGAAAGGATAGGCATATACTAGTGGTAGGGGATTCAGTAATTGGAAGGATACAGAGGGCAATCTGTCACAAAGACCGGTATCGCCGGACAGTATGTTGTTTACCGGGCGCTCAGGTTCGGAACATTGTAGATTGCATGGACAGATTGTTGGATGGGGCTGGAGTGGACCCAGTTGTCATGGTATATATTGGTACCAATGACAAAATTCGAGGAAGATGGGGTGCCCTAAAAAATGATTTCAGGGACTTAGGGGCTATATTGAAGAAAAGGACCTCCAAGACAGTATTTTCAGAAATACTGCCTGTACCTCGAGCCCCACCAGAGAGGCAGCAGGAGCTTAGGGAGCTTAACATGTGGCTGAGGAACTATTGCAGGGAGGAGGGGTTTGGCTTCATGCCGAACTGGGCTGACTTTTCAGTCGGTTACAATCTTTATAGCCCTGATGGATTGCACCTAAATGAGAGGGGTGCAGCTTTTTTGGCAATGAAGATGACCAAAAGGTTGAAAGAAATGTTAAACTAGGAGATGAGGAGAAGGGATCAGAAAATGATTTGCTAGTGAACATGAGGGAGAAGATCTTCAAGTCAAGCCATCATCACCGGAGTCCACTATGTCATCACTCTCTTGAAAGATTCTCATCAGCAACTGTCTTCAAGAGAGCAATACTTACAGCTATCTTCACCAACAGGAGTGCCACATTATCTTTTCAGCATAGTTTAAGTTTTGTGTGTGGGGATAGAGTTATATAAGACTCAGTGGAAAGTCTGGAGGAACCCTCCCAGGGACCAAGTACGGCTGTACCAACACAGGTCCCTACACTGGTGGCGGCTGCCACTCCAGCAACCGGAGGGTCTTCCCATCAGCCCTCCATTTTTTTGTTTTTGAAACTTCTGAATCACCAACTATCAATGTAATTGGACAAACAAGACAATTGACTGTTCCTAGAAGAAGACTCAACAAAAAGTCTGAGGAACCCTCCCAGGGACCAGGTACGGCTGTACCAAAACAGGTCCCTACACTGGTGTCATCTGCCACTTCAGTAACCGGAGGGTCTTCCCATCAGCCCTCCATTTTTTCGTTTTTGGAACTTCTGAATCACCAACTATCAATGTAATTGGACAAACAAGACAATTGATTGTTCCTAGAAGAAGACTCAACAAAAAGTCTAAGAAACCCTCCCGGGGACCAGGTACGGCTGTACCAACACAAGTCTCTACACTGGTGGCGGCTGCCACTCCAACAACCGGAGGATCTTCCCGTCAGCCCTCCATTTTTTCGTTTTTGGAACTTCTGAATCACCAACTATCAATGTCATTGGACAAAGAAGACAATTGACTGTTCCTAGAAGAAGACTCAACAAAAAGTCTGAGGAACCCTCCCAGGGACCAGGTACGGCTGTACCAACACAGGTCTCTACACTGGTGGCGGCTGCCACTCCAGCAACCGGAGGGTCTTCCCATCAGCCCTCTATTTAGCTTTCTGCAGCTTCTGCAGAAGCTTTAAGGTTCGACAATACATCACCCAAACATAATCACCTGTAAAAAAAAAAGTGCCTGAGATGTTGGTGGTAATCAGGGGGGGAAAGGAAGGTTGGAGGAAGAAGGGGGGTGAGGGTTGGGGGGAACCCCCACACCCCTTCCTTACCCCCAACCTCCCCCCCTTTTCCTCCCGCTCTCCCTCTCCCATACTCCCCTTTGTTTTACCTTTCCCTTTAGAATGTGATATTTTTGATTAAACTTGGAGCTTAATGTCTACATTTACACTCTTGGCAACTTTTGGATATGAGGCAGCTTTTGGAGGACTTGGTTTGGTTCCCCCCGGGCCTAGCAGGCTGATTACCACCAACATCTCAGGCACTTTTTTTACAGATGATTATGTTTGGGTGATGTATTGTCGAACCTTAAAGCTTCTGCAGAAGCTGCATTCTTTGGGTGTGTGTGTGTATAACATACATACATACATACATACATACAGTTTAGGTTAAGTTTGGATTTCTTCTAGAGGAGTTTTGAGTGGACATAACTGATGTACTCCGCTCAGCGGGGGCGGGCCTTAGAGAATAAAGGCCTCATATGGGCAGCACAAGGGTTAGCCTTGCAGAACTGGGGTCCTTGGTTCAAATCCTGACCAGGACACTATCTGCATGGAGTTTGCATGTTCTCCCTGTGCTTGCGTTGGTTTTCTCCGGATACTCCGGTTTCCTCCCACACTACAAAGACATGCTACCTTGCGTTGGTGGTGCAGTGGTGAGCATAGCTGCCTTTCAAGCAGCTGACCCGGGTTCAATTCCCGGCCAACGCCATCTCCAATACTTGGAGTCCTCAGAGAGAAAAGTGCTGTATAAGATCAATGCTGAGTATATATTAGCAGTGGAATGTTTGAGGAAGAAAATGTTCCCCCAGATTGTATAGAAGGTGAACCCAACAACTGATAGACACTTAGGCTGTGATCACACCTAGGAGTTCTTGGGACTGATAATGGCCAAAATGTTGGAAGAAATTTTAAACTAGGTGACGAGGAGGAGGGATTAGAGGATGATTTACTAGTGGATATGGAGGAAGAGGATCTTCAATTCAAGCCATTATGACGGGAATCCACTACGTCATCAATCTCTTGAAAGACTCTCATAAGCAGCTTCTGAATCACCAACTATCAATTTAGTTGGACAAACAATACAAATGGCTGTTCCTAGAAGAAGACTCAACAAAAAGTCTGAGGAACCCTCCTAGGGACCAGGTACGGCTGTACCAACACAGGTCCCTACACTGGTGGCGGCTGCCACTCCAGGAACTGAAGGGTCTTTCTATCAGCCCTCTCTTTTACCTTTCTGCAGCTTCTGAATCACCAACTATCAATGTAGGAAATGGTAATCAGCCCTCCCGGGGACCAGGTACGACTGTACCAAGACAGATCTCTGCATCAACGCTTCATCTACTGAGATCACCTAAAAGGTATTTCCAATTTTTCAGCCACATTTTTTACACCTACTTTCTATTGATTACTTGTTCCCATTCACATAGCATATCTTTAAGAAAATTAAAAAAATTGCTGATCACAATTAATGGCGGAACCCCATGGAAAACAAAACATAAAACATGGCCACCCAAAATCCAGACCCCCTCCTAAGCACACATCCTGACAGGCCAGGAAAGGGGGGGAGGGGGGTGAGCATTCACCCATACCAGAGCACATGACCTCAACATAAAGAGGTGCCTTGTCAGGGGGAGGGGGGTAAACCCCTTTGCATGGTCCACTCCCCATGTCGAGGGCACGTGGCCTGTTATGTCTCAGGAGTGGAGGGGGGTGCACGCTCATCCCCCCCCCTTTCCTGGCCTGCCAGGCTGCATGTTCGGCTGGGGTTCTGGTATCAGATTTGTAGGGGCCATGTTTTGTTTGTAATTTTTCACACGTGATTCCCTCTTTAAAAGGCGAGCAGCAAACTACAATTTTTATTACGTTTTACTCTGTGAATGAGAACGTGTAACAGATATAAAGTAGGTGCTATCCCAATATGGCTGCAAAAGTGGAAATACCTTTTAGGTGAGCGTCAAAGAAGTAGCGCTGGTGCCCCATTCAAGTGGTCACCATTCAGACGCACATAAAAACAGCAGAGACCGGCCAGCACACCTGGTCACAGTAGGTGGAGCTGGTAGCAGCTCCACAGATAGACAATCATAGACAATGATGAAGGGCATCTTTGTTGCCCAATCCACCATACTGGGAATGGACTCTCTACCATCTATGAAGAGCCAGGCTTCCACATTCAAGTGAGTTGTCCTGTCCCTGCCTGTCTACATTTCAGGTTACACCCATGGCTAGCTCATGTCCTCTTATATAAGACAGAGCCTATCCATAGCCATAGACACACTATACAGACCAGAGGACATGTATTTGTCCCATTCCACACAACGGACATCACCAATATTGGCGAAGTGACCACTGAGGCCTATAACAGCTGAAGGACTCTGTAGCTCTTGTTCACTCTACAAAAAGGATCTGCATCTCTAGGTCACTTAAGAATATCATAACCAAAGGGAAATATGGATGGCTCAATGGGTAGGGTGGATGGAATGAGAACCATTCAGAGTCTCCCCCTACAGGACAGAATATGAAAGATTCATAACACTACAATAAGGACCTGTATCTCCAGTTCCTTTAGGAAATTTAAAGCCAAATAATGAAGAGGATGAAAAGCGGAACTTCACTTTATAGGTGAAGTTCTGCTTTAAGATCGGGCAGCACAGAGGCTTAGTAGTTAGCACTTATGCCTTGCAGCACTGGGGTGTTTGGTTTATATCCTGACCAAGACACTGTCTGCATGGAGTCTGCATGTTCTCCCTGTGTTTGCGTGGGTTTCCTCTGGGTACTCCGGTTTCCTCCCACACTCCAAAGACATGCTACCTCGCGTTGGTGGTGCAGTGGTAAGCATAGCTGCTTTCCAAGCAGCTGACCTGGGTTCGATTCCCGGCCAATGCAATCTCACAAGATGGCTGCTTCACCTGGTAAGTACCCACCTTCACATAATATCTGTATATACAATGTTCCCTCTACAGTACTGTGCAAAAGTTTTAGCCAGGTGTCAGCAAATGCTATAACCAAAGGGGCCATGTTGATCCCTTCCTGGCTATGTTGGGGGGATCCATAGTAGAGAAGGATCTGGAGGTTTTGGTAGATCATAAGCTTTGCATTGAAAATTGCATTGCATTGAAAAAGTATTCATACCCCATTAAATTTTCCACATTTTGTCATGTTACAACTGTAGCGACACCAACCCTCTCTTTACCTGCCTTGTTCGGCTCCTCGCAGGAAGAGAGGGCACACCACACCACAAGCCCGTACCCTCCTATGTGAAGAGGTTGAGCGGTGTTGTTGGTGGGTCTCCACAGCCAGAAAGCCAAAATCCTCCAGAGAATGGTCCTCACCTCTATAGTTAATAAAGATAAGTCTCTATCTCCCCCAATGACTTCAATGTCCACACCAGCCGGAACTCCAACGTAGAGTTTATTTCTCTTAGATAACAGTCTCTGATAGAAAAGGTGGGAGAAAGAACAGGACAGCATTATGTGTGGGAGAGGTCCAGGCACAAACGTAAATACACTTCACTGCTTGGCTTCTCAAGCAGACTCAGCCCATTTGGATAGTCTCCCAGGATAGGGACTAGCAACCAGAATGGTGCTCTCACTCAACCGCAGTCTCTGCCACAGACCTGGTGAGCTCGGTCTCTGCCACAGACCTGGTGAGCTCGGTCTCTGTCACAGACCTGGTGAGCTCGGTCTCTGCCACAGACCTGGTGAACTCCGTCTCTGCCACAGACCTGGTGAACTCCGTCTCTGCCACAGACCTGGTGAACTCCGTCTCTGCCACAGACCTGGTGAACTCCGTCTCTTCCACAGACCTGGTGAACTCCGTCTCTTCCACAGACCTGGTGAACTTGGTCTCTTTTTAAAGCTTGACCTCTGTTAAGGAGAAGACATCCCTCCAGAGAGTTATCAGGCCCCTTCCTTCACTGTGACTTCTCACCAGTCCCTCGGAACGGTTCCTCCCCCGGCTTCCTCGTCTAAGATGCGGGTCCCTTCGCAAGGCGGCACCCTGGGATTCCTCGATCCTTGATGGGCCCCAGCCGAAGGTGCTGGGCCCAAGGCCTTTGCTGCAACCCCAGGGCTAAAAGTGCCTGGGACTGACTCACCGACCTCCGCCCCTGGGCCAAAGGTGCCCAGGGCGGACAGGAACACACTCCCTGGGGTAGGACCCCCGACCACGACAGAACCCCAACAGGCAGCGTCTGCCCCTTTTATATCCTCTCCCAGCATGCACAGCAGGCCTGCCACACCCACCGTATGGCTGCTGAGAGGGGACACACAAGGCACAGCACTGTATCAGCGGTTCAACCCTGGCCTACCATGGCAGCGCCACCTGCAGGCCACAGGGAACTGTACACTGATACTCTCCCTGCAGACAAAAAATGGTTGACAGAATCCTGACAATTGGGGTGTTTGAGCATAACTACCACTCAAACACTAAATTTAGGACCCCGCTACACAACCAAAAACACAAATGCATTTTATTGGGATTTTATGTGATAGACCAACACAAAGTAGCACATAATTGTTAAAAGGAAAGAAAATGATTTTCAACATTCTTTACAAATAAATATATGAAAAGTGTGGGGTGCATTTGTATTCAGCCCCCCTTTACTCTGATACCCCTAACTAAAATCTAGTGGAACCAATTGCCTTCATAAGTCACCTACTTAGTAGAGTCCACCTGTGTGTATTCTAATCTCAGTATAAATACAGCTGTTCTGTGAAGCCCTCATAGGTTTGTAAGAGAACCTTAGTGAACAAATAGCATTTTTGAAAGCAGCGGCAAGCCTGCTGATCTCGACGGAGGAAATCTGGCAGGAGCTTTTGCCCCTCCAGGTTCCCTCGTCATCTCTTCTCGTGATAAAGTAATACAAACGAAATTGTTATACAGATCCTACTTTACTCCATGCTTACTATTTAAACTGAATAGATTGCCCTCTGCATTGGGCTCTCGTTGCGGCATGGCTGATGGCACGTTCTTTCATTTAATGTGGGAGTGTGCTCCGATCAGGCAGTTCTGGTCGGAGGTCACGGCCTTCATTAGTTCATTGACACAATTACCTAATGTATGTAATCCTCTAAGGTGTTTACTAGGCTATATAGATGATGATAGTATTGTTTTATGCTAAGAAAGCAATAACCTTCCATTGGAAGTCTCCATCCTTACCCACTATTGCCTTCTGGCTCACAAATATTAACCATGCTGTATCATTATACAAACTGACATATGAGGCTAGAGGGTGTCCGAAAAAATTCAGGAAGGTTTGGGGCTACTGGGTTGATTCTGAGAGCTCCGTCTCTCCTGCTCCTTAAAAATGTGACTGAATATTGTCTTCCTGATATATGCCAACTGTTTACCAGCTTTCTAAAATACATTTTTTGCACTGTACTGGATTGGGCGATGTTCGCTCCACGAGTATCTGTTTGTTGTCTATTGTATGTCTTGTTTTGAAAAAAAAACGTAATAAAAATTTACCTTTAAAAAAAAAAAGCCTGCTGATCTCACAGGTTTTCCAATCCGACAGAACACCGCTGCTTTCAAACAGTCAGTCAGAATTGTAAATACTGTATTTCACGATATAAGCGGAGTTTACTGAAATAAAAGATACTAAAATGACCTGGCCCTCCTTCTTAGTATCACTCTGCGCTTATGGAAAAAAACTCTAAAGAAACAAGTGCTGGAATAAAACGTAAATACTGACAGCAGCTGCTTAAAAATCAAACATCAAAAATCAAAAATCAAACGTAAATCAAACGTAAATGCAATGTAAAGTAAACACAGTCTTAAAAAACTTATATTAAAAGTTCAGAGTAAAACTGTAGCAGTGCTACGGACAAATGTTCATATGTGCGTCTTCTATATTATCATATAGGTGGTGTGGATAGTGAACAGTGAGTCTGGTTATAAGAGATTCCAATCCTAGTTCCAGTGCTTCTTTCACCAAGGTGTAATTCACCACGTGGGGGGAAAAAAGTCCCCTTAGGGGCAGTACAATTCGGATCTTCACGATGGATTATTTCCGCCCACAATAGGGTATGACGCGGTTCCCCGAGTGCGCATGCGTGATGACGCGTGCGCGTGAGGGTTCCCGACGTCAACCAATGGGCGGTACGTCTGGGTTATTTAATCCGGGTGCTGTGGTGGCTGGTCACGCCCTCAGAAGAAGTCAGGAAGTGACGAAACGTCAGGGAGTGACCAGTATACCCAGCAAACCGGAAGTGACCTCTTTTGCGCTCCACAGCCTGCCTAACCAGGAAGACGCCAGAAAGGAACAACAGACTGGCGCTCATCAGGGGCAAGTTACCAGCGCTTAAAGCGCTCACATTTAAACGGCTGTTTTTTGATGTTTTAGGGTACGCGCATATTGTAAGGGGGTACTAAGGGGATTATTACAATAAAATTTTCCATACAGTACTACCCTATGTGGATTTGTTCTTTTCCCTCACTTATGTTAGCGGCACCTTAAACACAGGATTGTGGCAAAGAAGAAATTTAGATTGATGAAGGATGGTTTATTTATGCCTATATTGATTTAATATCTGGTGAGTGCATCCCCATAAGGGGACTTTTTTCCCCCCATGCGGTGAATTACACCTTGGTGAAAGAAGCACTGGAACTAGGATTGGAATCTCTTATAACCAGACTCACTGTTCACTATCCACACCACCTATATGATAATTATATAGAAGACGCACATATGAACATTTGTCCGTAGCGCTGCTACAGTTTTACTCTGAACTTTTAATATACGTTTTTTAAGACTGTGTTTACTTTATATTGCATTTATGTTTGATTTTTAAGCAGCTGCTGTCAGTATTTACGTTTTATTCCAGCACTTGTTTCTTTAGAGTTTTTTTCCATAAGCGCAGAGTGATACTAAGAAGGAGGGCCAGGTCATTTTAGTATCTTTTATTTCATTTTATTTCCACATATTTTACTCCGCAGCAATGGATGCTCTAAGATTTTTAAGTAATAGGAATATTAATCTAGATGCAATATTTTCTGATAGTGAACCCACTGCCACTCAGGTGAATTATAATGGAGCCATGGCAATGTTGGGGAACATTTTAGAAAAACAAGTGAGGACATGGTGGGACAAATGTACCCTAGAGCAGTATATAAAAGAAAAAATTATCATCCGCAGCCTAAGATGGGAAGTTGTTCCCCCAAGATGGGCTGGATGATCCAGGCCCCATACAAGAATGGTTCGATTTTTTCAATGGGGTAGGTTTTAAATTGCAAGAACTGATCCTACAAAGAAAAAAATGTAAAATGATCATCCTGGAGAATAAAATTAATGCATTGCAACAACAGCTAGACCCTATTAAAGACACTCAGCCCATTATTGACTTTAATGTCAGAACTAACAGAAGACTTGAGAAAGTAGACAAAGACACCCAGAAAAAGAAAATAAAGAAATATCACAGAGATATGGGAGATTTTAAGACCAACAGCATTTATGCTTGGCAACAAACCCTCCCTGAAAATGTGAATTTAATAGAAAAACCCAGATCGACTGAGCCCTTGATCAATCAAGCCATAACAACACTGATGGATAGAGTACGAGGCTTTATAAGTGACAATGAAATTTAATTTAATTCACCCGCAAATTTTTCCACCCCAATTCCAATAACAAAAAAGGGGAAAATGAGAGGAGGAGGTGGGAAAAGTAATCAGGTGAACAACCAACAATTCAATAATCATCCGCACACACCATATCAAGTGCCAACTCAAAATAAATTTCAACCATTAGAGCAACACAACAATTATCCACCACCCCATCCTTTTTTAGGGAGAGGAGGGGGAGGTCAGAGAAGGGGTCGGGGCTTCCCACCACGCTGAGGAAAACCACAGTACCCTCCAACATATCCGAGAGACCAAGAATGGAGAGACCCCCAGCCTCAGAACCAGTGGACCAGAGAACAGACCCCATACACACATCAAAGGAATATAGATCCAGAGGATGCAGGGCAGGAAGGAAGGTCCAGAAAAAGAAGGAGAAACCACTAAACAACGGTATATATAACTTAAGTCCAGTGGTGCTAACGCACAAAGAGGTGAATATTCTCAATATGGGCCTCAAATGTGGAATGAAGCAGCCAGTAAACAAATTTAATGTATACATTGATGTACACAAATATATTAAAAAGCTAAATATAAAGAAACATTTCGTAGGATTGAATACACGAAATATGATCACCAACACGAACCCCCAGGGGATTGTAAACAGTGGATTAAAAAACAAATCACTGTTCAACCCATTGAATAACCCTAACCACCAAGTGGAGGTTTTTAAGGGTCTAATCATACGTGACCTACATCAACTGGTACCCAAAAAGAACACAAGCCTGAAACATATTCAGGAAGGGATCGATGCACTTGAAAAAAGAAAAGACATTATCATCAGGCCAGCTGACAATGGGGGTGGAGTCGTTATACTAACGAAAGAAATGTACCATACACAGATCACAGAGATGCTAGCTGATGAAATAACGTATAAAGTCTTAGACTGTGACCCAACACAAGCCTTTAGAAATCAGCTAACAATACTAGCAGGAATAGGTACTAAGTTGGAAGTACTATAGGATAAAGAAAGGCATTATCTAGTACTGGCCAGTAGCAAAATCCCTACGATCTACACTCTACCGAAAATTCATAAAGACTCCACCAACCCTCCGCCTAGACCTATTGTAAACAGCATAGATTCCACTGCATCGAGAATGGGACAATACCTAGACACATCTTTGCAAAAAAGTGTGACAATGACACAAGCATACCTGAGAGACACCAAGGACTTTCTGAATTGTCTACAAAATGTCAAAATAACTGAAAACCAAGATATTCTACTGGTAACAGCGGATGTGTCCTCCCTCTACTCAATCATCCAACATGATGACGCCTTATTGGCCCTAAATTGAGCCCTGAGTAAGAGGGAGGACCCCATAACCAAAAAGTATTCATTGGCCATGCCCTGGACTACTGCCTCTCGCACAACTACTTTTGGTACGCCAATAAATTTTATTTGCAACAAAGGGGCATTGCGATGGGGGCCAAATTTGCCCCCAGCATTGCAAACCTTTTTATGGTAGAATGGGAGGACAAAGTGATTTTTAAAGACAGAACAGCTGAGCTCATTTTTTATAAACGTTTTATAGATGACCTGTTTTTAATTTGGGCTGGTCCGGTAGAGTCACTACAAGAATTTTTAAAGGTTTTAAACATGAATAATAACAATATCAGACTGACCACTGAATGGCATAGAGAAACGATTAATTTCCTTGATGTCACTGTCTACCGTCAAAACCTGGAGTTTGGCACTAAGGTCTTTTTTAAACCAACAGACAGAAATAGTTACCTCCCAACTACAAGTGGACACCACCCACAATGGCTAAAGAATATACCAAAAGGCCAAATCATGCGAGTAAAACGCAATTGTTCTGATAATAACAATTTCTTTACACAAGCAAAAGTCCTCACAGACAGATTTGTAGCAAAAGGTTATGCACCAGAAGCCCTTCAGAAAATTGTAGAAGAGGTGTCACTAGTACCCAGGGAAACATGCTTACAACTGAAACCCAAACCAATACTAGGAGGAATTTCTAGAGTTGTTTAACGTGTATCTTTACAGAGGGTGACACTCCGGATACACTAGTATAAATATGCCACCGTCCCGATATACATGAATTTACTAAACTGCTAACTAAGGGTTGGACTTTAAAGGCATACAAGGTAGGTAAAGGTAAAAAACTAGAGGTTTATTAATATACAGAAAATTGGGTATGGAATTGAGATATGAAGCCCCATTCTTTTGAGTTGGTTCCTCCTAGTATTGGTTGGACTTTAAAGGCATACAAGGTAGGTAAAGGTAAAAATCTTTGAAACATAAAACAATCATAACAATCATACAATCATAAAATATCAATTTCATTGATCAATTATTATGGCTGGACCATGTGGTTTATCAGTAGGTTTCTCATACTACAATACATTCTCCTTATGGTGACTCAGCTGAGTATAATAAACAATAGAGAGAGACTGTGACTTTACAATTATAAACCAGATAACCATCAAATGGATCCAGAGGAGATGGAGAACTTGCTCGAAATGTTGCGCGTTATTGTAAACGCTTCCTCACGAGCATAATTTATATATTTCTATAAGGTATACAGAAAAAACATAATAAATGATTACATAAAGCCTAAAATATAAAACACATTTCTTAGCATACAACACTTTATTGCATAGATTGTTGGCATTTCAATGATACACAGTTCAATTGGTTCCGTAGTTCAAACACTAATCCCTCCCCTCCAAAAATATTTATAGGAACCACACCCATATGGTGTGGATAGCTTAAATCCCAATATTTGTAACTATGCAATATGAGGTAGATACACCTATGTCGCACTTAAATAGTGAGGCAGGTATCTACATATATGGACTATATCGTTATATCACAAATTGAAAGTATATTTATCATATGTACTTACTTCAAAATTAGCATATATTGAGCCAATGTTTGGCCGGTCACGCGTCTACCTCTACGGTGGCAGTGAATAACCACTATATGCCCCATCAAGGAGATAGTATCTGTAGGTAGTAATAATACAAATTTACTTATTTGTATATATATATATATATATTGTGGGGGGGTTAACTCGGCAGCGGGTGTGTGTGTGATCCCCTGGATGGGCTCCCCACACAAAAACAGGCCCAGCAGACGGAGGTTGTGGTTTTCAAGATCAAAAAGGTGCGGTTTATTTCTCTATTTACAGTGACAAAAAAACACAGCAAAGCAAAAAGAAACATAAACAAAATAAACCCTGGTCAGCTTGACCTCTGACTAAACATGCAGGTTTCCTAACTAACAACTGGGATCAGCCTGGTGCTGTCCTAGTCCCTAAGTCCCTGGTTTAGTAAATGTCCAAACAAATAGCCACACAGGCTTTGTCTCACCGCACAGGGGTTCACTCTCCCTAGACAGTCCACACAGGTCTGGTTCCAGGCATGAGCAAACACCTAATGAAGCTGGGAGTTTTTATAGAGGCCTTAAACGAGCTGACAAGCTTCAGCTGGTCTCATCAACTCCCTGCCTGCACGACGCCCAGCACTCTCCCTAGAGGTATGAATCATCCATGAGCCCACTAGCCTCAGCTGGGCTTCATCAACTCCCTCCCTAGTTGTATAAGTCGGCATAAAGCCTGAATCTGGGAGAAATATATCTACCCCCCTGGATGCAACCAGGTGACTTTACCTTCCTGCTGTCACATACCCCCCCTCTTGTTTTAACCTTGGGGTTGGAACACCAGCAATCAGGCATTCATGTACTCGAGACAAAGCATCCACATTCCCCATTTGAACGCCAGGGCGATGCTTTACTGTGAAGTTGAATTCCTGTAGGGCCAGGAACCACCTATTCACTCTTCTATTTGTCTCCTTGTTTTGAGCCATCCACTTTAACGGAGCGTGATCCGTAACCATGTCAAAGTGCCTACCTAGCAGATAGTACCGAAGGGAATCTAGAGCCCACTTCACCGCTAAACACTCCTTTTCAACCGTGGCGTAATTTACCTCATGGGACTTCAACTTCCTGCTGAGGTAAATGACTGGGTGCTCTTCCCCGTTCCAGACCTGGGACAATACTGCTCCTAACCCCACATCTGACGCATCACTTTGTACGACAAAGTCTTTAGAGAAGTCGGGTGAGTACAACACTGGCTGGCTACATAAGGCTTGTTTCAAGAATTGGAATGCTGCCTCAGCCTCGGGGGTCCATTTAATCATGACCGACCCTTTCCCTTTCGTCAGGTTGGTTAGGGGCACAGCCTTAGAAGCAAAGTGGGGAATGAAGCGCCGATAATAACCCGCGATTCCCAGAAAGGCTCGTACCTGCTTCTTGCTGTTGGGACGTGGCCAACTTTGGATGGCCTCGACTTTGTTGAGTTGGGGTTTTATTACTCCCCTGCCAATGGTGTACCCAAGATATTTGGCCTCCTCCTGCCCAATGGTACACTTCTTGGGGTTAGCCGTAAACCCCGCTTCCCGGATAGAGTCTAGGACTGCTTGCACTTTTGGCAGATGTGAGGCCCAATCTGTGCTATGGACAATTACGTCATCCAGGTAAGCCGCAGCATACTTCCGATGGGGCCTCAGTATCTGGTCCATTTTCCGCTGGAATGTGGCCGGCGCATTCTGTAACCCGAACGGCATTCTCTTATATTGGAACGCCCCGTCTGGGGTTACAAATGCGGTTTTCTCTTTGGCCGACTTGGCCAGGGGAATTTGCCAATACCCTTTTGTGAGGTCAAGAGTCGTCATGTATCGGGCTGTTCCCAGCCGGTCGATCAACTCATCTATACGTGGCATGGGGTAGGTGTCAAATTTTGTAACTTTGTTCAACTGACGAAAATCGTTACAAAATCGCCAGCTCCCATCCGGTTTAGGCACCAACACAATGGGACTAGACCAATCACTTTGGGACTCCTCTATCACCCCTAAGTTCAGCATTTTCTGTACTTCCTCCCGTATTGCCTCCCGTCGGGCCTCTGGGATCCGATAGGGTTTTAACTTCACCCTTTCACCGGGCGGGGTAATAATATCATGCTCTACCCCAGATGTTTGTCCCGGCAGCTCAGAGAACACCTCCTTGTTGCGAAGCACAAACTCCTTCACCTCCTGTTGTTGGGGTTGTGACAAGGTGGCTGCTATTCCAACCTCCGGAATCACGCAACCAGTTTGAGCTGGTGACCAAGTTTCTGCGACTAGGGACTCTCTATCCCTCCAGGCTTTCAACAGATTAACGTGATAGATCTGTTCGGGCTTTCGCCTTCCTGGTTGTCTGACCTTGTAATTCACTTTGCTCACTTTTTCCATTATCTCGTAGGGGCCTTGCCATTTGGCAAGGAATTTACTTTCAACCATAGGGACAAGTACCAATATCCTATCCCCCGGGGAAAAGGTACGGGTCTTGGCTCCACGGTTGTACACTCTCTGCTGTGCCAACTGCGCTTGGGCCAAATGTTCCTTCACGATGGGCATTACCTGTGCAATTCGATCTTGCATCAGGGCGACATGCTCAATCACACTCCTGTGGGGAGAACTCTCACTTTCCCAAGTTTCCTTGGCAATATCCAACAGTCCTCTTGGGTGTCTCCCATACAGTAACTCAAAGGGGGAGAATCCCGTAGAGGATTGGGGCACCTCCCTAATAGCAAACATCAAATAAGGAAGTAGACAGTCCCAATCCTTTCCATCTCTATCCACCACTTTCTTCAACATTTGTTTTAGGGTTTTGTTGAATCTTTCAACCAGCCCATCGGTTTGGGGGTGATACACAGACGTACGCAATTGCGTCACTTTGAACAATTTACACAGCTCTTTCATAACCCGGGGCATAAAGGGTGTACCTTGGTCCGTAAGCAGTTCTTTACAAATACCCACCCGGCTAAAAACAAGAGATAGCTCTTTGGCTATGGTTTTGGCCGAGGTATTTCGGCGAGGGATCGCTTCTGGATAACGGGTGGCATAGTCCATTATAACTAATATGTACTGGTGCCCCCTAGCGGACTTGATTATAGGACCTACCAAATCCATTGCGACCCTCTCAAACGGGACCTCAATGATGGGTAGAGGGACCAGCGGGCTACGGAAATGTGGCATCGGGGCCGACCTCTGACACACAGGGCAGGAGGAACAATAATTTTCTATGTCCTTCATCACCCCAGGCCAATAGAATCTCTGTAATACCCTCTCTCGGGTTTTCTCTGTCCCCAGATGACCTCCAAGAATGTGCCCATGGGCCAACTCCAACACCAACTTCCTGTAAGGTTTGGGCACCACAAGCTGCTCAACGGTTTCTTCTGCCCTTTTTGCCACCCGATACAGTAGGTCCTTCTCTACGCTGAAGTATGGGTAAGTGCAGGTATTATCTGGGTTCACTAACTCGCCATCTATTTCCCCTACGTTTTCCCGTGCCTTTATTAGGGCGGGGTCTTTTAACTGTTCTGTGGCAAAATTTTCCCTGTGAACCTCAAGATCAGAAAACTCCACAGACGGTAGGTTTTCGTCTGAGGAGGTGGGCTCCTCTCCAGTTTCTTGAGTCTCGCCTGCCAATACTGACAAGGGAAATTCTGGAGAGTCCTCACCACTCTCAGAGGAGTTCTGGCTATCACCTTCCTGGTACATAGGGGCACCAGTGGGGGGCTCAGGATCATCCCACAGTTCCCAGAACTTCGGAAAATCCCTTCCCACAATGGCATCATGCGGTAATTGAGATACTAACCCCACTGGATGAGAGAGGGTACCTTTGGGGGTCTTGAAACACACTGTAGTCACTGGATACTCTCGGGTGTCCCCATGCACACAAATAACAGCTACCTTGCTATTCCCAGAGACCTCTGTTTTAACTAATTCAGCCTTTATCAGGGTCACAAGGCTACCTGAATCCAGTAATACCACAACATTTCTACCATTAATACACATTTTGCATAAATGTTTCTCAGTTCCCCGAATGGCAGTGCATGCGACTGTCGCACACAGCGACTGACGTCTGTCCGTCAGAAAGTCACATTGCATGGGTTCCTCCACAACCGGGCAATTTGCTGCAATATGTCCCGCTTGCCGGCAGCGGTAGCAAACAATCCATTTGGCTGCCTCTTGAGCCCCTGACTTCCCAGGCTATTCTCGCCAAACTTTGGGTAGAGCTCCCACCCTCTCACTCTCTCCACCCTCACCCCTTGGAATCCTCTTATCCGCCCCTGGGGATGGTCTGGTCTTAGGGTGGAAAGTCCGAGAGTCTCTGGAAGAGGCCATCAGGTTCTCTGTAGCCAAGTATTTCTCTACACGATCCACAAGACCACCGGCCGTCTCTGGGTCTCCATGGCTTACCCACTTTTGGATGGCAGTAGGAAGAGCTCTCAAAAACCGATCCATTACAACACGTTCCACAATCTCTGGTGCGGACAAAGTCTCTGGCTGTAGCCACTTCCTGCTCAGGTGAATGAGATCATACATTTGAGACCTGGGGGGTTTTCCAAGCTGGAAAGTCCAGTTATGCACACGCTGAGCCCGGACAGCCAGGGTGACACCCAGCCTTGCCAATATTTCAGTTTTTAGCATCACATAGTCTTTTGCTTGGTCAGGCTCTAGGTCATAGTAAGCCTTCTGCGATTCACCAGTTAACAGAGGAGCCACCAGTCCAGCCCACTGCTCCTCAGGCCACTTTTCTCTTTCAGCAGTCCTTTCAAATGTGGTCAAAAATACCTCTGGATCATCCTCTCCAGTCATTTTTGTCAATAAACGACTCACCCCAAAGGACGCGGTATTAGTGGGACGGCTTTCCTCACTGGTCTGCGGACGTTGCTGCATTACTGCTTCCATTTGTTGTAGTCTCTGCTCTTGCTTCTGTAACAGGTCTATGAAGCGGGCCTTAGATTGCTGCTGGGCTTGTTGCTGAGCTTCCAGACTCTGTTGGTGAGCTTGCTGCTGGGCTGCAAGGCTCTGTTGATGAGCTTGCTGCTGGGCTGCGAAGCTCTGTTGTTGAGCTGCAAGGCTCTTTTGCAAACCTGCATTTGTCTGCTGTTGATTGGCATTTGCTTGAGCCAGCTGTTTCAGTATCTCCTCCATGCTGGCTTAAAAAAAAACTGCCACTGGTTCTCCACCAACTGTGGGGGGGTTAGCTCGGCAGCGGGTGTGTGTGTGATCCCCTGGATGGGCTCCCCACACAAAAACAGGCCCAGCAGACGGAGGTTGTGGTTTTCAAGATCAAAAAGGTGCGGTTTATTTCTCTATTTACAGTGACAAAAAAACACAGCAAAGCAAAAAGAAACATAAACAAAATAAACCCTGGTCAGCTTGACCTCTGACTAAACATGCAGGTTTCCTAACTAACAACTGGGATCAGCCTGGTGCTGTCCTAGTCCCTAAGTCCCTGGTTTAGTAAATGTCCAAACAAATAGCCACACAGGCTTTGTCTCACCGCACAGGGGTTCACTCTCCCTAGACAGTCCACACAGGTCTGGTTCCAGGCATGAGCAAACACCTAATGAAGCTGGGAGTTTTTATAGAGGCCTTAAACGAGCTGACAAGCTTCAGCTGGTCTCATCAACTCCCTGCCTGCACGACGCCCAGCACTCTCCCTAGAGGTATGAATCATCCATGAGCCCACTAGCCTCAGCTGGGCTTCATCAACTCCCTCCCTAGTTGTATAAGTCGGCATAAAGCCTGAATCTGGGAGAAATATATCTACCCCCCTGGATGCAACCAGGTGACTTTACCTTCCTGCTGTCACAATATATATAGGTAATTGCATATATACTAACTTCTCTTGAATTAGCTATCTAGGTCCACCTTGTATGGACCAAAATGGATAGTCTGGTGACAAGATGAAAGAGAAAAAAAAGAAAAAAAGAGAAAGGGGGGAGTAAAAATCACAAGAAATAACAGTTGGGGGTTGTTAGAGGAGAGTGGAGAGGCTGGCCATTTGGACAGTATTATTTGACTTGAGCCATTTAGGCTACCCAGTCAATTATGTGACTCAATAAATATGTAAATCACACCAGACCAATATCATGATATGGGTGATGATATGTAAATTACTAATAGTATATATCCCATACATTTTATAAAGGACCAGGAAAAAAGGGGGCAAAGAAGGAGCTCACCGCGTTGATATATTAAAGGTAATTTGATAGAACGATCGATGCTGGTAAGCAGGGAGTCAGTAAAGTACACTCGGGCCAATCCGGAATAGGTCGGTTACTTGTATATTGTAGTAGTGAACATCAAATCCAAGGTTTGACAGACTAGTTTAAAGTCTCCAATGTATGGTCATTATATCACCCATTCAAATTGATAGGGGTGAAGTTGGACCTATATAGAAAAGTATACAGACAAGGAATTAGTCCATATTATTGCTGGGGGTATTCAGTTATGAGTCCCAATAGTTGGTTCCTAACTTTACCTTAATTCCGGATGATGGTCAGAGATGGCAGGTGTATTAATGCTCGGTAACGGACCGTCTATGTGTTGTGTGCGGCATCTTCCCGATTATAAAGGCACCTCCGCCGGAAGTGCGCCGCCGTCACCCGGAAGTAATGGCGCACGTACGTGCGTGGTGTCAGCGTTTAGATATACATATGCCGTGAACGCGGCGGGCGGAAGCTTATGTGAGGGAGGTGGTTCCACTCCATAGTGTGTCTCCGCAGCCCCAATCAGACGAATTTCCGGTATATTGCTAAATGTTTGCGATACAAAAATGATTCACTTTCAAAACTGGATGGTATATATAATATTGTAGAAATACTGGGAGGCTGGATCAGAGCGTGAACCACACGAAGCAACGGAACTGAGACCATACGACGGCCAACAAAAAAAAAAAAAAAAAAATACATTTTTTTTTAAATGTCACTAAACATTTTATCTAATTAAAATCTGGGTGTGAACTAAACACACATATAGAACATTGGCATATATTTATAGTCAATTTTAGCTTGTGCAATTGACACATAACCTTGCATTTA
Source organism: Rana muscosa (assembly GCA_029206835.1). NCBI lineage: Eukaryota > Metazoa > Chordata > Amphibia > Anura > Ranidae > Rana > Rana muscosa. The sequence goes on from CM055117.1 coordinate 6,438,625, forward strand.
TATTTCAGGCAATTACATCATATTACATAGGTAGGTATATTTAACTATACAATAGTTGCAAACTAGAAAGGCAAATTTACAAGACTCAATTGGAGATTGTATAGGTGTTATAGCATTGATGCATAATGCACATTCCCATCCACTAGAAAAGAGTGGAAAACAGAATAAACATAAGATTAAAAGAAAAAGAATCAGTTGAGGGGGAAAAAACATCACATGAGTGACAAGTTTGATATATTATATTTTGAATGGGTATATAATTTCCTACTTTTTTGGGGGCATGAACCATAGAGGAGGAAATGGGAGATTGTAGATGGTATAGATGTCAGTCAGTGTCAGAGCGTCCGAAAACCCATATTTATGTTATATGATATTAAAGGTAAATATTAAGGGAGTGGTTATTTAAAGACCATAATTAGGTCAAAACCAGTGTTAAAAAGTGTATATATTTTAAAAAGTGAGTTCATCCATACTAGATGTAAAAAAGATAAATAAATCATAAATTACTCAGTGTGCCCAACATATCAATATGGCTAAGTAGCAACAGTGCATTAACTGTGAAAGAATTATATAAGGGAAATTAAAGTGTGTTATGAAATAATCATAATAGGTGAATATGGTATATTTAGTTTTCAGGCGGTCTGACAGTGAGAGGCATATAGTCATACATATTATGATTATTTACAAGAAAGGTTTGTAAGATATATTCTCATTCAAACCGGGGGACTGGATCGCATTCAGTCGTTCGATCCATAGTGTCTCCCTCTGGAGTATTAATTTGTCCCATTCTCCTCCCCTAGGGTTTTGGGGGATCACGGCCAGTACAATAAATGATACACACGAGGTGTCAAATCTATGGTAAAGATCAAGATGCCTACTAATAGGAGTGAGCATCTTGCCACCACTTGAATAGTATAGGTGGTCATTTATTCTCTGTCTAAATTGTCTGGCCATTTTCCCCACGTAGAAACATCCGCATTTGCATGTCATCAAATAGACTATGCCTTTTGTAGAGCAGTTTGCGGAGAATCTAGGTTTGAATATTTCCCCATTTGGGAGTGTAGTATGGGTTGCTGGTAGGACCCATTTACAAAATGAGCAACTGCCACATCTAGTGGTTCCTAGGGGTGGTTGGACCACTATGTTGGCTGGTTTGGTATAATGACTTCGGATTAGTCTATCACAAAGTGATGTAGCCCTTCTAAATACAACTTGTGGGTATTGACCCACGTATTTACTTAGGGTTGGGTCTTCCCTAAGGAGATGCCAGTGGGTTTTGAGCATAGTTCGGATATCCTCAGATTGAGAGGAAAATTGCGACAACCCTTCATCAGAAAAGATGTCCCTCTCCCACCCCCCCAGGTACAGGTTTGCGTAGGCCGGCGCACAGCAAGTGCCCATGGCCACGCCCTGTACCTTTTCTGATGAAGGGTTGTCGCAATTTACTGATCGCATCCTTTGTTGGATGCGATACATTGATGATATATTTTTGATCTGGACGGAGGACCGTAATACCCTTGACAAATTCATTTCTAAACTTAATGTCAACAAATACAACCTCAAATTTACCTTTAGTTGTGATACTAAAAAAAACAATTTCCTTGATTTAACCATCTTTAGAAATGAAGACGAATCTTTGGCGACCGACTTGTATCGGAAGGATACAGCAGGAAACACTCTGCCGCATGCGGCTAGTGCACATTCTCCAGCACTTATTCGAAGTATTCCTTATGCGCAGTATATTCGTCTACGACGAAACTGCTCGTCCCTTAGCAACTTTCAGCGACAAGCTAAACAGTTACAAATACGCCTCCGGGCTCGGGGATACAGTAAAACTCTGTTGCGCCAAGCGTATAATAAGGCCGTAAATCAAACCAGAAACATGTTACTGTTTAAAAAGAGACCCCTTCCCCCTACCCAAACGGTTAAATTAATAACTAAATTTTCCTCTCAATCTGAGGATATCCGAACTATGCTCAAAACCCACTGGCATCTCCTTAGGGAAGACCCAACCCTAAGTAAATACGTGGGTCAATACCCACAAGTTGTATTTAGAAGGGCTACATCACTTCGTGATAGACTAATCCGAAGTCATTATACCAAACCAGCCAACATAGTGGTCCAACCACCCCTAGGAACCACTAGATGTGGCAGGTGCTCATTTTGTAAATGGGTCCTACCAGCAACCCATACTACACTCCCGAATGGGGGAATATTCAAACCTAGATTCTCCGCAAACTGCTCTACAAAAGGCATAGTCTATTTGATGACATGCAAATGCGGATGTTTCTACGTGGGGAAAACAGCCAGACAATTTAGACAGAGAATAAATGACCACCTATACTATTCAAGTGGTGGCAAGATGCTCACTCCTATTAGTAGGCATCTTGATCTTTACCATAGATTTGACACCTCGTGTGTATCATTTATTGTACTGGCCGTGATCCCCCAAAACCCTAGGGGAGGAGAATGGGACAAATTAATACTCCAGAGGGAGACACTATGGATCGAACGACTGAATGCGATCCAGTCCCCCGGTTTGAATGAGAATATATCTTACAAACCTTTCTTGTAAATAGTCATAATATGTATGACTATATGCCTCTCACTGTCAGACCGCCTGAAAACTAAATATACCATATTCACCTATTATGATTATTTCATAACACACTTTAAATTCCCTTATATAATTCTTTCACAGTTAATGCACTGTTGCTACTTAGCCATATGTTGGGCACACTGAGTAATTTATGATGTATTTATCTTTATTACATCTAGTATGGATGAACTCACTTTTTAAAATATATACACTTTTTAACACTGGTTTTGACCTAATTATGGTCTTTAAATAACCACTCCCTTAATATTTACCTTTAATATCATATAACATAAATATGGGTTTTCGGACGCTCTGACACTGACTGACATCTATACCATCTACAATCACCCATTTCCTCCTCTATGGTTCATGCCCCCAAAAAAGTAGGAAATTATATACCCATTCAAAATATAATATATCGAACTTGTCACTCATGTGATGTTTTTTCCCCCTCAACTGATTCTTTTTCTTTTAATCTTATGTTTATTCTGTTTTCCACTCTTTTCTAGTGGATGGGAATGTGCATTATGCATCAATGCTATAACACCTATACAATCTCCAATTGAGTCTTGTAAATTTGCCTTTCTAGTTTGCAACTATTGTATAGTTAAATATACCTACCTATGTAATATGATGTAATTGCCTGAAATATAAATGCAAGGTTATGTGGCAATTGCACAAGCTAAAATTGACTATAAATATATGCAAATGTTCTATATGTGTGTTTAGTTCACACCCAGATTTTAATTAGATAAAATGTTTAGTGACATTTTTCAAAAAAAATTATTTTTTATTTTTATTTTTTGTTGGCCGTCATATGGTCTCAGTTCCGTTGCTTCGTGTGGTTCACGCTCTGATCCAGCCTCCCAGTATTTCTACAATATTATATATACCATCCAGTTTTGAAAGTGAATCATTTTTGTATCACAAATGTAGCGGCCTCACCCCGTCCTCTTTAGCTAGGGGTACGTCACGCGACAGAGTGAGGTGCGCTACGGCCCATGTCCTCCCCATAACTGTGGGTGAGGTGAAGGCCAATACCTGATGTTTCCAAGGGCCAGTGTGTCCTGGGCTTGTACCGAGTCTTTTGATCAGAAACCACCAAACCACCCTTTGCTCCCATTAACAGAGTCCATACACCGATCACAGTCCAACTGTTGGTTTATTTCGTATCTCCACATACAGGCAATGCGATGGCATGATACGGTGGGATGAGCAGGTCGAGGCACTATACTGATCTGGGTCCCTACACCCCCTGTGCTATGACCAAGGGTTGTAGGAGTATTGACATGAATACCTCCGTTGCGTTGCGGCCCCTATCAGGGGAAGATGTCCTCCAAGGGAGTTACCGAAGGCCCATCCGTCACCGGGTTGACACTACACCGGGTCTTCGAACGAGTGACCTCCCCAGCCTCCTCACCTCAGATGCGGGTCCCCTCGCAAGGGGCGCCCTGGAACCACTTCACCCTTGCGGGACCCGGTCGAAGTCACCGGGCCCCAGGCCTCCTCAATAGTACCTCACCCCAGGCTGAAGGTGCCTGGGATGGAACCCCAACTTCATCCTGGCCAGGCCTAGGGCACCTAGGCCGGGAACCTTGAATCACCCGCACCCAGGCTGAAGGTGCCTGGGTGCGTGAAGAGATGATCCCCGAAGACAGACCTCGTGGCGAGGGCGTCTCCCCCTTTTATCTCCTCCCGTCGATACCACGGCGGGTTCCCCGCCCCAGCCGTACCATCTCCAGGAAGGGACAAAGAAGGGTAGCACTGTGGTAGTGATTCTACCTGAAGCCTGTAGGTACTCCGCCACCCACAGGCAAAGGAGAATATTGCACCACCCAATCCTCCACGAATAACAAAAAGGGGTCTAAACCCTGCCATAATTACACACCTGGGTCACACTACCCCCAGGTGTATCCCACTAACTTTGAAGACCCCGCTACACAAACATTTAGCAATATACCGAAAATTCGTCTGATTGGGGCTGCGGAGACACACTATGGAGTGGAACCACCTCCCTCACATAAGCTTCCGCCCGCCGCATTCACGGCATATGTATATCTAAACGCTGACACCACGCACGGACGTGCGCCATTACTTCCGGGTGACGGCGGCGCACTTCCGGCGGAGGTGCCTTTATAATCAGGAAGACGCCGCACACAACACATAGACGGTCCGTTACCGAGCATTAATACACCTGCCATCTCTGACCATCATCCGGAATTAAGGTAAAGTTAGGAACCAACTATTGGGACTCATAACTGAATACCTCCAGCAATAATATGGACTAATTCCTTGTCTGTATACTTTTCTATATAGGTCCAACTTCACCCCTATCAATTTGAATGGGTGATATAATGACCATACATTGGAGACTTTAAACCAGTCTGTCAAACCTTGGATTTGATGTTCACTACTACAATATACAAGTAACCGACCTATTCCGGATTGGCCCGAGTGTACTTTACTGACTCCCTGCTTACCAGCATCGATCGTTCTATCAAATTACCTTTAATATATGTCAGGGTCACCTGTGGCCAGGTGACAGATGCACACCGTAGGGGGACAGGAGTGCACCGCGAGGTAGTGAACCCTATGGCTGGCTTCTGTGGATAGGAAACTGGGTGGTTGTGGAAAGCGGGACCAGAGGAGCACAACCGGGATCCCAACGGAAGCGAGAGCCAAGATTCCCCAGGGCGCGGAGTCTAAGACCCAGCTGGTCTTCTCCAGGGCCTCTAGTGGTGAGGATGTTACGCTGCAGGCTGGGACCAGGTCGCGGCCCCTGGAGTTTCCTAGCTCACGCTCCGTAGGATAAGGGGAAGCAGCAGCACACGATAGAGAGAACCGAATAACAAGCCGAAGGTCAGGGGCCACAAGCAGACAAGGATAACGAAGAGCGAGCCGAAGGTCAAGGGTCACGAGCAGACAGGGATGGTCGGGGACAAGCCAATAACGTAACAGAGAGACAGACGTAGCACACGGCAGGCAGGAACCCAAACACACAATGCCTAACAAACACGTTGATCAGCAAAGCAGGCTTGCAGTGCACAGGTTAATATAGTGTTCAGTGATAGGGCCTGGGGTGGAGTCAGGCTGGGAGGAGATTATAAAGGAAGCCAGGTGAAGGAGGTCTGGTCTCTAGATGAACACATGAGGAGGAAGGTAAGATGGCAGACAAACACTACTGTATATCCATGACAGTACCCTCCCTCTTATGGGCCCTCCCCCGCCTGGACCCAGGCTTAAAGGGAAATCTCTGATGAAACCTTCTCAACAGATGAGGTGCAGCGACATCAGATGCAGCGATCCAAGACGCCTCCTCAGGACCAAAACCTCTCCAATGCACAAGGTACTGAAGAATGCCTCTGCAGAGCCGAGAATCCAGAACTTGTCTAACCTCGTACTTAAGATTATCCTCAGAGACCGAAAACGAGGTAGGGAGATGACAAGAAGATCTATTGAGGACCAAAGGCTCTCTAGGAATAAGCAAGGGCATGAGAGGATCAACAGGAATCTGAGGAGGGTCCCCTAGACCCTTAAAGGGGAACTGGTCATCTTGCACAGGACCATCAGACTGGGCAGATGTCAGTGGAACCCTGAAGTCAGGTTGGTTAGAAGGTGACATGTCGCCGGAGTCAAGCTGAATAGCTGAAGGACAAGCAGAATGTCCCGAACAAGAAAAAGTAGGAGGCTCACTGGGCATGGGCTGGACTGGCATAACTAGTACAGAGGCAGAGTGAATAGCTGAGTCAGGTGTAGCGACTACCTGAATCGCATCGCAAGACGTAGCGACTGCAGGACTTGTAGACAAGCTAGCCTGGCTGTGCGTCCAAGGGTGGTTAGGGACAGAGAAATGTAAATGGTTATGCAACCTGGAATGAATGACTGGCTCAGATTCACAGGGGGCAACCTTGGGTAGGCAGGACAAGGAACAGGAGGGACCCCAAGCCAGGATCTGTCCAGTAGTCCAGTCCACATGAGGAGAATGGAGCTGTAACCATGGGAGACCCAAAATTATAGGCGTTGAGGCCTTGGGTAAGATAAGGAAGGATATCCACTCCTGGTGGAGTGTCCCTACCGACATCTTAACAGGGAGGGTCTGGAAGCGGATAGGTCCCCCTGGGAGAACAGTACCATCAATCGCCAAGACCACCAATGGTGTGGTGAGGGGCAAAAGAGTAAGTCTCATGGACAATGCGATTTCCCAGTCCATAAAATTACCAGCGGCTCCGGAATCCAGATATGCTGAGACCGAATGAGAAGAAGCACCAACATGAAGGAACACAGAAAGCAGAAGACGAGAAGGGGAAGGTGATATTTCTGGGTCCAATACTCCACTTTCCAGATGAAGTGGACCCGAACGTTTTTCTGGACAAAGAGAGCAAGTGTCACGAAAATGACCTTTGCCCCCACAGTAAAGACACAGACCAAGAGTTCTGCGCCTAGCACGTTCCTCGGGGGATAGCCTGGTCCGACCCAGCTGCATGGGTTCCTCAGCTGGTAGGAGATGCTCTACGGGTCGAAGAGAGGGGGGCTCAGGCTGACTAAGAACCAAGGAGTGCTGGCGTTGCTTTTCTAAGGTCCTCTCCTGAAAGCGAATATCGATCTGGTTACACAAGGAGATAACACCGGCCAGATCAGTGGGGATGGTTCTTCCTGCTAATTCATCCTTCACTCTATCAGACAGGCCATGCAAAAAGGTTGCGACTAAGGCCTCATTGTTCCAGCTCAACTCAGCCGACAGTATGCGGAAATGAAGGGCATACTGTCCCACAGAAGCAGACTCTTGGCGGAGACGTAAAAGGGCGCTGGCCGCTGAAGAGACACGAGCCGGTTCTTCGAAGATATTCCGAAAAAGTTTCAAGAAGCCAGACAGGCTAGAAACCACTGGATCATTCAGTTCCCACAGAGGGGCTGCCCAGGCTAAAGCTTCACCAGAGAGGAGGGAAATGATATAGGCTACCTTAGCCCGATCAGACAGGAAATTTTGGGGCTGGAGCTCAAAATGTATTGTGCATTGGCTAAGGAACCCCCTGCAAGCCTTGGAGTCCCCAGAGAAACGGGACGGAGCTGGCAGTTGTAGCGAGTGTGTGGCTGCGACTGGTGCAATATGTGCAGCCGCTGGTTGTATTTGAGGTTGCGGATTCAGGGTTCCCAAGGAGGCCTGAAGCTGCTCGAAGCGAGAAGCCAGATCCTGGAGGAATCGCATCACCTGAGTCTGATTCGATTCCTGGGTTTCAAGTCTGCAAACTATGCCCTGCAATGGATCATCCGCGGGGAGCGGGATGTCAGCCGGGTTCATGGCTGATCAAACTGTCAGGGTCACCTGTGGCCAGGTGACAGATGCACACCGTAGGGGGACAGGAGTGCACCGCGAGGTAGTGAACCCTATGGCTGGCTTCTGTGGATAGGAAACTGGGTGGTTGTGGAAAGCGGGACCAGAGGAGCACAACCGGGATCCCAACGGAAGCGAGAGCCAAGATTCCCCAGGGCGCGGAGTCTAAGACCCAGCTGGTCTTCTCCAGGGCCTCTAGTGGTGAGGATGTTACGCTGCAGGCTGGGACCAGGTCGCGGCCCCTGGAGTTTCCTAGCTCACGCCCCGTAGGATAAGGGGAAGCAGCAGCACACGATAGAGAGAACCGAATAACAAGCCGAAGGTCAGGGGCCACAAGCAGACAAGGATAACGAAGAGCGAGCCGAAGGTCAAGGGTCACGAGCAGACAGGGATGGTCGGGGACAAGCCAATAACGTAACAGAGAGACAGACGTAGCACACGGCAGGCAGGAACCCAAACACACAATGCCTAACAAACACGTTGATCAGCAAAGCAGGCTTGCAGTGCACAGGTTAATATAGTGTTCAGTGATAGGGCCTGGGGTGGAGTCAGGCTGGGAGGAGATTATAAAGGAAGCCAGGTGAAGGAGGTCTGGTCTCTAGATGAACACATGAGGAGGAAGGTAAGATGGCAGACAAACACTACTGTATATCCATGACAATATATCAACACAGTGAGCTCCTTCTTTGCCCCCTTTTTTCCTGGTCCTTTATAAAATGTATGGGATATATACTATTAGTAATTTACATATCATCACCCATATCATGATATTGGTCTGGTGTGATTTACATATTTATTGAGTCACATAATTGACTGGGTAGCCTAAATGGCTCAAGTCAAATAATACTGTCCTAAATGGCCAGCCTCTCCACTCTCCTCTAACAACCCCCAACTGTTATTTCTTGTGATTTTTACTCCCCCCTTTCTCTTTTTTTCTTTTTTTTTCCTCTTTAATCTTGTCACCAGACTATCCATTTTGGTCCATACAAGGTGGGCCTAGATAGCTAATTCAAGAGAAGTTAGTATATATGCAATTACCTATATATATATATATATATATACAAATAAGTAAATTTGTATTATTACTACTTACAGATACTATCTCCTTGATGGGGCATATAGTGGTTATTCACTGCCACCATAGAAGTAGACGCTTGACCGGCCAAACATTGGCTCAATATATGCTAATTTTGAAGTAAGTACATATGATAAATATACTTTCAATTTGTGATATAACGATATAGTCCATATATGTAGATACCTGCCTCACTATTTAAGTGCGACATAGGTGTATCTACCTCATATTGCATAGTTACAAATATTGGGATTTAAGCTATCCACACCATATGGGTGTGGTTCCTATAGATATTTTTGAAGGGGAGGGATTAGTGTTTGAACTATGGAACCAATTGAACTGTGTATCATTGAAATGCCAACAATCTATGCAATAAAGTGTTGTATGCTAAGAAATGTGTTTTATATTTTAAGCTTTATGTAATCATTTATTATGTTTTTTCTGTATACCTTATAGAAATATATACAGGTCCTTCTCAAAAAATTAGCATATTGTGATAAAGTTCATTATTTTCTGTAATGTACTGATAAACATTAGACTTTCGTATATTTTAGATTCATTACACACAACTGAAGTAGTTCAAGCCTTTTCTTGTTTTAATATTGATGATTTTGGCATACAGCTCATGACAACCCAAAATTCCTATCTCAAAAAATTAGCATATCATGAAAAGGTTCTCTAAACGAGCTATTAACCTAATCATCTGAATCAACTAATTAACTCTAAACACCTGCAAAAGATTCCTGAGGCTTTTAAAAACTCCCAGCCTGGTTCATTACTCAAAACCGCAATCATGGGTAAGACTGCCGACCTTACTGCTGTCCAGAAGGCCATCATTGACACCCTCAAGCAAGAGGGTAAGACACAGAAAGAAATTTCTGAACGAATAGGCTGTTCCCAGAGTGCTGTATCAAGGCACCTCAGTGGGAAGTCTGTGGGAAGGAAAAAGTGTGGCAGAAAACACTGCACAACGAGAAGAGGTGACCGGACCCTGAAGAAGATTGTGGAGAAGGACCGATTCCAGACATTGGAGGACCTGCGGAAGCAGTGGACTGAGTCTGGAGTAGAAACATCCAGAGCCACCGTGAACAGGCGTGTGCAGGAAATGGGCTACAGGTGCCGCATTCCCCAGGTCAAGCCACTTTTGAACCAGAAACAGCGGCAGAAGCGCCTGACCTGGGCTACAGAGAAGCAGCACTGGACTGTTGCTCAGTGGTCCAAAGTACTTTTTTCGGATGAAAGCAAATTTTGCATGTCATTCGGAAATCAAGGTGCCAGAGTCTGGAGGAAGACTGGGGAGAGGGAAATGCCAAAATGCCTGAAGTCCAGTGTCAAGTACCCACAGTCAGTGATGGTCTGGGCTGCCATGTCAGCTGCTGGTGTTGGTCCACTGTGTTTTATCAAGGGCAGGGTCAATGCAGCTAGCTATCAGGAGATTTTGGAGCACTTCATGCTTCCATCTGCTGAAAAGCTTTATGGAGATGAAGATTTCATTTTTCAGCACGACCTGGCACCTGCTCACAGTGCCAAAACCACTGGTAAATGGTTTACCGACCACGGTATTACTGTGCTCAATTGGCCTGCCAACTCTCCTGACCTGAACCCCATAGAGAATCTGTGGGATATTGGGAAGAGAAAGTTGAGAGACGCAAGATCCAACACTCTGGATGAGCTTAAGGCCGCTATTGAAGCATCCTGGGCCTCCATAACACCTCAGCAGTGCCACAGGCTGGTTGCCTCCATGCCACGCCGCATTGAAGCAGTCATTTCTGCAAAAGGATTCCCGACCAAGTATTGAGTGCATAACTGAACATAATTATTTGAAGGTTGACTTTTTTTGTATTAAAAACACTTTTCTTTTATTGGTCGGATGAAATATGCTAATTTTTTGAGATAGGATTTTTGGGTTTTCATAAACTGTATGCCAAAATCATCAATATTAAAACAAGAAAAGGCTTGAACTACTTCAGTTGTGTGTAATGAATCTAAAATATATGAAAGTCTAATGTTTATCAGTACATTACAGAAAATAATTAACTTTATCACAATATGCTAATTTTTTGAGAAGGACCTGTATATTATGCTCCTGAGGAAGCGTTTACAATAACGCGCAACATGTCGAGCAAGTTCTCCATCTCCTCTGGATCCATTTGATGGTTATCTGGTTTATAATTGTACAGTCACAGTCTCTCTCTATTGTTTATTATACTCAGCTGAGTCACCATAAGGAGAATGTATTGTAGTATGAGAAACCTACTGATAAACCACATGGTCCAGCCATAATAATTGATCAATGAAATTGATATTTTATGATTGTTTTATATTTCAAAAAATTTTCTGCATATTAATAAACCTCTAGTTTTTTACCTTTACCTACCTTGTATGCCTTTAAAGTCCAACCAATACTAGGAGGAACCAACTCAAAAGAATGGGGCTTCATATCTCAATTCCATACCCAATATAGGGAAGTAGAGGCAATTTTTGGCAAACACTGGCACATACTACTAATGGACAAAAAATTGGGGCCTGTATTACCTCCGCAACCTCAGTTTATATATCGGAAAGCCTCCAATTATGGGGACCGAATAGTCAAGAAAATTCTAGACCCTCCAAGCAAACCTCAAACTTTCTGGAACCAAAATGGCTTCTTTGCATGTAGGAAGTGTAAAGCATGCAGAGAAGTAGCACGACCAATAAGAGGTCTGGAAAATGTCATCTCCCCTTCTAATCATCAACAATTTAATATCGAACAATTCATTACATGCAACAGCAGTTTTGTAGCGTATGCTCTGAAATGTCCCTGTGGACTCCTCTACATGGGTCGCACTAAGAGACTGCTTAGAATTAGGATAGCAGAGCACATCCACAACATAAAGATTGGCTTTAAAGACCATAACGTGTCACTACACTTCAAATTGAAACATGACCAGGATGCCTCAGGCCTCCAATTTTGGGGCATAGAATGCCTAGAGCCAAATTGGAGGGGCTCACACAAAGTACGTCAATTATCAAAGAAAGAAACTAAATGGATCTTTTTAACAGATGTTTTGGTACCCAAAGGGCTTAACGTTGAACTGGACATCAACTGCTTTATAAGCGACTCCTAACAGATCTTGAGGAACTATCGTTTTACCCCCTTTTTTTAGTCCCACTGGGCATATCTATACATATTTTATATTGCTTACATCAGCATAGTTCTTTTCCACTCTCAACAAAATTAGGTACACAGCACTCTAAATAGGAGGCTGATCTTGAAACGGGGCAGTTAGTCCCAAAAATGAAGACTAACTAGCAACCAAAGTTGAAAACAGGCCCCTTGCATTATCCCAGGTTTTAAACACCAGCAATATGGGGAACAGACCAACACTCCTTCTCTTTAGACTGTATGTCTTGATTCACTATATTCGTTTATGCACTGGAATTTTAATGCATATTTTACAGACTGGCCAAACCAGCAGGTTTTATGGAGGGGATGGTGTTTTTATGGACAACTGTATGCATGATTTTATATACCTATTTTTTACATTTATTGTTTTACATATATATATATTTTATTGTACGCGGGATGGCCATATTTTACAGTTTTATATTTTATATGTAAATGGTTTTACATAGTCACCTTTTAAATAAGGGCAATGTATTTATCCTGATTACACACTTATTAGTATGTTTTAAAATATACTTGAGGAAACAGACTTTATGAGCCTACTAAGGGCTGCATTCGCAATGCACAGATGTGATGTATTTAGCCATAAAGAAAATGTCAGTTCACTATATTATTCACTAATCATGTCAGAATGTCCCTGTTTCCTCTGGTATACAATTCCGGAATGCTTACTGAGCAGGGCTAACTTGGTTCCCAATTCAGTTATGCAAAACGGAAAGCGCCCCCCAAGGGGTTAACTAGCTCATCCATGCCTCACCAAAGTTTATTTCATGGCAACACAGACTATCCAACAATGCTGGAGACCGGAAGTGCACGCCAGTAAGGGCAGTACAATTTGGATCTTCACGATGGATTATTTCCGCCCACAATAGGGTATGACGCGGTTCCCTGAGTGCGCATGCGTGATGACGCGTGCCCGCGAGGGTTCCCGACGTCAACCAATGGGCGGTACGTCTGGGTTATTTAATCCGGGTGCAGTGGTGGCTGGTCACGTGACCAGTATACCCAGCAAACCGGAAGAGTCGCAGCCTCCAGGCAGGCTTCGCCTGGGGGGCTCCACACCCGTGCTTACAGCCCGGGATCGGAGGTCTACTATTATTCCTGTTGATTTGATGAATGCACGGTGTGAGTTGTGGGGTGTGGGGCCAGGGGCGTTGCCAACGGTGTGGGGGCCACGCCGGGGGTCAGTGATGCTGTTGCACCTGTGACAGGGGTGGCGGGCAACCAGCCTGCCTCCCCTGGGGCAAGGGGCCCCATTGCTGATTAGTGTGTGATTTTCAGGGGTGAAAGGGGGTCCCCCGCAGGCGGCGCCGTGGGTAGGCGGGCAGGTAAGGGGGACGGTTAAGGTGGTGTCGCCCGTGTCCACTGCGGGGCCCGTGACGGAACAGGTTGGAGGTGTTCAGGGGAGTAAGGCTGTGGGGGGTGGACGCAGGGGATCCTGCTGTGGCAGTCAGGGCGGTTATAGTGCGTATCGCCGATGCCGGTAAGTGTAAGGTTTGCGTTTGCTTTGGAGGGCCCTTGTGGGCTCACATGACCAGGGGGTGAGAGAAAAATAGGAAAGGTGAGTATGTCGAGGTTTTTCTCATTACTGCCACTAGGAAAGTTTTATTTGGACAAGGTAAGCCAGACGATTCCGAAAAGGAAGATGAGGCAGTTTGGGAAGCGGCTGCAGGCATTCGCCAGCTTGGCCAGCGTGTTAGGTGAGTAAACCCGGGAACATTGCTCGGCACTGTGCTGTTATATGGATGCGCTGGGAGAGGCCTAGGGGGTTATGTTGGGACTGCTTGGCTGCGTTATGACGAAAAGTCGGCAGCGTGGGGCAGTTCGTCCGACGCTTCATTGGGTGCATAAGGAAATCAGCCTTTGGCTGCGTTTGATGTCCTCGGCGTGTACACAAAGCCAGTTTTTTCAAGGGGGTGGGTCGGGGGGACAAATTACTCTGTACCACCGAATGGAAAAACATGGTGGGGTGTGCTGTCAGTTTAACAAGGAATCTGGCAAGTTTGGGTGGGGTCCTGTCGTTTTAAACAGGAATGCTCTGGATGCGGGGGGACGCACCCCTTGTCTCGGTGCTTCAAAGACGGAAAGCGTCCCGGGGATTTTGCTTGCAAGAAGGATGACACCAGTGCAGGAGGTAAGGATGTGGTTTTTCTAAGTAGATATCTGGATAGGGCGTCGGCGGAGTTGCTGAGAGCGGGTTTCTAGGAGGGTTTTTAAAATGACGTGCTCTCAAGAGGTCGTGCCGCCCTTGGCGCAAATTTTGGGGTCATCACTGGTTAGTCCGGGGGTGGTTTCAGAAAACATTGGCTAAAAAGGTGGCTTTAGATCGTATGGGGGGGCCATTTTGAGAGAGCCCACTCGAGGATATGGTGGTGTCACCGATGGGGGTGGTGCCTAAGAAGGAATCGATTAAGCTTCTGCTTATTCACCACCTCTCGTTCTCAAAAAGGGGGTCAGTTAATTCCTTGATAGGTCCTGAAGTGCGCACAGTGGGGGGCACTCATGCAAAGGCGGACATTGAGTCAGTATTCCGGCTGCTGCCGTTTCACCCGGACAGTTTTGGCGGTTGGGGTGCTGCTGGGGGGGATTTTTATGTGAATCTGTGTCTGCCCATGGGATGCTCCATCTCAGGCGCCATGTTCTGACAATTTAGCTTCTTTTTGTTAAAGGGTGGTCCGTGACGGGTCTGGTGATCCATTGCCTGGGAAATTGTTCCCATGGTGGGTTTTGTTAAAGGACGGTCGGCTGCGGCAGTGGGGGTGCGGGCCAATACGCATTTCATTTAACTCAATGAGAAGCTTAGGGATGTTTTGAAGGTGGGGCACACGTTCTTGGAAACTTACAACGGGCAATGGGGGTGGATGGGGGACCCGGTGACCAATTTTTGATTTAGGATGGGGCACTGATGCTGAAAAGTCCACGGGTTTTGGGGCATTTGCCAGGGGTAATGTAGTGCAGAGGCATGGCCTGAGTCTTTGGGGGAAGAGGGGTTCAGTCGTTAACTGGTATTGCTGGACCTGTTTCCGGTGGTATTGGCTACAGAGCTGTGGGAGGCAATGTGTAAGGACATGAAGTTTAGATTGAACGGTGACAATTTGGGGGTGGTGCAAGTCATCGACCGGAGTGCTTACAAGTGAACGTTTTCTCTATGCTATGCATATCCCGGGGTTTGACTACACTTTAGCTGTTTCACCGTTTTCAGGATTGGGAAGTAGGGAAGTGGGTCGACATAGGTGGCATATACAAATAATCTGGAGGGAGTGGGCTGCATTCATACGGCTAGCGGATGCTTAGCTGGACGTGTCCAAGACGGAGTTGCTGGTAGTTTACTTTGTAACTCGGTGCATGGAGGCAGGGGGTTCGGTGGCAGGGATCGAGAAGAAGCTGGCAGGCTTGGCGTTTCTATTCGAACTACAGGGCATGCCATATTTCACTACGGTTTTCTGGGTAAGGGAGGCGTTAAGGGGGTGTCAAAAGGATCACCCTCATAGGAATGCAGGAAGGCCTGTTTCTGTTTTTCTTTTACAAGTGATTTGCGAGGCATTGGCCGGGGTGTGTTCATCTGTTAAGGGGTTAAGTTGTTCTATATAGCGTTTTCTGTTGCATTTAGGGTGGGGGAGCTTGTGGGCCCGTCAAAACTGAGGACTGGGGGGTTACTGGTACAGGACGTGGAGTTCTTGGGCGGTAGGGTGAGGTTGCGGTTCAGGAGGTCACAGACGGATCAAATGGGGTGAGGGGTGACGGTACAGCTGTCTTCCTTGCCCGGGGATCAAGACTGTTCAGTGAGGGTGGTGTACGAAATTCTGGAAGTTAGGCCGGCTGGGGGTGGGCCTTTTTTGGTGCATGGGGATGGATCGTTTCTAGTACGTTTTCAACGCATGGCTGTTTTTCCGGAAAGGCCTGTGGGCGGTGGGGAGCAACTGCACGCATATCGCTTCACACTCCTTCCGCATCAGGGCGGCCACTGGGGCTGCCCGGTGCGGGTTGGATTAGGCGGCGGTAAAATGAATCGTGAGATGGGAGTCCAGGTGGTTTTGTTCTTATGTACGCCCCCCATTTATTAGCGGATGTGAGTGGGAATATGTGGGAAGTGAAGGGGTGCGCAAGTGTGGTTATTGGCAATGATGGGGTAATTTTTTCTGGGGTTTTGAATTGTGTTGTGGTATTTTCATTTCAGATGGAGGTTCTACATGCCTCGTCTGGATGTTGGGGCATTCATATGTCTTTTGGGGGAAAAAGGAGGACATACGCCTGACAGGAGGGCAGGCTGTTGAATACCCAGGATGGAGGCTTACGTTGGGGGGCATAGGCTTCCCGGGCATAGTGTGGAGTAGGGTGGTGCCAGAAGTGGATCGGTACGCCCGGTTGGATAGACCACCGGTCGTTTTGGTACTACATGTGGGGGGAGGATGACTTGGGGGTCAGAGCCATTGGGGCTCTGTTCTCGGCCATAAAGTTGGATTTCTTGGCGCTTAGAGAGGTCTTCCTGGGGATGATGGTGGTATAGTCTGACGTTGTAGCGCGCACCTCGGGGCGGATGGCGAGATCAGTGGTGCGGATTAACAAGGCGGGAATCAAGTTGAACAAACTGGTGGTTAGGTTGGTTGCCAATAACGGGGGGCTGGTGGTAGGCACATGGAGTTGGAGATAAATGTGGCCATGTATTTACGGAGGGATGGTGTGCATCTTTCTGACGTGGGGATGGATTTGTGGGCATTGAGGAGTCAGGATGGGATCCGGTGTGCCCTGCGGGTGTGGAGGGGCCCTTAAGGGTAAGGGGTTACCCTTTGCAGGCTGTGGCGGTGTCTTTGGTCTTTGACGGTGGCAGAAAACAGATGGTATTAAAGTGGTGGGGGCTCATCGGTGGTATGTGCCCCTCTGGTGTATTCCAGTGGAATGGTGTCCGCTGGAGTACGGGTATGGTTGCACTGCGGGAAGGGGTTGTCTCCGAGCTGTTATACGGCTGGAGGCCTGGTATGGTTCAAAAATGTTGTCCCGCAGTGTATTGGTGTAAAAAGGGGTTCAAAAGTTTTGGGGTGCCCTCAGAGACCAACAGATTGGGAGTTATAATGGTAAAATTGTGTTAATAAAGTTATTGAAAATATATATATTTTATATTGGAGTTCTTTACATGATATTGTTTTAATAAAAAGGCTGTTGTGGCCATTTTATACTCCAACTCTGGTGTGGTCTAAATTACTATAGATTGGATAAGTTAAGATAGTGGTTAAGAGGGGTAAACTGGTATGGGTAAGGTGGGGGGAGGTATCTCGAGTACACTGGTCAAGGGCTCAGCTGTGCCCATCTATGCAGCCTGACCAGTGCCCAGCAATGCAGACTCACCAGTGCCCCCCTCCCCACCACACGTTCCCCCCATGGTCACTCGCCAATCAATGTTGATAACATGTGGGAGGCGGTGATCCATGGGTGGCGGGATCTCCCTGGGGCTTGTAGTTCTCTTCCTGAGTCTATACAGTGGAGAGCGGAGGGGCCTCTGACCTGAGAATGTATCAGCACAAGAGAGAACAAGCAGAGCGACTTACAATTCTGACTGTTTAGATGTTGATATTTGAAAGCAGCGGCAAGCCTGCTGATCTGACAGGTTTTCTAATCTGACAGAACACCGCTGCTTTCAAAAGTCATCATCTAAACAGTCAGACAGACTTGTAAATACTGAATTTCACGATATAATCTGAGTTTACTGTTATAATTACCAGTGAAATGTAGAACTCTGTTGGGTGTAACAAGATGTCCGCTTCCTGACTTCTCACTGCATGTTTACTGTGGCCGAGTGTGGGGTGTAGCAAGATGGCGGCGACTTTGTGCTATGTGTCTATTTAGGGGTAGTCTGGGCCAATAGTTGGGCTCAGACCAATTGATATTCCATTTTTGCTTCTGCTCTGGGTGTGATGCTGCCTGGCAGTAGTGTTCCCTGTTGCCTGTAGGTGGCACTGTCACCACCGGCATAGGTTGAACCACGGAGGGGTATCACAGCACCTTGGGTGTCCTCTCTCGGCAGCCGTGCAGTGGGCGTGGTGAACCTGCTGTGCATGCTGGGAGGGGGTACATAAGGGCCAGACGCTTTTGTTCGGGGTCCATTTTGTGGGGGTCGTTCCTGGGGAACCCATTGGTCCCGTGTGTGCGCCTCATGGCCCGCATGGCACGTAGGGTGACCACATTTGTAAACTACCATTCAGGGACACCCCCCCTTCCCAAAAATCAACTTGTGCTGTAACGAATCACAGCACAGTAATTGGACAAAAGAGGCAGGATTTATGATTTCTCCAATCACAAGCAGGCGGCGGGATTGTGCTCCTCCAGGCATTCCCAGCCAGGGCAAGTACTGTCAGTGAGTAAAGCAGTGATGTGGTGGCCTTTTTTGGGGGCATCAGATTGGCCCAGGGGGGGTAGCTGTGTCAGTTTCATTCCGGGACACTGTATTTTCCTAGAATGAAGGTGCTGCAAAATGCGGGACTGTCCCAGGCAATCCGGGACACATCGTCACCCTAATGGCACGGGGTAAGCGTCTTCTGGTCCCGGGCACCTTCAGCCCGAGGCCGCATCGCTGCTTCGTAGGCCCGGCTCTGCTGGCTGGGGCCTAGCTTCTCAAGAAGGTATCCCAAAGCTACCCACCTGCGGGGAGCCACGGTTTAGGAAAGGAGTCCAGGGGAGGATCAGTCCTGGAGGAGACTGGCGACGGTACTGCTGTCTCGGGAAGAGGCCTGGAAACTCGCCTAACAAGGGATCCATCATTACAAGCCCTGCAATACGCCAATCTGCCATAAAAGCTTCTCTTCATTATTGCTTGGCTGGGAGCTTCGGGACTTTTAATCCTGTGCCAGAGGGTTCCTCATCGTATCCTAATACAAAGGATAGATTCATTCGTGCTGCATTCCGGCTGCTAGGACCACTAAAGGGACTATCCGGGTGAGCAATACCCACTCAGGCTTGAGTGGCCAAGAGTGCTGTTTAAGTGTTGCGTGCCTGAACCTTCCCCTGTGTATTTTCTCTCTCGTGTCCTACTCTTCCTCTAAGTTCACTCAGCAAAGAGAAAAATAAAGCCCAACTGTAACGCCGAGTGCTCCGGGTGTCCCATCCAGCCCGGAGCACTCACGGCGTCGTCCCCTCTGCGGCGCTCCGGCCAGCCCCCCTGGCCGTGGGCGCTGCTCCGCTCTCCTCTCCACTTACCTTCCTCTTCCTGCTTCCTCCCGGCGCGCGCGGCCCCGCTGTGTTCTAGGGCGCGCGCGCCGGTCTTCTAAAATTTAAAGGGCCAGTGCACCATTGATTGGTGCCCGGTCCAATTACGGTTCCACTACCCAAAACCTATTTAAACCCACTTCCCCTTCCTGTCCTTGCCGGATCTTGTTGTCCTAGTACCTTGCGGAAGTATTTTGAGTTTACCTTGCCTGTGTACCTGACCTTCTGCCTTTGTCTCTGACCACGAACCATTGCCGCCTGCCCTGACCTTTGCTACGTCTGACCTTGCCTCTGCCTAGTCCTTTTGTACCGCACCAGCCTCAGCCGCCAGAGAGGTGGAGTCGCTACTGGGGGACACGACCTGGTTGCTACCGCCGCAGCAAGTCCATCCTGCCTTGCGGCGGGCTCTGGTGAAAACCGGTAGCTGCTTAGAACCGGTCCCTCGGTGTGATTCGTACCATCCCCTCTCTGGTACAGTGGATCCACCTCCTGCCTCCTCTATAGTCGCCTGCCCGGCCCGTGACAGTAGATCCGGCCATGGATGCCGCTGAGGTGCCGCTGCCCAATCTCGCTGATCTCACTACCGTGGTTGCCCAGCAGTCGCAATTGATTGCCCAACAAGGACAGCAGCTGGCGCAGTTGACCGCCATGGTCCAGCAGCGTCTGCCACGACAAGCTCCAGCATCTCCTCCTCTCCGAGCAGCCGCGTCTAGTTCAAAGATCCGCTTGTCTCTTCCGGAGAAATTTGACGGGGATTCTAAGATGTGCCAGGGATTCTTGTCTCAATGTGCCCTGCATCTTGAAATGATGTCGGACCAGTTTTCCACAGAACGCTCTAAGGTGGCATTTGTGGTCTGTCTGTTGTCTGGGAAGGCCTTGGCCTGGGCCACGCCACTCTGGGACCGCAATGACCCTGCTACGGCCACCGTTCAGTCCTTCTTTGCTGAGGTTCGTAGCGTTTTTGAGGAACCAGCCCAAGCAACATCCGCTGAAACCGCCCTGCTTAACCTGGTCCAAGGAAACTCCTCTGTGGGCGAATATGCCATACAGTTCCGCACACTGGCCTCAGAGCTAGCCTGGAATAATGAGGCTCTCTGCGCAACCTTCAAGAAAGGCTTATCCAGCCACATCAAGGACTCTCTGGCCGCACGAGACATACCCTCCACCCTGACAGAGCTTATCCACTTAGCTACCCGCATTGACATCCGCTACGTTGAAAGACGCCAAGAGCTTCGCCTGGAGAAAGATCTTGTTCGTACCAGGCGTTATCCGCGCCTGGCTCCTCTCTTCCTGAATCCTACGCATCCTGATACCATGCCTCCTGTCGAGGAGGCAATGCAAGTCGACCGATCTCGTCTGACCCTGCAAGAAAGGTCTCGCCGTAGGAATGAGAACTTATGCCTCTATTGTGCGAGCTCTGAACATTTCCTAAAGGACTGCCCCATTCGTCCTCCACGTCTGGGAAACGCTCGCACCTAGTGAGCGTGGGAGAGGCGTTACTAGGTGTGAATTCTTCCTCTCCACGTCTGACTATTCCTGTGCGGATCTCTCCTTCTGCCGGCTCCCCCTTCTCTGCGGTGGCCTTCCTGGACTCCGGTTCTGCAGGAAACTTTATTGAAGCCTCCTTCATCAACAGGTTCAACATTCCTGTTATCCGTCTCATCAGACCCTTCTTCATTTCCTCCGTAAATGGAGAGAATCTGGATTGTACCGTGCGTTACCGCACCGAACCCCTGCTCATGTCCGTTGGGGTCCTTCACCAAGAAAAGATTGAATTCTTTGTTTTGCCGAACTGTACTTCTGACATCCTTCTTGGCCTACCCTGGCTCCAGCGTCATTCTCCTACCCTCGACTGGACCACGGGAGACATCAAATCCTGGGGCTATTCCTGCCACAAGCATTGTCTTAAGTCTATACCTACCAGTCGAATTCCCATTTCTACTCCTTTGCCTGGCCTTCCCAAGGCCTATCAGGACTTTTCCGATGTTTTTTGCAAAAAACAGGCGGAGGTCTTACCTCCACATAGACCCTACGACTGCCCCATTGACTTGCTCCCAGGTACTACACCACCCCGTGGCAGAATTTACCCTCTCTCCTCTCCCGAAACCAAGGCCATGTCCGATTACATACAGGAGAACCTCAAGAGAGGGTTTATTAGGAAATCATCCTCTCCAGCCGGAGCGGGGTTCTTCTTCGTTACCAAGAAGGATGGTTCACTACGCCCTTGCATAGACTATCGTGGTCTTAATAAGATCTCTGTTAAAAATCGCTACCCTCTGCCTCTCATCTCGGAGCTCTTTGACCGTCTGCGCGGAGCAAAGGTTTTTTCAAAATTAGACCTCAGGGGCGCTTATAACCTCATCAGAATCCGTAAAGGAGATGAATGGAAAACCGCATTTAACACCAGAGATGGCCACTTCGAATATCTCGTCATGCCTTTTGGACTTTGCAACGCCCCTGCTGTCTTTCAGGATTTTGTCAATGAAATCTTTCGGGACATACTATATACCTGTGTGGTTGTCTATCTTGACGACATCCTAATTTTCTCTACCAACCTTGAGGAACATCGGCTCCATGTCCGTCAAGTACTCCAGCGCCTCCGTGTAAATCATCTTTACGCTAAATTTGAAAAATGCCTTTTTGAGTGTAGCAGCCTTCCTTTCCTAGGTTATCTGGTTTCAGGACAAGGTCTTCAAATGGATCCTGACAAGCTTTCCGCAGTCTTAGATTGGCCACGTCCCTCTGGACTCCGTGCTATCCAGCGCTTCCTTGGATTCGCCAACTACTATCGCCAGTTCATACCCCACTTCTCCACCATCGTTGCACCGATAGTGGCGTTGACTAAGAAAAACGCGAATCCAAGGTCCTGGCCACCTCAGGCGGAAGAAGCCTTTACTCACCAAAAAACAGCCTTCTCTTCGGCACCTGTTCTATCTCGACCAGACCCCACTAAGCCGTTCTTCCTTGAAGTTGACGCCTCCTCGGTAGGAGCCGGAGCCGTTCTTCTTCAAAGAAATGCTAAAGGAGGAAACGTCACGTGTGGTTTTTTCTCTAAAACCTTCTCCCCTCCTGAAAAGAACTATTCCATAGGTGACCGTGAACTGTTGGCCATCAAGTTGGCATTAGAAGAGTGGAGACATCTCCTGGAAGGTTCTCTTCACCCCATCTCCATCTACACTGACCATAAGAATTTGTCCTACCTTCAGTCCGCTCAGCGCTTGAATCCTCGCCAGGCCAGGTGGTCATTGTTCTTTGCCCGGTTCAATTTTCAGATCCATTTTCGTCCCGCAGACAAGAATGTCAGGGCGCATGCCTTGTCCCGTTCCTCTGATGCCTCCGAAACCGGGAACCCCCCACAACACATCGTACCCCCTGAGTGCCTGATTTCCTCTGCTCCCGCTGCTCTGGTGCCAGTCCCTCCAGGAAAAACTTTCGTTCCTCCAGGCCTTCGTCTCCAGATACTTAGGTGGGGCCATTCCTCCCATCTAGCCGGCCATGCTGGGATCAAAAAATCCTTACAATTATTGGCCAGACACTATTGGTGGCCTACCCAAGAAAGAGATATGACTGACTTTGTACGAGCCTGCACTATCTGTGCACGTGACAAAACTCCACGCCTGAAGCCTGCAGGTCTTCTCCTTCCTCTACCGGTGCCTGAACTACCATGGTCCCACATTGCCATGGATTTCATCACGGACCTTCCGTTGTCTCATGGTAACACTGTCATCTGGGTGGTCGTTGACCGCTTTTCGAAAATGGCTCATTTTGTCCCTCTTCCTGGTCTGCCTACTGCACCTCAGTTGGCGAAGCACTTTTTTCTTCAAATTTTCCGTCTCCATGGCCTTCCCTCACATATCGTCTCGGATAGAGGCGTTCAATTTATCTCAAAATTTTGGAGAGCTCTCTGTACTCAACTTAAGATTAAATTGAATTTTTCTTCTGCTTATCACCCGCAATCCAATGGACAGGTGGAGAGAGTTAACCAGGTCCTTGGTGACTACTTACGACATTTTGTCTCCGCCCGTCAAGACGATTGGGTCGACCTATTGCCCTGGGCGGAATTCTCATACAATTTCAAGAACTCTGAATCGTCCTCCAAATCACCTTTCTTTGTGGTCTACGGCCGCCACCCTTTGCCCCCCCTCCCCATTCCCACTTCTTCTGGAGTTCCTGCCGTGGATGAATTAACCCGGGACTTTTCCTCTATCTGGAAAGAGACTCAAAACTCGCTATCACTGGCCTCTGCCCGCATGAAGAGACATGCAGATAAAAAGAGAAGAATTCCCCCTGTCTATCTCCCTGGTGACAAAGTGTGGCTCTCCTCCAAATATGTTCGGTTTCGGGTACCTAGCTACAAGCTGGGCCCTCGTTACCTCGGACCTTATAAAATCAAAAACCAAATCAATTCTGTCTCTTACAAACTCCATCTTCCTCCTTCTCTTCGCATCCCCAACTCTTTTCACGTGTCTCTCCTTAAACCCCTCATTCTTAACCGATTTTCCCCCAAGGTCACCGCTCCTGCTCCGGTCTCTGGTTCCTCCGATGTCTTTTCGGTGAAAGATATCCTCGCCTCCAAGGTCGTCCGAGGTAAAAAATTCTTTTTAGTTGATTGGGAGAACTGTGGTCCTGAAGAGAGATCCTGGGAGCCTGAGACCAACATTTTAGACAAAGAGCTCATCCGTAGATTCTTGGGCTCCAAGAAAAGGGGGAGACCTAAGGGGGGGGGTACTGTAACGCCGAGTGCTCCGGGTGTCCCATCCAGCCCGGAGCACTCACGGCGTCGTCCCCTCTGCGGCGCTCCGGCCAGCCCCCCTGCCCGTGGGCGCTGCTCCGCTCTCCTCTCCACTTACCTTCCTCTTCCTGCTTCCTCCCGGCGCGCGCGGCCCCGCTGTGTTCTAGGGCGCGCGCGCGCCGGTCTTCTAAAATTTAAAGGGCCAGTGCACCATTGATTGGTGCCCGGTCCAATTACGGTTCCACTACCCAAAACCTATTTAAACCCACTTCCCCTTCCTGTCCTTGCCGGATCTTGTTGTCCTAGTACCTTGCGGAAGTATTTTGAGTTTACCTTGCCTGTGTACCTGACATTCTGCCTTTGTCTCTGACCACGAACCATTGCCGCCTGCCCTGACCTTTGCTACGTCTGACCTTGCCTCTGCCTAGTCCTTTTGTACCGCACCAGCCTCAGCCGCCAGAGAGGTGGAGTCGCTACTGGGGGACACGACCTGGTTGCTACCGCCGCAGCAAGTCCATCCTGCCTTGCGGCGGGCTCTGGTGAAAACCGGTAGCTGCTTAGAACCGGTCCCTCGGTGTGATTCGTACCATCCCCTCTCTGGTACAGTGGATCCACCTCCTGCCTCCTCTATAGTCGCCTGCCCGGCCCGTGACACCAACTGTTTGGGTTTTACACGATGTGGACATTTGCAGACCCAACAAAACCAGCCGGTCCCTTAAATGGGGGTAAGTGCTACATACACACCGAATCCTCCATAGAGGTCTATGGGGAAATGCTGGGACTTGTAGTTCATACACACCGAATCCTCCATAGAGGTCTATGGGGACATGCTGGGACTTGTAGTTCATACACACCGAATCCTCCATAGAGGTCTATGGGGACATGCTAGGACTTGTAGTTCATACACACCGAATCCTCCATAGAGGTCTATGGGGACATGCTGGGACTTGTAGTTCATACACACCGAATCCTCCATAGAGGTCTATGGGGACATGCTGGGACTTGTAGTTCATACACACCGAATCCTCCATAGAGGTCTATGGGGAAATGCTGGGACTTGTAGTTCATACACACCGAATCCTCCATAGAGGTCTATGGGGAAATGCTGGGACTTGTAGTTCATACACACCGAATCCTCCATAGAGGTCTATGGGGACATGCTGGGACTTGTAGTTCATACACGCCAAATTCTCCATAGAGGTCTATGGGGACATGCTGGGACTTGTAGTTCATACACACCGAATCCTCCATAGAGGTCTATGGGGACATGCTGGGACTTGTAGTTCATACACAGAGAATCCTCCATAGAGGTCTATGGGGACATGCTGGGACTTGTAGTTCATACACACCGAATCCTCCATAGAGGTCTATGGGGACATGCTGGGACTTGTAGTTCATACACACCGAATCCTTAATAGAGGTCTATGGGGACATGCTAGGACTTGTAGTTCATACACACCGAATCCTCCATAGAGGTCTATGGGGACATGCTGGGATTTGTAGTTCATACACACCGAATCCTCCATAGAGGTCTATGGGGACATGCTGGGACTTGTAATTCATACACACCGCATCCTCCATAGAGGTCTATGGGGACATGCTGGGACTTGTAGTTCATACACACCGAATCCTCCATAGAGGTCTATGGGGACATGCTGGGACTTGTAGTTCATACACACCGAATCCTCCATAGAGGTCTATGGGGACATGCTGGGACTTGTAATTCATACACACCGCATCCTCCATAGAGGTCTATGGGGACATGCTGGGACTTGTAGTTCATACACCGAATCCTCCTTAGAGGTCTATGGGGACATGCTGGGACTTGTAGTTCATACACACAGAATCCTCCATAGAGGTCTATGGGGACATGCTGGGACTTGTAGTTCATACACACCGAATCCTCCATAGAGGTCTATGGGGACATGCTGGGACTTGCTATACTATACTCTACACATGGACAGACTTTTCACTAAGCGAACATTTCTGTATTAAAAATCCTTTTATTGGTCTTATGTAATATTCTAATATTCTGAGATACTGAATTTTGGGGTGTCACTCGCTGTAAGCCATATATATATCACTCCATGTGTAACAACATATCTATAGAAAATATATGAGTTTCACTTTTTGAACACAATTACTGAAATAAATGAACTTTTTGATTACATTCTAATTTCATGAGATACACTTTATTGATTACAGGTTCATCTCTGGTAAATGTTTTTTTTTTTTTGTTATATATCAATGAAGTTGAATACATAATTTTTTTCTTTTTTTTAGTGTAAAAAAATATATTTAAATGAAATAAAAAAAAAATTGTTTCTCAGACGTGCACAATTATTAAATCTTGACTTATTGGGTACCTATTTACTCATCGTAACCTAATTTTTTTATATTTTATAAAAAATAGGTATTATATGGAGTTTGTGCGCACTAAAATGCATTCAAGTGTATTTTTTCCCTGAAAATTTGCATTTAATAAACAGCTGCGTGAATATCGTACAACATAAAATATGGCAACAACCACCATTTAAATCTCCAGGGTCGCTGCTTTCAGAAAATATATAATTTTTGGGTATTATAAGCCATTTTCGTGCTAAAAAACATGATTATTTTAACGAGTGTGTGAGAAATGTCAAAATTGTCCCTGGCAGCGAAGGGTTAACAGGTTTACAAATTTGAATTTTTTTGTCAGTTAGGAAAAAAAATTAAAAAAAGTCATGTGATATGACCATATTCATATTTGAATTTTTTTAGTCAGTTAAAAAAAAAAAAAAAAAAAAAGATTAAATCTTGAATTTTGGCCATCTATTTATTCATCTTAACCTCATGTTTTATATTTTATAAAAATAAAATAGTTATTATATGGTGTTTGTGTGCACTAAAAATGCATTCAAGTGTATTTTTCCCCTGAAAATTTGCATTTAATAAACAGCTGCGTTAATATCGTGCAACATAAAATATGGCAACGACCACCATTTAATTCTCCAGGGTCTCTGCTTTCAGAAAATATATCATGTTTGGCTATTATAAGCCATTTTTCAAACTAAAAAAGCATGTTCATTTTAACAAGTGTGTTAGAAATGTCAAAATTGTCCTGGGCAGCGAAGGGTTAACTTGTTTACAAATTAGATTTTTTTTTGTCAATTATAAATAAAAAAAAAAAAAAGGGTCATGTGACTTGATGATGTCACCAGTGGGAGGCTATATAAGGAGCTGTGGCAGGGTCTGAGCTCACTCTCAGAATTTCTCTTCTAGGGAAAGGACGTGAGCTCTGTTGCTCTTGAGACACGTTGCTTATTATTTTATAATAGCGCGTTTTCATAGCGAGAGAAGTGCGATAAAGTCAGCGGATCTTCTGTTTATCATCAAAGGAGACCCAATTATGCCATTAAAAATGGTTTCACCCATAACATCGGAAAACCAGCCCCCCGCACAGCCCAAAGCCCCCCGTAGGAGGGTGTGTAAGGCTATCAGGCGGGGGTTCAGGGCAGTTCTAAACACTGTCTGTATTCACCTAAAACCCCGACAGAGAGACTCAGAAGGTATGTAAGGATTTCATTCCATTATAATGGGAGAAACTGGAGAGAATTCTATACTGGAAACATTTTTATTATTACAATCTCAGCTCACTCCTTCACATGGCAGTTGGGCAGCAGGAGACATGAATCAGGTGTGTGGGAGGAATGGCCACATCTCATTGGCTGCCTGATGTAACTGACAAACACTTGTGTCCCATCACCAGTTTTAATTATAAATGCAAAAGCAAAGTATATATATATATAGAAAGAAAAAAAAATATATATATATAGAAAGAAAAAAAAAAATATATATATAGAAAGAAAAAAAATATATATATAATGTATCTCTCTCTCTCTCTCTATATATATATATATATATATATATATATATATATATATAAATATATATATATATAGAAATTAATATATATATGTATATATATATATATATATATATATATATATATATATATATATATATATAAATAAATAAATAAATATATATATATATATAGAAGGAAATAAAAAAAAACAAATAAATAAATAAATATATATATATATATATATATATATATATATATATATATATATATATGTTCAACTTTTTTTTTTTCTGGAAAAAACTGCAAGCTGCAGGCACTGATGTGAACTATGTCATTGAAACCATATAACCTACTTTCTATGCGTTTTTGATGCAGAAAAAAAATGCACTGGACTGCATGTGGTGTGAACTGGCCCTAAGCCCTGGTTCACACTGGTGCGATTTGACATACGATTTGGCATGTCAAATCGCATGTCAAATCGGCGATATTTGCCGCAAATTGCGGGCAATGGCACCGTCCTAATCGGTGCGACGCCGCATCTGCGGCGCTGCACCGATTTCAAAAAGTAGTTTCTGTACTACTTTTTGCGATTTCGGGCCGCGATTTACATTGACATCTGTGGAGAAACCTGCAGAGATGTCCCTGTAATCGCGGCCGAAATCAGGACTGACAGGCAGGAGTGAAATGGTGCGAGTTCAGCTGAACTCGCACGGCTTCATTCCCGCAGCCCCAGTGTGAACCTGGGCTAAGGCTGGATTCACACCTATTGCATTTTTTGTGCTTTTTGTATTTTGCAGATTTGCACTACAGTCCATTTGCAATGGTTTCCCATGGAACACGTTCTGTAGTGCAAATCTGCAAAATGCAAAAAGCACTAAAAATGCAATAGGTGTGATTCCAGCCTAATGCCTTAATGGCCAAACATCAATTCCTTCCACTCAGGGCCAGTTCACACCACATGCAGTCCAATGTGTTTTGTTTTGTTTTTGCATCAAAAATGCATAGAAAGCAGGTTATATGGTTTTCAATAGCATAGTTCACACCAGTGCTTGCAGTTCCAGAAAAAAAAGTAGAACATGTTGCATTTTTCCTGCACTGGACTGTCCTGAAACACTGTAAAAAGCATAAAAAATGCAACGGAACGCACCTAAACACACTAGAACACACAGTTCAATTCTCGGCGGGCTCAGCAGGGACCAGCCAAGATTCTAACTATGTATGGGCAGGCTGATCAAGGGCTGGGTACAACCAGCCCATCTGATTTTTCATGCGATTATTGCCATCTAGTGGGTCGGAATGAGTGGCAGGCAACCGGCATTTTTATACGAAGGCCAACAAGAGTCATCCTTGTGTCCCTGTTATGTCGAGCTTATTCATTTGTCTCTGGCACAAGCGTTTTGAACTTTTCTCTCTATAATTTGATGTTGTACAAAGAAAAATATATGAAATGTAGGTGAAGGTGCTGAATCTAATTCCTCTCTTTTTTTATTTTTGAAGATGAACGCAGTATTTACTGCAGACAAGGCTCACGTGGCAGGCCTGTCGATCATCACATTGAGACTCCAGCAGAGTGCGACCGTGACACGGCCACTCCAGCAGAGTGCGACCGTGACGCGGCCACTCCAGCAGAGTGCGACCGTGACACGGCCACTCCAGCAGAGTGCGACTGTGACGCGGCCACTCTAGCAGAGTGCGACCGTGACGTGGCCACTCCAGCAGAGTGCGACCATGACACGGCCACTCCAGCAGAGTGCGACCGTGACACGGCCACTCCAGCAGAGTGCGACCGTGACATGGCCACTCCAGCAGAGTGCGACCGTGACGCGGCCACTCCAGCAGAGTGCGACCGTGACGCGGCCACTCCAGCAGAGTGCGACCGTGACGCGGCCACTCCAGCAGAGTGCGACGTAGACACGGCCACTCCAGCAGAGTGCGACGTAGACACGGCCACTCCAGCAGAGTGCGACGTAGACACGGCCACTCCAGCAGAGTGCGACGTAGACACGGCCACTCCAGCAGAGTGCGACGTAGACACGGCCACTCCAGCAGAGTGCGACGTAGACACGGCCACTCCAGCAGAGTGCGACATAGACACGGCCACTCCAGCAGCGTGCGACGTAGACAAGACCACTCCAGCAGAGTGCGACGTAGACACGGCCACTCCAGCAGAGTGCGACGTAGACATGGCCACTCCAGCAGAGTGCGACGTAGACAAGGCCACTCCAGCAGAGTGCGACGTAGACACGGCCACTCCAGCAGCGTGCGACGTAGACAAGACCACTCCAGCAGAGTGCGACGTAGACACGGCCACTCCAGCAGAGTGCGACGTAGACATGGCCACTCCAGCAGAGTGCGACGTAGACAAGGCCACTCCAGCAGAGTGCGACGTAAACACGGCCACTCCAGCAGAGTGCGACGTAGACACGGCCACTCCAGCAGCGTGCGACGTAGACATGGCCACTCCAGCAGCGTGCGACGTAGACATGACCACTCCAGCAGAGTGCGAAGTAGACACGGCCACTTCAGCAGAGTGCGACGTAGACACGACCACTCCAGCAGCGTGCGACGTAGACATGGCCACTCCAGCAGCGTGCGACGTAGACATGACCACTCCAGCAGAGTGCGAAGTAGACACGACCACTCCAGCAGAGTGCGATGTAGACACAGCCACTCCAGCAGCGTGCGACGTAGACACGGCCACTCCAGCAGAGTGCGAAGTAGACATGGCCACTCCAGCAGCGTGCGACGTAGACATGGCCACTCCAGCAGTGTGCGACGTAGAAATGGCCACTCCAGCAGCGTGCGACGTAGACATGGCCATTCCAGCAGCGTGCAACGTTCACATTGCTACTCCACCAAAATTCCAGGGGAATGTCTCCAGTGAAGATGGGGGCAAGTTTACAAGAAAGGATAGGCATATACTAGTGGTAGGGGATTCAGTAATTGGAAGGATACAGAGGGCAATCTGTCACAAAGACCGGTATCGCCGGACAGTATGTTGTTTACCGGGCGCTCGGGTTCGGAACATTGTAGATTGCATGGACAGATTGTTGGATGGGGCTGGAGTGGACCCAGTTGTCATGGTATATATTGGTACCAATGACAAAATTCGAGGAAGATGGGGTGCCCTAAAAAATGATTTCAGGGACTTAGGGGCTATATTGAAGAAAAGGACCTCCAAGACAGTATTTTCAGAAATACTGCCTGTACCTCGAGCCACACCAGAGAGGCAGCAGGAGCTTAGGGAGCTTAACATGTGGCTGAGGAACTATTGCAGGGAGGAGGGGTTTGGCTTCATGCCGAACTGGGCTGACTTTTCAGTCGGTTACAATCTTTATAGCCCTGATGGATTGCACCTAAATGAGAGGGGTGCAGCTTTTTTGGCAATGAAGATGACCAAAAGGTTGAAAGAAATGTTAAACTAGGAGATGAGGAGAAGGGATCAGAAAATGATTTGCTAGTGAACATGAGGGAGAAGATCTTCAAGTCAAGCCATCATCACCGGAGTCCACTATGTCATCACTCTCTTGAAAGATTCTCATCAGCAACTGTCTTCAAGAGAGCAATACTTACAGCTATCTTCACCAACAGGAGTGCCACATTATCTTTTCAGCATAGTTTAAGTTTTGTGTGTGGGGATAGAGTTATATAAGACTCAGTGGAAAGTCTGGAGGAACCCTCCCAGGGACCAAGTACGGCTGTACCAACACAGGTCCCTACACTGGTGGCGGCTGCCACTCCAGCAACCGGAGGGTCTTCCCATCAGCCCTCCATTTTTTTGTTTTTGAAACTTCTGAATCACCAACTATCAATGTAATTGGACAAACAAGACAATTGACTGTTCCTAGAAGAAGACTCAACAAAAAGTCTGAGGAACCCTCCCAGGGACCAGGTACGGCTGTACCAAAACAGGTCCCTACACTGGTGTCATCTGCCACTTCAGTAACCGGAGGGTCTTCCCATCAGCCCTCCATTTTTTCGTTTTTGGAACTTCTGAATCACCAACTATCAATGTAATTGGACAAAGAAGACAATTGACTGTTCCTAGAAGAAGACTCAACAAAAAGTCTGAGGAACCCTCCCAGGGACCAGGTACGGCTGTACCAACACAGGTCTCTACACTGGTGGCGGCTGCCACTCCAGCAACCGGAGGGTCTTCCCATCAGCCCTCTATTTAGCTTTCTGCAGCTTCTGCAGAAGCTTTAAGGTTCGACAATACATCACCCAAACATAATCACCTGTAAAAAAAAAAGTGCCTGAGATGTTGGTGGTAATCAGGGGGGGAAAGGAAGGTTGGAGGAAGAAGGGGGGTGAGGGTTGGGGGGAACCCCCACACCCCTTCCTTACCCCCAACCTCCCCCCCTTTTCCTCCCGCCCTCCCTCTCCCATACTCCCCCTTGTTTTACCTTTCCCTTTAGAATGTGATATTTTTGATTAAACTTGGAGCTTAATGTCTACATTTACACTCTTGGCAACTTTTGGATATGAGGCAGCTTTTGGAGGACTTGGTTTGGTTCCCCCCGGGCCTAGCAGGCTGATTGCCACCAACATCTCAGGCACTTTTTTTACAGATGATTATGTTTGGGTGATGTATTGTCGAACCTTAAAGCTTCTGCAGAAGCTGCATTCTTTGGGTGTGTGTGTGTATAACATACATACATACATACATACATACATACATACAGTTTAGGTTAAGTTTGGATTTCTTCTAGAGGAGTTTTGAGTGGACATAACTGATGTACTCCGCTCAGCGGGGGCGGGCCTTAGAGAATAAAGGCCTCATATGGGCAGCACAAGGGTTAGCCTTGCAGAACTGGGGTCCTTGGTTCAAATCCTGACCAGGACACTATCTGCATGGAGTTTGCATGTTCTCCCTGTGCTTGCGTTGGTTTTCTCCGGATACTCCGGTTTCCTCCCACACTACAAAGACATGCTACCTTGCGTTGGTGGTGCAGTGGTGAGCATAGCTGCCTTTCAAGCAGCTGACCCGGGTTCAATTCCCGGCCAACGCCATCTCCAATACTTGGAGTCTTCAGAGAGAAAAGTGCTGTATAAGATCAATGCTGAGTATATATTAGCAGTGGAATGAAATGAATGTGTGGAATGTTTGAGGAAGAAAATGTTCCCCCAGATTGTATAGAAGGTGAACCCAACAACTGATAGACACTTAGGCTGTGATCACACCTAGGAGTTCTTGGGACTGAAAATGGCCAAAATGTTGGAAGAAATTTTAAACTAGGTGACGAGGAGGAGGGATTAGAGGATGATTTACTAGTGGATATGGAGGAAGAGGATCTTCAATTCAAGCCATTATGACGGGAATCCACTACGTCATCAATCTCTTGAAAGACTCTCATAAGCAGCTTCTGAATCACCAACTATCAATTTAGTTGGACAAACAATACAAATGGCTGTTCCTAGAAGAAGACTCAACAAAAAGTCTGAGGAACCCTCCTAGGGACCAGGTACGGCTGTACCAACACAGGTCCCTACACTGGTGGCGGCTGCCACTCCAGGAACTGAAGGGTCTTTCTATCAGCCCTCTCTTTTACCTTTCTGCAGCTTCTGAATCACCAACTATCAATGTAGGAAATGGTAATCAGCCCTCCCGGGGACCAGGTACGACTGTACCAAGACAGATCTCTGCATCAACGCTTCATCTACTGAGATCACCTAAAAGGTATTTCCAATTTTTCAGCCACATTTTTTACACCTACTTTCTATTGATTACTTGTTCCCATTCACATAGCATATCTTTAAGAAAATTAAAAAAATTGCTGATCACAATTAATGGCGGAACCCCATGGAAAACAAAACATAAAACATGGCCACCCAAAATCCAGACCCCCTCCTAAGCACACATCCTGACAGGCCAGGAAAGGGGGGGAGGGGGGTGAGCATTCACCCATACCAGAGCACATGACCTCAACATAAAGAGGTGCCTTGTCAGGGGGAGGGGGGTAAACCCCTTTGCATGGTCCACTCCCCATGTCGAGGGCACGTGGCCTGTTATGTCTCAGGAGTGGAGGGGGGTGCACGCTCATCCCCCCCCCCTTTCCTGGCCTGCCAGGCTGCATGTTCGGCTGGGGTTCTGGTATCAGATTTGTAGGGGCCATGTTTTGTTTGTAATTTTTCACACGTGATTCCCTCTTTAACCACTTAACGACCGCCCACCGCCGATTTACGTCGGCAGAATGGCACCGACAGGCAGAATCAGGTAGATCTACGTGATCGCCTTTGTGCAGTTGGACCCCCCTTCACTGCAGTGAGCGGCCGTTAAGTGTTCGGGAGCGATCAGGCATGAGGGGGCGGCCGCTCGATTCCGCCCCCCCCCCTCGCGATCGCTCCCGGCCAATGAAAATGCTTCCTCCGCCATGTGATGTAAACACAGGCAGGAGGAAGTGATGTCATCTCCCTCGCCGCAGTCTTTTCGTTCCCGGCGCCGAGCAGAGAAGAAGCAGGTTAGTGCACCAACAGTCCACTGACACGTAGGTACACATAGGCACACAAATCACCCCCCAGTCACCCCCAGATCACCCCCCAGGTCACCCCAAAGCCCCCAATCACAGTGTCACTGATTGCAGTGATCATTTATTTTACTGATCACTGCATTTAGTGTCATCTGTGATTGTAAAAAGTTGCAGGGCAGTTAGGATTAGGCCCCTTTAGGTCCAGGGTAGCCCCCTAACCCCCCCTAATAAAGGTTTAACCCCTTGATCACCCCCCAGGTAACCCTTTCACCCCCTAACTTCAGCGTCACTAAGCGATTGTTTTTCCGATCGCTGTATTCGTGTCGCTGGTGTTTTAGATAGGCAGTTATTTTTTTTTAGGTTCGCCGCAGGTTTTTATTAGTGTCAGGTACCCCCATATATTATTTTAACCCCCTGATTGCCCCTAGAGTTAACCCTTTCACCAGTGATCGCCGTATAAGCGTCACTGGTGTCACTGGTTAGCCAGTAGGGATGGGCCCGGTGCTCGATTCGAACCCATGTTCGAATCGAGCATCGGGCGTTCGCTCGCTCGTCGAGCCCAGAACTATTTGGGCCGTTCGCATCACATTCGTGTGATGCGAGCGGCCCCGCAATGCATTGCGGCCGGCGCGGCCGGCGCAGTGCATTGCTGGCTGATGATTGGCCAAGCATGCACTGTGACCCCGCATGCTTGGCCAATCACAGCGCCCGAAACTCGGAGAGCAATAATTGGCTACAGGCAGGACGCCTGTAGCCAATTACAGCTCAGGGGCTTTAGTACACGCCCCACCATTTAAAAGGCCGCCACGCCATCGGCCCCGGTCACATGAGTTCCGGCTTTAGGAGAGATTAGTCTGCTGATTCTGTCTTTGCTTGATACTGAAAGATTTGCTCTTCTTTGCTAAACCATTGGCTATTTCTTTGCTAAACCATTGCTACCTAAGTCATTGATCGTTCATTGCTGCTGATTGCACAGTTAGTGTGTTATTAGCTGCTGCTGGGGATTAGTCTGGTGCGTGCTTACTGTTAGTACAGTATTGCAGTAGTACCAACCGCAGTGCTGTTAGCACAGCATTGCACCCCAACAGCACCCATAGGACTTCTAGTGTGTTAGTGGCCGCAAACAGAGCTCCTATATTTTCTTCTCAGCAGCACCCATAGGACTTCTAGTGTGTTAGTGGCAGCAAACAGAGCTCCTATATTTTCTTCTCAGCAGCACCCATAGGACTTCTAGTGTGTTAGTGGCAGCAAACAGAGCTCCTATATTTTCTTCTCAGCAGCACCCATAGGACTTCTAGTGTGTTAGTGGCAGCAAACAGAGCTCCTATATTTTCTTCTCAGCACCACCCATAGGACTTCTAGTGTGTTAGTGGCATCACACAGAGCTCCTATATTTTCTTCTCAGCAGCACCCATAGGACTTCTAGTGTGTTAGTGGCAGCAAACAGAGCTCCTATATTTTCTTCTCAGCAGCACCCATAGGACTTCTAGTGTGTTAGTGGCAGCAAACAGAGCTCCTATATTTTCTTCTCAGCAGCACCCATAGGACTTCTAGTGTGTTAGTGGCAGCAAACAGAGCTCCTATATTTTCTTCTCAGCAGCACCCATAGGACTTCTAGTGTGTTAGTGGCAGCAAACAGAGCTCCTATATTTTCTTGTCAGCAGCACACATAGTACCTATAGTGTGTTAGTGTCAGCACCCATAGGACCTACAGTGTGTTGTGAGCACACATAGGAGTTCTATTTTTTATACTATATACACTACCGACTACAATGGCTGGAAGACCGCCAAGGAGAGGCAGAGCGTGCCGAGGCAAGAACACAGGGCAGGCAGGCTCTGTTTCTAGAGACAACAGTGCTGGCCGTGGACGTGGTCGTGCATCGTCATCAGCACGTGGCCATGGGACACGCTTGTCTTTGTTTTCGGCAGCTGGACATGTGGAGCCGCATCATGCCGAAGGCTTGGTAGAATGGATGACCAAGCCCTCCTCATCCTCCTCATCCTCTCTCACCCAGGCTCAGGGTACTGGCAGAGCAGCTGCCAACGCGTACTCAATGGCATCATCAGCCACCCCTTCCCTAGACCCACCATGTCCTCCTGAGGAGTCCCCCGAACTGTTTGAGCACAGTGTTGGGTACATGCTCCAGGAGGATGCCCAACGATTCGAAGGCTCGGATGATGATACCCAGCTTGAGGAAGTCAGTAGTGTGCGCGCAGAGAGAGGGGATGCTGAAGGACAGCAATCTGGCAGTAGTGTTTCACCAGCTGCAGCTTACTGCCAGGTTTGCTCTAGTGGTGAAGAGGGAGGGGATGATGAGGTCACTGACTCCACGTGGGTGCCTGAAGGGAGAGAGGAGGAGGAGGAGGAGGATGCAGCGTCACATGTCCAACGAGGCAGGATGCCCCCTGGAGGCCAGCTAGAGGCCAGCACAGCAACTGTACCACACCGCAGAGCTCCGCCTGTGCAGGGCGCTGCCTCTGCACGTTATCACAAAAGTTCTTTGGTGTGGGCCTTTTTTGAGACGAGTGCATCAGATCGCACCACTGCTATTTGCAATATTTGTCTCAAGCGTATCTCGCGTGGCCAAAACATCAGCCGCTTGGGCACCACAAGCATGAGCAGACATATGTCGACCTGCCATGCAGCTCGTTGGCAAGCACACATAAAAGACCCACACCAAAGAACAAAGCGGACCTCTCCTTGCTCCTCATCAGCTGGGATCTCCATCCCCACTATATCTTCAGTCCTCTCTGAAAGCTGCTCTGAGAGGACTAAAGGTGTAGAATTAGGTGTGTCACAACCAAGTACTTGCAGTACACCGACGTCCGATTGTAGCAGGCAAATTTCCCTGCCCCAGCTGCTGGACCGTCGAAAGAAGTATACTCCCAGCCATCCACATGCCCAGTGGTTGAATGCTAGCTTGGCTAAATTGCTAGCACTTCAACTGCTGCCTTTTCAGTTGATAGACTCGGCCCCCTTCCGTGAGTTTGTTCAATGTGCGGTTCCTCAGTGGCAGGTTCCCAAACGCCACTTTTTCTCACGGAAGGCGATTCCGTCTCTCTACTGGCATGTGGAAGGCAATGTCCATGCCTCGCTGGACAGGGCGGTCAGCGGTAAGGTGCATATTACCGCTGACTCATGGTCCAGCAGGCATGGACAGGGACGTTATCTTTCTTTCACAGCCCATTGGGTCACTCTATTGGCAGCTGGGAGGGATGCAGGACAAGGTGCAGTAGTGTTGGAGGTTGTTCCGCCACCACGCCTCCAAAATGCTACTACTGGTTGTGACACACCTCTCTCCTCCACCCCCTCCTCTTCTTCTTCCTCCATGTCCTCTTCGAGTGCTCTGTCCTCGGAACCAGCGGTGCTCCGTAGGCGTACAAGGGGCTACGCGAGTACGCAGGCAAAAAGATGCCATGCCGTGCTTGCGCTGGTGTGTTTGGGGGACAGGAGCCACACTGGGCCAGAGGTTCTGGCAGCTCTGCAGGGGCAGGCCGAGAGGTGGTTGACGCCACGCCAGCTTAAGCCAGGAATGGTCGTTTCTGATAATGGCACCAACCTCCTCTCCGCCCTGCGACAGGGGCAGCTCACCCATGTGCCCTGTATGGCTCACGTCCTCAACCTGGTGGTGCAGCGGTTCTTGGGCAGGTTCCCAGGCTTACAGGATGTCCTGAGGCAGGCCAGGAAAGTCTGTGTGCATTTCCGCCGATCTTATAATGCCAGTGCTCGGCTGACTGAGCTGCAAAAGGAGCTGAACCTGCCCAAGAACCGCCTAATATGTGACATGCCCACCAGGTGGAACTCAACGTTGGCCATGCTGCAGCGACTGCACACGCAGCAGAGGGCCATCAATGAGTACCTTTGCGACTACGGCACCAGGACAGGGTCAGGGGAGCTTGGCTTTTTTTCCCCACGCCAGTGGAGCATGATCAGGGATGCATGCACTGTCCTCTCACCATTTGAGGAGGCCACGAGGATGGTGAGCAGTGACAGTGCATGCATCAGTGACACTGTACCTCTTGTCCACCTGTTGGAGCATACGCTGCGTGGGATAATGGACAGGGCACTTGAGGCAGAACAGAGGCAGGAAGAGGAGGACTTCCTTGTCTCTCAAGGCCCCCTTTATCCAGACAATGTTCCTTCTGTCCCACCCATCACACAGGAAGAGGAGGAGGAGGAGGAGGAGGAGGAGGATTGTGTGAGCATGGAGGTGGAGCCTGGCACTCAGCATCAGCAGCAGCAGTCTTTTAGGGATGATGTACAGTCCCAACAAACCAGTGGACTTGTACGTGGCTGGGAGGAGGTGGCTGGCGATCATGTCATCCTCAGTGACCCAGAAGACTCCGGACCGAATGCCTCAGCTAACCTACGCTGCATGGCCTCCCTGATCCTGCAAAGCCTGCGGAAGGATCCTCGTGTTCTTCGGATCAAGGAGAGTGACCATTACTGGCTGGCCACTCTCCTTGATCCACGGTACAAGGGTAAGGTTGCGGACCTTATCCTGCCGTCGCAGAGGGAGCAGAGGATGAGACATCTCAGGGAGGCCTTGCAGAAAGGTCTGTGCAACGCGTTCCCAGAAACTGGGAGGTTACAAACTCCTGGTCCTGGACGACGAGTTGCTGAGGCTTCGGTCAGTAGCAGAAGGAGCGGTGGGGAAGGTGGACGTCTGACCGATGCGTTCAGACAATTTTTTAGTCCGCAGCCCCAAGGTATGATCGGTTCCAGCAACCATCGCCAGCGTCTGATATACATGGTGCAGGAATACCTAGGGGCAAGGTCAGACTTGGACACCTTTCCCACCGAAAATCCTCTGGCTTACTGGGTCCTGAGGATGGATCACTGGCCAGAGCTTGCACAGTATGCAATTGAGCTACTGGCCTGTCCTGCATCCAGCGTTCTTTCCGAACGCACATTCAGTGCTGCTGGAGGATTTGTCACCGATCATAGGGTGCGCCTGTCCACCGACTCGGTTGATCGACTGACCTTCATAAAAATGAATCAGTCTTGGATCACCACCAGCTACCAGACACCTGAAGCGGATATAACGGAATAATTTATAATGTCACATCCCTTCAAGACTGCCTATGCTGATGCTGAGTGACTGTCCTGTTATGTTCACTGACTATCCTCTTCCTCCTCCTCAATGATCCATGCCACCACACCAGTGCCTAAGGCACAATTTTTCAGCCCCTGTATAACAGGGGCGTGTAATTACAATTTTTTAAAAAGATGCTTCGCAACAGGTGTGACTGCTGTGCTCAGAGTACAGTATCTGTGAGGGGTTGCAGTGTTGTGGCACCAGCACCAGTGCCTAAGGCACAATTTTTCAGCCCCTGTTGGGGCGTGTAATTACAATTTTTAGGCAATGCTTTGCAACAGGTCTCATTGCTGTGCTCAGAGTACAGTATCTGTGAGGGGTTGCAGTGTTGTGGCACCAGCACCAGTGCCTAAGGCACAATTTTTCAGCCCCTGTATAACAGGGGCGTGTAATTACAATTTTTTAAAAAGATGCTTCGCAACAGGTGTGACTGCTGTGCTCCAAGTACAGTATCTGTGAGGGGTTGCAGTGTTGTGGCACCAGCACCAATGCCTAAGGCACAATTTTTCAGCCCCTGTTTAACAGGGGCGTGTAATTACAAATCTTGATCTAATAGTTCACAGCAGGGCCCATTCCTGCGCCCACCAAGAGTAACTATGAGGGCCTACAGTCTTGTGGCAACACCGTCCACCACCACCACCACCACCAAAGGCCCAATTTTTCTGCCCTGTTCAACAGGTGCATGCAATTACAAATCTTGATCTAATAACTCACAGCAGGGCCCATTCCTGCACCCACCAAGAGTAACTGTGAGGGCTTACAGTCTTGTGGCAACACCGTCCACCACCACCACCACCACCACCAAAGGCCCAATTTTTCTGCCCGGTTCAACAGGTGCATGCAAGTACAAATCTTGATCTATTAACTCACAGCAGGGCCCATTCCTGTGCCCACCAGTCTTGTGGCTACACCAACATCTAATAGGGCAAATTTCTGCAGAGTATATACGGCAGGCCCCTACTTTCAAACATCCAACTTACAAACGACTCCTACTTGCAAACGGCAAGAGAAAACAGGAAGTGAGAGGAAATCTACCCCTAGGAAGGAAAATTCTATCCTGTTAGATTTAATTTGGGAAAAAGGTATCTCCTCTCTACTGATGCTTTATCACCAATCCTTGTTTCAATTAAAACCCCACTTTTCCAAAAACATTTGTCATTGGGACGGAAAGTGAGGTGACATGTTCTGAACAGATGTGCAAAGACAGCAAATGTTACAGGGGTGATAACCCCTCCCTATGTTCTCCAAAAAGCTTAAAAATTGATTTTTTTGGGATGTAGCTACACTTCATAATGTACCTGTTCAGATTCTACTTAAGAACAAACCTACAGTCCATGTCTTGTTTGCACCACCTATATACTGCTGTTCAGAGTATATAGGGTTGTAGGTATAGGGTTTTATTTTGGGTGCGGGGTCCCCCTTAGTATCCATACAAGACCCAAAGGGGCTGGGGTGGGGGGGGGGG
This sequence comes from Rana muscosa, assembly GCA_029206835.1. Taxonomy (NCBI): domain Eukaryota; kingdom Metazoa; phylum Chordata; class Amphibia; order Anura; family Ranidae; genus Rana; species Rana muscosa. The sequence continues at coordinate 6,479,607 of CM055117.1, forward strand.
GGGTGATGGGGTAGCCATGCCATTTTTCTCAAGGATTTTCAGCCATATGGCGGCCAGGACAAGACATGACATTAAAGCCGCAAGTGGTTTTAAATGGCTTCTTTTTTTCCTTTACAAATGTCATTTTGTGCAAGGACAGTTCTAAACACGGGAAACACATGCCACTTCACAGGCATACTTTAGACACCCCCCAGGTACCATATTTAAAGGAAAATTTCACTTTTTTTTTTTTCACTTTATGCATCATTAAAATGACTGCTCCCGAAAAAACTTTAGTTTTTAAAATTTCTTTTTGCATTGATATATGTCCCCTGGGGCAGGACCCGGGTCCCCAAACCTGTTTTATGACATTAACATGCATATTGGCCGTTGTAATTAGCAATTTTGATTTCGAACGTTCGTTATTTAGGTTACCCGTCAGGTTTTTATATAGTGTCAGGTACCCCCATATTTAACCTAATAAAGGTTTTAACCCCCTGATTGCCCTTAGTTAACCCTTTCACCAGTGATCACCATATAAAGGTTACGGGTGACGCTGGTTGATTAGTTTGTTTTTTATAGCATCAGGGCACCCGCCGTATATAACCCAATAAAGGTTTAACCCCCCTGATCGCCCGGCGGGTGAGATCAATTAGGTTTTAGCGCCAGAGAGGGTCTGCGTCGCCCCAGGCAGTGTTAGGTTAGTGACAGTAACGCTAACACCCACGCGCAAAGCATACACCCCCCTTAGTGGTATAGTATCTGATCAGATCTGATCAGATCTATACTAGCATCCCCAGCGGTTTAGGGTTCCCAAAAACGCAGTGTTAGCGGGATCAGCCCAGATACCTGCTAGCGCCTGCGTTTAGCCCCTCCGCCCAGCCCAGCCCAGCCCAGCCCACCCAAGTGCAGTATCGATCGATCACTGTCACTTACCAAACACAACACACATAACTGCAGCGTTCGCAGTGCTTGGTTTTTGGGGCCCTGTACGCGGCTAGGCTCCCAAAAAGTCCCACACATGTGGTATCCCCGTACTCAGGAAAAGCAGCAGAATGTATTTTGGGGTGCAATTCCACATATAACCATGGCATGTGTGAGCAATATATCATTTAGTGACAACTTTTTGTACATTTTTTTTTCTTTTTGTCATTATTCAATCATTTGGGACAAAAAAAAAATATTCAATGGGCTCAAAATGCCTCTCAGCAATTTCCTTGGGGTGTCTGCTTTCCAAAATGGGGTCATTTGGGGGGGTTTTGTGCCATCTTGGCATTTTATGGCCTTCAAAACTGTGATAGGTAGTGAGGAGTGAAATCAAAAATTTATGCCCTTAGAAACCTTGAAGGCGGTGCTTGGTTTTTGGGGTCCCGTACGCGGCTAGGCTCCCAAAAAGTCCCACACATGTGGTATCCCCGTACTCAGGAGAAGCAGCAGAATGTATTTTGGTGTGTAATTTCACATATGTCCATGGCATGTGTGAGCAATATATCATTTAGTGACAACTTTGTGCAAAAAAAAAAAAGTTTGTCATATTCCCGCAACTTGTGGCAAAATATAAAATATTCCATGGACTGAACATGCCTCTCAGTAAATAGCTTGGGGTGTCTACTTTCCAAAATGGGGTCATTTGGGGGGGTTTTGTGCTATTTTGGCATTTTATGGCCTTCGAAACTGTGATAGGTAGTGAGGAGTGAAATCAAAAATTTGCGCCCTTAGAATTCCTGAAGGCGGTGCTTGGTTTCCGGGGTCCCGTACGTGGCTAGGCTCCTAAAAAGTCCCACACATGTGGCATCCCCGTACTCAGGAGAAGCAGCAGAATGTATTTTGGGGTGCAATTCCACATATAACCATGGCATGTGTGAGCAATATATCATTTAGTGACAACTTTTTGTATTTTTTTTTTTTTTTTTTCATTATTCAATCACTTGGGACAAAAAAAATATTCAATGGGCTCAACATGCCTCTCAGCAATTTCCTTGGGGTGTCTACTTTCCAAAATGGGGTCATTTGGGGGGGTTTTGTACTGCCCTGCCATTTTAGCACCTCAAGAAATGAGATAGGCAGTCATAAATTTAAAGCTGTGTAAATTTCAGAAAATGTACCCTAGTTTGTAAACGCTATAACTTTTGCGCAAACCAATAAATATACGCTTATTGACATTTTTTTTACTAAAGACATGTGGCTGAATACATTTTGGCCTAAATGTATGACTAAAATTGAGTTTATTCGATTTTTCTTATAACAAAAAGTAGAAAATATCATTTTTTTTCAAAATTTTCGGTCTTTTTCTGTTTATATCGCAAAAAATAAAAATCGCAGAGGCAATCAAATACCATTAAAAGAAAGCTCTATTTGTGGGAAGAAAAGGACGCAAATTTCATTTGGGTACAACATTGCATGTCTGCACAATTTACAGTTAAAGCAGCGCAGTGCCGAATCCCAAAAACAGGCCTGGTCCTAATGGCCCGAAATGGTCCGGGGCTTAAGTGGTTAAAAGGCGAGCAGCAAACTTTACAATTTTTATTACGTTTTACTCTGTGAATGAGAACGTGTAACAGATATAAAGTAGGTGCTATCCCAATATGGCTGCAAAAGTGGAAATACCTTTTAGGTGAGCGTCAAAGAAGTAGCGCTGGTGCCCCATTCAAGTGGTCACCATTCAGACGCACATAAAAACAGCAGAGACCGGCCAGCACACCTGGTCACAGTAGGTGGAGCTGGTAGCAGCTCCACAGATAGACAATCATAGACAATGATGAAGGGCATCTTTGTTGCCCAATCCACCATACTGGGAATGGACTCTCTACCATCTATGAAGAGCCAGGCTTCCACATTCAAGTGAGTTGTCCTGTCCCTGCCTGTCTACATTTCAGGTTACACCCATGGCTAGCTCATGTCCTCTTATATAAGACAGAGCCTATCCATAGCCATAGACACACTATACAGACCAGAGGACATGTATTTGTCCCATTCCACACAACGGACATCACCAATATTGGCGAAGTGACCACTGAGGCCTATAACAGCTGAAGGACTCTGTAGCTCTTGTTCACTCTACAAAAAGGATCTGCATCTCTAGGTCACTTAAGAATATCATAACCAAAGGGAAATATGGATGGCTCAATGGGTAGGGTGGATGGAATGAGAACCATTCAGAGTCTCCCCCTACAGGACAGAATATGAAAGATTCATAACACTACAATATGGACCTGTATCTCCAGTTCCTTTAGGAAATTTAAAGCCAAATAATGAAGAGGATGAAAAGCGGAACTTCACTTTATAGGTGAAGTTCTGCTTTAAGATCGGGCAGCACAGAGGCTTAGTAGTTAGCACTTATGCCTTGCAGCACTGGGGTGTTTGGTTTATATCCTGACCAAGACACTGTCTGCATGGAGTCTGCATGTTCTCCCTGTGTTTGCGTGGGTTTCCTCTGGGTACTCCGGTTTCCTCCCACACTCCAAAGACATGCTACCTCGCGTTGGTGGTGCAGTGGTAAGCATAGCTGCTTTCTAAGCAGCTGACCTGGGTTCGATTCCCGGCCAATGCAATCTCACAAGATGGCTGCTTCACCTGGTAAGTACCCACCTTCACATAATATCTGTATATACAATGTTCCCTCTACAGTACTGTGCAAAAGTTTTAGCCAGGTGTCAGCAAATGCTATAACCAAAGGGGCCATGTTGATCCCTTCCTGGCTATGTGGGGGGATCCATAGTAGAGAAGGATCTGGAGGTTTTGGTAGATCATAAGCTTTGCATTGAAAATTGCATTGCATTGAAAAAGTATTCATACCCCATTAAATTTTCCACATTTTGTCATGTTACAACTGTAGCGACACCAACCCTCTCTTTACCTGCCTTGTTCGGCTCCTCGCAGGAAGAGAGGGCACACCACACCACAAGCCCGTACCCTCCTATGTGAAGAGGTTGAGCGGTGTTGTTGGTGGGTCTCCACAGCCAGAAAGCCAGAATCCTCCAGAGAATGGTCCTCACCTCTATAGTTAATAAAGATAAGTCTCTATCTCCCCCAATGACTTCAATGTCCACACCAGCCAGAACTCCAACGTAGAGTTTATTTCTCTTAGATAACAGTCTCTGATAGAAAAGGTGGGAGAAAGAACAGGACAGCATAAGGTGTGGGAGAGGTCCAGGCACAAACGTAAATACACTTCACTGCTTGGCTTCTCAAGCAGACTCAGCCCATTTGGATAGTCTCCCAGGATAGGGACTAGCAACCAGAATGGTGCTCTCACTCAACCGCAGTCTCTGCCACAGACCTGGTGAGCTCGGTCTCTGCCACAGACCTGGTGAGCTCGGTCTCTGCCACAGACCTGCTGAGCTCCGTCTCTGCCACAGACCTGGTGAGCTCCGTCTCTGCCACAGACCTGGTGAGCTCCGTCTCTGCCACAGACCTGGTGAACTCCGTCTCTGCCACAGACCTGGTGAACTCCGTCTCTGCCACAGACCTGGTGAACTCCGTCTCTGCCACAGACCTGGTGAACTCCGTCTCTGCCACAGACCTGGTGAACTCCGTCTCTTCCACAGACCTGGTGAACTCCGTCTCTTCCACAGACCTGGTGAACTTGGTCTCTTTTTAAAGCTTGACCTCTGTTAAGGAGAAGACATCCCTCCAGAGAGTTATCAGGCCCCTTCCTTCACTGTGACTTCTCACCAGTCCCTCGGAACGGTTCCTCCCCCGGCTTCCTCGTCTAAGATGCGGGTCCCTTCGCAAGGCAGCACCCTGGGATTCCTCGATCCTTGATGGGCCCCAGCCGAAGGTGCTGGGCCCAAGGCCTTTGCTGCAGCCCCAGGGCTAAAAGTGCCTGGGACTGACTCACCGACCTCCGCCCCTGGGCCAAAGGTGCCCAGGGCGGACAGGAACACACTCCCTGGGGTAGGACCCCCGACCACGACAAAACCCCAACAGGCAGCGTCTGCCCCTTTTATATCCTCTCCCAACATGCACAGCAGGCCTGCCACACCCATCGTATGGCTGCTGAGAGGGGACACACAAGGCACAGCACTGTATCAGCGGTTCAACCCTGGCCTACCATGGCAGCGCCACCTGCAGGCCACAGGGAACTGTACACTGATACTCTCCCTGCAGACAAAAAATGGTTGACAGAATCCTGACAATTGGGGTGTTTGAGCATAACTACCACTCAAACACTAAATTTAGGACCCCGCTACACAACCAAAAACACAAATGCATTTTATTGGGATTTTATGTGATAGACCAACACAAAGTAGCACATAATTGTTAAAAGGAAAGAAAATGATTTTCAACATTCTTTACAAATAAATATATGAAAAGTGTGGGGTGCATTTGTATTCAGCCCCCCTTTACTCTGATACCTCTAACTAAAATCTAGTGGAACCAATTGCCTTCATAAGTCACCTACTTAGTAGAGTCCACCTGTGTGTATTCTAATCTCAGTATAAATACAGCTGTTCTGTGAAGCCCTCATAGGTTTGTAAGAGAACCTTAGTGAACAAATAGCATTTTTGAAAGCAGCGGCAAGCCTGCTGATCTCGACGGAGGAAATCTGGCAGGAGCTTTTGCCCCTCCAGGTTCCCTCGTCATCTCTTCTCGTGATAAAGTAATACAAACGAAATTGTTATACAGATCCTACTTTACTCCATGCTTACTATTTAAACTGAATAGATTGCCCTCTGCATTGGGCTCTCGTTGCGGCATGGCTGATGGCACGTTCTTTCATTTAATGTGGGAGTGTGCTCCGATCAGGCAGTTCTGGTCGGAGGTCACGGCCTTCATTAGTTCATTGACACAATTACCTAATGTATGTAATCCTCTAAGGTGTTTACTAGGCTATATAGATGATGATAGTATTGTTTTATGCTAAGAAAGCAATAACCTTCCATTGGAAGTCTCCATCCTTACCCACTATTGCCTTCTGGCTCACAAATATTAACCATGCTGTATCATTATACAAACTGACATATGAGGCTAGAGGGTGTCCGAAAAAATTCAGGAAGGTTTGGGGCTACTGGGTTGATTCTGAGAGCTCCGTCTCTCCTGCTCCTTAAAAATGTGACTGAATATTGTCTTCCTGATATATGCCAACTGTTTACCAGCTTTCTAAAATACATTTTTTGCACTGTACTGGATTGGGCGATGTTCGCTCCACGAGTATCTGTTTGTTGTCTATTGTATGTCTTGCTTTGAAAAAAAAACGTAATAAAAATTGACCTTTAAAAAAAAAAAGCCTGCTGATCTCACAGGTTTTCCAATCCGACAGAACACCGCTGCTTTCAAACAGTCAGTCAGAATTGTAAATACTGTATTTCACGATATAAGCGGAGTTTACTGAAATAAAAGATACTAAAATGACCTGGCCCTCCTTCTTAGTATCACTCTGCGCTTATGGAAAAAAACTCTAAAGAAACAAGTGCTGGAATAAAACGTAAATACTGACAGCAGCTGCTTAAAAATCAAACATCAAAAATCAAAAATCAAACGTAAATCAAACGTAAATGCAATGTAAAGTAAACACAGTCTTAAAAAACTTATATTAAAAGTTCAGAGTAAAACTGTAGCAGTGCTACGGACAAATGTTCATATGTGCGTCTTCTATATAATTATCATATAGGTGGTGTGGATAGTGAACAGTGAGTCTGGTTATAAGAGATTCCAATCCTAGTTCCAGTGCTTCTTTCACCCAGGTGTAATTCACCACGTGGGGGGAAAAAAGTCCCCTTAGGGGCAGTACAATTCGGATCTTCACGATGGATTATTTCCGCCCACAATAGGGTATGACGCGGTTCCCCGAGTGCGCATGCGTGATGACGCGTGCGCGTGAGGGTTCCCGACGTCAACCAATGGGCGGTACGTCTGGGTTATTTAATCCGGGTGCTGTGGTGGCTGGTCACGCCCTCAGAAGAAGTCAGGAAGTGACGAAACGTCAGGGAGTGACCAGTATACCCAGCAAACCGGAAGTGACCTCTTTTGCGCTCCACAGCCTGCCTAACCAGGAAGACGCCAGAAAGGAACAACAGACTGGCGCTCATCAGGGGCAAGTTACCAGCGCTTAAAGCGCTCACATTTAAACGGCTGTTTTTTGATGTTTTAGGGTACGCGCATATTGTAAGGGGGTACTAAGGGGATTGTTACAATAAAATTTTCCATACAGTACTACCCTATGTGGATTTGTTCTTTTCCCTCACTTATGTTAGCGGCACCTTAAACACAGGATTGTGGCAAAGAAGAAAGTTAGATTGATGAAGGATGGTTTATTTATGCCTATATTGATTTAATATCTGGTGAGTACATCCCCATAAGGGGACTTTTTCCCCCCATGCGGTGAATTACACCTTGGTGAAAGAAGCACTGGAACTAGGATTGGAATCTCTTATAACCAGACTCACTGTTCACTATCCACACCACCTATATGATAATTATATAGAAGACGCACATATGAACATTTGTCCGTAGCGCTGCTACAGTTTTACTCTGAACTTTTAATATACGTTTTTTAAGACTGTGTTTACTTTATATTGCATTTATGTTTGATTTTTAAGCAGCTGCTGTCAGTATTTACGTTTTATTCCAGCACTTGTTTCTTTAGAGTTTTTTTCCATAAGCGCAGAGTGATACTAAGAAGGAGGGCCAGGTCATTTTAGTATCTTTTATTTCATTTTATTTCCACATATTTTACTCCGCAGCAATGGATGCTCTAAGATTTTTAAGTAATAGGAATATTAATCTAGATGCAATATTTTCTGATAGTGAACCCACTGCCACTCAGGTGAATTATAATGGAGCCATGGCAATGTTGGGGAACATTTTAGAAAAACAAGTGAGGACATGGTGGGACAAATGTACCCTAGAGCAGTATATAAAAGAAAAAATTATCATCCGCAGCCTAAGATGGGAAGTTGTTCCCCCAAGATGGGCTGGATGATCCAGGCCCCATACAAGAATGGTTCGATTTTTTCAATGGGGTAGGTTTTAAATTGCAAGAACTGATCCTACAAAGAAAAAAATGTAAAATGATCATCCTGGAGAATAAAATTAATGCATTGCAACAACAGCTAGACCCTATTAAAGACACTCAGCCCATTATTGACTTTAATGTCAGAACTAACAGAAGACTTGAGAAAGTAGACAAAGACACCCAGAAAAAGAAAATAAAGAAATATCACAGAGATATGGGAGATTTTAAGACCAACAGCATTTATGCTTGGCAACAAACCCTCCCTGAAAATGTGAATTTAATAGAAAAACCCAGATCGACTGAGCCCTTGATCAATCAAGCCATAACAACACTGATGGATAGAGTACGAGGCTTTATAAGTGACAATGAAATTTAATTTAATTCACCCGCAAATTTTTCCACCCCAATTCCAATAACAAAAAAGGGGAAAATGAGAGGAGGAGGTGGGAAAAGTAATCAGGTGAACAACCAACAATTCAATAATCATCCGCACACACCATATCAAGTGCCAACTCAAAATAAATTTCAACCATTAGAGCAACACAACAATTATCCACCACCCCATCCTTTTTTAGGGAGAGGAGGGGGAGGTCAGAGAAGGGGTCGGGGCTTCCCACCACGCTGAGGAAAACCACAGTACCCTCCAACATATCCGAGAGACCAAGAATGGAGAGACCCCCAGCCTCAGAACCAGTGGACCAGAGAACAGACCCCATACACACATCAAAGGAATATAGATCCAGAGGATGCAGGGCAGGAAGGAAGGTCCAGAAAAAGAAGGAGAAACCACTAAACAACGGTATATATAACTTAAGTCCAGTGGTGCTAACGCACAAAGAGGTGAATATTCTCAATATGGGCCTCAAATGTGGAATGAAGCAGCCAGTAAACAAATTTAATGTATACATTGATGTACACAAATATATTAAAAAGCTAAATATAAAGAAACATTTCGTAGGATTGAATACACGAAATATGATCACCAACACGAACCCCCAGGGGATTGTAAACAGTGGATTAAAAAACAAATCACTGTTCAACCCATTGAATAACCCTAACCACCAAGTGGAGGTTTTTAAGGGTCTAATCATACGTGACCTACATCAACTGGTACCCAAAAAGAACACAAGCCTGAAACATATTCAGGAAGGGATCGATGCACTTGAAAAAAGAAAAGACATTATCATCAGGCCAGCTGACAATGGGGGTGGAGTCGTTATACTAACGAAAGAAATGTACCATACACAGATCACAGAGATGCTAGCTGATGAAATAACGTATAAAGTCTTAGACTGTGACCCAACACAAGCCTTTAGAAATCAGCTAACAATACTAGCAGGAATAGGTACTAAGTTGGAAGTACTATAGGATAAAGAAAGGCATTATCTAGTACTGGCCAGTAGCAAAATCCCTACGATCTACACTCTACCGAAAATTCATAAAGACTCCACCAACACTCCGCCTAGACCTATTGTAAACAGCATAGATTCCACTGCATCGAGAATGGGACAATACCTAGACACATCTTTGCAAAAAAGTGTGACAATGACACAAGCATACCTGAGAGACACCAAGGACTTTCTGAATTGTCTACAAAATGTCAAAATAACTGAAAACCAAGATATTCTACTGGTAACAGCGGATGTGTCCTCCCTCTACTCAATCATCCAACATGATGACGCCTTATTGGCCCTAAATTGAGCCCTGAGTAAGAGGGAGGACCTACCCCATAACCAAAAAGTATTCATTGGCCATGCCCTGGACTACTGCCTCTCGCACAACTACTTTTGGTACGCCAATAAATTTTATTTGCAACAAAGGGGCATTGCGATGGGGGCCAAATTTGCCCCCAGCATTGCAAACCTTTTTATGGTAGAATGGGAGGACAAAGTGATTTTTAAAGACAGAACAGCTGAGCTCATTTTTTATAAACGTTTTATAGATGACCTGTTTTTAATTTGGGCTGGTCCGGTAGAGTCACTACAAGAATTTTTAAAGGTTTTAAACATGAATAATAACAATATCAGACTGACCACTGAATGGCATAGAGAAACGATTAATTTCCTTGATGTCACTGTCTACCGTCAAAACCTGGAGTTTGGCACTAAGGTCTTTTTTAAACCAACAGACAGAAATAGTTACCTCCCAACTACAAGTGGACACCACCCACAATGGCTAAAGAATATACCAAAAGGCCAAATCATGCGAGTAAAACGCAATTGTTCTGATAATAACAATTTCTTTACACAAGCAAAAGTCCTCACAGACAGATTTGTAGCAAAAGGTTATGCACCAGAAGCCCTTCAGAAAATTGTAGAAGAGGTGTCACTAGTACCCAGGGAAACATGCTTACAACTGAAACCCAAACCAATACTAGGAGGAATTTCTAGAGTTGTTTAACGTGTATCTTTCCAGAGGGTGACACTCCGGATACACTAGTATAAATATGCCACCGTCCCGATATACATGAATTTACTAAACTGCTAACTAAGGGTTGGACTTTAAAGGCATACAAGGTAGGTAAAGGTAAAAAACTAGAGGTTTATTAATATACAGAAAATTGGGTATGGAATTGAGATATGAAGCCCCATTCTTTTGAGTTGGTTCCTCCTAGTATTGGTTGGACTTTAAAGGCATACAAGGTAGGTAAAGGTAAAAATCTTTGAAACATAAAACAATCATAACAATCATACAATCATAAAATATCAATTTCATTGATCAATTATTATGGCTGGACCATGTGGTTTATCAGTAGGTTTCTCATACTACAATACATTCTCCTTATGGTGACTCAGCTGAGTATAATAAACAATAGAGAGAGACTGTGACTTTACAATTATAAACCAGATAACCATCAAATGGATCCAGAGGAGATGGAGAACTTGCTCGAAATGTTGCGCGTTATTGTAAACGCTTCCTCACGAGCATAATTTATATATTTCTATAAGGTATACAGAAAAAACATAATAAATGATTACATAAAGCCTAAAATATAAAACACATTTCTTAGCATACAACACTTTATTGCATAGATTGTTGGCATTTCAATGATACACAGTTCAATTGGTTCCGTAGTTCAAACACTAATCCCTCCCCTCCAAAAATATTTATAGGAACCACACCCATATGGTGTGGATAGCTTAAATCCCAATATTTGTAACTATGCAATATGAGGTAGATACACCTATGTCGCACTTAAATAGTGAGGCAGGTATCTACATATATGGACTATATCGTTATATCACAAATTGAAAGTATATTTATCATATGTACTTACTTCAAAATTAGCATATATTGAGCCAATGTTTGGCCGGTCACGCGTCTACCTCTACGGTGGCAGTGAATAACCACTATATGCCCCATCAAGGAGATAGTATCTGTAGGTAGTAATAATACAAATTTACTTATTTGTATATATATATATATATATATATATATATATTGTGGGGGGGTTAGCTCGGCAGCGGGTGTGTGTGTGATCCCCTGGATGGGCTCCCCACACAAAAACAGGCCCAGCAGACGGAGGTTGTGGTTTTCAAGATCAAAAAGGTGCGGTTTATTTCTCTATTTACAGTGACAAAAAAACACAGCAAAGCAAAAAGAAACATAAACAAAATAAACCCTGGTCAGCTTGACCTCTGACTAAACATGCAGGTTTCCTAACTAACAACTGGGATCAGCCTGGTGCTGTCCTAGTCCCTAAGTCCCTGGTTTAGTAAATGTCCAAACAAATAGCCACACAGGCTTTGTCTCACCGCACAGGGGTTCACTCTCCCTAGACAGTCCACACAGGTCTGGTTCCAGGCATGAGCAAACACCTAATGAAGCTGGGAGTTTTTATAGAGGCCTTAAACGAGCTGACAAGCTTCAGCTGGTCTCATCAACTCCCCGCCTGCACGACGCCCAGCACTCTCCCTAGAGGTATGAATCATCCATGAGCCCACTAGCCTCAGCTGGGCTTCATCAACTCCCTCCCTAGTTGTATAAGTCGGCATAAAGCCTGAATCTGGGAGAAATATATCTACCCCCCTGGATGCAACCAGGTGACTTTACCTTCCTGCTGTCACATACCCCCCCTCTTGTTTTAACCTTGGGGTTGGAACACCAGCAATCAGGCATTCATGTACTCGAGACAAAGCATCCACATTCCCCATTTGAACGCCAGGGCGATGCTTTACTGTGAAGTTGAATTCCTGTAGGGCCAGGAACCACCTATTCACTCTTCTATTTGTCTCCTTGTTTTGAGCCATCCACTTTAACGGAGCGTGATCCGTAACCATGTCAAAGTGCCTACCTAGCAGATAGTACCGAAGGGAATCTAGAGCCCACTTCACCGCTAAACACTCCTTTTCAACCGTGGCGTAATTTACCTCATGGGACTTCAACTTCCTGCTGAGGTAAATGACTGGGTGCTCTTCCCCGTTCCAGACCTGGGACAATACTGCTCCTAACCCCACATCTGACGCATCACTTTGTACGACAAAGTCTTTAGAGAAGTCGGGTGAGTACAACACTGGCTGGCTACATAAGGCTTGTTTCAAGAATTGGAATGCTGCCTCAGCCTCGGGGGTTCATTTAATCATGGCCGACCCTTTCCCTTTCGTCAGGTTGGTTAGGGGCACAGCCTTAGAAGCAAAGTGGGGAATGAAGCGCCGATAATAACCCGCGATTCCCAGAAAGGCTTGTACCTGCTTCTTGCTGTTGGGACGTGGCCAACTTTGGATGGCCTCGACTTTGTTGAGTTGGGGTTTTATTACTCCCCTGCCAATGGTGTACCCAAGATATTTGGCCTCCTCCTGCCCAATGGTACACTTCTTGGGGTTAGCCGTAAACCCCGCTTCCCGGATAGAGTCTAGGACTGCTTGCACTTTTGGCAGATGTGAGGCCCAATCTGTGCTATGGACAATTACGTCATCCAGGTAAGCCGCAGCATACTTCCGATGGGGCCTCAGTATCTGGTCCATTTTCCGCTGGAATGTGGCCGGCGCATTCTGTAACCCGAACGGCATTCTCTTATATTGGAACGCCCCGTCTGGGGTTACAAATGCGGTTTTCTTATTGGCCGACTTGGCCAGGGGAATTTGCCAATACCCTTTTGTGAGGTCAAGAGTCGTCATGTATCGGGCTGTTCCCAGCCGGTCGATCAACTCATCTATACGTGGCATGGGGTAGGTGTCAAATTTTGTAACTTTGTTCAACTGACGAAAATCGTTACAAAATCGCCAGCTCCCATCCGGTTTAGGCACCAACACAATGGGACTAGACCAATCACTTTGGGACTCCTCTATCACCCCTAAGTTCAGCATTTTCTGTACTTCCTCCCGTATTGCCTCCCGTCGGGCCTCTGGGATCCGATAGGGTTTTAACTTCACCCTTTCACCGGGCGGGGTAATAATATCATGCTCTACCCCAGATGTTTGTCCCGGCAGCTCAGAGAACACCTCCTTGTTGCGAAGCACAAACTCCTTCACCTCCTGTTGTTGGGGTTGTGACAAGGTGGCCTTCTATTCCAACCTCCGGAATCACGCAACCAGTTTGAGCTGGTGACCAAGTTTCTGCGACTAGGGACTCTCTATCCCTCCAGGCTTTCAACAGATTAACGTGATAGATCTGTTCGGGCTTTCGCCTTCCTGGTTGTCTGACCTTGTAATTCACTTCGCTCACTTTTTCCATTATCTCGTAGGGGCCTTGCCATTTGGCAAGGAATTTACTTTCAACCGTAGGGACAAGTACCAATATCCTATCCCCCGGGGAAAAGGTACGGGTCTTGGCTCCACGGTTGTACACTCTCTGCTGTGCCAACTGCGCTTGGGCCAAATGTTCCTTCACGATGGGCATTACCTGTGCAATTCGATCTTGCATCAGGGCGACATGCTCAATCACACTCCTGTGGGGAGAACTCTCACTTTCCCAAGTTTCCTTGGCAATATCCAACAGTCCTCTTGGGTGTCACCCATACAGTAACTCAAAGGGGGAGAATCCCGTAGAGGATTGGGGCACCTCCCTAATAGCAAACATCAAATAAGGAAGTAGACAGTCCCAATCCTTTCCATCTCTATCCACCACTTTCTTCAACATTTGTTTTAGGGTTTTGTTGAATCTTTCAACCAGCCCATCGGTTTGGGGGTGATACACAGACGTACGCAATTGCGTCACTTTGAACAATTTACACAGCTCTTTCATAACCCGGGACATAAAGGGTGTACCTTGGTCCGTAAGCAGTTCTTTACAAATACCCACCCGGCTAAAAACAAGAGATAGCTCTTTGGCTATGGTTTTGGCCGAGGTATTTCGGAGAGGGATCGCTTCTGGATAACGGGTGGCATAGTCCATTATAACTAATATGTACTGGTGCCCCCTAGCGGACTTGATTATAGGACCTACCAAATCCATTGCGACCCTCTCAAACGGGACCTCAATGATGGGTAGAGGGACCAGCGGGCTACGGAAATGTGGCATCGGGGCCGACCTCTGACACACAGGGCAGGAGGAACAATAATTTTCTATGTCCTTCATCACCCCAGGCCAATAGAATCTCTGTAATACCCTCTCTCGGGTTTTCTCTGTCCCCAGATGACCTCCAAGAATGTGCCCATGGGCCAACTCCAACACCAACTTCCTGTAAGGTTTGGGCACCACAAGCTGCTCAACGGTTTCTTCTGCCCTTTTTGCCACCCGATACAGTAGGTCCTTCTCTACGCTGAAGTATGGGTAAGTGCAGGTATTATCTGGGTTCACTAACTCGCCATCTATTTCCACTACGTTTTCCCGTGCCTTTATTAGGGCGGGGTCTTTTAACTGTTCTGTGGCAAAATTTTCCCTGTGAACCTCAAGATCAGAAAACTCCACAGACGGTAGGTTTTCGTCTGAGGAGGTGGGCTCCTCTCCAGTTTCTTGAGTCTCGCCTGCCAATACTGACAAGGGAAATTCTGGAGAGTCCTCACCACTCTCAGAGGAGTTCTGGCTATCACCTTCCTGGTACATAGGGGCACCAGTGGGGGGCTCAGGATCATCCCACAGTTCCCAGAACTTCGGAAAATCCCTTCCCACAATGGCATCATGCGGTAATTGAGATACTAACCCCACTGGATGAGAGAGGGTACCTTTGGGGGTCTTGAAACACACTGTAGTCACTGGATACTCTCGGGTGTCCCCATGCACACAAATAACAGCTACCTTGCTATTCCCAGAGACCTCTGTTTTAACTAATTCAGCCTTTATCAGGGTCACAAGGCTACCTGAATCCAGTAATACCACAACATTTCTACCATTAATACACATTTTGCATAAATGTTTCTCAGTTCCCCGAATGGCAGTGCATGCGACTGTCGCACACAGCGACTGACGTCTGTCCGTCAGAAAGTCACATTGCATGGGTTCCTCCACAACCGGGCAATTTGCTGCAATATGTCCCGCTTGCCGGCAGCGGTAGCAAACAATCCATTTGGCTGCCTCTTGAGCCCCTGACTTCCCAGGCTGTTCTCGCCAAACTTTGGGTAGAGCTCCCACCCTCTCACTCTCTCCACCCTCACCCCTTGGAATCCTCTTATCCGCCCCTGGGGATGGTCTGGTCTTAGGGTGGAAAGTCCGAGAGTCTCTGGAAGAGGCCGTCAGGTTCTCTGTAGCCAAGTATTTCTCTACACGATCCACAAGACCACCGGCCGTCTCTGGGTCTCCATGGCTTACCCACTTTTGGATGGCAGTAGGAAGAGCTCTCAAAAACCGATCCATTACAACACGTTCCACAATCTCTGGTGCGGACAAAGTCTCTGGCTGTAGCCACTTCCTGCTCAGGTGAATGAGATCATACATTTGAGACCTGGGGGGTTTTCCAAGCTGGAAAGTCCAGTTATGCACACGCTGAGCCCGGACAGCCAGGGTGACACCCAGCCTTGCCAATATTTCAGCTTTTAGCATCACATAGTCTTTTGCTTGGTCAGGCTCTAGGTCATAGTAAGCCTTCTGCGATTCACCAGTTAACAGAGGAGCCACCAGTCCAGCCCACTGCTCCTCAGGCCACTTTTCTCTTTCAGCAGTCCTTTCAAATGTGGTCAAAAATACCTCTGGATCATCCTCTCCAGTCATTTTTGTCAATAAACGACTCACCCCAAAGGACGCGGTATTAGTGGGACGGCTTTCCTCACTGGTCTGCGGACGTTGCTGCATTACTGCTTCCATTTGTTGTAGTCTCTGCTCTTGCTTCTGTAACAGGTCTATGAAGCGGGCCTCAGATTGCTGCTGGGCTTGTTGCTGAGCTTCCAGACTCTGTTGGTGAGCTTGCTGCTGGGCTGCAAGGCTCTGTTGATGAGCTTGCTGCTGGGCTGCGAAGCTCTGTTGTTGAGCTGCAAGGCTCTTTTGCAAACCTGCATTTGTCTGCTGTTGATTGGCATTTGCTAGAGCCAGCTGTTTCAGTATCTCCTCCATGCTGGCTTAAAAAAAAACTGCCACTGGTTCTCCACCAACTGTGGGGGGGTTAGCTCGGCAGCGGGTGTGTGTGTGATCCCCTGGATGGGCTCCCCACACAAAAACAGGCCCAGCAGACGGAGGTTGTGGTTTTCAAGATCAAAAAGGTGCGGTTTATTTCTCTATTTACAGTGACAAAAAAACACAGCAAAGCAAAAAGAAACATAAACAAAATAAACCCTGGTCAGCTTGACCTCTGACTAAACATGCAGGTTTCCTAACTAACAACTGGGATCAGCCTGGTGCTGTCCTAGTCCCTAAGTCCCTGGTTTAGTAAATGTCCAAACAAATAGCCACACAGGCTTTGTCTCACCGCACAGGGGTTCACTCTCCCTAGACAGTCCACACAGGTCTGGTTCCAGGCATGAGCAAACACCTAATGAAGCTGGGAGTTTTTATAGAGGCCTTAAACGAGCTGACAAGCTTCAGCTGGTCTCATCAACTCCCTGCCTGCACGACGCCCAGCACTCTCCCTAGAGGTATGAATAATCCATGAGCCCACTAGCCTCAGCTGGGCTTCATCAACTCCCTCCCTAGTTGTATAAGTCGGCATAAAGCCTGAATCTGGGAGAAATATATCTACCCCCCTGGATGCAACCAGGTGACTTTACCTTCCTGCTGTCACAATATATATAGGTAATTGCATATATACTAACTTCTCTTGAATTATCTATCTAGGTCCACCTTGTATGGACCAAAATGGATAGTCTGGTGACAAGATGAAAGAGAAAAAAAAGAAAAAAAGAGAAAGGGGGGAGTAAAAATCACAAGAAATAACAGTTGGGGGTTGTTAGAGGAGAGTGGAGAGGCTGGCCATTTGGACAGTATTATTTGACTTGAGCCATTTAGGCTACCCAGTCAATTATGTGACTCAATAAATATGTAAATCACACCAGACCAATATCATGATATGGGTGATGATATGTAAATTACTAATAGTATATATCCCATACATTTTATAAAGGACCAGGAAAAAAGGGGGCAAAGAAGGAGCTCACCGCGTTGATATATTAAAGGTAATTTGATAGAACGATCGATGCTGGTAAGCAGGGAGTCAGTAAAGTACACTCGGGCCAATCCGGAATAGGTCGGTTACTTGTATATTGTAGTAGTGAACATCAAATCCAAGGTTTGACAGACTAGTTTAAAGTCTCCAATGTATGGTCATTATATCACCCATTCAAATTGATAGGGGTGAAGTTGGACCTATATAGAAAAGTATACAGACAAGGAATTAGTCCATATTATTGCTGGGGGTATTCAGTTATGAGTCCCAATAGTTGGTTCCTAACTTTACCTTAATTCCGGATGATGGTCAGAGATGGCAGGTGTATTAATGCTCGGTAACGGACCGTCTATGTGTTGTGTGCGGCATCTTCCCGATTATAAAGGCACCTCCGCCGGAAGTGCGCCGCCGTCACCCGGAAGTAATGGCGCACGTACGTGCGTGGTGTCAGCGTTTAGATATACATATGCCGTGAACGCGGCGGGCGGAAGCTTATGTGAGGGAGGTGGTTCCACTCCATAGTGTGTCTCCGCAGCCCCAATCAGACAAATTTCCGGTATATTGCTAAATGTTTGCGATACAAAAATGATTCACTTTCAAAACTGGATGGTATATATAATATTGTAGAAATACTGGGAGGCTGGATCAGAGCGTGAACCACACGAAGCAACGGAACTGAGACCATACGACGGCCAACAAAAAATAAAAATAAAAAATACATTTTTTTTTAAATGTCACTAAACATTTTATCTAATTAAAATCTGGGTGTGAACTAAACACACATATAGAACATTGGCATATATTTATAGTCAATTTTAGCTTGTGCAATTGACACATAACCTTGCATTTATATTTCAGGCAATTACATCATATTACATAGGTAGGTATATTTAACTATACAATAGTTGCAAACTAGAAAGGCAAATTTACAAGACTCAATTGGAGATTGTATAGGTGTTATAGCATTGATGCATAATGCACATTCCCATCCACTAGAAAAGAGTGGAAAACAGAATAAACATAAGATTAAAAGAAAAAGAATCAGTTGAGGGGGAAAAAACATCACATGAGTGACAAGTTCGATATATTATATTTTGAATGGGTATATAATTTCCTACTTTTTTGGGGGCATGAACCATAGAGGAGGAAATGGGAGATTGTAGATGGTATAGATGTCAGTCAGTGTCAGAGCGTCCGAAAACCCATATTTATGTTATATGATATTAAAGGTAAATATTAAGGGAGTGGTTATTTAAAGACCATAATTAGGTCAAAACCAGTGTTAAAAAGTGTATATATTTTAAAAAGTGAGTTCATCCATACTAGATGTAAAAAAGATAAATAAATCATAAATTACTCAGTGTGCCCAACATATCAATATGGCTAAGTAGCAACAGTGCATTAACTGTGAAAGAATTATATAAGGGAAATTAAAGTGTGTTATGAAATAATCATAATAGGTGAATATGGTATATTTAGTTTTCAGGCGGTCTGACAGTGAGAGGCATATAGTCATACATATTATGATTATTTACAAGAAAGGTTTGTAAGATATATTCTCATTCAAACCGGGGGACTGGATCGCATTCAGTCGTTCGATCCATAGTGTCTCCCTCTGGAGTATTAATTTGTCCCATTCTCCTCCCCTAGGGTTTTGGGGGATCACGGCCAGTACAATAAATGATACACACGGGGTGTCAAATCTATGGTAAAGATCAAGATGCCTACTAATAGGAGTGAGCATCTTGCCACCACTTGAATAGTATAGGTGGTCATTTTTCTCTGTCTAAATTGTCTGGCCGTTTTCCCCACGTAGAAACATCCGCATTTGCATGTCATCAAATAGACTATGCCTTTTGTAGAGCAGTTTGCGGAGAATCTAGGTTTGAATATTTCCCCATTTGGGAGTGTAGTATGGGTTGCTGGTAGGACCCATTTACAAAATGAGCAACTGCCACATCTAGTGGTTCCTAGGGGTGGTTGGACCACTATGTTGGCTGGTTTGGTATAATGACTTCGGATTAGTCTATCACAAAGTGATGTAGCCCTTCTAAATACAACTTGTGGGTATTGACCCACGTATTTACTTAGGGTTGGGTCTTCCCTAAGGAGATGCCAGTGGGTTTTGAGCATAGTTCGGATATCCTCAGATTGAGAGGAAAATTGCGACAACCCTTCATCAGAAAAGATGTCCCTCTCCCACCCCCCCAGGTACAGGTTTGCGTAGGCCGGCGCACAGCAAGTGCCCATGGCCACGCCCTGTACCTTTTCTGATGAAGGGTTGTCGCAATTTACTGATCGCATCCTTTGTTGGATGTGATACATTGATGATATATTTTTGATCTGGACGGAGGACCGTAATACCCTTGACAAATTCATTTCTAAACTTAATGTCAACAAATACAACCTCAAATTTACCTTTAGTTGTGATACTAAAAAAAACAATTTCCTTGATTTAACCATCTTTAGAAATGAAGACGAATCTTTGGCGACCGACTTGTATCGGAAGGATACAGCAGGAAACACTCTGCCGCATGCGGCTAGTGCACATTCTCCAGCACTTATTCGAAGTATTCCTTATGCGCAGTATATTCGTCTACGACGAAACTGCTCGTCCCTTAGCAACTTTCAGCGACAAGCTAAACAGTTACAAATACGCCTCCGGGCTCGGGGATACAGTAAAACTCTGTTGCGCCAAGCGTATAATAAGGCCGTAAATCAAACCAGAAACATGTTACTGTTTAAAAAGAGACCCCTTCCCCCTACCCAAACGGTTAAATTAATAACTAAATTTTCCTCTCAATCTGAGGATATCCGAACCATCTCAAAACCCACTGGCATCTCCTTAGGGAAGACCCAACCCTAAGTAAATACGTGGGTCAATACCCACAAGTTGTATTTAGAAGGGCTACATCACTTCGTGATAGACTAATCCGAAGTCATTATACCAAACCAGCCAACATAGTGGTCCAACCACCCCTAGGAACCACTAGATGTGGCAGGTGCTCATTTTGTAAATGGGTCCTACCAGCAACCCATACTACACTCCCGAATGGGGGAATATTCAAACCTAGATTCTCCGCAAACTGCTCTACAAAAGGCATAGTCTATTTGATGACATGCAAATGCGGATGTTTCTACGTGGGGAAAACGGCCAGACAATTTAGACAGAGAATAAATGACCACCTATACTATTCAAGTGGTGGCAAGATGCTCACTCCTATTAGTAGGCATCTTGATCTTTACCATAGATTTGACACCTCGTGTGTATCATTTATTGTACTGGCCGTGATCCCCCAAAACCCTAGGGGAGGAGAATGGGACAAATTAATACTCCAGAGGGAGACACTATGGATCGAACGACTGAATGCGATCCAGTCCCCCGGTTTGAATGAGAATATATCTTACAAACCTTTCTTGTAAATAGTCATAATATGTATGACTATATGCCTCTCACTGTCAGACCGCCTGAAAACTAAATATACCATATTCACCTATTATGATTATTTCATAACACACTTTAAATTCCCTTATATAATTCTTTCACAGTTAATGCACTGTTGCTACTTAGCCATATGTTGGGCACACTGAGTAATTTATGATGTATTTATCTTTATTACATCTAGTATGGATGAACTCACTTTTTAAAATATATACACTTTTTAACACTGGTTTTGACCTAATTATGGTCTTTAAATAACCACTCCCTTAATATTTACCTTTAATATCATATAACATAAATATGGGTTTTCGGACGCTCTGACACTGACTGACATCTATACCATCTACAATCACCCATTTCCTCCTCTATGGTTCATGCCCCCAAAAAAGTAGGAAATTATATACCCATTCAAAATATAATATATCGAACTTGTCACTCATGTGATGTTTTTTCCCCCTCAACTGATTCTTTTTCTTTTAATCTTATGTTTATTCTGTTTTCCACTCTTTTCTAGTGGATGGGAATGTGCATTATGCATCAATGCTATAACACCTATACAATCTCCAATTGAGTCTTGTAAATTTGCCTTTCTAGTTTGCAACTATTGTATAGTTAAATATACCTACCTATGTAATATGATGTAATTGCCTGAAATATAAATGCAAGGTTATGTGGCAATTGCACAAGCTAAAATTGACTATAAATATATGCAAATGTTCTATATGTGTGTTTAGTTCACACCCAGATTTTAATTAGATAAAATGTTTAGTGACATTTTTCAAAAAAAATTATTTTTTATTTTTATTTTTTGTTGGCCGTCATATGGTCTCAGTTCCGTTGCTTCGTGTGGTTCACGCTCTGATCCAGCCTCCCAGTATTTCTACAATATTATATATACCATCCAGTTTTGAAAGTGAATCATTTTTGTATCACAAATGTAGCGGCCTCACCCCGTCCTCTTTAGCTAGGGGTACGTCACGCGACAGAGTGAGGTGCGCTACGGCCCATGTCCTCCCCATAACTGTGGGTGAGGTGAAGGCCAATACCTGATGTTTCCTCGGGCCGGTGTGTCCTGGGCTTGTACCGAGTCTTTTGATCAGAAACCACCAAACCACCCTTTGCTCCCATTAACAGAGTCCATACACCGATCACAGTCCAACTGTTGGTTTATTTCGTATCTCCACATACAGGCAATGCGATGGCATGATACGGTGGGATGAGCAGGTCGAGGCACTATACTGATCTGGGTCCCTACACCCCCTGTGCTATGACCAAGGGTTGTAGGAGTATTGACATGAATACCTCCGTTGCGTTGCGGCCCCTATCAGGGGAAGATGTCCTCCAAGGGAGTTACCGAAGGCCCATCCGTCACCGGGTTGACACTACACCGGGTCTTCGAACGAGTGACCTCCCCAGCCTCCTCACCTCAGATGCGGGTCCCCTCGCAAGGGGCGCCCTGGAACCACTTCACCCTTGCGGGACCCGGTCAAAGTCACCGGGCCCCAGGCCTCCTCAATAGTACCTCACCCCAGGCTGAAGGTGCCTGGGATGGAACCCCAACTTCATCCCGGCCAGGCCTAGGGCACCTAGGCCGGGAACCTTGAATCGCCCGCACCCAGGTTGAAGGTGCCTGGGTGCGTGAAGAGATGATCCCCGAAGACAGACCTCGTGGCGAGGGCGTCTCCCCCTTTTATCTCCTCCCGTCGATACCACGGCGGGTTCCCCGCCCCAGCCGTACCATCTCCAGGAAGGGACAAAGAAGGGTAGCACTGTGGAAGTGATTCTACCTGAAGCCTGTAGGTACTCCGCCACCCACAGGCAAAGGAGAATATTGCACCACCCAATCCTCCACGAATAACAAAAAGGGGTCTAAACCCTGCCATAATTACACACCTGGGTCACACTACCCCCAGGTGTATCCCACTAACTTTGAAGACCCCGCTACACAAACATTTAGCAATATACCGAAAATTCGTCTGATTGGGGCTGCGAAGACACACTATGGAGTGGAACCACCTCCCTCACATAAGCTTCCGCCCGCCGCATTCACGGCATATGTATATCTAAACGCTGACACCACGCACGGACGTGCGCCATTACTTCCGGGTGACGGCGGCGCACTTCCGGCGGAGGTGCCTTTATAATCAGGAAGACGCCGCACACAACACATAGACGGTCCGTTACCGAGCATTAATACACCTGCCATCTCTGACCATCATCCGGAATTAAGGTAAAGTTAGGAACCAACTATTGGGACTCATAACTGAATACCCCCAGCAATTATATGGACTAATTCCTTGTCTGTATACTTGTCTATATAGGTCCAACTTCACCCCTATCAATTTGAATGGGTGATATAATGACCATACATTGGAGACTTTAAACCAGTCTGTCAAACCTTGGATTTGATGTTCACTACTACAATATACAAGTAACCGACCTATTCCGGATTGGCCCGAGTGTACTTTACAGACTCCCTGCTTACCAGCATCGATCGTTCTATCAAATTACCTTTAATATATCAACACAGTGAGCTCCTTCTTTGCCCCCTTTTTTCCTGGTCCTTTATAAAATGTATGGGATATATACTATTAGTAATTTACATATCATCACCCATATCATGATATTGGTCTGGTGTGATTTACATATTTATTGAGTCACATAATTGACTGGGTAGCCTAAATGGCTCAAGTCAAATAATACTGTCCTAAATGGCCAGCCTCTCCACTCTCCTCTAACAACCCCCAACTGTTATTTCTTGTGATTTTTACTCCCCCCTTTCTCTTTTTTTCTTTTTTTTTTCCTCTTTAATCTTGTCACCAGACTATCCATTTTGGTCCATACAAGGTGGGCCTAGATAGCTAATTCAAGAGAAGTTAGTATATATGCAATTACCTATATATATATATATATATACAAATAAGTAAATTTGTATTATTACTACTTACAGATACTATCTCCTTGATGGGGCATATAGTGGTTATTCACTGCCACCATAGAAGTAGACGCGTGACCGGCCAAACATTGGCTCAATATATGCTAATTTTGAAGTAAGTACATATGATAAATATACTTTCAATTTGTGATATAACGATATAGTCCATATATGTAGATACCTGCCTCACTATTTAAGTGCGACATAGGTGTATCTACCTCATATTGCATAGTTACAAATATTGGGATTTAAGCTATCCACACCATATGGGTGTGGTTCCTATAGATATTTTTGAAGGGGAGGGATTAGTGTTTGAACTATGGAACCAATTGAACTGTGTATCATTGAAATGCCAACAATCTATGCAATAAAGTGTTGTATGCTAAGAAATGTGTTTTATATTTTAAGCTTTATGTAATCATTTATTATGTTTTTTCTGTATACCTTATAGAAATATATACAGGTCCTTCTCAAAAAATTAGCATATTGTGATAAAGTTCATTATTTTCTGTAATGTACTGATAAACATTAGACTTTCGTATATTTTAGATTCATTACACACAACTGAAGTAGTTCAAGCCTTTTCTTGTTTTAATATTGATGATTTTGGCATACAGCTCATGACAACCCAAAATTCCTATCTCAAAAAATTAGCATATCATGAAAAGGTTCTCTAAACGAGCTATTAACCTAATCATCTGAATCAACTAATTAACTCTAAACACCTGCAAAAGATTCCTGAGGCTTTTAAAAACTCCCAGCCTGGTTCATTACTCAAAACCGCAATCATGGGTAAGACTGCCGACCTTACTGCTGTCCAGAAGGCCATCATTGACACCCTCAAGCAAGAGGGTAAGACACAGAAAGAAATTTCTGAACGAATAGGCTGTTCCCAGAGTGCTGTATCAAGGCACCTCAGTGGGAAGTCTGTGGGAAGGAAAAAGTGTGGCAGAAAACGCTGCACAATGAGAAGAGGTGACCGGACCCTGAAGAAGATTGTGGAGAAGGACCGATTCCAGACCTTGGAGGACCTGCGGAAGCATGGGACTGAGTCTGGAGTAGAAACATCCAGAGCCACCGTGAACAGGCGTGTGCAGGAAATGGGCTACAGGTGCCGCATTCCCCAGGTCAAGCCACTTTTGAACCAGAAACAGCGGCAGAAGCGCCTGACCTGGGCTACAGAGAAGCAGCACTGGACTATTGCTCAGTGGTCCAAAGTACTTTTTTCGGATGAAAGCAAATTTTGCATGTCATTCGGAAATCAAGGTGCCAGAGTCTGGAGGAAGACTGGGGAGAGGGAAATGCCAAAATGCCTGAAGTCCAGTGTCAAGTACCCACAGTCAGTGATGGTCTGGGCTGCCATGTCAGCTGCTGGTGTTGGTCCACTGTGTTTTATCAAGGGCAGGGTCAATGCAGCTAGCTATCAGGAGATTTTGGAGCACTTCATGCTTCCATCTGCTGAAAAGCTTTATGGAGATGAAGATTTCATTTTTCAGCACGACCTGGCACCTGCTCACAGTGCCAAAACCACTGGTAAATGGTTTACCGACCACGGTATTACTGTGCTCAATTGGCCTGCCAACTCTCCTGACCTGAACCCCATAGAGAATCTGTGGGATATTGGGAAGAGAAAGTTGAGAGATGCAAGATCCAACACTCTGGATGAGCTTAAGGCCGCTATTGAAGCATCCTGGGCCTCCATAACACCTCAGCAGTGCCACAGGCTGGTTGCCTCCATGCCACGCCGCATTGAAGCAGTCATTTCTGCAAAAGGATTCCCGACCAAGTATTGAGTGCATAACTGAACATAATTATTTGAAGGTTGACTTTTTTTGTATTAAAAACACTTTTCTTTTATTGGTCGGATGAAATATGCTAATTTTTTGAGATAGGATTTTTGGGTTTTCATAAACTGTATGCCAAAATCATCAATATTAAAACAAGAAAAGGCTTGAACTACTTCAGTTGTGTGTAATGAATCTAAAATATATGAAAGTCTAATGTTTATCAGTACATTACAGAAAATAATTAACTTTATCACAATATGCTAATTTTTTGAGAAGGACCTGTATATTATGCTCCTGAGGAAGCGTTTACAATAACGCGCAACATGTCGAGCAAGTTCTCCATCTCCTCTGGATCCATTTGATGGTTATCTGGTTTATAATTGTACAGTCACAGTCTCTCTCTATTGTTTATTATACTCAGCTGAGTCACCATAAGGAGAATGTATTGTAGTATGAGAAACCTACTGATAAACCACATGGTCCAGCCATAATAATTGATCAATGAAATTGATATTTTATGATTGTTTTATATTTCAAAAAAATTTCTGCATATTAATAAACCTCTAGTTTTTTACCTTTACCTACCTTGTATGCCTTTAAAGTCCAACCAATACTAGGAGGAACCAACTCAAAAGAATGGGGCTTCATATCTCAATTCCATACCCAATATAGGGAAGTAGAGGCAATTTTTGGCAAACACTGGCACATACTACTAATGGACAAAAAATTGGGGCCTGTATTACCTCCGCAACCTCAGTTTATATATCGGAAAGCCTCCAATTATGGGGACCGAATAGTCAAGAAAATTCTAGACCCTCCAAGCAAACCTCAAACTTTCTGGAACCAAAATGGCTTCTTTGCATGTAGGAAGTGTAAAGCATGCAGAGAAGTAGCACGACCAATAAGAGGTCTGGAAAATGTCATCTCCCCTTCTAATCATCAACAATTTAATATCAAACAATTCATTACATGCAACAGCAGTTTTGTAGCGTATGCTCTGAAATGTCCCTGTGGACTCCTCTACATGGGTCGCACTAAGAGACTGCTTAGAATTAGGATAGCAGAGCACATCCACAACATAAAGATTGGCTTTAAAGACCATAATGTGTCACTACACTTCAAATTGAAACATGACCAGGATGCCTCAGGCCTCCAATTTTGGGGCATAGAATGCCTAGAGCCAAATTGGAGGGGCTCACACAAAGTACGTCAATTATCAAAGAAAGAAACTAAATGGATCTTTTTAACAGATGTTTTGGTACCCAAAGGGCTTAACGTTGAACTGGACATCAACTGCTTTATAAGCGACTCCTAACAGATCTCGAGGAACTATCGTTTTACCCCCTTTTTTTAGTCCCACTGGGCATATCTATACATATTTTATATTGCTTACATCAGCATAGTTCTTTTCCACTCTCAACAAAATTAGGTACACAGCACTCTAAATAGGAGGCTGATCTTGAAACGGGGCAGTTAGTCCCAAAAATGAAGACTAACTAGCAACCAAAGTTGAAAACAGGCCCCTTGCATTATCCCTGGTTTTAAACACCAGCAATATGGGGAACAGACCAACACTCCTTCTCTTTAGACTGTATGTCTTGATTCACTATATTCGTTTATGCACTGGAATTTTAATGCATATTTTACAGACTGGCCAAACCAGCAGGTTTTATGGAGGGGATGGTGTTTTTATGGACAACTGTATGCATGATTTTATATACCTATTTTTTACATTTATTGTTTTACATATATATATATATATATATATTATTGTACGCGGGATGGCCATATTTTACAGTTTTATGTTTTATATGTAAATGGTTTTACATAGTCACCTTTTAAATAAGGGCAATGTATTTATGCTGATTGCACACTTATTAGTATGTTTTAAAATATACTTGAGGAAACAGACTTTATGAGCCTACTAAGGGCTGCATTCGCAATGCACAGATGTGATGTATTTAGCCATAAAGAAAATGTCAGTTCACTATATTATTCACTAATCATGTCAGAATGTCCCTGTTTCCTCTGGTATACAATTCCGGAATGCTTACTGAGCAGGGCTAACTTGGTTCCCAATTCAGTTATGCAAAACGGAAAGTGCCCCCCAAGGGGTTAACTAGCTCATCCATGCCTCACCAAAGTTTATTTCATGGCAACACAGACTATCCAACAATGCTGGAGACCGGAAGTGCACGCCAGTAAGGGCAGTACAATTCGGATCTTCACGATGGATTATTTCCACCCACAATAGGGTATGACGCGGTTCCCCGAGTGCGCATGCGTGATGACGCGTGCGCGCGAGGGTTCCCGACGTCAACCAATGGGCGGTACGTCTGGGTTATTTAATCCGGGTGCAGTGGTGGCTGGTCACGCCCTCAGAAGAAGTCACGAAGTGACCAGTATACCCAGCAAACCGGAAGAGTCGCAGCCTCCAGGCAGGCTTCGCCTGGGGGGCTCCACACCCGTGCTTACAGCCCGGGATCGGAGGTCTACTATTATTCCTGTTGATTTGATGAATGCACGGTGTGAGTTGTGGGGTGTGGGGCCAGGGGTGTTGCCTACGGTGTGGGGGCCACGCCGGGGGTCAGTGATGCTGTTGCACCTGTGACAGGGGTGGCGGGCAACCAGCCTGCCTCCCCTGGGGCAAGGGGCCCCATTGCTGATTAGTGTGTGATTTTCAGGGGTGAAAGGGGGTCCCCCGCAGGCGGCGCCGTGGGTAGGCGGGCAGGTAAGGGGGACGGTTAAGGTGGTGTCGCCCGTGTCCACTGCGGGGCCCATGAAGGAACAGGTTGGAGGTGTTCAGGGGAGTAAGGCTGTGGGGGGTGGATGCAGGGGATCCTGCTGTGGCAGTCAGGGCGGTTATAGTGCGTATCGCCGATGCCGGTAAGTGTAAGGTTTGCGTTTGCTTTGGAGGGCCCTTGTGGGCTCACATGACCAGGGGGTGAGAGAAAAATAGGAAAGGTGAGTATGTCGAGGTTTTTCTCATTACTGCCACTAGGAAAGTTTTATTTGGACAAGGAAAGCCAGACGATTCCGAAAAGGAAGATGAGGAGGTTTGGGAAGGGGCTGCAGGCATTCGCCAGCTTAGCCAGCGTGTTAGGTGAGTAAACCCGGGAACATTGCTCGGCACTGTGCTGTTATATGGATGCGCTGGGAGAGGCCTAGGGGGTTATGTTGGGACTGCTTGGCTGCGTTATGACGAACAGTCGGCAGCGTGGGGCAGTTCGTCCGACGCTTCATTGGGTGCATAAGGATATCAGCCTTTGGCTGCGTTTGATGTCCTCGGCGTGTACACCAAGCCAGTTTTTTCAAGGGGGTGGGTCGGGGGGACAAATGACTCTGTACCACCGAATGGAAAAACATGGTGGGGTGTGCTGTCAGTTTAACAAGGAATCTGGCAAGTTTGGGTGGGGTCCTGTCGTTTTAAACATGAATGCTCTGGATGCGGGGGGACGCACCCCTTGTCTCGGTACTTCAAAGACGGAAAGCGTCCCAGGGATTTTGCTTGCAAGAAGGATGACACCGGTGCAGGAGGTAAGGATGCGTTTTTTCTAAGTAGATATCTGGATAGGGCGTCGGCGGAGTTGCTGAGAGCGGGTTTCTAGGAGGGTTTTTAAAATTACGTGCTCTCAAGAGGTCGTGCCGCCCTTGGCGCAAATTTTGGGGTCAGCACTGGTTAGTCCAGGGGTGGTTTCAGAAAACATTGGCTAAAAAGGTGGCTTTGGATCGTATGGGGGGCCATTTCGAGAGAGCCCACTCGAGGATCTGGTGGTGTCACCGATGGGGTGGTGCCTAAGAAGGAATCGATTAAGCTTCTGCTTATTCACCACCTCTCATTCTCAAAAAGGGGGTCAGTTAATTCCTTGATAGGTCCTGAAGTGCGCACAGTGGGGGGCACTCATGCAAAGGCGGACATTGAGTCAGCTTCTGCCGTTTCACCCGGACAGTTTTGGCGGTTGGGGTGCTGCTGGGGGGGATTTTTATGTGAATCTGTGTCTGCCCATGGGATGCTCCATCTCAGGCGCCATGTTCTGACAATTTAGCTTCTTTTTGTTAAAGGGTGGTCCGTGACGGGTCTGGTGATCCATTTCCTGGGAAATTGTTCCCATGGGTGGGTTTTGTTAAAGGACGGTCGGCTGCAGCAGTGGGGGTGCGGGCCAATACGCATTTCATTTGACTCAATGAGGAGCTTAGGGATGTTTTGAAGGTGGGGCACACGTTCTTGGAAACTTACAACGGGCAATGGGGGTGGATGGGGGACCCGGTGACCAATTTTTGATTTAGGATGGGGCACTGATGCTGAAAAGTCCACGGGTTTTGGGGCATTTGCCAGGGGTAATGTAGTGCAGAGGCATGGCCTAAGTCTTTGGGGGAAGAGGGGTTTAGTCGTTAACTGGTATTGCTGGACCTGTTTCCGGTGGTATTGGCTACAGAGCTGTGGGAGGCAATGTGTAAGGACATGAAGTTTAGATTGAACGGTGACAATTTGGGGGTGGTGCAAGTCATCGACCGGAGTGCTTACAAGTGAACGTTTTCTCTATGCTATGCGTATCCCGGGGTTTGACTACACTTTAGCTGTTTCACTGTCCCCGTTTTCAGGATTGGGAAGTAGGGAAGTGGGTCGACATGGGTGACATATACAAATAATCTGGAGGGAGTGGGCTGCATTCATATGGCTAGCGTATGCTTAGCTGGACGTGTCCGAGACGGAGTTGCTGGTAGTTTACTTTGTAACTCGGTGCATGGAGGCAGGGGGTTCGGTGGCAGGGATCGAGAAGAAGCTGGCAGGCTTGGCGTTTCTATTAGAACTACAGGGCATGCCAGATTTCACTACAGTTTTCTGGGTAAGGGAGGCGTTAAGGGGGTGTCAAAAGGATCACCCTCATAGGAATGCAGGAAGGCCTGTTTCTGTTTTTCTTTCACAAGTGATTTGCGAGGCATTTGCCGGGGTGTGTTCATCTGTTAAGGGGTTAAGTTGTTCTATACAGCGTTTTCTGTTGCATTTAGGGTGGCGGAGCTTGTGGGCCGTCAAAACTGAGGACTGGGGGGTTACTGGTACAGGACGTGGAGTTCTCGGGCGGTAGGATGAGGTTGCGGTTCAGGAGGTCACAGACGGATCAAATGGGGTGAGGGGTGACGGTACAGCTGTCTTCCTTGCCCGGGGATCAAGACTGTTCAGTGAGGGTGGTGTACGAAATTTTGGAAGTTAGGCCGGCTAGGGGTGGGCCTTTTTTGGTGCATGGGGATGGATCGTTTCTAGTACGTTTTCAATGCATGGCTGTTTTTCCGGAAAGGCCTGTGGGCAGTGGGGAGCAACTGCACGCATATCGCTTCACACTCCTTCCGCATCAGGGCGGCCACTGGGGCTGCCCGGTGCGGGTTGGATTAGGCGGCGGTAAAATGAATCGTGAGATGGGAGTCCAGGTGGTTTTGTTCTTATGTACGCCCCCCATTTATTAGCGGATGTGAGTGGGAATATGTGGGAAGTGAAGGGGTGCGCAAGTGTGGTTATTGGCAATGATGGGGTAATTTTTTCTGGGGTTTTGAATTGTGTTGTGGTATTTTCATTTCAGATGGAGGTTCTACACGCCTCGTCTGGATGGTAGGGCATTCATATGTCTTTTGGGGAAAAAAGGAGGACAGACGCCTGACAGGAGGGCAGGCTGTTGGATACCCAGGATGGAGGCTTGCGTTGGGGGGCATAGGCTTCCCGGGCATAGTGTGGAGTAGGGTGGTGCCAGAAGTGGATCGGTACGCCCGGTTGGATAGACCACCGGTCGTTTTGGTACTACATGTGGGGGGAGGATGACTTGGGGGTCAGAGCCATTGGGACTCTGTTCTCGGCCATAAAGTCGGATTTCTTGGCGCTTAGAGAGGTCTTCCTGGGGACGTTGGTGGTATAGTCTGACATTATAAAGCGCACCTCGTGGCGGATGGCGAGATCAGTGGCGTGGATTAACAAGGCGGGAATCAAGTTGAACAAACTGGTGGTTAGGTTGGTTGCCAATAATGGGGGGCTGGTGGTAGGCACATGGAGTTGGAGGTAAATGTGGCCATGTATTTACGGAGGGATGGTGTGCATCTTTCTGACGTGGGGATGGATTTGTGGGCATTGAGGAGTCAGGATGGGATCCGGTGTGCCCTGCGGGTGTGGAGGGGCCCTTAAGGGTAAGGGGTTACCCTTTGCAGGCTGTGGCGGTGTCTTTGGTCTTTGACGGTGGCAGAAAACAGATGGTATTAAAGTGGTGGGGGCTCATCGGTGGTATGTGCCCCTCTGGTGTATTCCAGTGTAATGGTGTCCGCTGGAGTACGGGTATGGTTGCACTGCGGGAAGGGGTTGTCTCTGAGCTGTTATACGGCTGGAGGCCTGGTATGGTTCAAAAATGTTGTCCCGCAGTGTATTGGTGTAAAAAGGGGTTCAAAAGTTTTGGGGTGCCGTCAGAGACCAACAGACTGGGAGTTATAATGGTAAAATTGTGTTAATAAAGTTATTGAAAATATATATATTTTATATTGGAGTTCTTTACATGATATTGTTTTAATAAAAAGGCTGTTGTGGCCATTTTATACTCCAACTCTGGTGTGGTCTAAATTACTATAGATTGGATAAGTTAAGATAGTGGTTAAGAGGGGTAAACTGGTATGGGTAAGGTGGGGGGAGGTATCTCGAGTACACTGGTCAAGGGCTCAGCTGTGCCCATCTATGCAGCCTGACCAGTGCCCAGTAATGCAGCCTGACCAGTGCCCCCCTCCCCACCACACGTTCCCCCCATGGTCACTCGCCAATCAATGTTGATAACATGTGGGAGGCGGTGATCCATGGGTGGCGGGATCTCCCTGGGGCTTGTAGTTCTCTTCCTGAGTCTATACAGTGGAGAGGGGAGGGGCTTCTGACCTGAGAATGTATCAGCACAAGAGAGAACAAGCAGAGCCACTTACAATTCTGACTGTTTAGATGTTGATATTTGAAAGCAGCGGCAAGCCTGCTGATCTCACAGGTTTTCTAATCTGACAGAACACCGCTGCTTTCAAAAGTCATCATCTAAACAGTCAGACAGACTTGTAAATACTGAATCTCACGATATAATCTGAGTTTACTGTTATAATTACCAGTGAAATGTAGAAATCCGTTGGGTGTAACAAGATGTCCGCTTCCCGACTTCTCACTGCATGTTTACTGTGGCCGAGTGTGGGGTGTAGCAAGATGGCGGCGACTTTGTGCTATGTGTCTATTTAGGGGTAGTCTGGGCCAATAGTTGGGCTCAGACCAATTGATATTCCATTTTTGCTTCTGCTCTGGGTGTGATGCTGCCTGGCAGTAGTGTTGCCTGTAGGTAGCACTGTCACCACCGGCATAGGTTGAACCACGGAGGGGTATCACAGCACCTTGCGTGTCCTCTCTCGGCAGCCGTGCAGTGGGCGTGGTGAACCTGCTGTGCATGCTGGGAGGGGGTACATAAGGGCCAGACGCTTTTGTTCGGGGTCCATTTTGTGGGGGTCGTTCCTGGGGAACCCATTGGTCCCGTGTGTGCGCCTCATGGCCCGCATGGCATGTAGCGTGACCACATTTGTAAACTACCATTCAGGGACACCCCCCCTTCCCAAAAATCAACTTGTGCTGTAACGAATCACAGCACAGTGATTGGACAAAAGAGGCGGGATTTATGATTTCTCCAATCACAAGCAGGGGCGGGGATTGTGCTCCTCCAGGCATTCCCAGCCAGGACAAGTACTGTCAGTGAGTAAAGCAGTGATGTGGTGGCCTTTTTTGGGGGCATCAGATTGGCCCGGGGGGTGGCTGTGTCAGTTTCATTCCGGGACACTGTATTTTCCTGGAATGAAGGTGCCTGGGACAGACCTGCAAAATCCGGGACTGTCCCGGCCAATCCGGGACACCTGCTCACCCTAATAGCACGGGGTGCGCGTCTTCTGGTCCCGGGCACCTTCAGCCCGAGGCCACATCGCTCCTTCGTAGGCCCGGCTCTGCTGCCTGGGGCCTAGCTTCTCAAGAAGGTATCCCAAAGCTACCCACCTGGAGGGGAGGATCAGTCCTGGAGGAGACTGGCGACGGTACTGCTGTCTCGGGAAGAGGCCTGGAAACTCGCCTAACAAGGGATCCATCATTACAAGCCCTGCAATACGCCAATCTGCCATAAAAGCTTCTCTTCATTATTGCTTGGCTGGGAGCTTTCGGGACTTTTAATCCTGTGCCAGAGGATTCCTCATCGTATCCTAATACAAAGGAAAGATTCATTCGTGCTGCATTCCGGCTGCTAGGACCACTAAAGGGACTATCCGGGTGAGCAATACCCACTCAGGCTTGAGTGGCCAAGAGTGCTGTTTAAGTGTTGCGTGCCTGAACCTTCCCCTGTGTATTTTCTCTCTCGTGTCCTACTCTTCCTCTAAGTTCACTCAGCAAAGAGAAAAATAAAGCCCAACTGTTTGGGTTTTACACGATGTGGACATTTGCAGACCCAACAAAACCAGCCGGTCCCTTAAATGGGGGTAAGTGCTACATACACACCGAATCCTCCATAGAGGTCTATGGGGACATGCTGGGACTTGTAGTTCATACACACCGAATCCTCCATAGAGGTCTATGGGGACATGCTGGGACTTGTAGTTCATACACACCGAATCCTCCATAGAGGTCTATGGGGACATGCTAGGACGTGTAGTTCATACACAGAGAATCCTCCATAGAGGTCTATGGGGACATGCTGGGACTTGTAGTTCATACACACCGAATCCTCCATAGAGGTCTATGGGGACATGCTGGGAATTGTAGTTCATACACAGAGAATCCTCCATAGAGGTCTATGGGGACATGCTGGGACTTGTAGTTCATACACAGAGAATCCTCCATAGAGGTCTATGGGGACATGCTAGGACTTGTAGTTCATACACACCGAATTCTCCATAGAGGTCTATGGGGACATGCTGGGACTTGTAGTTCATACACACCGAATCCTCCATAGAGGTCTATGGGGACATGCTAGGACTTGTAGTTCATACACAGAGAATCCTCCATAGAGGTCTATGGGGACATGCTGGGACTTGTAGTTCATACACACCGAATCCTCCATAGAGGTCTATGGGGACATGCTGGGACTTGTAGTTCATACACAGAGAATCCTCCATAGAGGTCTATGGGGACATGCTGGAACTTGTAGTTCATACACACCGAATCCTCCATAGAGGTCTATGGGGACATGCTGGGACTTGTAGTTCATACACAGAGAATCCTCCATAGAGGTCTATGGGGACATGCTGGGACTTGTAGTTCATACACACCGAATCCTCCATAGAGGTCTATGGGGACATGCTGGGACTTGTAGTTCATACACACCGAATCCTCCATAGAGGTCTATGGGGACATGCTAGGACTTGTAGTTCATACACACCGAATCCTCCATAGAGGTCTATGGGGACATGCTGGGACTTGTAGTTCATACACAGAGAATCCTCCATAGAGGTCTATGGGGACATGCTGGGACTTGTAGTTCATACACAGAGAATCCTCCATAGAGGTCTAT
Source organism: Rana muscosa (assembly GCA_029206835.1). Lineage (NCBI taxonomy): Eukaryota > Metazoa > Chordata > Amphibia > Anura > Ranidae > Rana > Rana muscosa. The sequence goes on from CM055117.1 coordinate 6,514,715, forward strand.
GGGGACATGCTGGGACTTGTAGTTCATACACACCGAATCCTCCATAGAGGTCTATGGGGACATGCTGGGACTTGTAGTTCATACACACCGAATCCTCCATAGAGGTCTATGGGGACATGCTGGGACTTGTAGTTCATACACAGAGAATCCTCCATAGAGGTCTATGGGGACATGCTGGGACTTGTAGTTCATACACAGAGAATCCTACATAGAGGTCTATGGGGACATGCTAGGACTTGTAGTTCATACACACTGAATCCTCCATAGAGGTCTATGGGGACATGCTGGGACTTGTAGTTCATACACACCGAATCCTCCATAGAGGTCTATGGGGACATGCTGGGACTTGTAGTTCATACACACCGAATCCTCCATAGAGGTCTATGGGGACATGCTAGGACTTGTAGTTCATACCCACCGAATCCTCCATAGAGGTCTATGGGGACATGCTGGGACTTGTAGTTCATACACACCGAATCCTCCATAGAGGTCTATGGGGACATGCTGGGACTTGTAGTTCATACACAGAGAATCCTCCATAGAGGTCTATGGGGACATGCTGGGACTTGTAGTTCATACACACCGAATCCTCCATAGAGGTCTATGGGGACATGCTGGGACTTGTAGTTCATACACACCGAATCCTCCATAGAGGTCTATGGGGACATGCTGGGACTTGTAGTTCATACACACAGAATCCTCCATAGAGGTCTATGGGGACATGCTGGGACTTGTAGTTCATACACACCGAATCCTCCATAGAGGTCTATGGGGACATGCTGGGACTTGTAGTTCATACACAGAGAATCCTCCATAGAGGTCTATGGGGACATGCTGGGACTTGCTATACTATACTCTACACATGGACAGACTTTTCACTAAGCGAACATTTCTGTATTAAAAATCCTTTTATTGGTCTTATGTAATATTCTAATATTCTGAGATACTGAATGTAAGCCATATATATATCACTCCGTGTGTAACAACATATCTATAGAAAATATTTGAGTTTCACTTTTTGAACACAATTACTGAAATAAATGAACTTTTTGATTACATTCTAATTTCATGAGATACACTTTATTGATTACAGGTTCATCTCTGGTCAATTTTTTTTTTTCTTTTTGTTATATATCAATGAAGTTGAATACATAATTTTTTTCTTTTTTTTAGTGTAAAAAAATATATTTAAATGAAATAAAAAAAAATTGTTTCTCAGACGTGCACAATTATTAAATCTTGACTTATTGGGTACCTATTTACTCATCGTAACCTATTTTTATTTTATTTTATAAAAAATAGGTATTATATGGAGTTTGTGTGCACTAAAATGCATTCAAGTGTATTTTTTCCCTGAAAATTTGCATTTAATAAACAGCTGCGTGAATATCGTACAACATAAAATATGGCAACAACCACCATTTAAATCTCCAGGGTCGCTGCTTTCAGAAAATATATAATTTTTGGGTATTATAAGCCATTTTCATGCTAAAAAACATGATTATTTTAATGAGTGTGTGAGAAATGTCAAAATTGTCCCCGGCAGCGAAGGGTTAACTTGTTTACAAATTTGAATTTTTTTTTGTCAGTTAGGAAAAAATAAATAAAAAAGTCATGTGATATGACCATATTCATATTTGAAATTTTTTTGGTCAGTTAAAAAAAAAAAAAAAAAAAAGATTAAATCTTGACTTTTGGGCATCTATTTATTCATCTTAACCTCATGTTTTATATTTTATAAAAATAAAATAGGTATTCAACTGTGTTTGTGCGCACTAAAAATGCATTCAAGTGTATTTTTCCCCTGAAAATTTGCATTTAATAAACAGCTGCGTTAATATCGTGCAACATAAAATATGGCAACAACCACCATTTAATTCTCCAGGGTCGCTGCTTTCAGAAAATATATCATGTTTGGCTATTATAAGCCATTTTCCAAGCTAAAAAAACATGTTCATTTTAACAAGTGTGTTAGAAATGTCAAAATTGTCCTGGGCAAAATTTGAATTTTTTTTGTCAATTATAAATAAAAAAAAAAAAAAAAAAAGGGTCATGTGACTTGATGATGTCACCAGTGGGAGGCTATATAAGGAGCTGTGGCAGGGTCTGAGCTCACTCTCAGAATTTCTCTTCTAGGGAAAGGACGTGAGCTCTGTTGCTCTTGAGACACGTTGCTTATTATTTTATAATAGCGCGTTTTCATAGCGAGAGAAGTGCGATAAAGTCAGCGGATCTTCTGTTTATCATCAAAGGAGACCCAATTATGCCATTAAAAATGGTTTCACCCATAACATCGGAAAACCAGCCCCCCGCACAGCCCAAAGCCCCCCGTAGGAGGGTGTGTAAGGCTATCAGGCGGGGGTTCAGGGCAGTTCTAAACACTGTCTGTATTCACCTAAAACCCAGACAGAGAGACTCAGAAGGTATGTAAGGATTTCATTCCATTATAATGGGAGAAACTGGAGAGAATTCTATACTGGAAACATTTTTATTATTACAATCTCAGCTCACTCCTTCACATGGCAGTTGGGCAGCAGGAGACATGAATCAGGTGTGTGGGAGGAATGGCCACATCTCATTGGCTGCCTGATGTAACTGACAAACACTTGTGTCCCATCACCAGTTTTAATTATAAATGCAAAAGCAAAGTATATATATATATAGAAAGAAAGAAAAAATATATATATAGAAAGAAAAAAAATATATATATAATTTCTCTCTCTCTCTCTGTCTCTCTATATATATATAGAAGGAAATTAAAAAAAACAAATAAATAAATAAATAAACATATATATATATATATATATATATATATGTTCAACTTTTTTTTTTTTCTGGAAAAAACTGCAAGCTGCAAGCACTGATGTGAACTATGTCATTGAAACCATATAACCTACTTTCTATGCGTTTTTGATGCAGAAAAAAAATGCACTGGACTGCATGTGGTGTGAACTGGCCCTAAGCCCTGGTTCACACTGGTGCGATTTGACATACGATTTGGCATGTCAAATCGCATGTCAAATCGGCGATATTTGCCGCAAATTGCAGGCAATGGCACCGTCCTAATCGGTGCGACGCCGCATCTGCGGCGCTGCACCGATTTCAAAAAGTAGTTTCTGTACTACTTTTTGCGATTTTGGGCCGCGATTTACATTGACATCTGTGGAGAAACCTGCAGAGATGTCCCTGTAATCGCGGCCGAAATCAGGACTGACAGGCAGGAGTGAAATGGTGCGAGTTCAGCTGAACTCGCACGGCTTCATTCCCGCAGCCCCAGTGTGAACCTGGGCTAAGGCTGGATTCACACCTATTGCATTTTTTGTGCTTTTTGTATTTTGCAGATTTGCACTACAGTCCATTTGCCATGGTTTCCCATGGAACACGTTCTGTAGTGCAAATCTGCAAAATGCAAAAAGCACTAAAAATGCAATAGGTGTGAATCCAGCCTAAGCCTTAATGGCCAAACATCAATTCCTTCCACTCAGGGCCAGTTCACACCACATGCAGTCCAATGTGTTTTGTTTTTTTTTTTGCATCAAAAATGCATAGAAAGCAGGTTATATGGTTTTCAATAGCATAGTTCACACCAGTGCTTGCAGTTCCAGAAAAAAAGTAGAACATGTTGCATTTTTCATGCACTGGACTGTCCTGAAACACTGTAAAAAGCATAAAAAATGCAACGGAACGCACCTAAACACACTAGAACACACAGTTCAATTCTCGGCGGGCTCAGCAGGGACCAGCCAAGATTCTAACTATGTATGGGCAGGCTGATTAAGGGCTGGGTACAACCAGCCCATCTGATTTTTCATGCGATTATTGCCATCTAGTGGGTCGGAATGAGTGGCAGGCAACCGGCATTTTTATACGAAGGCCAACAAGAGTCATCCTTGTGTCCCTGTTATGTCGAGCTTATTCATTTGTCTCTGGCACAAGCGTTTTGAACTTTTCTCTCTATAATTTGATGTTGTACAAAGAAAAATATATGAAATGTAGGTGAAGGTGCTGAATCTAATTCCTCTCTTTTTTTATTTTTGAAGATGAACGCAGTATTTACTGCAGACAAGGCTCACGTGGCAGGCCTGTCGATCATCACATTGAGACTCCAGCAGAGTGCGACCGTGACGCGGCCACTCCAGCAGAGTGCGACCGTGATGTGGCCACTCCAGCAGAGTGCGACCGTGACGCGGCCACTCCAGCAGAGTGCGACGTAGACGCGGCCACTCCAGCAGAGTGCGACGTAGACACGGCCACTCCAGCAGAGTGCGACGTAGACACGGCCACTCCAGCAGAGTGCGACGTAGACAAGACCACTCCAGCAGAGTGCGACGTAGACACGGCCACTCCAGCAGAGTGCGACGTAGACACGGCCACTCCAGCAGAGTGCGACGTAGACACGGCCACTCCAGCAGAGTGCGACGTAGACACGGCCACTCCAGCAGCGTGCGACGTAGACAAGACCACTCCAGCAGAGTGCGACGTAGACACGGCCACTCCAGCAGAGTGCGACGTAGACATGGCCACTCCAGCAGAGTGCGATGTAGACAAGGCCACTCCAGCAGAGTGCGACGTAGACACGGCCACTCCAGCAGCGTGCGACGTAGACAAGACCACTCCAGCAGAGTGCGACGTAGACACGGCCACTCCAGCAGAGTGCGACGTAGACATGGCCACTCCAGCAGAGTGCGACGTAGACAAGGCCACTCCTGCAGAGTGCGACGTAGACACGGCCACTCCAGCAGAGTGCGACGTAGACACGGCCACTCCAGCAGCGTGCGACGTAGACATGGCCACTCCAGCAGCGTGCGACGTAGACATGACCACTCCAGCAGAGTGCGAAGTAGACACGGCCACTCCAGCAGAGTGCGACGTAGACACGGCCACTCCAGCAGAGTGCGACGTAGACACGACCACTCCAGCAGCGTGCGACGTAGACATGGCCACTCCAGCAGCGTGCGACGTAGACATGACCACTCCAGCAGAGTGCGAAGTAGACACGACCACTCCAGCAGAGTGCGATGTAGACACAGCCACTCCAGCAGCGTGCGACATAGACACGGCCACTCCAGCAGAGTGCGAAGTAGACATGGCCACTCCAGCAGTGTGCGACGTAGAAATGGCCACTCCAGCAGCGTGCGACGTAGACATGGCCATTCCAGCAGCGTGCAACGTTCACATTGCTACTCCACCAAAATTCCAGGGGAATGTCTCCAGTGAAGATGGGGGCAAGGTTACAAGAAAGGATAGGCATATACTAGTGGTAGGGGATTCAGTAATTGGAAGGATACAGAGGGCAATCTGTCACAAAGACCGGTATCGCCGGACAGTATGTTGTTTACCGGGCGCTCGGGTTCGGAACATTGTAGATTGCATGGACAGATTGTTGGATGGGGCTGGAGTGGACCCAGTTGTCATGGTATATATTGGTACCAATGACAAAATTCGAGGAAGATGGGGTGCCCTAAAAAATGATTTCAGGGACTTAGGGGCTATATTGAAGAAAAGGACCTCCAAGACAGTATTTTCAGAAATACTGCCTGTACCTCGAGCCACACCAGAGAGGCAGCAGGAGCTTAGGGAGCTTAACATGTGGCTGAGGAACTATTGCAGGGAGGAGGGGTTTGGCTTCATGCCGAACTGGGCTGACTTTTCAGTCGGTTACAATCTTTATAGCCCTGATGGATTGCACCTAAATGAGAGGGGTGCAGCTTTTTTGGCAATGAAGATGACCAAAAGGTTGAAAGAAATGTTAAACTAGGAGATGAGGAGAAGGGATCAGAAAATGATTTGCTAGTGAACATGAGGGAGAAGATCTTCAAGTCAAGCCATCATCACCGGAGTCCACTATGTCATCACTCTCTTGATAGATTCTCATCAGCAACTGTCTTCAAGAGAGCAATACTTACAGCTATCTTCACCAACAGGAGTGCCACATTATCTTTTCAGCATAGTTTAAGTTTTGTGTGTGGGGATAGAGTTATATAAGACTCAGTGGAAAGTCTGGAGGAACCCTCCCAGGGACCAAGTACGGCTGTACCAACACAGGTCCCTACACTGGTGGCGGCTGCCACTCCAGCAACCGGAGGGTCTTCCCATCAGCCCTCCATTTTTTTGTTTTTGAAACTTCTGAATCACCAACTATCAATGTAATTGGACAAACAAGACAATTGACTGTTCCTAGAAGAAGACTCAACAAAAAGTCTGAGGAACCCTCCCAGGGACCAGGTACGGCTGTACCAAAACAGGTCCCTACACTGGTGTCATCTGCCACTTCAGTAACCGGAGGGTCTTCCCATCAGCCCTCCATTTTTTCGTTTTTGGAACTTCTGAATCACCAACTATCAATGTAATTGGACAAACAAGACAATTGACTGTTCCTAGAAGAAGACTCAACAAAAAGTCTAAGAAACCCTCCCGGGGACCAGGTACGGCTGTACCAACACAGGTCTCTACACTGGTGGCGGCTGCCACTCCAACAACCGGAGGATCTTCCCATCAGCCCTCCATTTTTTCATTTTTGGAACTTCTGAATCACCAACTATCAATGTAATTGGACAAAGAAGACAATTGACTGTTCCTAGAAGAAGACTCAACAAAAAGTCTGAGGAACCCTCCCAGGGACCAGGTACGGCTGTACCAACACAGGTCTCTACACTGGTGGCGGCTGCCACTCCAGCAACCGGAGGGTCTTCCCATCAGCCCTCTATTTAGCTTTCTGCAGCTTCTGCAGAAGCTTTAAGGTTCGACAATACATCACCCAAACATAATCACCTGTAAAAAAAAAAGTGCCTGAGATGTTGGTGGTAATCAGGGGGGGAAAGGAAGGTTGGAGGAAGAAGGGGGGTGAGGGTTGGGGGGAACCCCCACACCCCTTCCTTACCCCCAACCTCCCCCCCTTTTCCTCCCGCTCTCCCTCTCCCATACTCCCCCTTGTTTTACCTTTCCCTTCAGAATGTGATATTTTTGATTAAACTTGGAGCTTAATGTCTACATTTACACTCTTGGCAACTTTTGGATATGAGGCAGCTTTTGGAGGACTTGGTTCGGTTCCCCCCGGGCCTAGCAGGCTGATTACCACCAACATCTCAGGCACTTTTTTTACAGATGATTATGTTTGGGTGATGTATTGTCGAACCTTAAAGCTTCTGCAGAAGCTGCATTCTTTGGGTGTGTGTGTGTATAACATACATACATACATACATACATACATACATACATACATACAGTTTAGGTTAAGTTTGGATTTCTTCTAGAGGAGTTTTGAGTGGACATAACTGATGTACTCCGCTCAGCGGGGGCGGGCCTTAGAGAATAAAGGCCTCATATGGGCAGCACAAGGGTTAGCCTTGCAGAACTGGGGTCCTTGGTTCAAATCCTGACCAGGACACTATCTGCATGGAGTTTGCATGTTCTCCCTGTGCTTGCATTGGTTTTCTCCGGATACTCCGGTTTCCTCCCACACTACAAAGACATGCTACCTTGCGTTGGTGGTGCAGTGGTGAGCATAGCTGCCTTTCAAGCAGCTGACCCGGGTTCAATTCCCGGCCAACGCCATCTCCAATACTTGGAGTCCTCAGAGAGAAAAGTGCTGTATAAGATCAATGCTGAGTATATATTAGCAGCGGAATGAAATGAATGTGTGGAATGTTTGAGGAAGAAAATGTTCCCCCAGATTGTATAGAAGGTGACACTGATAGACACTTAGGCTGTGATCACACCTAGGAGTTCTTGGGACTGAAAATGGCCAAAATCTTGGAAGAAATTTTAAACTAGGTGACGAGGAGGAGGGATTAGAGAATGATTTACTAGTGGATATGGAGGAAGAGGATCTTCAATTCAAGCCATTATGACGGGAATCCACTACGTCATCAATCTCTTGAAAGACTCTCATAAGCAGCTTCTGAATCACCAACTATCAATTTAGTTGGACAAACAATACAAATGGCTGTTCCTAGAAGAAGACTCAACAAAAAGTCTGAGGAACCCTCCTAGGGACCAGGTACGGCTGTACCAACACAGGTCCCTACACTGGTGGCGGCTGCCACTCCAGGAACTGAAGGGTCTTTCTATCAGCCCTCTCTTTTACCTTTCTGCAGCTTCTGAATCACCAACTATCAATGTAGGAAATGGTAATCAGCCCTCCCGGGGACCAGGTACGACTGTACCAAGACAGATCTCTGCATCAACGCTTCATCTACTGAGATCACCTAAAAGGTATTTCCAATTTTTCAGCCACATTTTTTACACCTACTTTCTATTGATTACTTGTTCCCATTCACATAGCATATCTTTAAGAAAATTAAAAAAATTGCTGATCACAATTAATGGCGGAACCCCTTGGAAAACAAAACATAAAACATGGCCACCCAAAATCCAGACCCCCTCCTAAGCACACATCCTGACAGGCCAGGAAAGGGGGGGAGGGGGGTGAGCATTCACCCATACCAGAGCACATGACCTCAACATAAAGAGGTGCCTTGTCAGGGGGAGGGGGGTAAACCCCTTTGCATGGTCCACTCCCCATGTCGAGGGCACGTGGCCTGGTATGTCTCAGGAGTGGAGGGGGGTGCACGCTCATCCCCCCCCTTTCCTGGCCTGCCAGGCTGCATGTTCGGCTGGGGTTCTGGTATCAGATTTGTAGGGGCCATGTTTTGTTTGTAATTTTTCACACGTGATTCCCTCTTTAAAAGGCGAGCAGCAAACTTTACAATTTTTATTACGTTTTATTCTGTGAATGAGAACGTGTAACAGATATAAAGTAGGTGCTATCCCAATATGGCTGCAAAAGTGGAAATACCTTTTAGGTGAGCGTCAAAGAAGTAGCGCTGGTGCCCCATTCAAGTGGTCACCATTCAGACGCACATAAAAACAGCAGAGACCGGCCAGCACACCTGGTCACGGTAGGTGGAGCTGGTAGCAGCTCCACAGATAGACAATCATAGACAATGATGAAGGGCATCTATGTTGCCCAATCCACCATACTGGGAATGGACTCTCTACCATCTATGAAGAGCCAGGCTTCCACATTCAAGTGAGTTGTCCTGTCCCTGCCTGTCTACATTTCAGGTTACACCCATGGCTAGCTCATGTCCTCTTATATAAGACAGAGCCTATCCATAGCCATAGACACACTATACAGACCAGAGGACATGTATTTGTCCCATTCCACACAACGGACATCACCAATATTGGCGAAGTGACCACTGAGTCCTATAACAGCTGAAGGACTCTGTAGCTCTTGTTCACTCTACAAAAAGGATCTGCATCTCTAGGTCACTTAAGAATATCATAGCCAAAGGGAAATATGGATGGCTCAATGGGTAGGGTGGATGGAATGAGAACCATTCAGAGTCTCCCCCTACAGGACAGAATATGAAAGATTCATAACACTACAATATGGACCTGTATCTCCAGTTCCTTTAGGAAATTTAAAGCCAAATAATGAAGAGGATGAAAAGCGGAACTTCACTTTATAGGTGAAGTTCTGCTTTAAGATCGGGCAGCACAGAGGCTTAGTAGTTAGCACTTATGCCTTGCAGCACTGGGGTGTTTGGTTTATATCCTGACCAAGACACTGTCTGCATGGAGTCTGCATGTTCTCCCTGTGTTTGCGTGGGTTTCCTCTGGGTACTCCGGTTTCCTCCCACACTCCAAAGACATGCTACCTCGCGTTGGTGGTGCAGTGGTAAGCATAGCTGTTTTCTAAGCAGCTGACCTGGGTTCGATTCCCGGCCAATGCAATCTCACAACATGGCTGCTTCACCTGGTAAGTACCCACCTTCACATAATATCTGTATATACAATGTTCCCTCTACAGTACTGTGCAAAAGTTTTAGCCAGGTGTCAGCAAATGCTATAACCAAAGGGGCCATGTTGATCCCTTCCTGGCTATGTGGGGGGATCCATAGTAGAGAAGGATCTGGAGGTTTTGGTAGATCATAAGCTTTGCATTGAAAATTGCATTGCATTGAAAAAGTATTCATACCCCATTAAATTTTCCACATTTTGTCATGTTACAACTGTAGCGACACCAACCCTCTCTTTACCTGCCTTGTTCAGCTCCTCGCAGGAAGAGAGGGCACACCACACCACAAGCCCGTACCCTCCTATGTGAAGAGGTTGAGCGGTGTTGTTGGTGGGTCTCCACAGCCAGAAAGCCAGAATCCTCCAGAGAATGGTCCTCACCTCTATAGTTAATAAAGATAAGTCTCTATCTCCCCCAATGACTTCAATGTCCACACCAGCCGGAACTCCAACGTAGAGTTTATTTCTCTTAGATAACAGTCTCTGATAGAAAAGGTGGGAGAAAGAACAGGACAGCATAAGGTGTGGGAGAGGTCCAGGCACAAACGTAAATACACTTCACTGCTTGGCTTCTCAAGCAGACTCAGCCCATTTGGATAGTCTCCCAGGATAGGGACTAGCAACCAGAATGGTGCTCTCACTCAACCGCAGTCTCTGCCACAGACCTGGTGAGCTCGGTCTCTGCCACAGACCTGGTGAGCTCGGTCTCTGCCACAGACCTGGTGAGCTCCGTCTCTGCCACAGACCTGGTGAGCTCCATCTCTGCCACAGACCTGGTGAGCTCCGTCTCTGCCACAGACCTGGTGAGCTCCGTCTCTGCCACAGACCTGGTGAGCTCTGTCTCTGCCACAGACCTGGTGAACTCCGTCTCTGCCACAGACCTGGTGAACTCCGTCTCTGCCACAGACCTGGTGAACTCCGTCTCTGCCACAGACCTGGTGAACTCCGTCTCTGCCACAGACCTGGTGAACTCCGTCTCTGCCACAGACCTGGTGAACTCCGTCTCTGCCACAGACCTGGTGAACTCCGTCTCTTCCACAGACCTGGTGAACTCCGTCTCTTCCACAGACCTGGTGAACTTGGTCTCTTTTTAAAGCTTGACCTCTGTTAAGGAGAAGACATCCCTCCAGAGAGTTATCAGGCCCCTTCCTTCACTGTGACTTCTCACCAGTCCCTCAGAACGGTTCCTCCCCCGGCTTCCTCGTCTAAGATGTGGGTCCCTTCGCAAGGCAGCACCCTGGGATTCCTCGATCCTTGATGGGCCCCAGCCGAAGGTGCTGGGCCCAAGGCCTTTGCTGCAGCCCCAGGGCTAAAAGTGCCTGGGACTGACTCACCGACCTCCGCCCCTGGGCCAAAGGTGCCCAGGGCGGACAGGAACACACTCCCTGGGGTAGGACCCCCGACCACGACAAAACCCCAACAGGCAGCGTCTGCCCCTTTTATATCCTCTCCCAACATGCACAGCAGGCCTGCCACACCCATCGTATGGCTGCTGAGAGGGGACACACAAGGCACAGCACTGTATCAGCGGTTCAACCCTGGCCTACCATGGCAGCGCCACCTGCAGGCCACAGGGAACTGTACACTGATACTCTCCCTGCAGACAAAAAATGGTTGACAGAATCCTGACAATTGGGGTGTTTGAGCATAACTACCACTCAAACACTAAATTTAGGACCCCGCTACACAACCAAAAACACAAATGCATTTTATTGGGATTTTATGTGATAGACCAACACAAAGTAGCACATAATTGTTAAAAGGAAAGAAAATGATTTTCAACATTCTTTACAAATAAATATATGAAAAGTGTGGGGTGCATTTGTATTCAGCCCCCCTTTACTCTGATACCTCTAACTAAAATCTAGTGGAACCAATTGCCTTCATAAGTCACCTACTTAGTAGAGTCCACCTGTGTGTATTCTAATCTCAGTATAAATACAGCTGTTCTGTGAAGCCCTCATAGGTTTGTAAGAGAACCTTAGTGAACAAATAGCATTTTTGAAAGCAGCGGCAAGCCTGCTGATCTCGACGGAGGAAATCTGGCAGGAGCTTTTGCCCCTCCAGGTTCCCTCGTCATCTCTTCTCGTGATAAAGTAATACAAACGAAATTGTTATACAGATCCTACTTTACTCCATGCTTACTATTTAAACTGAATAGATTGCCCTCTGCATTGGGCTCTCGTTGCGGCATGGCTGATGGCACGTTCTTTCATTTAATGTGGGAGTGTGCTCCGATCAGGCAGTTCTGGTCGGAGGTCACGGCCTTCATTAGTTCATTGACACAATTACCTAATGTATGTAATCCTCTAAGGTGTTTACTAGGCTATATAGATGATGATAGTATTGTTTTATGCTAAGAAAGCAATAACCTTCCATTGGAAGTCTCCATCCTTACCCACTATTGCCTTCTGGCTCACAAATATTAACCATGCTGTATCATTATACAAACTGACATATGAGGCTAGAGGGTGTCCGAAAAAATTCAGGAAGGTTTGGGGCTACTGGGTTGATTCTGAGAGCTCCGTCTCTCCTGCTCCTTAAAAATGTGACTGAATATTGTCTTCCTGATATATGCCAACTGTTTACCAGCTTTCTAAAAGACATTTTTTGCACTGTACTGGATTGGGCGATGTTCGCTCCACGAGTATCTGTTTGTTGTCTATTGTATGTCTTGTTTTGAAAAAAAAACGTAATAAAAATTTACCTTTAAAAAAAAAAAGCCTGCTGATCTCACAGGTTTTCCAATCCGACAGAACACCGCTGCTTTCAAACAGTCAGTCAGAATTGTAAATACTGTATTTCACGATATAAGCGGAGTTTACTGAAATAAAAGATACTAAAATGACCTGGCCCTCCTTCTTAGTATCACTCTGCGCTTATGGAAAAAAACTCTAAAGAAACAAGTGCTGGAATAAAACGTAAATACTGACAGCAGCTGCTTAAAAATCAAACATCAAAAATCAAAAATCAAACGTAAATCAAACGTAAATGCAATGTAAAGTAAACACAGTCTTAAAAAACTTATATTAAAAGTTCAGAGTAAAACTGTAGCAGTGCTACGGACAAATGTTCATATGTGCGTCTTCTATATTATCATATAGGTGGTGTGGATAGTGAACAGTGAGTCTGGTTATAAGAGATTCCAATCCTAGTTCCAGTGCTTCTTTCACCAAGGTGTAATTCACCACGTGGGGGGAAAAAAGTCCCCTTAGGGGCAGTACAATTCGGATCTTCACGATGGATTATTTCCGCCCACAATAGGGTATGACGCGGTTCCCCGAGTGCGCATGCGTGATGACGCGTGCGCGTGAGGGTTCCCGACGTCAACCAATGGGCGGTACGTCTGGGTTATTTAATCCGGGTGCTGTGGTGGCTGGTCACGCCCTCAGAAGAAGTCAGGAAGTGACGAAACGTCAGGGAGTGACCAGTATACCCAGCAAACCGGAAGTGACCTCTTTTGCGCTCCACAGCCTGCCTAACCAGGAAGACGCCAGAAAGGAACAACAGACTGGCGCTCATCAGGGGCAAGTTACCAGCGCTTAAAGCGCTCACATTTAAACGGCTGTTTTTTGATGTTTTAGGGTACGCGCATATTGTAAGGGGGTACTAAGGGGATTGTTACAATAAAATTTTCCATACAGTACTACCTTATGTGGATTTGTTCTTTTCCCTCACTTATGTTAGCGGCACCTTAAACACAGGATTGTGGCAAAGAAGAAAGTTAGATTGATGAAGGATGGTTTATTTATGCCTATATTGATTTAATATCTGGTGAGTACATCCCCATAAGGGGACTTTTTCCCCCCATGCGGTGAATTACACCTTGGTGAAAGAAGCACTGGAACTAGGATTGGAATCTCTTATAACCAGACTCACTGTTCACTATCCACACCACCTATATGATAATTATATAGAAGACGCACATATGAACATTTGTCCGTAGCGCTGCTACAGTTTTACTCTGAACTTTTAATATACGTTTTTTAAGACTGTGTTTACTTTATATTGCATTTATGTTTGATTTTTAAGCAGCTGCTGTCAGTATTTACGTTTTATTCCAGCACTTGTTTCTTTAGAGTTTTTTTCCATAAGCGCAGAGTGATACTAAGAAGGAGGGCCAGGTCATTTTAGTATCTTTTATTTCATTTTATTTCCACATATTTTACTCCGCAGCAATGGATGCTCTAAGATTTTTAAGTAATAGGAATATTAATCTAGATGCAATATTTTCTGATAGTGAACCCACTGCCACTCAGGTGAATTATAATGGAGCCATGGCAATGTTGGGGAACATTTTAGAAAAACAAGTGAGGACATGGTGGGACAAATGTACCCTAGAGCAGTATATAAAAGAAAAAATTATCATCCGCAGCCTAAGATGGGAAGTTGTTCCCCCAAGATGGGCTGGATGATCCAGGCCCCATACAAGAATGGTTCGATTTTTTCAATGGGGTAGGTTTTAAATTGCAAGAACTGATCCTACAAAGAAAAAAATGTAAAATGATCATCCTGGAGAATAAAATTAATGCATTGCAACAACAGCTAGACCCTATTAAAGACACTCAGCCCATTATTGACTTTAATGTCAGAACTAACAGAAGACTTGAGAAAGTAGACAAAGACACCCAGAAAAAGAAAATAAAGAAATATCACAGAGATATGGGAGATTTTAAGACCAACAGCATTTATGCTTGGCAACAAACCCTCCCTGAAAATGTGAATTTAATAGAAAAACCCAGATCGACTGAGCCCTTGATCAATCAAGCCATAACAACACTGATGGATAGAGTACGAGGCTTTATAAGTGACAATGAAATTTAATTAAATTCACCCGCAAATTTTTCCACCCCAATTCCAATAACAAAAAAGGGGAAAATGAGAGGAGGAGGTGGGAAAAGTAATCAGGTGAACAACCAACAATTCAATAATCATCCGCACACACCATATCAAGTGCCAACTCAAAATAAATTTCAACCATTAGAGCAACACAACAATTATCCACCACCCCATCCTTTTTTAGGGAGAGGAGGGGGAGGTCAGAGAAGGGGTCGGGGCTTCCCACCACGCTGAGGAAAACCACAGTACCCTCCAACATATCCGAGAGACCAAGAATGGAGAGACCCCCAGCCTCAGAACCAGTGGACCAGAGAACAGACCCCATACACACATCAAAGGAATATAGATCCAGAGGATGCAGGGCAGGAAGGAAGGTCCAGAAAAAGAAGGAGAAACCACTAAACAACGGTATATATAACTTAAGTCCAGTGGTGCTAACGCACAAAGAGGTGAATATTCTCAATATGGGCCTCAAATGTGGAATGAAGCAGCCAGTAAACAAATTTAATGTATACATTGATGTACACAAATATATTAAAAAGCTAAATATAAAGAAACATTTCGTAGGATTGAATACACGAAATATGATCACCAACACGAACCCCCAGGGGATTGTAAACAGTGGATTAAAAAACAAATCACTGTTCAACCCATTGAATAACCCTAACCACCAAGTGGAGGTTTTTAAGGGTCTAATCATACGTGACCTACATCAACTGGTACCCAAAAAGAACACAAGCCTGAAACATATTCAGGAAGGGATCGATGCACTTGAAAAAAGAAAAGACATTATCATCAGGCCAGCTGACAATGGGGGTGGAGTCGTTATACTAACGAAAGAAATGTACCATACACAGATCACAGAGATGCTAGCTGATGAAATAACGTATAAAGTCTTAGACTGTGACCCAACACAAGCCTTTAGAAATCAGCTAACAATACTAGCAGGAATAGGTACTAAGTTGGAAGTACTATAGGATAAAGAAAGGCATTATCTAGTACTGGCCAGTAGCAAAATCCCTACGATCTACACTCTACCGAAAATTCATAAAGACTCCACCAACCCTCCGCCTAGACCTATTGTAAACAGCATAGATTCCACTGCATCGAGAATGGGACAATACCTAGACACATCTTTGCAAAAAAGTGTGACAATGACACAAGCATACCTGAGAGACACCAAGGACTTTCTGAATTGTCTACAAAATGTCAAAATAACTGAAAACCAAGATATTCTACTGGTAACAGCGGATGTGTCCTCCCTCTACTCAATCATCCAACATGATGACGCCTTATTGGCCCTAAATTGAGCCCTGAGTAAGAGGGAGGACCCCATAACCAAAAAGTATTCATTGGCCATGCCCTGGACTACTGCCTCTCGCACAACTACTTTTGGTACGCCAATAAATTTTATTTGCAACAAAGGGGCATTGCGATGGGGGCCAAATTTGCCCCCAGAATTGCAAACCTTTTTATGGTAGAATGGGAGGACAAAGTGATTTTTAAAGACAGAACAGCTGAGCTCATTTTCTATAAACGTTTTATAGATGACCTGTTTTTAATTTGGGCTGGTCCGGTAGAGTCACTACAAGAATTTTTAAAGGTTTTAAACATGAATAATAACAATATCAGACTGACCACTGAATGGCATAGAGAAACGATTAATTTCCTTGATGTCACTGTCTACCGTCAAAACCTGGAGTTTGGCACTAAGGTCTTTTTTAAACCAACAGACAGAAATAGTTACCTCCCAACTACAAGTGGACACCACCCACAATGGCTAAAGAATATACCAAAAGGCCAAATCATGCGAGTAAAACGCAATTGTTCTGATAATAACAATTTCTTTACACAAGCAAAAGTCCTCACAGACAGATTTGTAGCAAAAGGTTATGCACCAGAAGCCCTTCAGAAAATTGTAGAAGAGGTGTCACTAGTACCCAGGGAAACATGCTTACAACTGAAACCCAAACCAATACTAGGAGGAATTTCTAGAGTTGTTTAACGTGTATCTTTCCAGAGGGTGACACTCCGGATACACTAGTATAAATATGCCACCGTCCCGATATACATGAATTTACTAAACTGCTAACTAAGGGTTGGACTTTAAAGGCATACAAGGTAGGTAAAGGTAAAAAACTAGAGGTTTATTAATATACAGAAAATTGGGTATGGAATTGAGATATGAAGCCCCATTCTTTTGAGTTGGTTCCTCCTAGTATTGGTTGGACTTTAAAGGCATACAAGGTAGGTAAAGGTAAAAATCTTTGAAACATAAAACAATCATAACAATCATACAATCATAAAATATCAATTTCATTGATCAATTATTATGGCTGGACCATGTGGTTTATCAGTAGGTTTCTCATACTACAATACATTCTCCTTATGGTGACTCAGCTGAGTATAATAAACAATAGAGAGAGACTGTGACTGTACAATTATAAACCAGATAACCATCAAATGGATCCAGAGGAGATGGAGAACTTGCTCGAAATGTTGCGCGTTATTGTAAACGCTTCCTCACGAGCATAATTTATATATTTCTATAAGGTATACAGAAAAAACATAATAAATGATTACATAAAGCCTAAAATATAAAACACGTTTCTTAGCATACAACACTTTATTGCATAGATTGTTGGCATTTCAATGATACACAGTTCAATTGGTTCCGTAGTTCAAACACTAATCCCTCCCCTCCAAAAATATTTATAGGAACCACACCCATATGGTGTGGATAGCTTAAATCCCAATATTTGTAACTATGCAATATGAGGTAGATACACCTATGTCGCACTTAAATAGTGAGGCAGGTATCTACATATATGGACTATATCGTTATATCACAAATTGAAAGTATATTTATCATATGTACTTACTTCAAAATTAGCATATATTGAGCCAATGTTTGGCCGGTCACGCGTCTACCTCTACGGTGGCAGTGAATAACCACTATATGCCCCGTCAAGGAGATAGTATCTGTAGGTAGTAATAATACAAATTTACTTATTTGTATATATATATATATATATATATATATATATATATATATATAGGTAAATGCATATATACTAACTTCTCTTGAATTAGCTATCTAGGTCCACCTTGTATGGACCAAAATGGATAGTCTGGTGACAAGATGAAAGAGAAAAAAAAGAAAAAAAGAGAAAGGGGGGAGTAAAAATCACAAGAAATAACAGTTGGGGGTTGTTAGAGAAGAGTGGAGAGGCTGGCCATTTGGACAGTATTATTTGACTTGAGCCATTTAGGCTACCCAGTCAATTATGTGACTCAATAAATATGTAAATCACACCAGACCAATATCATGATATGGGTGATGATATGTAAATTACTAATAGTATATATCCCATACATTTTATAAAGGACCAGGAAAAAAGGGGGCAAAGAAGGAGCTCACTGTGTTGATATATTAAAGGTAATTTGATAGAACGATCGATGCTGGTAAGCAGGGAGTCTGTAAAGTACACTCGGGCCAATCCGGAATAGGTCGGTTACTTGTATATTGTAGTAGTGAACATCAAATCCAAGGTTTGACAGACTGGTTTAAAGTCTCCAATGTATGGTCATTATATCACCCATTCAAATTGATAGGGGTGAAGTTGGACCTATATAGAAAAGTATACAGACAAGGAATTAGTCCATATTATTGCTGGAGGTATTCAGTTATGAGTCCCAATAGTTGGTTCCTAACTTTACCTTAATTCCGGATGATGGTCAGAGATGGCAGGTGTATTAATGCTCGGTAACGGACCGTCTATGTGTTGTGTGCGGCGTCTTCCTGATTATAAAGGCACCTCCGCCGGAAGTGCGCCGCCGTCACCCGGAAGTAATGGCGCACGTCCGTGCGTGGTGTCAGCGTTTAGATATACATATGCCGTGAATGCGGCGGGCGGAAGCTTATGTGAGGGAGGTGGTTCCACTCCATAGTGTGTCTCCGCAGCCCCAATCAGACGAATTTTCGGTATATTGCTAAATGTTTGTGTAGCGGGGTCTTCAAAGTTAGTGGGATACACCTGGGGGTAGTGTGACCCAGGTGTGTAATTATGGCAGGGTTTAGACCCCTTTTTGTTATTCGTGGAGGATTGGGTGGTGCAATATTCTCCTTTGCCTGTGGGTGGCGGAGTACCTACAGGCTTCAGGTAGAATCACTACCACAGTGCTACCCTTCTTTGTCCCTTCCTGGAGATGGTACGGCTGGGGCGGGGAAC
Organism: Rana muscosa; assembly: GCA_029206835.1. NCBI lineage: Eukaryota > Metazoa > Chordata > Amphibia > Anura > Ranidae > Rana > Rana muscosa. The sequence continues at coordinate 6,533,590 of CM055117.1, forward strand.
CCGCCGTGGTATCGACGGGAGGAGATAAAAGGGGGAGACGCCCTCGCCACGAGGTCTGTCTTCTGGGATCATCTCTTCACGCACCCAGGCACCTTCAGCCTGGGTGCGGGCGATTCAAGGTTCCCGGCCTAGGTGCCCTAGGCCTGGCCGGGATGAAGTTGGGGTTCCATCCCAGGCACCTTCAGCCTGGGGTGAGGTACTATTGAGGAGGCCTGGGGCCCGGGGAGTTCGACCGGGTCCCGCAAGGGTGAAGTGGTTCCAGGGCGCCCCTTGCGAGGGGACCCGCATCTGAGGTGAGGAGGCTGGGGAGGTCACTCGTTCGAAGACCCGGTGTAGTGTCAACCCGGTGATGGATGGGCCTTCGGTAACTCCCTTGGAGGACATCTTCCCCTGATAGGGGCAGCAACGCAACGGAGGTATTCATGTCAATACTCCTACAACCCTTGGTCATAGCACAGGGGGTGTAGGGACCCAGATCAGTATAGTGCCTCGACCTGCTCATCCCACCGTATCATGCCATCGCATTGCCTGTATGTGGAGATACGAAATAAACCAACAGTTGGACTGTGATCGGTGTATGGACTCTGTTAATGGGAGCAAAGGGTGGTTTGGTGGTTTCTGATCAAAAGACTCGGTACAAGCCCAGGACACACCGGCCCGAGGAAACATCAGGTATTGGCCTTCACCTCACCCACAGTTATGGGGAGGACATGGGCCGTAGCGCACCTCACTCTGTCGCGTGACGTACCCCTAGCTAAAGAGGACGGGGTGAGGCCGCTACATTTGTGATACAAAAATGATTCACTTTCAAAACTGGATGGTATATATAATATTGTAGAAATACTGGGAGGCTGGATCAGAGCGTGAACCACACGAAGCAACGGAACTGAGACCATATGACGGCCAACAAAAAATAAAAATAAAAAATATTTTTTTTTGAAAAATGTCACTAAACATTTTATCTAATTAAAATCTGGGTGTGAACTAAACACACATATAGAACATTTGCATATATTTATAGGCAATTTTAGCTTGTGCAATTGCCACATAACCTTGCATTTATATTTCAGGCAATTACATCATATTACATAGGTAGGTATATTTAACTATACAATAGTTGCAAACTAGAAAGGCAAATTTACAAGACTCAATTGGAGATTGTATAGGTGTTATAGCATTGATGCATAATGCACATTCCCATCCACTAGAAAAGAGTGGAAAACAGAATAAACATAAGATTAAAAGAAAAAGAATCAGTTGAGGGGGAAAAAACATCACATGAGTGACAAGTTCGATATATTATATTTTGAATGGGTATATAATTTCCTACTTTTTTGGGGGCATGAACCATAGAGGAGGAAATGGGTGATTGTAGATGGTATAGATGTCAGTCAGTGTCAGAGCGTCCGAAAACCCATATTTATGTTATATGATATTAAAGGTAAATATTAAGGGAGTGGTTATTTAAAGACCATAATTAGGTCAAAACCAGTGTTAAAAAGTGTATATATTTTAAAAAGTGAGTTCATCCATACTAGATGTAATAAAGATAAATAAATCATAAATTACTCAGTGTGCCCAACATATGGCTAAGTAGCAACAGTGCATTAACTGTGAAAGAATTATATAAGGGAATTTAAAGTGTGTTATGAAATAATCATAATAGGTGAATATGGTATATTTAGTTTTCAGGCGGTCTGACAGTGAGAGGCATATAGTCATACATATTATGACTATTTACAAGAAAGGTTTGTAAGATATATTCTCATTCAAACCGGGGGACTGGATCGCATTCAGTCGTTCGACTCATAGTGTCTCCCTCTGGAGTATTAATTTGTCCCATTCTCCTCCCCTAGGGTTTTGGGGGATCACGGCCAGTACAATAAATGATACACACGAGGTGTCAAATCTATGGTAAAGATCAAGATGCCTACTAATAGGAGTGAGCATCTTGCCACCACTTGAATAGTATAGGTGGTCATTTATTCTCTGTCTAAATTGTCTGGCCGTTTTCCCCACATAGAAACATCCGCATTTGCATGTCATCAAATAGACTATGCCTTTTGTAGAGCAGTTTGTGGAGAATCTAGGTTTGAATATTTCCCCATTCGGGAGTGTAGTATGGGTTGCTGGTAGGACCCATTTACAAAATGAGCACCTGCCACATCTAGTGGTTCCTAGGGGTGGTTGGACCACTATGTTGGCTGGTTTGGTATAATGACTTCGGATTAGTCTATCACAAAGTGATGTAGCCCTTCTAAATACAACTTGTGGGTATTGACCCATATATTTACTTAGGGTTGGGTCTTCCCTAAGGAGATGCCAGTGGGTTTTGAGCATGGTTCGGATATCCTCAGATTGAGAGGAAAATTTAGTTATTAATTTAACCGTTTGGGTAGGGGGAAGGGGTCTCTTTTTAAACAGTAACATGTTTCTGGTTTGATTTACGGCCTTATTATACGCTTGGCGCAACAGAGTTTTACTGTATCCCCGAGCCCGGAGGCGTATTTGTAACTGTTTAGCTTGTCGCTGAAAGTTGCTAAGGGACGAGCAGTTTCGTCGTAGACGAATATACTGCGCATAAGGAATACTTCGAATAAGTGCTGGAGAATGTGCACTAGCCGCATGCGGCAGAGTGTTTCCTGCTGTATCCTTCCGATACAAGTCGGTCGCCAAAGATTCGTCTTCATTTCTAAAGATGGTTTAATCAAGGAAATTGTTTTTTTTAGTATCACAACTAAAGGTAAATTTGAGGTTGTATTTGTTGACATTAAGTTTAGAAATGAATTTGTCAAGGGTATTACGGTCCTCCGTCCAGATCAAAAATATATCATCAATGTATCGCATCCAACAAAGGATGCGATCAGTAAATTGCGACAACCCTTCATCAGAAAAGGTACAGGGCGTGGCCATGGGCACTTGCTGTGCGCCGGCCTACGCAAACCTGTACCTGGGGGGGTGGGAGAGGGACATCTTTTCTGATGAAGGGTTGTCGCAATTTTCCTCTCAATCTGAGGATATCTGAACTATGCTCAAAACCCACTGGCATCTCCTTAGGGAAGACCCAACCCTAAGTAAATACGTGGGTCAATACCCACAAGTTGTATTTAGAAGGGCTACATCACTTTGTGATAGACTAATCCGAAGTCATTATACCAAACCAGCCAACATAGTGGTCCAACCACCCCTAGGAACCACTAGATGTGGCAGTTGCTCATTTTGTAAATGGGTCCTACCAGCAACCCATACTACACTCCCGAATGGGGAAATATTCAAAAACCTAGATTCTCCGCAAACTGCTCTACAAAAGGCATAGTCTATTTGATGACATGCAAATGCGGATGTTTCTATGTGGGGAAAATGGCCAGACAATTTAGACAGAGAATAAATGACCACCTATACTATTCAAGTGGTGGCAAGATGCTCACTCCTATTAGTAGGCATCTTGATCTTTATTATAGATTTGACACCTCGTGTGTATCATTTATTGTACTGGCCGTGATCCCCCAAAACCCTAGGGGAGGAGAATGGGACAAATTAATACTCCAGAGGGAGACACTATGGATCGAACGACTGAATGCGATCCAGTCCCCCGGTTTGAATGAGAATATATCTTACAAACCTTTCTTGTAAATAGTCATAATATGTATGACTATATGCCTCTCACTGTCAGACCGCCTGAAAACTAAATATACCATATTCACCTATTATGATTATTTCATTACACACTTTAAATTCCCTTATATAATTCTTTCACAGTTAATGCACTGTTGCTACTTAGCCATATTGATATGTTGGGCACACTGAGTAATTTATGATTTATTTATCTTTATTACATCTAGTATGGATGAACTCACTTTTTAAAATATATACACTTTTTAACACTGGTTTTGACCTAATTATGGTCTTTAAATAACCACTCCCTTAATATTTACCTTTAATATCATATAACATAAATATGGGTTTTCGGACGCTCTGACACTGACTGACATCTATACCATCTACACTCACCCATTTCCTCCTCTATGGTTCATGCCCCCAAAAAAGTAGGAAATTATATACCCATTCAAAATATAATATATCGAACTTGTCACTCATGTGATGTTTTTTCCCCCTCAACTGATTCTTTTTCTTTTAATCTTATGTTTATTCTGTTTTCCACTCTTTTCTAGTGGATGGGAATGTGCATTATGCATCAATGCTATAACACCTATACAATCTCCAATTGAGTCTTGTAAATTGGCCTTTCTAGTTTTCAACTATTGTATAGTTAAATATACCTACCTATGTAATATGATGTAATTGCCTGAAATATAAATGCAAGGTTATGTGGCAATTCCACAAGATAAAATTGACTATAAATATATGCAAATGTTCTATATGTGTGGTTAGTTCACACACAGATTTTAATTAGATAAAATGTTTAGTGACATTTAAAAAAAAAAAAATATATATTTTTTTATTTTTTGTTGGCCGTCATATGGTCTCAGTTCCGTTGCTTCGTGTGGTTCACGCTCTGATCCAGCCTCCCAGTATTTCTACTATATTATATATACCATCCAGTTTTGAAAGTGAATCATTTTTGTATCGCAAACATTTAGCAATATACCGGAAATTCGTCTGATTGGGGCTGCGGAGACACACTATGGAGTGGAACCACCTCCCTCACATAAGCTTCCGCCCGCCGCGTTCACGGCATATGTATATCTAAACGCTGACACCACGCACGGACGTGCGCCATTACTTCCGGGTGACGGGGGCGCACTTCCGGCGGAGGTGCCTTTATAATCGGGAAGACGCCGCACACAACACATAGACGGTCCGTTACCGAGCATTAATACACCTGCCATCTCTGACCATCATCCGGAATTAAGGTAAAGTTAGGAACCAACTATTGGGACTCATAACTGAATACCCCCAGCAATAATATGGACTAATTCCTTGTCTGTATACTTTTCTATATAGGTCCAACTTCACCCCTATCAATTTGAATGGGTGATATAATGACCATACATTGGAGACTTTAAACTAGTCTGTCAAACCTTGGATTTGATTTTCACTACTACAATATACAAGTAACCAACCTATTCCGGATTGGCCCGAGTGTACTTTACTGACTCCCTGCTTACCAGCATCGATCGTTCTATCAAATTACCTTTAATATATCAACACAGTGAGCTCCTTCTTTGCCCCCTTTTTTCCTGGTCGTTTTTAAAATGTATGGGATATATACTATTAGTAATTTACATATCATCACCCATATCATGATATTGGTCTGGTGTGATTTACATATTTATTGAGTCACATAATTGACTGGGTAGCCTAAATGGCTCTAGTCAAATAATACTGTCCTAAATGGCCAGCCTCTCCACTCTCCTCTAACAACCCCCAACTGCTATTTCTTGTGATTTTTACTCCCCCCTTTCTCTTTTTTTCTTTTTTTTCCTCTTTAATCTTGTCACCAGACTATCCATTTTGGTCGATACAAGGTGGGCCTAGATAGCTAATTCAAGAGAAGTTAGTATATATGCAATTACCTATATATATATATATATATATATATATACACAAATAAGTAAATTTGTATTATTACTACTTACAGATACTATCTCCTTGACGGGGCATATAGTGGTTATTCACTGCCACCGTAGAGGTAGACGCGTGACCGGCCAAACATTGGCTCAATATATGCTAATTTTGAAGTAAGTACATATGATAAATATACTTTCAATTTGTGATATAACGATATAGTCCATATATGTAGATACCTGCCTCACTATTTAAGTGCGACATAGGTGTATCTACCTCATATTGCATAGTTACAAATATTGTGATTTAAGCTATCCACACCATATGGGTGTGGTTCCTATAGATATTTTTGAAGGGGAGGGATTAGTGTTTGAACTACGGAACCAATTGAACTGTGTATCATTGAAATGCCAACAATCTATGCAATAAAGTGTTGTATGCTAAGAAATGTGTTTTATATTTTAGGCTTTATGTAATCATTTATTATGTTTTTTCTGTATACCTTATAGAAATATATATATTATGCTCCTGAGGAAGCGTTTACAATAACGCGCAACATGTCGAGCAAGTTCTCCATCTCCTCTGGATCCATTTGATGATTATCTGGTTTATAATTGTACAGTCACAGTCTCTCTCTATTGTTTATTATACTCAGCTGAGTCACCATAAGGAGAATGTATTGTAGTATGAGAAACCTACTGATAAACCACATGGTCCAGCCATAATAATTGATCAATGAAATTGATATTTTATGATTGTTTTATATTTCAAAAAATTTTCTGCATATTAATAAACCTCTAGTTTTTTACCTTTACCTACCTTGTATGCCTTTAAAGTCCAACCAATACTAGGAGGAACCAACTCAAAAGAATGGGGCTTCATATCTCAATTCCATACCCAATATAGAGAAGTAGAGGCAATTTTTGGCAAACACTGGCACATACTACTAATGGACAAAAAATTGGGGCCTGTATTACCACCGCAACCTCAGTTTATATATCGGAAAGCCTCCAATTATGGGGACCGAATAGTCAAGAAAATTCTAGACCCTCCAAGCAAACCTCAAACTTTCTGGAACCAAAATGGCTTCTTTGCATGTAGGAAGTGTAAAGCATGCAGAGAAGTAGCACGACCAATAAGAGGTCTAGAAAATGTCATCTCCCCTTCTAATCATTAACAATTTAATATCGAACAATTCATTACATGCAACAGCAGTTTTGTAGTGTATGCTCTGAAATGTCCCTGTGGACTCCTCTACATAGGTCGCACTAAGAGACTGCTTAGAATTAGGATAGCAGAGCACATCCACAACATAAAGATTGGCTTTAAAGACCATAACGTGTCACTACACTTCAAATTGAAACATGACCAGGATGCCTCAGGCCTCCAATTTTGGGGCATAGAATGCCTAGAGCCAAATTGGAGGGGCTCACACAAAGTACGTGAATTATCAAATAAAGAAACTAAATGGATCTTTTTAACAGATGTTTTGGTACCCAAAGGGCTTAACGTTGAACTGGACATCAACTGCTTTATAAGCCACTCCTAACAGATCTTGAGGAACTATCGTTTTACCCCCTTTTTTTAGTCCCACTGGGCATATCTATACATATTTTATATTGCTTACATCAGCATAGTTCTTTTCCACTCTCAACAAAATTAGGTACACAGCACTCTAAATAGGAGGCTGATCTTGAAACGGGGCAGTTAGTCCCAAAAATGAAGACTAACTAGCAACCAAAGTTGAAAACAGGCCCCTTGCATTATCCCAGGTTTTAAACACCAGCAATATGGGGAACAGACCAACACTCCTTCTCTTTAGACTGTATGTCTTGATTCACTATATTCGTTTATGCACTGGAATTTTAATGCATATTTTACAGACTGGCCAAACCAGCAGGTTTTATGGAGGGGATGGTGTTTTTATGGACAACTGTATGCATGATTTTATATACCTATTTTTTACATTTATTGTTTTACATATATATATATTTTATTGTACGCGGGATGGCCATATTTTACAGTTTTATGTTTTATATGTAAATGGTTTTACATAGTCACCTTTTAAATAAGGGCAATGTATTTATCCTGATTGCACACTTATTAGTATGTTTTAAAATATACTTGAGGAAACAGACTTTATGAGCCTACTAAGGGCTGCATTCGCAATGCACAGATGTGATGTATTTAGCCATAAAGAAAATGTCAGTTCACTATATTATTCACTAATCATGTCAGAATGTCTCTGTTTCCTCTGGTATACAATTCCAGAATGCTTACTGAGCAGGGCTAACTTGGTTCCCAATTCAGTTATGCAAAACGGAAAGTGCCCCCCAAGGGGTTAACTAGCTCATCCATGCCTCACCAAAGTTTATTTCATGGCAACACAGACTATCCAACAATGCTGGAGACCGGAAGTGCACGCCAGTAAGGGCAGTACAATTCGGATCTTCACAATGGATTATTTCCGCCCACAATAGGGTATGACGCGGTTCCCCGAGTGCGCATGCGTGATGACGCGTGCGCGCGAGGGTTCCCGACGTCAACCAATGGGCGGTACGTCTGGGTTATTTAATCCGGGTGCAGTGGTGGCTGGTCACACCCTCAGAAGAAGTCAGGAAGTGACGAAACGTCAGGGCTTGACCAGTATACCCAGCAAACCGGAAGAGTCGCAGCCTCCAGGCAGGCTTCGCCTGGGGGGCTCCACACCCGGGCTTACAGCCCGGGATCGGAGGTCTACTATTATTCCTGTTGATTTGATGAATGCACGGTGTGAGTTGTGGGGTGTGGGGCCAGGGGCGTTGCCAACGGTGTGGGGGCCACGCCGGGGGTCAGTGATGCTGTTGCACCTGTGACAGGGGTGGCGGGCAACCAGCCTGCCTCCCCTAGGGGAAGGGGCCCCATTGCTGATTAGTGTGTGATTTTCAGGGGTGAAAGGGGGTCCCCCGCAGGCGGCGCCGTGGGTAGGCGGGCAGGTAAGGGGGACGGTTAAGGTGGTGTCGCCCGTGTCCACTGCGGGGCCCGTGACGGAACAGGTTGGAGGTGTTCAGGGGAGTAAGGATGTGGGGGGTGGACGCAGGGGATCCTGCTGTGGCAGTCAGGGCGGTTATAGTGCGTATCGCCGATGCCGGTAAGTGTAAGGTTTGCGTTTGCTTTGGAGGGCCCTTGTGGGCTCACATGACCAGGGGGTGAGAGAAAAATAGGAAAGGTGAGTATGTCGAGGTTTTTCTCATTACTGCCACTAGGAAAGTTTTATTTGGACAAGGTAAGCCAGACGATTCCGAAAAGGAAGATGAGGAGGTTTGGGAAGGGGCTGCAGGCATTCGCCAGCTTAGCCAGCGTGTTAGGTGAGTAAACCCGGGAACATTGCTCGGCACTGTGCTGTTATATGGATGCGCTGGGAGAGGCCTAGGGGGTTATGTTGGGACTGCTTGGCTGCGTTATGACGAACAGTCGGCAGCGTGGGGCAGTTTGTCCGACGCTTCATTGGGTGCATAAGGATATCAGCCTTTGGCTGCGTTTGATGTCCTCGGCGTGTACACCAAGCCAGTTTTTTCAAGGGGGTGGGTCGGGGGGACAAATGACTCTGTACCACCGAACGGAAAAACATGGTGGGGTGTGCTGTCAGTTTAACAAGGAATCTGGCAAGTTTGGGTGGGGTCCTGTTGTTTTAAACAGGAATGCTCTGGATGCGGGGGGACGCACCCCTTGTCTCGGTACTTCAAAGACGGAAAGCGTCCCAGAGATTTTGCTTGCAAGAAGGATGACACCGCTGCAGGAGGTAAGGATGCGTTTTTTCTAAGTAGATATCTGGATAGGGCGTCGGCGGAGTTGCTGAGAGCGGGTTTCTAGGAGGGTTTTTAAAATTACGTGCTCTCAAGAGGTCGTGCCGCCCTTGGCGCAAATTTTGGGGTCAGCACTGGTTAGTCCGGGGGTGGTTTCAGAAAACATTGGCTAAAAAGGTGGCTTTAGATCGTATGGGGGGCCATTTCGAGAGAGCCCACTCGAGGATCTGGTGGTGTCACCGACGGGGTGGTGCCTAAGAAGGAATCGATTAAGCTTCTGCTTATTCACCACCTCTCGTTCTCAAAAAGGGGGTCAGTTAATTCCTTGATAGGTCCTGAAGTGCGCACAGTGGGGGGCACTCATGCAAAGGCAGACATTGAGTCAGCATTCTGGCTGCTGCCGTTTCACCCGGACAGTTTTGGCGGTTGGGGTGCTGCTGGGGAGGATTTTTATGTGAATCTGTGTCTGCCCATGGGATGCTCCATCTCAGGCGCCATGTTCTGACAATTTAGCTTCTTTTTGTTAAAGGGTGGTCCGTGACGGGTCTGGTGATCCCTTTCCTGGGAAATTGTTCCCATGGGTGGGTTTTGTTAAAGGACGGTCGGCTGCGGCAGTGGGGGTGTGGGCCAATACGCATTTCATTTGACTCAATGAGGAGCTTAGGGATGTTTTGAAGGTGGGGCACACGTTCTTGGAAACTTACAACGGGCAATGGGGGTGGATGGGGGACCCGGTGACCAATTTTTGATTTAGGATGGGGCACTGATGCTGAAAAGTCCACGGGTTTTGGGGCATTTGCCAGGGGTAACGTAGTGCAGAGGCATGGCCTAAGTCTTTGGGGGAAGAGGGGTTTAGTCGTTAACTGGTATTGCTGGACCTGTTTCCGGTGGTATTGGCTACAGAGCTGTGGGAGGCAATGTGTAAGGACATGAAGTTTAGATTGAACGGTGACAACTTGGGGGTGGTGCAAGTCATCGACCGGAGTGCTTACAAGTGAACGTTTTCTCTATGCTATGCGTATCCCGGGGTTTGACTACACTTTAGCTGTTTCACTGTCCCCGTTTTCAGGATTGGGAAGTAGGGAAGTGGGTCGACATGGGTGGCATATACAAATAATCTGGAGGGAGTGGGCTGCATTCATACGGCTAGCGGATGCTTAGCTGGACATGTCCGAGACGGAGTTGCTGGTAGTTTACTTTGTAACTCGGTGCATGGAGGCAGGGGGTTCGGTGGCAGGGATCGAGAAGAAGCTGGCAGGCTTGGCGTTTCTATTCGAACTACAGGGCATGCCAGATTTCACTACGGTTTTCTGGGTAAGGGAGGCGTTAAGGGGGTGTCAAAAGGATCACCCTCATAGGAATGCAGGAAGGCCTGTTTCTGTTTTTCTTTCACAAGTGATTTGCGAGGCATTGGCCGGGGTGTGTTCATCTGTTAAGGGGTTAAGTTGTTCTATACAGCGTTTTCTGTTGCATTTAGGGTGGGGGAGCTTGTGGGCCATCAAAACTGAGGACTGGGGGGTTACTGGTACAGGACATGGAGTTCTGGGGCGGTAGGGTGAGGTTGCGGTTCAGGAGGTCACAGACGGATCAAATGGGGTGAGGGGTGACGGTACAGCTGTCTTCCTTGCCCAGGGATCAAGACTGTTCAGTGAGGGTGGTGTACGAAATTCTGGAAGTTAGGCCGGCTGGGGGTGGGCCTTTTTTGGTGCATGGGGATGGATCGTTTCTAGTACGTTTTCAATGCATGGCTGTTTTTCCGGAAAGGCCTGTGGGCGGTGGGGAGCAACTGCACGCATATCGCTTCACACTCCTTCCGCATCAGGGCGGCCACTGGGGCTGCCCGGTGCGGGTTGGATTAGGCGGCGGTAAAATGAATCATGAGATGGGAGTCCAGGTGGTTTTGTTCTTATGTACGCCCCCCATTTATTAGCGGATGTGAGTGGGAATATGTGGGAAGTGAAGGGGTGCGCAAGTGTGGTTATTGGCAATGATGGGGTAATTTTTTCTGGGGTTTTGAATTGTGTTGTGGTATTTTCATTTCAGATGGAGGTTCTACATGCCTCGTCTGGATGGTAGGGCATTCATATGTCTTTTGGGGGAAAAAGGAGGACAGACGCCTGACAGGAGGGCAGGCTGTTGGATACCCAGGATGGAGGCTTGCGTTGGGGCATAGGCTTCCCGGGCATAGTAAGGAGTAGGGTGGTGCCAGAAGTGGATCGGTACGCCTGGTTGGATAGACCACCGGTCGTTTTGGTACTACATGTGGGGGGAGGATGACTTGGGGGTCAGAGCCATTGGGGCTCTGTTCTCGGCCATAAAGTCGGATTTCTTGGCGCTTAGAGAGGTCTTCCTGGGGACGTTGGTGGTATAGTCTGACGTTATAAAGCGCACCTCGTGGCGGATGGCGAGATCAGTGGCGCGGATTAACAAGGCGGTAATCAAGTTGAACAAACTGGTGGTTAGGTTGGTTGCCAATAACGGGGGGCTGGTGGTAGGCACATGGAGTTGGAGGTAAATGTGGCCATGTATTTACGGAGGGATGGTGTGCATCTTTCTGACGTGGGGATGGATTTGTGGGCATTGAGGAGTCAGGATGGGATCCGGTGTGCCCTGCGGGTGTGGAGGGGCCCTTAAGGGTAAGGGGTTACCCTTTGCAGGCTGTGGCGGTGTCTTTGGTCTTTGACGGTGGCAGAAAACAGATGGTATTAAAGTGGTGGGGGCTCATCGGTGGTATGTGCCCCTCTGGTGTATTCCAGTGGAATGGTGTCCGCTGGAGTACGGGTATGGTTGCACTGCGGGAAGGGGTTGTCTCTGAGCTGTTATACGGCTGGAGGCCTGGTATGGTTCAAAAATGTTGTCCCGCAGTGTATTGGTGTAAAAAGGGGTTCAAAAGTTTTGGGGTGCCGTCAGAGACCAACAGACTGGGAGTTATAATGGTAAAATTGTGTTAATAAAGTTATTGAAAATATATATATTTTATATTGGAGTTCTTTACATGATAGTGTTTTAATAAAAAGGCTGTTGTGGCCATTTTATACTCCAACTCCGGTGTGGTCTAAATTACTATAGATTGGATAAGTTAAGATAGTGGTTAAGAGGGGTAAAGTGGTATGGGTAAGGTGGGGGGAGGTATCTCGAGTACACTGGTCAAGGGCTCAGCTGTGCCCATCTATGCAGCCTGACCAGTGCCCAGCAATGCAGACTCACCAGTGCCCCCCTCCCCACCACACGTTCCCCCCATGGTCACTCGCCAATCAATGTTGATAACATGTGGGAGGCGGTGATCCATGGGTGGCGGGATCTCCCTGGGGCTTGTAGTTCTCTTCCTGAGTCTATACAGTGGAGAGCGGAGGGGCCTCTGACCTGAGAATGTATCAGCACAAGAGAGAACAAGCAGAGCCACTTACAATTCTGACTGTTTAGATGTTGATATTTGAAAGCAGCGGCAAGCCTGCTGATCTGACAGGTTTTCTAATCCGACAGAACACCGCTGCTTTCAAAAGTCATCATCTAAACAGTAGGGATGAGCTTCGTGTTCGAGTCGAACATACGTTCGACTCGAACATTGGCTGTTCGATCGTTCGACGAAGATCGAACGATTTGGGCCGTTCGCGCCAAATTCGAGTGACGCGAACGGCCCACAATGCACTACGCCATCGCAGTGTCATCCAGGCGCTGTGATTGGCCAAGCATGCACTGTGACCCCGCATGCTTGGCCAATCACAGCGCCGGCAGCGAGGAGAGCAATGATTGGCCACAGGCAGGATGCCTGTGGCCAATTATTGCTGAGGGTGTTTAGTACACGCCCCACACTATAAAAGGCCGCCAGCACGGCGGCCTAGTGTAGTGTGTTCCGGAGCAGGGATAGAGTAGCATAGGCAGGGACAGTGACTGTTATTTCTTTCTTGCTTAACCTGGATTCCTTTAGTTTAGGGAAAGAGAAGGATAGGTAGGGAGAGTGTCAGTGTGTTTTGTGCTTCTGCTATAGTGTGCTTAAAAAAAAACATTTATTCTAGGGACAGAAAACTCTAGGTAGGGACAGTGTCAGTTTCTTTCACTCTGCAAGTCCTTGTTTCCAGGGACCTGGAAGGACAGTGAGTGAATTGTCCTTTTGCTATATTGTGATTAAAAAAAACATTTATTCTAGGGACAGAAAACTATAGGTAGGGACAGTGTCAGTTTCTTTCACTCTGCAAGTCCTTGTTTCCAGGGACCTGGAAGGACAGTGAGTGAATTGTCCTTTTGCTATATTGTGATTAAAAAAAACATTTATTCTAGGGACAGAAAACTCTAGGTAGGGACAGTGTCAGTTTCTTTCACTCTGCAAGTCCTTGTTTCCAGGGACCTGGAAGGACAGTGAGTGAATTGTCCTTTTGCTATATTGTGATTAAAAAAAACATTTATTCTAGGGACAGAAAACTCTAGGTAGGGACAGTGTCAGTTTCTTTCACTCTGCAAGTCCTTGTTTCCAGGGACCTGGAAGGACAGTGAGTGAATTGTCCTTTTGCTATATTGTGATTAAAAAAAACATTTTTTTCTAGGGACAGAAAACTGTAGGTAGGGAGAGTATTTTTTTTCTTTCACTCTGCAAGTCCTTGTTTCCAGGGACCTGTAAGGACAGTGAGTTAATTGTCCTTGTGCTATATTGTGCTGAAAAAAACATTTATTCTAGGGACAGAAAACTCTAGGTAGGGACAGTGTCAGTTTCTTTCACTCTGCAAGTCCTTGTTTCCAGGGACCTGGAAGGACAGTGAGTGAATTGTCCTTTTGCTATATTGTGATTAAAAAAAACATTTTTTTCTAGGGACAGAAAACTGTAGGTAGGGAGAGTGTTTTTTTTCTTTCACTCTGCAAGTCCTTGTTTCCAGGGACCTGTAAGGACAGTGAGTTAATTTTCCTTGTGCTATATTGTGATTAAAAAAAACATTTATTCTAGGGACAGAAAACTCTAGGTAGGGACAGTGTCAGTTTCTTTCACTCTGCAAGTCCTTGTTTCCAGGGACCTGGAAGGACAGTGAGTGAATTGTCCTTTTGCTATATTGTGATTAAAAAAAACATTTATTCTAGGGACAGAAAACTCTAGGTAGGGACAGTGTCAGTTTCTTTCACTCTGCAAGTCCTTGTTTCCAGGGACCTGGAAGGACAGTGAGTGAATTGTCCTTTTGCTATATTGTGATTAAAAAAAACATTTTTTTCTAGGGACAGAAAACTGTAGGTAGGGAGAGTATTTTTTTTCTTTCACTCTGCAAGTCCTTGTTTCCAGGGACCTGTAAGGACAGTGAGTTAATTGTCCTTGTGCTATATTGTGCTGAAAAAAACATTTATTCCAGGGACAGAAAACTCTAGGTAGGGACAGTGTCAGTTTCTTTCACTCTGCAAGTCCTTGTTTCCAGGGACCTGGAAGGACAGTGAGTGAATTGTCCTTTTGCTATATTGTGATTAAAAAAAACATTTTTTTCTAGGGACAGAAAACTGTAGGTAGGGAGAGTATTTTTTTTCTTTCACTCTGCAAGTCCTTGTTTCCAGGGACCTGTAAGGACAGTGAGTTAATTTTCCTTGTGCTATATTGTGATTAAAAAAAACATTTTTTTCTAGGGACAGAAAACTGTAGGTAGGGAGAGTGTTTTTTTTCTTTCACTCTGCAAGTCCTTGTTTCCAGGGACCTGGAAGGACAGTGAGTGAATTGTCCTTTTGCTATATTGTGATTAAAAAAAACATTTTTTTCTAGGGACAGAAAACTGTAGGTAGGGAGAGTATTTTTTTTCTTTCACTCTGCAAGTCCTTGTTTCCAGGGACCTGTAAGGACAGTGAGTTAATTGTCCTTGTGCTATATTGTGCTGAAAAAAACATTTATTCCAGGGACAGAAAACTCTAGGTAGGGACAGTGTCAGTTTCTTTCACTCTGCAAGTCCTTGTTTCCAGGGACCTGGAAGGACAGTGAGTGAATTGTCCTTTTGCTATATTGTGATAAAAAAAAACATTTTTTTCTAGGGACAGAAAACTGTAGGTAGGGAGAGTGTTTTTTTTCTTTCACTCTGCAAGTCCTTGTTTCCAGGGACCTGTAAGGACAGTGAGTTAATTTTCCTTGTGCTATATTGTGATTAAAAAAAACATTTATTCTAGGGACAGAAAACTCTAGGTAGGGACAGTGTCAGTTTCTTTCACTCTGCAAGTCCTTGTTTCCAGGGACCTGGAAGGACAGTGAGTGAATTGTCCTTTTGCTATATTGTGATTAAAAAAAACATTTATTCTAGGGACAGAAAACTCTAGGTAGGGACAGTGTCAGTTTCTTTCACTCTGCAAGTCCTTGTTTCCAGGGACCTGGAAGGACAGTGAGTGAATTGTCCTTTTGCTATATTGTGATTAAAAAAAACATTTTTTTCTAGGGACAGAAAACTGTAGGTAGGGAGAGTATTTTTTTTCTTTCACTCTGCAAGTCCTTGTTTCCAGGGACCTGTAAGGACAGTGAGTTAATTGTCCTTGTGCTATATTGTGCTGAAAAAAACATTTATTCCAGGGACAGAAAACTCTAGGTAGGGACAGTGTCAGTTTCTTTCACTCTGCAAGTCCTTGTTTCCAGGGACCTGGAAGGACAGTGAGTGAATTGTCCTTTTGCTATATTGTGATAAAAAAAAACATTTTTTTCTAGGGACAGAAAACTGTAGGTAGGGAGAGTGTTTTTTTTCTTTCACTCTGCAAGTCCTTGTTTCCAGGGACCTGTAAGGACAGTGAGTTAATTTTCCTTGTGCTATATTGTGATTAAAAAAAACATTTATTCTAGGGACAGAAAACTCTAGGTAGGGACAGTGTCAGTTTCTTTCACTCTGCAAGTCCTTGTTTCCAGGGACCTGGAAGGACAGTGAGTGAATTGTCCTTTTGCTATATTGTGATTAAAAAAAACATTTATTCTAGGGACAGAAAACTCTAGGTAGGGACAGTGTCAGTTTCTTTCACTCTGCAAGTCCTTGTTTCCAGGGACCTGGAAGGACAGTGAGTGAATTGTCCTTTTGCTATATTGTGATTAAAAAAAACATTTTTTTCTAGGGACAGAAAACTGTAGGTAGGGAGAGTATTTTTTTTCTTTCACTCTGCAAGTCCTTGTTTCCAGGGACCTGTAAGGACAGTGAGTTAATTGTCCTTGTGCTATATTGTGCTGAAAAAAACATTTATTCCAGGGACAGAAAACTCTAGGTAGGGACAGTGTCAGTTTCTTTCACTCTGCAAGTCCTTGTTTCCAGGGACCTGGAAGGACAGTGAGTGAATTGTCCTTTTGCTATATTGTGATTAAAAAAAACATTTTTTTCTAGGGACAGAAAACTGTAGGTAGGGAGAGTATTTTTTTTCTTTCACTCTGCAAGTCCTTGTTTCCAGGGACCTGTAAGGACAGTGAGTTAATTTTCCTTGTGCTATATTGTGATTAAAAAAAACATTTATTCTAGGGACAGAAAACTCTAGGTAGGGACAGTGTCAGTTTCTTTCACTCTGCAAGTCCTTGTTTCCAGGGACCTGGAAGGACAGTGAGTGAATTGTCCTTTTGCTATATTGTGATTAAAAAAAACATTTTTTTCTAGGGACAGAAAACTGTAGGTAGGGAGAGTATTTTTTTTCTTTCACTCTGCAAGTCCTTGTTTCCAGGGACCTGTAAGGACAGTGAGTTAATTGTCCTTGTGCTATATTGTGCTGAAAAAAACATTTATTCCAGGGACAGAAAACTCTAGGTAGGGACAGTGTCAGTTTCTTTCACTCTGCAAGTCCTTGTTTCCAGGGACCTGGAAGGACAGTGAGTGAATTGTCCTTTTGCTATATTGTGATAAAAAAAAACATTTTTTTCTAGGGACAGAAAACTGTAGGTAGGGAGAGTGTTTTTTTTCTTTCACTCTGCAAGTCCTTGTTTCCAGGGACCTGTAAGGACAGTGAGTTAATTTTCCTTGTGCTATATTGTGATTAAAAAAAACATTTATTCTAGGGACAGAAAACTCTAGGTAGGGACAGTGTCAGTTTCTTTCACTCTGCAAGTCCTTGTTTCCAGGGACCTGGAAGGACAGTGAGTGAATTGTCCTTTTGCTATATTGTGATTAAAAAAAACATTTATTCTAGGGACAGAAAACTCTAGGTAGGGACAGTGTCAGTTTCTTTCACTCTGCAAGTCCTTGTTTCCAGGGACCTGTAAGGACAGTGAGTTAATTTTCCTTGTGCTATATTGTGATTAAAAAAAACATTTTTTCTAGGGACAGAAAACTGTAGGTAGGGAGAGTGTTTTTTTTCTTTCACTCTGCAAGTCCTTGTTTCCAGGGACAGAGAAGGACACCTGAAGGTAGCCCTTATTGCTTTTTTCCCATCTCCCTGCAGGCCATCTATTAGAATGTCTGGAAGGCAAACAAGGAGAGGCAGACAGTCAGGAGGCAATAAAAGAGGGCAAGCAGGCTCTGTGTCTGGGGGCAACAGTGCTGGTCGTGGACGCGGTGCATTGTCATCAGCACATGGCCATGGGACACGCTTGTCCTTCTTTTCGGCAGCTGGACATGTTGAGCCACATCATGCCGAAGACTTGGTAGAGTGGATGACCAAGCCCTCCTCCTCCTCCTCATCCTCTCTCACCCAGGCTCAGGGTACTGGAAAAGCAGCTGCCAAAGCGTCGTCTTCCCTGGTATCAATGTCAGACAAATCATCAGTCACTCCTTCCCTAGACCCACCATGTCCTCCTCCTGAGGAGTCCCCCGAACTGTTTCAGCACAGTGTTGGGTACATGCTCCAGGAGGATGCCCAGCGTTTCGAAGGGTCTGATGATGAAACCCAGCTAGAGGAAGGCAGTAGCGTGAGAGCAGACAGAGGGGATGCTCAAGAAGGACACCAATCTGGCAGTCATGTTCCAGCAGCTGCAGCATACTGCCAGATTGGCTCCAGTGATGAGGAGGGAGGGGATGATGAGGTCAATGACTCCACGTGGGTGCCTAATAGGAGAGAGGAGGAGGAGGAGGATGAGGAGGAGGCACATCTCCAACGAGGCAGGATGCCCTTTGGTGGCCAGCGTAAGGGCAGTACACCGACGGAATCACACCGCAGAGCTCCGCCTGTGCAGGGCGCTGCCTCTGCCCGTCATTCAAAAAGTTCTTTGGTGTGGGCCTTTTTTGAGGCTAGTGCATCAGATCGCACAGCTGCTGTTTGCAACATATGTCTCAAGCGTATATCGCGTGGCCAAAACATCAGCCGCTTGGGTACCACATGCCTGACCAGACATATGTTGACCTGCCATGCAGCTCGTTGGCAAGCCTACCTCAAAGACCCACACCAAAGAACAAAGCGGACCTCTCCTTGCACCGCATCAGCTGGGATCTCCAACCCCACTATAACTTCAGTCCTCTCTGAAACATGCACTGAGAGGAATGAAGGTGTAGAATTAGGTGTGTCACAGCCAAGTACTTGCGCCCACTCTGCTAGCAGTACACCGACGTCCGATTCTAGCAGGCAAATTTCCCTGCCCCAGCTGCTGGACCGTCGAAAGAAGTTCACTCCCAGCCATCCACATGCCCAGCGGTTGAATGCTAGCTTGGCTAAATTGCTAGCGCTTCAACTGCTGCCTTTTCAGTTGGTAGACTCGGCCCCCTTCCGTGAGTTTGTGCAATGTGCGGTTCCTCAGTGGCAGGTTCCCAAACGCCACTTTTTCTCACGGAAGGCTATTCCGGCTCTCTACCGGCATGTGGAAGGCAATGTCTTGGCCTCGCTGGACAGGGCGGTCAGCGGTAAGGTGCATATTACCGCTGACTCATGGTCCAGCAGGCATGGACAGGGACGTTACCTTTCTTTCACGGCCCATTGGGTCACTCTTTTGGCAGCTGGGAAGGATTCAGGACAAGGTGCAGTAGTGTTGGAGGTTGTCCCACCGCCACGCCTCCAAAATGCTACTACTGGTTGTGACACACCTCTCTCCTCCACCCCCTCCTCTTCTTCTTCCTCCATGGCCTCTTCCTGTGGTTTGTCCTATGAACCAGCGGTGCTCCGTAGCCGTTCACGGGGCTACGCAAGTACGCAGGCAAAAAGATGCCATGCCGTGCTTGCGCTGGTGTGTTTGGGGGACAGAAGCCACACTGGGGCAGAGGTCCTGTCTGCTCTGCAGGGCCAGGCCGAGAGGTGGTTGACGCCACGCCAGCTTAAGCCAGGAATGGTGGTTTGCGACAATGGCACCAACCTCCTCTCCGCCCTCCGACAGGGACAACTGACCCATGTGCCCTGTGTGGCTCACGTCCTTAACCTGGTGGTGCAGCGGTTCTTGGGCAGGTACCCGGGCTTACAGGATGTCCTGAGGCAGGCCAGGAAAGTCTGTGTGCATTTCCGCAGATCTTATAATGCCAGTGCTCGCCTGGCTGAGCTGCAAAAGGAGTTGAACCTGCCCAAGAACCGCCTTATATGTGACATGCCCACCAGGTGGAACTCAACGTTGGCCATGCTGCAGCGGCTGCACACGCAGCAGAGGGCCATCAATGAGTACCTGTGCGACTACGGCACCAGGACAGGGTCAGGGGAGCTTGGTTTTTTTTCTCCACGCCAGTGGGGCATGATCAGGGATGCATGCACTGTCCTGGCACCATTTGAGGAGGCCACGAGGATGGTGAGCAGTGACAGTGCATGCATCAGTGACACTGTACCTCTTGTCCACCTGTTGGAGCACACGCTGCGTGGAATAATGGACAGGGCACTTGAGGCAGAACAGAGGCAGGAAGAGGAGGACTTCCTTGCCTCTCAAGGCCCCCTTTACCCAGACAGTGTTCCTTCTGTCCCACCCATCGCACAGGAAGAGGAGGAGGAGGAGGAGGAGGAGGAGGATTGTGTCAGCATGGAGGTGGAGGCTGGCACTCAGCATCATCAGCAGCAGTCTTTTAGGGATGATTTACAGTCCCAAGAAACCAGTGGACTTGTACGTGGCTGGGAGGAGGTGGCTGCGGATCATGTCGTCCTTAGTGACCCAGAGGACTCCGGAGCGAATGCCTCAGCAAACCTACGCTGCATGGCCTCCCTGATCCTGCAAAGTCTGCGGAAGGATCCTCGTATTCTTCGGATCAAGGAGAGGGACCATTACTGGCTGGCCACTCTCCTTGATCCACGGTACAAGGGTAAGGTTGCGGACCTTATGTTACCGTCGCAGAGGGAGCAGAGGATGAGACAACTCCGGGAGGCCTTGCAGAAAGGTCTGTGCAACGCGTTCCCAGAGACTGGGAGGTTGCAAACTCCTGGTCCTGGACAACGAGTTGCTGAGGCTTCGGCCAGTCAAAGAAGGAGCGGTGGGGAAGGTGGCCGTCTGACCGATGCGTTCAGACAATTCTTTAGTCCGCAGCCCCAAAGTATGATTGGTTCCAGCAACCATCGCCAGCGTCTGATAAACATGGTGCAGGAATATCTAGGGGCAAGGTCAGACTTGGACACCTTCCCCACCGAAAATCCTCTGGCTTACTGGGTCTTGAGGATGGATCACTGGCCAGAGCTTGCACAGTATGCAATTGAGCTACTGGCCTGTCCTGCATCCAGCGTTCTTTCGGAACGCACATTCAGTGCTGCTGGAGGATTTGTCACGGATCACAGGGTGCGCCTGTCCACCGACTCGGTTGATCGACTGACTTTCATCAAGATGAACCAGTCTTGGATCACCACCAGCTACCACACACCTGATGCTGATATAACAGACTAATTGATTTTAAAATGTCACATCCCTTCAAGACTGATGCTGATGCTGAGTGCCTGTGCTGTTATGTTGACTGGCTATCCTCCTCCTCCGAGTCCTCAATGATACGATTGATGATGATAGCTTGGAAGATCATTTTTGTTTATGGGTGCCGCCACCAGTGCCTAACGCCCAATTTTTCAGCCCCTGTTTAACAGGGGCGTGTAATTACAATTTTTGAAGCAATACTTTGCAACAGGGCTCATTGCTGTGCTCCAAGTACAGTATCTGTGAGGAGTTGCAGTGTTGTGCCACCAGTGCCTAAGGCCCAATTTTTCAGCCCCTGTTTAACAGGGGCGTGTCATTACAATTTTTGAAGCAATACTTTGCAACAGGGCTCATTGCTGTGCTCCAAGTACAGTATCTGTGAGGGGTTGCAGTGTTGTGCCACCAGTGCCTAAGGCCCAATTTTTCAGCCCCTGTTCAACAGGGGCATGTAATTACAATTCTTGATCTAATAATTCACAGCAGGGCCCATTGCTGCACCCACCAAGAGTAACTGTCAGGGCTTACAGTGTTGTGGCACCAGCACCACCATCAAAGGCCCAATTTTTACTACCACTGTTCAACAATTATATGTAATTAAAATTCCTGATATAATAGTTGACAGCAGGGCGTTCCAGCACCAACCAAGAGTAACTGTGAGTGCTTACAGTGTTGTGCCAACACCAACAACTAAGGGGCCTATTTCTGCAGAGTATATACGGCAGGTCCCTACTTTCAAACATCCAACTTACAAACGACTCCTACTTGCAAACGCAAGAAGACAACAGGAAGTGAGAGGAAATCTACCACTAGGAAGGAAAATTCTCTCCTGTAAGAATAAATATGGGAGAAAGGTGTCTCCTCTGTACTGATGCTTTATCAGCAATCCTTGTTTCAAGAAAAACACCACATTTCAAAAACAGTTGTCATTGGGACGGAAAGTGAGGTGAAATGTTCTGAACAGGGGCACAGACAGCAAAACAAATGTTACAGGGGTGATAACCCTTACCTATGTTTTCCAAAAAGTTTAAAAATAGATTTTTGGGCTGGAGCTACACTTCAACAATGTACCTGTTCAAAATTACAAACAGATTCTACATAAGAACAAACCTACAGTCCCTGTCTTGTATGCACCGCCTGTATACGGCTGTTCTGAGTATATAGGGCCTTTTTTATTTTATGTGCGGGGTTCCCCTTAATATCCATACAAGACCCAAAGGGGCTGGTAATGGGCTGGGGTAGGGGGGGGGTCATGGGGTAGCTATGCCATTTTTCTTAAAGATTTTCATCCATATTACCGGGACCAGACATTACATTAAAGCCGCAAGCAGTTTTAAATGGCTTTTTTTTCCTTTAGAAGTGTCATTTTGTGCAGGGACAGTTCTAAACACGGGAAACACGTGGCACTTCACAGGCATACTTTAGACACCCCCCAGGTACGATATTTAAAGGAATATTTGACTTTTTTTTTTTCACTTTATGCATCATTAAAATGACTGCTCCCGAAAAACGACCGTTTTTAAAACTTCTTTTTGCATTGATACATGTCCCCTGGTGCAGAACCCGGGTTCCCAAACCCTTTTTAGGACAATAACATGCATAATAGTTGTTATAATTAGCACTTTAGAATTCGAACGTTCGCATCCATTGTATTTAATAGGGTTCTAATGTTCGTTCGAACTTCCGGTCCGTTCGCGGGTTCTGGTGCGAACCGAACCCGGGGGTGTTCGGCTCATCACTACTAAACAGTCAGACAGACTTGTAAATACTGAATCTCACGATATAATCTGAGTTTACTGTTATAATTACCAGTGAAATGTAGAACTCCGTTGGGTGTAACAAGATGTCCGCTTCCTGACTTCTCACTGCATGTTTACTGTGGCCGAGTGTGGGGTGTAGCAAGATGGCGGCGACTTTGTGCTATGTGTCTATTTAGGGGTAGTCTGGGCCAATAGTTGGGCTCAGACCAATTGATATTCCATTTTTGCTTCTGCTCTGGGTGTGATGCTGCCTGGCAGTAGTGTTGCCTGTAGGTAGCACTGTCACCACCGGCATAGGTTGAACCACGGAGGGGTATCACAGCACCTTGCGTGTCCTCTCTCGACAGCCGTGCAGTGGGCGTGGTGAACCTGCTGTGCATGCTGGGAGGGGGTACATAAGGGCCAGACGCTTTTGTTCGGGGTCCATTTTGTGGGGGTCGTTCCTGGGGAACCCATTGGTCCCGTGTGTGTGCCTCGTGGCCCACATGGCACGTAGCGTGACCACATTTGTAAACTACCATTCAGGGACACCCCCCCTTCCCAAAAATCAATTTGTGCTGTAACGAATCACAGCACAGTGATTGGACAAAAGAGGCGGGATTTATGATTTCTCCAATCACAAACAGGGGGCGGGGATTGTGCTCCTCCAGGCATTCCCAGCCAGGGCAAGTACTGTCAGTGAGTAAAGCAGTGATGTGGTGGCCTTTTTTGGGGGCATCAGATTGGCCCGGGGGGTGGCTGTGTCAGTTTCATTCCGGGACACTGTTTTTTTCTGGAATGAAGGTGCCTGGGACAGACCTGCAAAATCCGGGACTGTCCCGGGCAATCCGGGACACCTGCTCACCCTAATGGCACGGGGTAAGCGTCTTCTGGTCCCGGGCACCTTCAGCCCGAGGCCGCATCGCTGCTTCGTAGGCCCGGCTCTGCTGCCTGGGGCCTAGCTTCTCAAGAAGGTATCCCAAAGCTACCCACCTGCGGGGAGCCACGGTTTAGGAAAGGAGTCCAGGGGAGGATCAGTCCTGGAGGAGACTGGCGACGGTACTGCTGTCTCGGGAAGAGGCCTGGAAACTCGCCTAACAAGGGATCCATCATTACAAGCCCTGCAATACGCCAATCTGCCATAAAAGCTTCTCTTCATTATTGCTTGGCTGGGAGCTTCGGGACTTTTAATCCTGTGCCAGAGGATTCCTCATCGTATCCTAATACAAAGGAAAGATTCATTCGTGCTGCATTCCGGCTGCTAGGACCACTAAAGGGACTATCCGGGTGAGCAATACCCACTCAGGCTTGAGTGGCCAAGAGTGCTGTTTAAGTGTTGCGTGCCTGAACCTTCCCCTGTGTATTTTCTCTCTCGTGTCCTACTCTTCCTCTAAGTTCACTCAGCAAAGAGAAAAATAAAGCCCAACTGTTTGGGTTTTACACGATGTGGACATTTGCAGACCCAACAAAACCAGCCGGTCCCTTAAATGGGGGTAAGTGCTACATACACACCGAATCCTCCATATAGGTCTATGGGGACATGCTGGGACTTGTAGTTCATACACACCGAATCCTCCATAGAGGTCTATGGGGACATGCTGGGACTTGTAGTTCATACACACCGCATCCTCCATAGAGGTCTATGGGGACATGCTGGGACTTGTAGTTCATACACACCGAATCCTCCATAGAGGTCTATGGGGACATGCTGGGACTTGTAGTTCATACACACCGAATCCTCCATAGAGGTCTATGGGGACATGCTGGGACTTGTAGTTCATACACACCGAATCCTCCATTAGAGGTCTATGGGGACATGCTAGGACTTGTAGTTCATACACACCGAATCCTCCATTAGAGGTCTATGGGGACATGCTGGGACTTGTAGTTCATACACAGAGAATCCTCCATAGAGGTCTATGGGGACATGCTGGGACTTGTAGTTCATACACACCGAATCCTCCTTAGAGGTCTATGGGGACATGCTGGGACTTGTAGTTCATACACACCGAATCCTCCATAGACGTCTATGGGGACATGCTGGGACTTGTAGTTCATACACACCGAATCCTCCATAGAGGTCTATGGGGACATGCTGGGACTTGATGTTCATACACACCGAATCCTCCATTAGAGGTCTATGGGGACATGCTAGGACTTGTAGTTCATACACACCAAATCCTCCATAGAGGTCTATGGGGACATGCTGGGACTTGTCGTTCATACACACCGAATCCTCCATAGAGGTCTATGGGGACATGCTGGGACTTGTAGTTCATACACAGAGAATCCTCCATAGAGGTCTATGGGGACATGCTGGGACTTGTAGTTCATACACACCAAATCCTCCATTAGAGGTCTATGGGGACATGCTAGGACTTGTAGTTCATACACAGAGAATCCTCCATAGAGGTCTATGGGGACATGCTAGGACTTGTAGTTCATACACACCGAATCCTCCTTAGAGGTCTATGGGGACATGCTGGGACTTGTAGTTCATACACACCGCATCCTCCATAGAGGTCTATGGGGACATGCTGGGACTTGTAGTTCATACACACCGCATCCTCCATAGAGGTCTATGGGGACATGCTGGGACTTACTAGAAATGAACAAAAATGGTCTTTCGCGCTACTAAAGAGTAGGTGAAATGCAAATAACGTGTATAGTGCTAAAAGCTGAAAAAACGAACTGTGTTCACCTTACACACTAGTAGAAATGAAAAAAGGGGGGTGTTTTCGCGCTGAAAGCCAGCAGATAAATTACATAAAGTGCCGAAAGCCAGCACTGAAACTAAATAAAGTGCAAAAATATTTTATCTGTGTTAATAATACAGTACTAAATCAATTAGTATCCAGTCATTAATAAAGTGCACAAGTATTAAATATAAATAAAGTTCAACATTCATGTATAAGTGAATCTTAGTCCAATGACATAAATAATAAAGTGCACAAAGTGCTATCTATATAAATAGGGCACAATAATATTGAACATAAATTCCCAAAAATTAATACTGTGAATAAATAAAAAAGATGAAAAGATAAAAAGAATAAAAATAGTCCGTGCTCAAAAGTCCTTTGACGTGAATATTCAAACAACAGTGAACTAATGTGAATTTGAATCCTCTGCTGGATAAAAGAGTAAAAGAATATCTCTGATGTGTCCATGCAGTAGTCTCACAGAACTCTCACCTCCATTAAAACATAATCAAATTAGTGCATCTCCTCTATGGTGGTTCTTCTGATATGTATTGTTACTAATCCCAACCATGTCTCCTCTGCTTACAGTGATATTGGAGTCCCTGAAGAGAGAGAGAGGGGGGGGGAGGGGAAGGAGGGAGAGAACAACTCCAATGGGGATATAGGATAGGAAATAAGGAAGAAAAAGGGGCCTCCAATAGTGTAGTATTTTTAGAATCAAAAACTGGTTTATTATTAAAATAAGTATATTGCTCGTACATCAAAACAAAGTAACTACAGCTTAAAACGAACAACAGCGGCGTTGTACGCCGTCTTACTAGTCCTCCGGGTACTTCTGGTCTGCGGTACCTCGTAATTTCCCTACGTCGTTACGTCACGTACCTCGTGACTTCATCAGGGGAGCCTGATTGGCTGCTGAGGGTTTGTTTATGTATACGAAAACCGGAAGTGTTGATGCGGCCATTTTCTTGTAGCCTCGTATATGTATTAGGGCGCCGCCATTTTAAAAGTGGTATCCTATTAGCGCGTTTGCCCATAATATATGGACGCACATCTGACTATCTCGTCGATTATTCGTCAACGATATAATTGTAGTAGAGGCTAAATGCGATGATCATCTAACATCAAAGAGGATATAGCAGTATACTCCATATACTAAAGACCAGCAGTTAGCTGACTGTGTGTACAATGTGTATAGAACACCTGCAACAGTGCCATCTATAGGATGTGGATGGGTACCACTACAAATAGCATAACAATACATGATATTAAGTAAAATAGCAATATGTTTAAAATATATATTAAAAATATATTAAGAATAAGGACTAAGGCCTTATAAATAGAGATCCTGAATATGGATAACTATAATGGAATATTAAAATTTACTAAACCTATTAAGATCTGGGTACTGAGGCTCCAACATATTGAATGTTATATGTTGGCCACCGCAGACCGAATGCACTCTTTAGGATTGCATAATGTATTCATATTCATGTATTACTATGATATTAAAATAAAATATTAAAATAAAAATTCAACTTAAAAATACAGGTATATCATTAGCATGATAGATAGATGAGGTTAGGGAAATAGGCATGACTCTAGAGTATAGTAACATAATCATAATTTAGAGCAATGGTAAGATGCCAGAAGTAATTTTGAAGAATCATAGTGAATTGATTTGTAAACAAAGGAAATTCCTACTAAAGAGCTTGGACTTTTGCCTGAAGTATAATTACTTCTGGCATAATCAATCCTACTATAAACAATATATAGGGATAGCTATGGGGGCAAAATTTGCACCGAGTGTGGCAAATGCCTTCATGGCACAATGGGAGGAAGAGGTGGTATATACCAACACTCCCTCAGAATTAACCCTATACAAACGCTATATAGATGACCTCATCATCGTCTGGAATGGCAGCAGAGAAAAATTAGAATAATTTTTGGAAAATCTCAATAACAATGACAAAAACATCAAACTGGAGTGGAACATAGATACAAAAGCAGTCAATTTTCTGGACCTGACTATACAACTGGAGAGAAATAAAATTACCACCAAGACTTACTTTAAGGCAGTAGATACTAATAGCTATTTATCAATAGCTAGTTGCCATCATAGAGCGTGGCTATATAACATTCCTAAGTAGTGATGAGCCGAACACCCCCGGGTTCGGTTCGCACCAGAACCCGCGAACGGACCGGAAGTTCGAACGAACATTAGAACCCTATTAAATACAATGGATGCGAACGTTCGAATTCTAAAGTGCTAATTATAACAACTATTATGCATGTTATTGTCCTAAAAAGGGTTTGGGAACCCGGGTTCTGCACCAGGGGACATGTATCAATGCAAAAAGAAGTTTTAAAAACGGTCGTTTTTCGGGAGCAGTCATTTTAATGATGCATAAAGTGAAAAAAAAAAGTCAAATATTCCTTTAAATATCGTACCTGGGGGGTGTCTAAAGTATGCCTGTGAAGTGCCACGTGTTTCCCGTGTTTAGAACTGTCCCTGCACAAAATGACACTTCTAAAGGAAAAAAAAGCCATTTAAAACTGCTTGCGGCTTTAATGTAATGTCTGGTCCCGGTAATATGGATGAAATTCTTTAAGAAAAATGGCATAGCTACCCCATGACCCCCCCCCCCCCTACCCCAGCCCATTACCAGCCCCTTTGGGTCTTGTATGGATATTAAGGGGAACCCCGCACATAAAATAAAAAAGGCCCTATATACTCTGAACAGCCGTATACAGGCGGTGCATACAAGACAGGGACTGTAGGTTTGTTCTTATGTAGAATCTGTTTGTAATTTTGAACAGGTACATTGTTGAAGTGTAGCTCCAGCCCAAAAATCTATTTTTAAACTTTTTGGAAAACATAGGTAAGGGTTATCACCCCTGTAACATTTGTTTTGCTGTCTGTGCCCCTGTTCAGAACATTTCACCTCACTTTCCGTCCCAATGACAACTGTTTTTGAAATGTGGTGTTTTTCTTGAAACAAGGATTGCTGATAAAGCATCAGTACAGAGGAGACACCTTTCTCCCATATTTATTCTTACAGGAGAGAATTTTCCTTCCTAGTGGTAGATTTCCTCTCACTTCCTGTTGTCTTCTTGCGTTTGCAAGTAGGAGTCGTTTGTAAGTTGGATGTTTGAAAGTAGGGACCTGCCGTATATACTCTGCAGAAATAGGCCCCTTAGTTGTTGGTGTTGGCACAACACTGTAAGCACTCACAGTTACTCTTGGTTGGTGCTGGAACGCCCTGCTGTCAACTATTATATCAGGAATTTTAATTACATATAATTGTTGAACAGTGGTAGTAAAAATTGGGCCTTTGATGGTGGTGCTGGTGCCACAACACTGTAAGCCCTGACAGTTACTCTTGGTGGGTGCAGCAATGGGCCCTGCTGTGAATTATTAGATCAAGAATTGTAATTACATGCCCCTGTTGAACAGGGGCTGAAAAATTGGGCCTTAGGCACTGGTGGCACAACACTGCAACCCCTCACAGATACTGTACTTGGAGCACAGCAATGAGCCCTGTTGCAAAGTATTGCTTCAAAAATTGTAATGACACGCCCCTGTTAAACAGGGGCTGAAAAATTGGGCCTTAGGCACTGGTGGCACAACACTGCAACTCCTCACAGATACTGTACTTGGAGCACAGCAATGAGCCCTGTTGCAAAGTATTGCTTCAAAAATTGTAATTACACGCCCCTGTTAAACAGGGGCTGAAAAATTGGGCGTTAGGCACTGGTGGCGGCACCCATAAACAAAAATGATCTTCCAAGCTATCATCATCAATCGTATCATTGAGGACTCGGAGGAGGAGGATAGCCAGTCAACATAACAGCACAGGCACTCAGCATCAGCATCAGTCTTGAAGGGATGTGACATTTTAAAATCAATTAGTCTGTTATATCAGCATCAGGTGTGTGGTAGCTGGTGGTGATCCAAGACTGGTTCATCTTGATGAAAGTCAGTCGATCAACCGAGTCGGTGGACAGGCGCACCCTGTGATCCGTGACAAATCCTCCAGCAGCACTGAATGTGCGTTCCGAAAGAACGCTGGATGCAGGACAGGCCAGTAGCTCAATTGCATACTGTGCAAGCTCTGGCCAGTGATCCATCCTCAAGACCCAGTAAGCCAGAGGATTTTCGGTGGGGAAGGTGTCCAAGTCTGACCTTGCCCCTAGATATTCCTGCACCATGTTTATCAGACGCTGGCGATGGTTGCTGGAACCAATCATACTTTGGGGCTGCGGACTAAAGAATTGTCTGAACGCATCGGTCAGACGGCCACCTTCCCCACCGCTCCTTCTTTGACTGGCCGAAGCCTCAGCAACTCGTTGTCCAGGACCAGGAGTTTGCAACCTCCCAGTCTCTGGGAACGCGTTGCACAGACCTTTCTGCAAGGCCTCCCGGAGTTGTCTCATCCTCTGCTCCCTCTGCGACGGTAACATAAGGTCCGCAACCTTACCCTTGTACCGTGGATCAAGGAGAGTGGCCAGCCAGTAATGGTCCCTCTCCTTGATCCGAAGAATACGAGGATCCTTCCGCAGACTTTGCAGGATCAGGGAGGCCATGCAGCGTAGGTTTGCTGAGGCATTCGCTCCGGAGTCCTCTGGGTCACTAAGGACGACATGATCCGCAGCCACCTCCTCCCAGCCACGTACAAGTCCACTGGTTTCTTGGGACTGTAAATCATCCCTAAAAGACTGCTGCTGATGATGCTGAGTGCCAGCCTCCACCTCCATGCTGACACAATCCTCCTCCTCCTCCTCCTCCTCCTCCTCCTCTTCCTGTGCGATGGGTGGGACAGAAGGAACACTGTCTGGGTAAAGGGGGCCTTGAGAGGCAAGGAAGTCCTCCTCTTCCTGCCTCTGTTCTGCCTCAAGTGCCCTGTCCATTATTCCACGCAGCGTGTGCTCCAACAGGTGGACAAGAGGTACAGTGTCACTGATGCATGCACTGTCACTGCTCACCATCCTCGTGGCCTCCTCAAATGGTGCCAGGACAGTGCATGCATCCCTGATCATGCCCCACTGGCGTGGAGAAAAAAAACCAAGCTCCCCTGACCCTGTCCTGGTGCCGTAGTCGCACAGGTACTCATTGATGGCCCTCTGCTGCGTGTGCAGCCGCTGCAGCATGGCCAACGTTGAGTTCCACCTGGTGGGCATGTCACATATAAGGCGGTTCTTGGGCAGGTTCAACTCCTTTTGCAGCTCAGCCAGGCGAGCACTGGCATTATAAGATCTGCGGAAATGCACACAGACTTTCCTGGCCTGCCTCAGGACATCCTGTAAGCCCGGGTACCTGCCCAAGAACCGCTGCACCACCAGGTTAAGGACGTGAGCCACACAGGGCACATGGGTCAGTTGTCCCTGTCGGAGGGCGGAGAGGAGGTTGGTGCCATTGTCGCAAACCACCATTCCTGGCTTAAGCTGGCGTGGCGTCAACCACCTCTCGGCCTGGCCCTGCAGAGCAGACAGGACCTCTGCCCCAGTGTGGCTTCTGTCCCCCAAACACACCAGCGCAAGCACGGCATGGCATCTTTTTGCCTGCGTACTTGCGTAGCCCCGTGAACGGCTACGGAGCACCGCTGGTTCATAGGACAAACCACAGGAAGAGGCCATGGAGGAAGAAGAAGAGGAGGGGGTGGAGGAGAGAGGTGTGTCACAACCAGTAGTAGCATTTTGGAGGCGTGGCGGTGGGACAACCTCCAACACTACTGCACCTTGTCCTGAATCCTTCCCAGCTGCCAAAAGAGTGACCCAATGGGCCGTGAAAGAAAGGTAACGTCCCTGTCCATGCCTGCTGGACCATGAGTCAGCGGTAATATGCACCTTACCGCTGACCGCCCTGTCCAGCGAGGCCAAGACATTGCCTTCCACATGCCGGTAGAGAGCCGGAATAGCCTTCCGTGAGAAAAAGTGGCGTTTGGGAACCTGCCACTGAGGAACCGCACATTGCACAAACTCACGGAAGGGGGCCGAGTCTACCAACTGAAAAGGCAGCAGTTGAAGCGCTAGCAATTTAGCCAAGCTAGCATTCAACCGCTGGGCATGTGGATGGCTGGGAGTGAACTTCTTTCGACGGTCCAGCAGCTGGGGCAGGGAAATTTGCCTGCTAGAATCGGACGTCGGTGTACTGCTAGCAGAGTGGGCGCAAGTACTTGGCTGTGACACACCTAATTCTACACCTTCATTCCTCTCAGTGCATGTTTCAGAGAGGACTGAAGTTATAGTGGGGTTGGAGATCCCAGCTGATGCGGTGCAAGGAGAGGTCCGCTTTGTTCTTTGGTGTGGGTCTTTGAGGTAGGCTTGCCAACGAGCTGCATGGCAGGTCAACATATGTCTGGTCAGGCATGTGGTACCCAAGCGGCTGATGTTTTGGCCACGCGATATACGCTTGAGACATATGTTGCAAACAGCAGCTGTGCGATCTGATGCACTAGCCTCAAAAAAGGCCCACACCAAAGAACTTTTTGAATGACGGGCAGAGGCAGCGCCCTGCACAGGCGGAGCTCTGCGGTGTGATTCCGTCGGTGTACTGCCCTTACGCTGGCCACCAAAGGGCATCCTGCCTCGTTGGAGATGTGCCTCCTCCTCATCCTCCTCCTCCTCCTCTCTCCTATTAGGCACCCACGTGGAGTCATTGACCTCATCATCCCCTCCCTCCTCATCACTGGAGCCAATCTGGCAGTATGCTGCAGCTGCTGGAACATGACTGCCAGATTGGTGTCCTTCTTGAGCATCCCCTCTGTCTGCTCTCACGCTACTGCCTTCCTCTAGCTGGGTTTCATCATCAGACCCTTCGAAACGCTGGGCATCCTCCTGGAGCATGTACCCAACACTGTGCTGAAACAGTTCGGGGGACTCCTCAGGAGGAGGACATGGTGGGTCTAGGGAAGGAGTGACTGATGATTTGTCTGACATTGATACCAGGGAAGACGACGCTTTGGCAGCTGCTTTTCCAGTACCCTGAGCCTGGGTGAGAGAGGATGAGGAGGAGGAGGAGGGCTTGGTCATCCACTCTACCAAGTCTTCGGCATGATGTGGCTCAACATGTCCAGCTGCCGAAAAGAAGGACAAGCGTGTCCCATGGCCATGTGCTGATGACAATGCACCGCGTCCACGACCAGCACTGTTGCCCCCAGACACAGAGCCTGCTTGCCCTCTTTTATTGCCTCCTGACTGTCTGCCTCTCCTTGTTTGCCTTCCAGACATTCTAATAGATGGCCTGCAGGGAGATGGGAAAAAAGCAATAAGGGCTACCTTCAGGTGTCCTTCTCTGTCCCTGGAAACAAGGACTTGCAGAGTGAAAGAAAAAAAACACTCTCCCTACCTACAGTTTTCTGTCCCTAGAAAAAATGTTTTTTTTAATCACAATATAGCACAAGGAAAATTAACTCACTGTCCTTACAGGTCCCTGGAAACAAGGACTTGCAGAGTGAAAGAAAAAAAACACTCTCCCTACCTACAGTTTTCTGTCCCTAGAAAAAAATGTTTTTTTTAATCACAATATAGCAAAAGGACAATTCACTCACTGTCCTTCCAGGTCCCTGGAAACAAGGACTTGCAGAGTGAAAGAAACTGACACTGTCCCTACCTAGAGTTTTCTGTCCCTGGAATAAATGTTTTTTTCAGCACAATATAGCACAAGGACAATTAACTCACTGTCCTTACAGGTCCCTGGAAACAAGGACTTGCAGAGTGAAAGAAAAAAAATACTCTCCCTACCTACAGTTTTCTGTCCCTAGAAAAAAATGTTTTTTTTAATCACAATATAGCAAAAGGACAATTCACTCACTGTCCTTCCAGGTCCCTGGAAACAAGGACTTGCAGAGTGAAAGAAACTGACACTGTCCCTACCTAGAGTTTTCTGTCCCTAGAATAAATGTTTTTTTTAATCACAATATAGCAAAAGGACAATTCACTCACTGTCCTTCCAGGTCCCTGGAAACAAGGACTTGCAGAGTGAAAGAAACTGACACTGTCCCTACCTAGAGTTTTCTGTCCCTAGAATAAATGTTTTTTTTAATCACAATATAGCAAAAGGACAATTCACTCACTGTCCTTCCAGGTCCCTGGAAACAAGGACTTGCAGAGTGAAAGAAACTGACACTGTCCCTACCTAGAGTTTTCTGTCCCTGGAATAAATGTTTTTTTCAGCACAATATAGCACAAGGACAATTAACTCACTGTCCTTACAGGTCCCTGGAAACAAGGACTTGCAGAGTGAAAGAAAAAAAATACTCTCCCTACCTACAGTTTTCTGTCCCTAGAAAAAAATGTTTTTTTTAATCACAATATAGCAAAAGGACAATTCACTCACTGTCCTTCCAGGTCCCTGGAAACAAGGACTTGCAGAGTGAAAGAAACTGACACTGTCCCTACCTAGAGTTTTCTGTCCCTAGAATAAATGTTTTTTTTAATCACAATATAGCAAAAGGACAATTCACTCACTGTCCTTCCAGGTCCCTGGAAACAAGGACTTGCAGAGTGAAAGAAACTGACACTGTCCCTACCTAGAGTTTTCTGTCCCTAGAATAAATGTTTTTTTTAATCACAATATAGCAAAAGGACAATTCACTCACTGTCCTTCCAGGTCCCTGGAAACAAGGACTTGCAGAGTGAAAGAAACTGACACTGTCCCTACCTAGAGTTTTCTGTCCCTGGAATAAATGTTTTTTTCAGCACAATATAGCACAAGGACAATTAACTCACTGTCCTTACAGGTCCCTGGAAACAAGGACTTGCAGAGTGAAAGAAAAAAAATACTCTCCCTACCTACAGTTTTCTGTCCCTAGAAAAAAATGTTTTTTTTAATCACAATATAGCAAAAGGACAATTCACTCACTGTCCTTCCAGGTCCCTGGAAACAAGGACTTGCAGAGTGAAAGAAACTGACACTGTCCCTACCTAGAGTTTTCTGTCCCTAGAATAAATGTTTTTTTTAATCACAATATAGCAAAAGGACAATTCACTCACTGTCCTTCCAGGTCCCTGGAAACAAGGACTTGCAGAGTGAAAGAAACTGACACTGTCCCTACCTAGAGTTTTCTGTCCCTAGAATAAATGTTTTTTTTAATCACAATATAGCAAAAGGACAATTCACTCACTGTCCTTCCAGGTCCCTGGAAACAAGGACTTGCAGAGTGAAAGAAACTGACACTGTCCCTACCTAGAGTTTTCTGTCCCTGGAATAAATGTTTTTTTCAGCACAATATAGCACAAGGACAATTAACTCACTGTCCTTACAGGTCCCTGGAAACAAGGACTTGCAGAGTGAAAGAAAAAAAATACTCTCCCTACCTACAGTTTTCTGTCCCTAGAAAAAAATGTTTTTTTTAATCACAATATAGCAAAAGGACAATTCACTCACTGTCCTTCCAGGTCCCTGGAAACAAGGACTTGCAGAGTGAAAGAAACTGACACTGTCCCTACCTAGAGTTTTCTGTCCCTAGAATAAATGTTTTTTTTAATCACAATATAGCAAAAGGACAATTCACTCACTGTCCTTCCAGGTCCCTGGAAACAAGGACTTGCAGAGTGAAAGAAACTGACACTGTCCCTACCTAGAGTTTTCTGTCCCTAGAATAAATGTTTTTTTTAATCACAATATAGCAAAAGGACAATTCACTCACTGTCCTTCCAGGTCCCTGGAAACAAGGACTTGCAGAGTGAAAGAAACTGACACTGTCCCTACCTAGAGTTTTCTGTCCCTGGAATAAATGTTTTTTTCAGCACAATATAGCACAAGGACAATTAACTCACTGTCCTTACAGGTCCCTGGAAACAAGGACTTGCAGAGTGAAAGAAAAAAAATACTCTCCCTACCTACAGTTTTCTGTCCCTAGAAAAAAATGTTTTTTTTAATCACAATATAGCAAAAGGACAATTCACTCACTGTCCTTCCAGGTCCCTGGAAACAAGGACTTGCAGAGTGAAAGAAACTGACACTGTCCCTACCTAGAGTTTTCTGTCCCTAGAATAAATGTTTTTTTTAATCACAATATAGCAAAAGGACAATTCACTCACTGTCCTTCCAGGTCCCTGGAAACAAGGACTTGCAGAGTGAAAGAAACTGACACTGTCCCTACCTAGAGTTTTCTGTCCCTAGAATAAATGTTTTTTTTAATCACAATATAGCAAAAGGACAATTCACTCACTGTCCTTCCAGGTCCCTGGAAACAAGGACTTGCAGAGTGAAAGAAACTGACACTGTCCCTACCTAGAGTTTTCTGTCCCTAGAATAAATGTTTTTTTTAATCACAATATAGCAAAAGGACAATTCACTCACTGTCCTTCCAGGTCCCTGGAAACAAGGACTTGCAGAGTGAAAGAAACTGACACTGTCCCTACCTAGAGTTTTCTGTCCCTAGAATAAATGTTTTTTTTAATCACAATATAGCAAAAGGACAATTCACTCACTGTCCTTCCAGGTCCCTGGAAACAAGGACTTGCAGAGTGAAAGAAACTGACACTGTCCCTACCTAGAGTTTTCTGTCCCTGGAATAAATGTTTTTTTCAGCACAATATAGCACAAGGACAATTAACTCACTGTCCTTACAGGTCCCTGGAAACAAGGACTTGCAGAGTGAAAGAAAAAAAATACTCTCCCTACCTACAGTTTTCTGTCCCTAGAAAAAAATGTTTTTTTTAATCACAATATAGCAAAAGGACAATTCACTCACTGTCCTTCCAGGTCCCTGGAAACAAGGACTTGCAGAGTGAAAGAAACTGACACTGTCCCTACCTAGAGTTTTCTGTCCCTAGAATAAATGTTTTTTTTAATCACAATATAGCAAAAGGACAATTCACTCACTGTCCTTCCAGGTCCCTGGAAACAAGGACTTGCAGAGTGAAAGAAACTGACACTGTCCCTACCTAGAGTTTTCTGTCCCTAGAATAAATGTTTTTTTTAATCACAATATAGCAAAAGGACAATTCACTCACTGTCCTTCCAGGTCCCTGGAAACAAGGACTTGCAGAGTGAAAGAAACTGACACTGTCCCTACCTAGAGTTTTCTGTCCCTAGAATAAATGTTTTTTTTAATCACAATATAGCAAAAGGACAATTCACTCACTGTCCTTCCAGGTCCCTGGAAACAAGGACTTGCAGAGTGAAAGAAACTGACACTGTCCCTACCTAGAGTTTTCTGTCCCTGGAATAAATGTTTTTTTCAGCACAATATAGCACAAGGACAATTAACTCACTGTCCTTACAGGTCCCTGGAAACAAGGACTTGCAGAGTGAAAGAAAAAAAATACTCTCCCTACCTACAGTTTTCTGTCCCTAGAAAAAAATGTTTTTTTTAATCACAATATAGCAAAAGGACAATTCACTCACTGTCCTTCCAGGTCCCTGGAAACAAGGACTTGCAGAGTGAAAGAAACTGACACTGTCCCTACCTAGAGTTTTCTGTCCCTAGAATAAATGTTTTTTTTAATCACAATATAGCAAAAGGACAATTCACTCACTGTCCTTCCAGGTCCCTGGAAACAAGGACTTGCAGAGTGAAAGAAACTGACACTGTCCCTACCTAGAGTTTTCTGTCCCTAGAATAAATGTTTTTTTTAATCACAATATAGCAAAAGGACAATTCACTCACTGTCCTTCCAGGTCCCTGGAAACAAGGACTTGCAGAGTGAAAGAAACTGACACTGTCCCTACCTAGAGTTTTCTGTCCCTAGAATAAATGTTTTTTTTAATCACAATATAGCAAAAGGACAATTCACTCACTGTCCTTCCAGGTCCCTGGAAACAAGGACTTGCAGAGTGAAAGAAACTGACACTGTCCCTACCTAGAGTTTTCTGTCCCTAGAATAAATGTTTTTTTAATCACAATATAGCAAAAGGACAATTCACTCACTGTCCTTCCAGGTCCCTGGAAACAAGGACTTGCAGAGTGAAAGAAACTGACACTGTCCCTACCTAGAGTTTTCTGTCCCTAGAATAAATGTTTTTTTTAATCACAATATAGCAAAAGGACAATTCACTCACTGTCCTTCCAGGTCCCTGGAAACAAGGACTTGCAGAGTGAAAGAAACTGACACTGTCCCTACCTAGAGTTTTCTGTCCCTAGAATAAATGTTTTTTTTAATCACAATATAGCAAAAGGACAATTCACTCACTGTCCTTCCAGGTCCCTGGAAACAAGGACTTGCAGAGTGAAAGAAACTGACACTGTCCCTACCTAGAGTTTTCTGTCCCTAGAATAAATGTTTTTTTTTAAGCACACTATAGCAGAAGCACAAAACACACTGACACTCTCCCTACCTATCCTTCTCTTTCCCTAAACTAAAGGAATCCAGGTTAAGCAAGAAAGAAATAACAGTCACTGTCCCTGCCTATGCTACTCTATCCCTGCTCCGGAACACACTACACTAGGCCGCCGTGCTGGCGGCCTTTTATAGTGTGGGGCGTGTACTAAACACCCTCAGCAATAATTGGCCACAGGCATCCTGCCTGTGGCCAATCATTGCTCTCCTCGCTGCCGGCGCTGTGATTGGCCAAGCATGCGGGGTCACAGTGCATGCTTGGCCAATCACAGCGCCTGGA
This sequence comes from Rana muscosa, assembly GCA_029206835.1. NCBI lineage: Eukaryota > Metazoa > Chordata > Amphibia > Anura > Ranidae > Rana > Rana muscosa. Next base: position 6,571,608 of record CM055117.1, read on the forward strand.
TGACACTGCGATGGCGTAGTGCATTGTGGGCCGTTCGCGTCACTCGAATTTGGCGCGAACGGCCCAAATCGTTCGATCTTCGTCGAACGATCGAACAGCCAATGTTCGAGTCGAACGTATGTTCGACTCGAACACGAAGCTCATCCCTATTCCTAAGGGCCAACTAGTGCGCATTAAAAGAAATTGCACCAGCGAAGAAGACTTTAACCAACAAGCTGAACTAATTGGCAAAAGATTCACGGAAAAGGGATATGAAAACATCTGGATTAACAAACAAATAGAAAATGTGAGTGAGTTGGATAGAAGGGATATGTTACAGAACAAAAAGAAACAACCTCCCTTTCAGGATGCCCCTTGTTTAATCCTAGATTACAACGTGCAACATAAAGATGTGGCCAAACTCATTGAACGGCACTGGCACATTTTAAAAAATGACAAAGATCTCAAACGCATCTTACCTGATAGGCCAAAAATCATTTACAGAAGAGCGCCCACTTTGAAGGACTTAATCACAAAATCTGTGGTGGTCTTTCCACCCAAACCCAGTTTCTCATTTTTTAATGGGAAAGGTTTCTTCCCGTGTAGAAATTGCTTTTTGGGGCATAGACAAATATAAAGCAAACTGGAGAGAAAGCCACAAAATTAGGGCAATCAGCCAAAAAGAGTCCAAATGGATCCACACTTTGAGAACCTTAGTACCTGGAGGAATGAAATAACTCGATAAATCGATGATATTATATTAATAATCGATATTCAATAATTCATATTGATGAGAAAAATTCCAAGAAAATCTGTTCCGTTCTCATGTAAAAACTCCAAAATTGATTTAATAATAAAATATAAAATGTCACATGAATGTATCATCAATTGTAGAATATAAAAAATAGCATAGATAAGTATCTTATTCTTGAAGATTGAATGAAATGAATATCTTTGTGTGTGAATAGCTCAATCAGCTTCCTTACATGTCTTCTGTGTGAATCAGTGTTCCAGCGTCAGCTAGCAGATGTGTGTGTAGCCTTCAAGCCTTCCCACGTGTCAGCTCAAGTCTGCCTAAAAACCTAACAGTCACTAGCTTTTCACCCCTCAAATCTGACCCCCACCTTCTTGCGAAGGAGTGATTTAACGTTTCATAAAGCCCGCGAGTTTCAAATATATCCTTAGTTGTTCAGTGTCTAAAATTCTTACGGGTGGGGCTGTGAATGATGTGAGTAGCTAAAAATGAGCATTATTCAACTTGTAATAATATTACTACATATCTGAGTCAAATAATAAATATTACACTATGGATACATCATAAACCAAACATTCTTATTAATATCCTATTTAAGAAATATAGCAATATTTAAGAACTTATAATCTTAGCTAAAATACTTTTACATCTAAAGTAATATGAGCTCTTTCTTCTCTCATGATGGGGGAGGTTAGAATTTCAAGAGGAAGCCACCTTAACTAATTGAATCCATATGCTAGAGCTGTTAAAAAACTATCATTAGAAGCTTTAAACAAATCTTTACATAAATATATATATATATATAATTATATTTCACTTTTTCCATATTTAGAATATGATATATGTAAGCATTTTAAATGTATCCAAGTCCATTATTCTCAAAAACCCAACTCCATTCATTCATGTGTTAATATTGTTAATAGATGAATATTAGATATTAGATTAAAGAAAATCATTTTAACATTTCCCTCTCAAAATGATTGATTAACAATCTTTCATTTTTCTATCCACATTCATAATCAACCGTATCACATCCTGTATTCATTCATCAATAGACCTTAAGATAATTGAATATATTCTCAATTCTAATTCCAGATAAGAAAAAGTGATTTCAGAAAACCTTTTGCTTCATATACCATAAAAATATATTTTTACGTTATTAATTTATTTTTCTTTTACCATAAAATCAATCCTCTTAATATTCCTAAATTCATGAATGTAACATTGTTGTACTTTGAAGTATGAATATCACTTCAGAAATATATGTTTCATATTTTCCCTCCAAATTATGTTTAGCATATTCAAATATAACCATACAACCTTTCAAATAACCTAGTCGAAATTTAAACATAAAATATGTTCTTAACTTCAGTTCCTTCATATATGTGAGATGATTTTAAAACGAAATGCATATTACAATGTAAAGTTAATCCTAACTTGTTTATGTACCTTTAGGAAAAATGTACTCTGTCTTAATTAACACCAGATGTTCCTACTAACTAGACTCTATTGTAAAAAAGTTTAACCCTTTCAACTCTGAAAGTACACTACATGTGTTTATAAAATTAGTGTGTAAAAAATATCTCCTCTTGATATGAAAAACATATCTCGTCACATAAAAAGTTGATATATAAAAACTGCAACATATCTGATGGATAAAATTATATCATCAGTCGTCAAAAGTCAATTGTTTTTAAAAGTTTCCCTCTCATTAGAGGTATTGAGGTTCTTCTTTCTTTTTTCTTCCTCCTGTACTCCTGTAAAGTTGCAAAACTTTATTGAACATAGAAAGACAACAGTAATTATGAAGAATGAATATCTTATGTCATCTTCTCCCAGCCAGAACTATATTCTTAAGCTTCAAGGGCTTGTTTTCATCAGGAAGGTCTAGAAATATTAAATTTCCCTTCTTTTGTTGACTTATAAGTCAGATCCTGTAAAAGAATGCAGCATCAATTTTTTGAATGAAAAAATACATTTTATACATCATAATCCTAATATTTTATCATGACATGAAAAACATATTTTGATAATAACATTTGTAATTACCTTAGACTAGCTTATACTTCTTATACTATTATTCTGTGTATTTTAAATACTACAAGACACAATTTCTCGTTTTTGTCAAACACAGAAAAGTTTTCAATCAACCCAGAGGACTGAAATGAAGTATATCCATTCACTTCTGCCCTATAAATTTCAGAGTAATGCGTGCTGTACTGTAATTTCTATCTTCCAATTCAGCATTTTCTGTAGAACTTTGGCTGAATGACATTCTTTGAGTAGCACATAGAAAAACCTGCTGAATGAATCTTGATATCATCAACAAATACTGGCTTAAAGCCTCTCTCAGCACTTGGTTTAAAAATATCATTTTGTACACATTGCTTGACGTAACATAAAGAAGACAGTTTCTGCACACCTGTGGGACATCACTTCTCACAACCGGACCACACTATAGAAGACCTCAATGTTTTAGTTCTTAAAGGGAATTTCAGAACTATCCAGGAAAGGAAAACATTTGAACTAAGAATGATAATTCTTTTTAACACAAAAACGAATGGCCTAAATTTAGATATTGGTTTCCTTACCCATTATACTAAGGTTTTATGACCCCCTCTGTGACTAGCATCTCCCCCCTCAAGTCTATAGCTCTCCCTCTGTCTTATCTCACTAACTCTGTCTTATCTCACTAACTCTGCTGCTATCTTTATTACCATTGATTTGTATGTGTTTTTTTTCCTTTCCCTCTGAGATTTTTTTCTTGTTTTGTTTCAACATTCTGCTAAAAAAATTGTGAATCAGTACTGCTTGGACCTTGAAGAAGGGGACATACCCCGAAAGCTTGTCCTGAAAAATTCTATGTTAGTGCAAATAAAAAAAGTATCACGGACAGTACTTAATTTTCTCTGTACACATTGCTGAAAGTGTTCTGTTATCAAATCTACCTGTTGAGATTTAGATTGTAAAGTTTTAACAAATGGGCAATATCTGTCATATAATTTTCCTGAATTAATTCTCTTTAGAAGAAGTTTTAGCGATTGATCAGATGTCTGTAATATAATCTTACTAGATTTCACAATCTTTTCTGTTACTTTAACTGCAAAATAAACACTTAACAATTGCTTAGTATGTGCATCAAAGGTCTTTTTCATATTTGTCAAACCTCTGGAGAAAAATCCTATTATTTTATGATTACCTTTTCTTAATTGAGACAAAGTAACTGAAATAGAATTCTCCGATACATCAGTGTGCAATCTAACAGACATAGACAAGCCAACTTCAATTGTACTCAATGAATGAGCATTCTGCACATCCCTTTTCAACATTTCAAAGGCATCTGTCTGGGGTGGACCCCATTTATCAAACACACCATCTTTTTGTCTCAACAAATCAAATAATGGTTTAACTTTATCATCATATGTCCGTAAAAACTCTTTGCAACAATTTATTTCTTTTAAAAATTGATGTAATGCCTTGTAAGATGTTGGAATTGGAAAAGCAGAAATCTTCCTAACTTTTTCTTGTGATAATGTTCTCCGTCCATGACTAATTTGCATATGCAGGAATGTTACCTGACTCTTCATCAATTGAACTTGTTCCGTGTTCAGTTTCAGCCCTGCTGTTTGTATCAAAGTAAATAATTCTGACAAAAGACTGATGTGCTCTTCTATACTTTGTGTAGTCAGCAAAAACTTGTCCACATGCTGGAAAATACATTCTGGTCTAGAGAATTTTGATAATACTTTCTGCAAACTCTCATGTACTATGCCATCACTAATGTCCAATCCTGGAATTAATCTAGTGAATGCATAGGTTTCTTTATTAAAGCTGAAGGCAAGTTTATATTGACAGCTTTTAGTTAATGGTACTGAAAAATGACCATTGGCGATTTCCAGGACAGAAAATACCTTGGCCTCGGCATCCACGTGTGACATTAAATTTAAATCAGGAAGAATAGGTGTGTTATTTGTAATGCATTTATTCAGTGATCTTACATCAACTGATAACACATACTCATCATCATTCTTGATAGGCCAAATACAATTATTTACCATGGATTGTGCTTTCTTTAATATTCCTTTTTGTAAAAATTCTTGTACAATGTCAGAAACTGGACCTATTGATTCTTGTGGCAACTTATTTTGACTTTGAGGTTTAGGGTCTTTCCCTTCAATCTCATTTTCAATGTCTTTAAACAACCCTGTGTCACTTTTGGTCTGACTCCAAAGACTTTTATGTGTTTGAACCAATTTTTTCAATACAAGATTGGTCTTTGTATGTGGCCACTTAAAATCTGAAGATATGTCAGCGACTGTTGTAGAAACATTTCCAACATTACTGTAAATAGACTGATCTATTAAAATTGGAGCAACATAATTTAATGTTGGAGAAGTTAACACTTCTTTTTTCCTTGATTTAGGCAATGGAAGTAATCCATTTCTCTCATTGTCAGCATTATTTGTCTTATTGATTGAACTGTCATTAACAGTCAATGTACTGATCTGTTTGACCTCTGAGGCATAAGGCAAATCATTCGACCTATTGTTTGGACAAGGATGAACAAATTTCTCAAAATTTTCCTCCTTTCCTAATTCCAAAGTTTGTCTTTGTGAATCTAATTTATATTTCATACATTCTTTTTGTATATGTCCATTTTCCTTACTCTGAAAGCAATAAGCATTTCCTATTTCCTGTGTTCTGTCTGTGACGTGTATCTCATCATATCTGGGTGTGGCCATACACGTGGCAATTCTGAGTTCACCATCTTTCTTTTGTGTAGACTCCTGCTTAGAATCAAAACTAACATTACTGTAGCTTGACTCTGCTTTAGACATTACATTATTCTGTAACTCAAACAACTGAATATCTTTTATTTGAATTGCACTTTGCAAATCATCTATTCGTTCAGTCAAACTCGAACAATTAGTACATAATCTATTGTCCTCTGTTTTCCCTGTTGTACACATATTCCTTTCCGGAGCTTCTAAAATCATTGCATAAAAAACTTTTACAAGCTTAATCAAATTTCTAATCTGTTTACTGAATTTCTTAAAAGTAAATTTAGATTTTTGTATCTCAATATTAGCTTGTAAACATTCATTGAACATGTAACACCATAATTCATCATCTTTAACAAATTTTGACAGATTTTTGAATTCTAAATTACTCTCACTAGATAATTCATTAATAAAATCCATTACTTACCAATGTAGGACGACTTTTTCCATGTAACGCAGTCTTTCCCTCTCTTCACGGGAAATTACGTCATCAAGAAACAGGATTTTCTTACGTGTGCAAACTTCTCACGAATACTTCTATGTTTCCAGATTCATTTGATGATGCCGAAAGTTCAATCGTTGTTATTTCTCCTTGAAGCTTGTCTGCATAATCAATGCTTGTTTTCCCTCTCGGCAAGCGATAGGAGAAATAATTCAAAAACATTCGATATTCGGGCAGAACGATCGTGGCTAAAGGCTCGCTATTGAAATATAACGGTATTTCGCTAATATTGTATTAATAATCGATATTCAATAATTCATATTGATGAGAAAAATTCCAAGAAAATCTGTTCCGTTCTCGTGTAAAAACTCCAAAATTGATTTAATAATAAAATATAAAATGTCACATGAATGTATCATCAATTGTAGAATATAAAAAAATAGCATAGATAAGTATCTTATTCTTGAAGATTGAATGAAAATGAATATCTTTGTGTGTGTGTGTGAATAGCTCAATCAGCATGTCTTCTGTGTGAATCAGTGTTCCAGCGTCAGCTAGCAGATGTGTGTGTAGCATTCAAGAGAGACCACATGTCAGCTCAAGTCTGCCTAAAAATCTAACAGTCACTAGCTTTTCACCCCTCAAATCTGAGCCCCACCTTCTTTCGAAGGAATGATTTAACGTTTCATGAAGCCCGCGAGTTTCAAATATAATCTTAGTTGTTCAGTGTCTAAAATTCTTACGGGTGGGGCTGTGAATGATGTGAGTAGCTAAAAATGAGCATTATTCAACTTGTAATAATATTACTACATATCTGAGTCAAATACTAAATATTACACTATGGATACATCATAAACCAAACATTCTTATTAATATCCTAATCAAGAAATATAGCAATATTTAAGAACTTATAATCTTAGCTAAAATACTTTTACATCTAAAGTAATATGAGATCTTTCTTCTCATCATGGGAGGATGGTAGAAGCCTAATTATGAACACATGTTTGACCCTACCACTTGAAGCTTAAAACGAACTATATACTTACACAATTCTAAAAGTTTATATATTTCACTTTTCCATATCCAGACACAAATATAAATATTTTAAATGTATTCAAGTCCATTATTCTCAAAGACCCAAATCCATTCATTCATGTGTTAATATTGTTAGTAAATGAATATTAGATATTAGATTAAAGAAAATCTTTTTAACAGTGTGTAGGCTCCATCGGACATTTCCTGCCGGAATTTCCGAGAAGAAAAATTTGAGAGCTGGTTCTCAAATTTTCCAACCCAAAAAATTCCAATTGGAAATTCAGATCGTGTGTAGTAAATTCCGACGCGCAAAATTCGTACGCATGCTCGGAAACAATTTGACGCATGCTCGGAAGCATCCAACTTCATTTTCTCGGCTCGTCGTAGTTTTGTACGTCACCGCGTTCTTGGCGGTCGAAAGTTCAGAGAACTTTTGTGTGACCGTGTGTATGCAAGCCAAGCTTGAGTGAAATTCCGTCGGAAAAACCATCTAAGGTTTTTCTGACGGAAATTCCGATCGTGTGTACGCAGCATAACAAAGTATTTTACTTCCAGGGTAACATTTTCTTGCACATGCGCATAAAAAAAAAATCAAACATTTTTTACCACACGTGAAACCCACTAATCTTTCATTTTTTTTTCATTCAATAACATTTTTCAAACTTTCTTTTTGGATTTTTCAGCTCTGAAAACTTGGAAACGATTATCATTTTTTATCCAAAAATAATTAGAAAATGTAATGAATTTTACAATCAATAGAATTTTGCACAATTTTTCGTATGGCCACCGTAACAATTTAGAGTTCCGCCAAACCACAATAATTTGGGGTGCAGCCAAACCACAATAATTTGGAGTTCTGCCAAACCACAATAATTTGGAGTTCCGCCAAACCACAATAATTTGGGGTGCAGCCAAACCACAATAATTTGGAGTTCCGCCAAACCACAATAATTTGGAGTTCCGCCAAACCACAATAATTTGGGGTGCAACCAAACAACAATAATTTGGAGTTCAGCCAAACCACAATAATTTGGGGTGCAGCCAAACCACAATAATTTGGGGTGCAACCAAACAACAATAATTTGGGGTGCAGCCAAACCACAATAATTTGGGGTGCAGCCAAACCACAATAATTTGGGGTGCAGCCAAACCATAATAATTTGGGGTGCAGCCAAACCATAATAATTTGGAGTTCAGCCAAACCACAATAATTTGGAATGGAACTATGAACAGAATACGTAGTCATGGACTTCATGGGAACATAGAGAAGAGAAACGGAATATGTTACTCAGGTTCTCTTCTCCATGTCCACACAAAGTCCATGACTACGTATTCTGTTTATAGTTGTATATGGATTGCAGGGATGTGGACATGTAGTACACACAGTTGTCGTGATCACTTAGTGCCCCTGTTCCTCATTCCAGCACCCGGGTGTTGGCCTGTTGCCCCCCTGTCTGTGTTCACCTGTTGATTGATTTATCTGGTCGGTCACCTGGTATAAGCAAACTGAACACTCTATCCCTCGCTTGTGATAGAGACTGAGACCTGCATTGTTCTGATCAAGCCTTCCGTTTGCCTGCACTACTTTGCTGTTAGATTTCCCTGTGTATGACTCGGATTGGACTGGATTATCCCCTGAACTCAGCCTGCCTCTACCTGGACTGTCCTTGAACCACGCTGTCTGCTAACTGCAAGTAATATGTTTGCTCTGTCCGTGTCTCCCCGGCTGGGCTGGCCAGGCACTATAGCATTATGTATAAGTCCTGGGGGGCAACCAAGTACTGGTAGGCCTGCTTGCCTTAAGGGAAAGGGGGCTGCTATAGGTGAAGCGCTCAGTAGCCAGCTATAGTGTCTGACCCCCTGCGTTGGGGTAGACGTGACATTCATGACAACAGTCTGGGTTTCTCTCCCGCTATAGATAATTTGGAGGGCAGCCAAAAAGTTTTTCCAAGTTGTAACAGAGCCAATAACACTTTAATGTTGAAAGAGATTGTCATACGTTTATCATCAGATGGAAGGCAGCCAAGCATGATAGCTTGTAGGCCAGTCTGAGTATCAGGGGCAGGTCTAGCCTGTCTGATGTGGGGGTGCAGTAAAAATAGCAGGGGGCAGAGGATTGAAGGTCAGCAGGGAAGTGTACAGGGGGTCAGTAATGCAAATGATGGAAGGTCAGCAGGGGACGAGCTCAGGACAGGAGGGTGGAGGACACGGGTCTGTGCTTCAGGGTAGAAGACAGGGGTCACTACTGGAGAAGCATAGCACAGGGATCACCACTGGCAGGACAGAGAACAGGGATCACCACTGGCAGGACAGAGGACAGGGATCACCACTGGCCGGACAGAGGACAGGGATCACCACTGGCCGGACAGAGGACAGGGATCACCACTGGCTGGACAGAGGACAGGGATCACCACTGGCTGGACAGAGGACAGGGATCACCACTGGCAGGATAGAGGACAGGGATCACCACTGGCCGGACAGAGGACAGAGATCACCACTGGCAGGACAGAGAACAGGGATAACCACTGGCAGGACAGAGGACAGGGATCACCACTGGCCGGACAGAGGACAGGGATCACCACTGGCAGGACAGAGGACAAGGATCACCACTGGCCGGACAGAGGACAGGGATCACCACTGGCAGGACAGAGGACAGGGATCACCACTGGCCGGACAGAGGACAGAGATCACCACTGGCCGGACAGAGGACAGGGATCACCACTGGCAGGACAGAGGACAGGGATCACCACTGGCCGGACAGAGGACAGGGATCACCACTGGCAGGACAGAGGACAGGGATCACCACCGGCAGGACATAGGACATGGATCACCACCGGCAGGACAGAGGACAGGGATCACCACCGGCAGGACAGAGGACAGGGATCACCACCGGCAGGACAGAGGACAGGGATCACCACCGGCAGGACAGAGGACAGGGATCACCACCGGCAGGACAGAGGACAGGGATCACCACCGGCAGGACAGAGGACAGGGATCACCACTGGCAGGACAGAGGACAGGGATCACCACCGGCAGGACAGAGGACAGGGATCACCACCGGCAGGACAGAGGACAGGGATCACCACCGGCAGGACAGAGGACAGGGATCACCACCGGCAGGACAGAGGACAGGGATCACCACCGGCAGGACAGAGGACAGGGATCACCACCGGCAGGACAGAGGACAGGGATCACCACCGGCAGGACAGAGGACAGGGATCACCACCGGCAGGACAGAGGACAGGGATCACCACCGGCAGGACAGAGGACAGGGATCACCACCGGCAGGACAGAGGACAGGGATCACCACCGGCAGGACAGAGGACAGGGATCACCACCGGCAGGACAGAGGACAGGGATCACCACCGGCAGGACAGAAGACAGGGATCACCCCTGGCAGGACAGCAGGCAAACTTACAAAATCAGCAGCCGCAGCAAGTTTTTTCTGTCTGTGGAAAACTTCTCTCTTATTGTCCTATAGAAACAAGAAGAATAGGTGGGAGTCTCCCAAAAAAGGGAGGATGGTGGAATTCCCTGTTAGACAGATATTCCCATTGGTGGAGGACCCCTTCCCTATAGAAATGTGGGATATGTCCCTGTCTAAGTGACAATGATCACCAGGTCATATAGAGAAGTTGTGCTGGTGCCGCGGCTCCACTCGCCATCTCTGCGGTTGCTTCTCTCAGAATCGTCTAATGCTAATGAAGGTATGAATTATTTTTATTTTTATTATTATGGAACATTTACTTCCCCTAGCATTGCAACAGCATCCTACCACATGTGCCGTGTACATGGGGAGCCATTGTATGGTCCAATATCACCTGCAAGTCTGTAGAGGAGCTGAGCAATGGATACAATGTATTGGAACACACAGGAAAAAGATATGTTTAGTCTGCCCAGATACACATGATGAAGAGTTCTCTGCATTTTCATTGGCTGCTAAAATTCTCATCTTATTGCATTGAAGTGTATGGGGACGGTAAAATAAAATGGCATAGTCTGCCCAGATACAGATGATGAGATATTCTTTGCATTCTCATTGGACGCTTATCATTCCGTCTCGCTATTATTTAACTTTCACGGCACTCAGAAGTCCTTCATTAGTTACATAGTAATAACAATACAATGAGATAATCACAGTGGAGTATTTACTAAAACTGGAGCACACGGAATCAGGTGCAGCTGTGCCAATCAACTTCTAACTTCAGCTTGCTCACTAAAGTTTTGGTACACTTTGAATGACACTTGCGCGGTCATGCAACACTGTACCCATATTACATTTTTATCATTTTCTTGACACAGAGCTTTTTTTCTGGTGGTATTTAATCACCACTGGGTTTTTGGATTTTTGCTAAACAAACGAAAAAAATAAAGTTTTTCTTAGTTTCTGTTACGCAATTTTGCAAATAAGTAGCTTTTATTCTTCACTTATGTTGGCTGATGAGGTTGCACTGATGGGGCGGTACTGATGAGGCTGTATGGATGAGACGGCACCGATGAGGCTGCACTGAGGGGCACTGATGGGGCTACATAGATGGGGTGGCACTGATGACACGGCACTGATGAGGCTGTATGGATGAGGCCAGCCCAGTTGGACACTGATGGGGCTGCATAGATGAGGCAGCACTGTTGGGCACTGAGGAGGCGGCACTGATGGGCACTGATGAAGCAGCCTGGATAAGGTGGCACTGTTGGGCACTGATGAGGCGGCATTGACGAGGCAGCACTGTTGGGCACTGATGAGGCTGCACTAATGGGCCCTGATGAGGCGGCATTGACAAGGCAGCACTGTTGGGTACTGATGGGGCTACATGTATGTGGCGGCACTGATGAGGCGGCACTGAAGAGGCGGCACTGATGAGGCGGCACTGATGGGCACTGATGGGGCTGCATGGATGAGGCAGCACTGTTGGGCACTGAGGAGGCAGCACTGATGGGTAGGGATGAGCTTCAAATTCGAGTCGAACTCATGTTCGACTTGAACATTGCCTGTTCGCCCGTTCGCCAAGCAGCGAACAATTTGGGGTGTTCGCGGCAAATTCGAAAAGCCGCGGAACACCCTGTAAAAGTCTATGGGAGAAATCTAAAGTGCTAATTATAAAGGCTTATATGCAAGTTATTGTCATAAAAAGTAATTGGGGACCCGGGTCCTGCCTCAGGGGACATGTATCAATGCAAAAAAAAGTTTTAAAAACTGTTGTTTTTTCGGGAGCAGTGATTTTAATAATGCTTAAATTGAAACAATAAAAGTGAAATATTCCTTTAAATTTCGTACCTGGGGGGTGTGTATGATATGCCTGTAAAGAAGCGCTTGTTTCCCGTGCTTAGAACTGTCATTTCTGAAGGGAAAAAAGGTCATTTAAAAGCACTCGCGGCTAATAATGAATTGTCGGCTCCCGGCAATACAGAGAAAAGTCATTGAAAGTCATTGATAAAAAAAAAAAATGCGTGGGGGTCCCCCCAAATTCCATTACCAGGCCCTTCAGGTCTGGTATGGATATTAGGGGAACCCTGCGTTAAATTTAAAAAAAAGATTACGTGGGGTTCCCCCCAAATATCCATACCAGACCCTTCAGGTCTGGTATGGATTTTAAGGGGAACTCCATGCCAAATGAAAAAAAAAAATGGCGTGGAGTTCCCCCCAAAAATCTATACCAGACCCTTTATCCGAGCACGCAACCTGGCAGGCCGCAGGAAAAGAGGGGGGAACGAGAGCGCGCCCCCCCCTCCTGAACCATACCAGGCCACATGCTCTCAACATGGGGAGGGTGCTTTGGGGGTCTGTGACCCCTCAAAGCACCATGTCCCCATGTTGATGGGGGCAAGGGCCTCATCCCCACAACCCTTGCCCAGTTGTTGTGGGGGTCTGCGGGCGGGGGGCTTATTGGAATCTGGAAGACCCCTTTAACAAAGGGGACCCCCAGATCCCGGCCCCCCATGTGAATTGGTAAGGGGTACATTGTACCCCTACCATTTCACAAAGAAAGTGTAAAAAATTGTAAAAAAACACAAAGACACCGTTGGGAAAGTCCTTTATTAAAAAAAAAAAAAAAAAAAAAACCCATTCCAGCGATGTAATCCAGTCTGTCCAGCGTTGTTCTCTATGTCCCGAGGTGATCCGATCTGCAGCGCTGCAGTCTCCTCCAGTCTCCACTCCACATGAAACCCCCATGACGTACGAGGGGACGGGGTAACCCGTCACATCATAGGGTAAGCCCCAGCTTTCCCCGCTTGCCGGGGAATAGCCAATGACGTAAGCGGGACCCCGCCCCCTCGTACGTCAGACCCCACCTACGTCATTGGCTAAGCGGACCTGATGGGGAACTTCCTCAGCAGTGTAATAAATGAATAGACCCCGCCCCATCTCACGTTCCCCATTAGGTCCGCTCAGCCTTACACCCAGTGAACGTGACCCCACCCCCTATGTCATTGGCTGAGCAGACCTGATGGGGAACGTGAGAAGGGGCGGGGTCTATTCATTTATTACACTGTGGAGGAAGTTCCCCATCAGGTCCGCTCAGAAAATGACGTAGGCGGGGTCTGACGTGAGGGGGCGGGGTCACCTGTCAGATCATAGGGATCCCGCCTACGTCATTGGCTATTCCCCAGTAAGCGGGGAAAGCTGGGGCTTACCCTATGATGTGACGAGTGACCCCGCCCCCTCATATGTCATGGGGGTTTCGTGTGGAGTGGAGACTGGAGGAGACTGCAGCGCTGGACATCGGATCACCGCGGGACACTGGATTACATCGCTGGAATGGGTTTTTTATTTTTTTATTTTTAATAAAGGACATTTCCAACTGTAAAAAGTGCGCTAATGTGAATTAACCAATGTATGAATGTTAGTACCAACACATAGAAATTTATACATATGAAGTCCAATAGTGATGACAGTAGGTAAGTCTGGAATGTATCCAAATAAAAGTCCATTCAAAAATCAAAAAAAAAGGAAGAATGAAGGGAAGCCGTGAAGAGGTGACCCACATCAGATTGGAATTCGGTGCATGCACACCCGTGTCCACCACCAACAATACAAACTGCTTACCAGAGGTAAGAAACAAATAAGCCCATCCGCAATCCCAGGGGAAAATCCAGAGAGATGCAAACGTCACTTGATGTGCAGTGGTTGCGTCAAAGATTTCCCAAAAAGAGAGAGGAGGCTCGATAGTGCATTACCCAATGTTAAATTTATTTATAAAAAGGGGTATAAAAACACTTACACAATATAACATTAAAAGAGCATAACAACCGGCCGGTCCGCCGTACCTGTCCTGTGATGATGGCGTCAGCACGCTCACCTTCCCGACGTACGTTTCGTGTTCCTACACGTCGTCATGGCGAACCGGCCAGTTGTTATGCTCTTTTAATTTTATATTGTGTAAGTGTTTTTATACCCCTTTTTATAAATAAATTTAACATTGGGTAATGCACTATCGAGCCTCCTCTCTCTTTTTGGGAAATCTTTGACGCAACCACTGCACATCAAGTGACGTTTGGATCTCTCTGGATTTTCCCCTGGGATTGCGGATGGGCTTATTTGTTTCTTACCTCTGGTAAGCAGTTTGTATTGTTGGTGGTGGACACGGGTGTGCATGCACCGAATTCCAATCTGATGCGGGTCACCTCTTCACGGCTTCCCTTCATTCTTCATTTTTTTGATTTTTGAATGGACTTTTATTTGGATACATTCCAGACTTACCTACTGTCATCACTATTGGACTTCATATGTATAAATTTCTATGTGTTGGTACTAACATTCATACATTGGTTAATTCACATTAGCGCACTTGTTCCTTTTATTTTCGTTTACTTTTATATGTTATCACATATCACAGGTGCTGCTGTATTTTTGTTTATGTTTATAGGCTAGCGCGGTTTATTGCTTTCGTTTTTTCTACAACATTCCCAACTGTGTCTGTGTGTTTTTTAAAAAAAAATTACACTTTCTTTGTGAAATGGTGAGTTTTAAATGACTTTTTTTCCTTCAGAAATGACACTTTGTGCAGGGACAGTTCTAAGCACGGGAAACATGCGCCACTTTACAGGCATACTATACACACCCCCCAGGTACGAAATTTAAAGGAATATTTCACTTTTATTGTTTCACTTTAAGCATTATTAAAATCACTGCTCCCGAAAAAACGGGCGTTTTTAAAAAAAAAATTTGCATTGATACATGTCCCCTGGGGCAGGACCCGGGTCCCCAAACACTTTTTAGGACAATAACTTCCATATAAGCCTTTATAATTAGCACTTTAGATTTCGAACGTTCGAGTCCATTGTATTTAATAGGGTTCTAAAGTTTGCGCGAACTTTAGGTCTGTTCGCAGGTTCTGGTGCGAACCAAACCGGGGGGTGTTCGGCTCATCCCTACTGATGGGCACTGATGAAGCAGCATGGATGAGGTGGCACTGTTGGGCACTGATGAGGCTGCACCGATGGGCACTGATAGCCGTCCTACTGATGGACACTAATAGGATGCATTTTTTTGCACTGATGGAGCTGCACTGATAATCAGGACATCGTGCCTTGTCAGCCTTGTTGGTTATTGGTTCTCCTTCCCTCACACAGAGACAGAGTGTGAGGAAAGGAATGGCGTTAAGTCTGTTTACATGTGACCAGCTGCAATTTGACACAGCTGATCACATGGTAAAGGGCTGCTGTGATTGGCCTTTTACCAAAATCTGTGATCAGCTGTTTTCAAAGGACACATCGGTCACACAGTGCACCCGATGCACACCCCAGATCCAGTACTGCGAGTAAGCGATGTCCCTCTAGGACAGGACGTGTGTTACTGGCAGGATCACCAGGTGAAATCTATGCAATCTGATTGTACAATCTATTTTAGCTTTACCAAAACTATGTAATAGGAAGACAAACTTAAACGATGTAATCAATTTGTATCCAATTAGGATGTGTGCTACTTAGTCGATGGTCAGTCAGATTGCATAGTGTGGAGTCAGCCTAATGCCACGTACTCACGATCGTAAATTCCTGACCAGAAAAACGTGTTTTTTTTCCGACGGAATGTTGGCTCAAACTTGTGTTGCATACACACGGTCAGGGCCGCCATCAGGAGGGTACAGGCAGTACACCTGTAATGGGCCCGGAGGTCCCCAGGGGCCCAGATGACACGCCCACCCCTTTTTTTGTATTTTTAATTTATTTTTATAAGGAGCCCAGAGGTCCTCAGGGGCCCCGGATGGCAACCATCCCTTATTTATTTATTTTTTGTAAGGGGCCCGGATGGCAACCATTCCCTTTTTTATTTATTTATTAATTTTTTGTAAGGGGCCTGGAGGTCCCCAGGGGCCCAGATGGCCACCCCCCCCCTTTTTTTGTGTTTTTTCTTTTTTTCTTTTTTTTGTAAGGAGCCCAGAGGTCCCCAGGGCCCTGGATGGCAACCCCCCTTTTTTTTTTTTCGTGTGGCAGCAGCAACCCCCCCGCTTCTCAATTCGCGGCAGCCCCCCCGCTTCTCAATTCGCGGCGGCAGCACCCACCCCCCCCCCCGGTTCTCCTCTGCTCCAGGAGGCCCATGCCTGAAGCTGTGTAAGGGGCCCCAAAATTCCTGATGGCGGCCCTGCACACGGTCACACAAATCTTGTCAGAAATTCAGACCGGCAAGAACACGGTGACGTACAAGACGTACGAAGGGCCGAGATCAATGAAGTTCAATAGGCAGTTCGGCTCTTCTGCTTGATTCCGAGCATGCGTGTTTTTTTGAGTGTCAAAATGGCATACAGACGATCGGAATTTCTGATTGGAACTTTTTCCGTCGGAAAAATAGAGAACCTGCTCTCAATCTTTTGTTGGCAGAAATTCCGACAGCAAAAGTCCGATGGAGCCTACACCCGGTCGGAATTTCCGAGCAAAAGCTCACATCAAACTTTTCTTGTCAGATTTTCCGATCTTGTGTACGTGGCATTAGACAGAGGTTGAAGACCACAGGAGTAGCATGAGCAGCAAGAGCATCAAAAAAGAGCCCACAAAGTGGAGGATTTGGGGTTTAATTAAAAACTGCTTAACCACTTCAGCCCCGGAAGATTTGGCTGTTCAATGACCGGGCCGTAATTTGCGATTCGGCACAACTGACAATTGCGCGGTCGTGCGACGTGGCTCCCAAACAAAATTGACGTCCTTTTTTTTCCCACAAATAGAGCTTTCTTTTGGTGGTATTTGATGATCTCTGCGTTTAAACAAAAAAAGAGCGACAATTTTGAAAAAAAAAAAAAAAAACACAATATTTTGTACTTTTTGCTATAATAAATATCCCCATTTTTTATTTTATAAAAAGCTATTTTTTTTCCTCAGGTTTAGGCCGATGTGTATTCTTCTACATATTTTTGGTAAAAAATTGCAATAAGCGTTTATTGATTGGTTTGCGCAAAAGTTATAGCGTCTACAAAATAAGGGATAGATTTATGGCATTTTTATTATTATTATTTTTTTTACTAGTAATGGCGGCGATCAGCGATTTTTATCGGTACTGAGACAAAGGAAATGCAGATCGTGAGTTCCTAGTAGCTAGGAACTAGGGGTGCAACGGATCAAAAAACTCATGGATCGGATCGATCCTCGGATCAGAGCCACGGATCGGATCATTTTCTGGTCGGCAAAAAAAATTAAAAATAGAAAAAAAAATTAAAAATAATGTTACACCCACCGGAATTTTCGATTTCACAGTTATTTTCAACACAAAACGGAGCTTATCAGCTTAAATACGGTATTTGTAAATCCAACGGACTCTTTACATGTTACATTTTAAAGCGGAGTTCCACCCAAATTTTGAACTTCCGCTTTATCCACTCCTCGCCCCCTTACATGCCACATTAGGCATGTAATTTTTTTTTTGGGGGGGGGGAGTGGGGGCTTCAGTAGGAGTGGGACTTCCTGTCCCACTTCCTCCTTCCGCCCTGGGCTCGCCTAGGCGATACGTCATATCGCCTTGTGGCGGCCCCTCCCTGTAGGCGATCACCTGGGACGTGACAGGTCCCAGGCGATCGCCTGTCCATTCAGAGAGCGCTGCGCCGTTCGCGCATGCGCAGTGAGTGCCCGGCCGTGAAGCCGAAAGCTGTCACGGCCGGGTGCCCACACAATGAATGGAAGCGCCGGCGGAGAAGAGGGGGGAGAGGAGCGGAGCTCCAGGCGGCGCGGCGCTGGACAGTGGAACAGGTAAGTGTATGTTTATTAAAAGCCAACAGATACACTTTTTGTAGCTGCTGACTTTTAATAAACATAAAAAAGGCTGAAACTTCCCTTTAAAAGCAGCAGCAAACCTGCTGACCTTACATGGTTGTTAATGTGACAGAACACCTCTGATTTTCACATTTAACTAATTGTTAAATGTGAAAATCAGAGGTGTTCCGTCACATTAGCAATCATGTAAGGTTTGCTGTTGCTTTTAAAATGTAAACAGTCCGATGGATTTCCAAATAATGTATTAAAGCTGATAAGAAAAAATATATATAGTCGTGCTAACTTATGACTGAACATAAGCCCACCACTGAATAGTTGAAAAAATCCAAATACCAACAGTGATAAATCATATAGATACTCAATGAAGAACCATGAAAAATCTGTAAATTATAAATAATGATAAGGTGAGTGAACTATGATTAAACAGTTAATAAGATGATAATCCACAACTGCTATATAAGACTCTCAAAGTTCATGTCTGAAAGTCCATGATAAACAAAACACCCGTGAATAAGTGTCCAAAAAAGCCAACGACAGAAAATCTTCTTATAATCCGTGACTTTCACCACCACCAGTAAGAATTCCTGCTTACTAGGCTTGTGCAATTCGTTTCGTAACGAATCGAAATTCGTCCGAATTTAGCAACTTTCGGACATTCGGAAGCATTCGAATTTCCGAACAAAGCAATTACGAATAAGACCGAATCCGAAATAAATTATACCGCAAATAGCGAATGCCCGAAGGTCTTCGGCATAATTCGTTATGAAAAAAGTCACGAATGTACGAATCCATACGAAGCACAATAACACTCACTCTGCTCTGCTCTCTGCTTCTCCCACACCGTGCTGAACTCCCTCTCAAAATGGTGTACAGGGGCGGAGGCTATAGCCGCATGTAAAAAACGAAAGTAAAATACGAGATTTCGAATCCATTGGAAGCACAATAACACTCTGCTCTGCTCTCTGCTTCTCCCTCACCGTGCTGAACTCCCTCTCAAAATGGTGTACAGGGGCGGAGGCTATAGCCGCATGTAAAAAACGAAAGTAAAATACGAGATTTCGAATCGTTACAAATAACCGCTATGTATTTAGAAAAGTACAAATCCATTGGAAGCACATTAGGCATAATAGGCAGCGTCGTCGTGAGAGAGACACAGAAAATTACGAATCAACGAACCCAAAAAAAGTTACGAAAGTAGGAGTTGTGTCCAGAATCAACGAAAAACAATGTACTCTACCGAAAGTACGAATTATAAATCAACTAAAAATTCAACGAAAAATGTCGCTTGCGAAAATACGAATTAGTCCGAACGCGAAAAATCCCGTCTAGCAAAATTATGAATGATTACGAATCAACAGGACCGAAAAGAAACGAACCGAAACTAACCGAATTTTTCCGTTGTGCACAAGCCTACTGCTTACCAAAAAGCGATGGTCCCCTATGACAGAGGACCTAAAACAGCCTCAAATGATACTCAGTGGAACCTCCGGATTTCAGCAAATGATGAACTTCAATGGTTTAGTAGCCCGACAGCTCATACAGCATCATGCGAATGTTCAACATCGGAATCATAAACATTAGCCAGGCCAGGGTCATTCACAGGAGATCAGCAGATGGGGCAAGGAACAGGAGAAGGAGAAGGTGGACGGGATCAGGCTGCAGGGCAGGGATGCAAGGTAATAGGAGGGACAGGATAAGAATCAGGATCAGATGCACAGGGTTACAGGATCGGGTTCACAGGTCGCATGTACGGATCAGGGCACAAGGACGAAAGTCACGGATTATAAGAAGATTTTCTGTCGTTGGCTTTTTTGGACACTTACTCACGGGTGTTTTGTTTATCATGGACTTTCAGACGTGAACTTTGAGAGTCTCATATAGCAGTTGTGGACTATCATCTTATTAACTGTTTAATCATAGTTCACTCACCTTATCATTATTTATAATTTACTGATCTTTCATGGTTCTTCATTGAGTATCTAAATGATTTATCACTGTTGGTATTTGGATTTTTTCAACTATTCAGTGGTGGGCTTATGTTCAGTCATAAGTTAGCGCGACTATATATATTTTTTTCTTATTTACATGCACTGATGATTGTTTTCAGAATAGTTGCTGCTTTCCTTTATTTCTTTTTTTCTAGGTAAACTTTAATCATTTACCAGGTTTTACACTATAGCGCAGTTTCTTTTTATTTTTTTCTAATTAAAGCTGATAAGCTCCGTTTTGTGTTAAATCCAAAACTTCGTTGGGTGTAACAAAATGTCCGCATGGCCCCTTCTCTATCATTACTGTGCAGGAGTGTGGGGGTGGAGCAAGATGGCGGCGAAACGCCATTACAGCGGCTGCCGCCGGGTGTACCAAGATGGCCGCCGCTCCGGAGCGCTCCGCGGATCGCGTGTTGATCCGAACAGGGTGACCCGTTTTGGATCACCACCGATCCGTTGCACCCCTACTAGGAATCACGATATGTCATTTCCTCTAGGTCAGTCCCCTCCCCCCACAGTTAGAACACACATTAGGGAACACACTGATCGCTGTATCAATGACAATGGTCCCAAAAATGTGTCAAAAGTGTCCGATGTGTCCGCCGCAATGTCGCAGTCACGATAAAAAATCACTGATCACCGCCATTACTAGTAAAATTATTAATAAAAATGCCATAATTCTATCCCCTATTTTGTAGAAGCTATAACTTTTGCACAAACCAATGAATAAACCCTTATTGCGCATTTTTTTTTTTTTTTACTAAAAATATGTAGAAGAATACGTATCGGACTAAACTGAGGAAAAATTAGTTTTTTTATATATATTTGGGGATATTTATTATAGCAAAAAGTTAAAAATATTGATTTTTTTTTTTAAATTGTCACTCTATTTTTGCTTAAAGCGCAAAAAATAAAAACCGCAGAGGTGATCAAATACCACCAAAAGAAATCTCTATTTGTGGGAAAAAAAGGAAGTCAATTTTGTTTGGGAGCCACGTCGCACGACCGCGCAATTGTCAGTT
Source organism: Rana muscosa (assembly GCA_029206835.1). Lineage (NCBI taxonomy): Eukaryota > Metazoa > Chordata > Amphibia > Anura > Ranidae > Rana > Rana muscosa. The sequence goes on from CM055117.1 coordinate 6,592,805, forward strand.
AAAGCGACGCAGTGCCGAATCGCACAAAGTGGCCTGGTCTTTGGCCAGCAAAATGGTCCGGGGCTGAAGTGGTTAAGAATGATTTTTGTAAAAGTGTATTTCTTGCTTTCTTCCAAAAAATAAAAAATAAAAAAAAGTTGCTTTGCATGTATTAATGCAATATATATATATATACATATATGATGGCCAAACTACACACATTATGAGTATAGAGCCATTAGATAACTATGGAAGGTGATGAGGGGCATTAGTGGTAGGGTAACCAAAGAACATAAACCCAAGGTAAGTATAGTAGCAAGTCCTAGTTGCAATCTGGGAACACCCAAGAGGATAGTATGTGACCGGTCAAATAATATTAATGCATTAAAGTGTCTGTTCACCAACGCCAGAAGTCTGCCAAGCAAAATAGGTGAGTTGGAAGCTCTGGTGCATGAGGAGAGCTATGATGTAATCGGTATTGCTGAAACTTGGCTTCATTCCTCACACGACTGGGCTATTAATATTCCTGGCTATGCACTCTTTCGGAAAGACAGGGTAAAAAGGAAGGGTGGAGGGGTCTGTCTCTATGTGAGAAGTGATCTCAAAGCGAGTGTGAAAGAGGACCTGGTGGATGGAGAGTGTGATGAGTCTGAAGCATTATGGGTAGGACTGCATACAGATGTGCGTAGTTCAAAGCTAATCATTGGAGTTTGTTATAGACCACCCAATGTTAATGAGGAGTTAGAGACTCAGCTCCTTGCACAGATGGAAAGGGCTGCAAGGGCTGGGACGGTGATAATAATGGGGGATTTTAACTACCCAGAAATTGACTGGAGTAATGGAACTGCTGGGACAGTTAAAGGGCAAAAATTTATAAACCTATTGCAGGACAATTTTATGGTCCAGTTTATTGAGGCCCCAACTAGGAATGATGCTCTGTTGGACCTGGTAATCTCAAACCATGCAGAGCGTATTACTAATGTTCAGATAAAGGAACACCTGGGTAGCAGTGACCATAACATGATTTCATTTGATGTTAGTTGTAAGCAAAAATCACATACAGGAAAGATAAAAACACTTAATTTCAAGAGAGCAAATTTTCCAAGGATGAGTGCTGCTCTCCAGGACTTAGACTGGGAAGGAATATTGGCATCAATGGGCACAGAACAGAAATGGGAATTCTTCAAAAAGACTGTTTGGGAACTCACTGCAAAGTATATTCCCATGGGCAATAAGTTTAAAAGGCTAAAAATAAAACCTATGTGGCTCACTGACAAAGTTAAAAAAGCTATAAACTATAAGAAAAGAGCTTTTAAAAAATATAAAAATGAGGGAACACTAGTGTCATTTAAATGTTACAAAGAATATAACAGGATATGTAAAAAGGAAATCAAGGATGCAAAAATTCAAAACGAACGACAGATTGCAAAAGATAGTAGGACAAACCCCAAAAAATTCTTCAAATATATTAATAGTAAAAAGGTCAAGTCTGAGCATGTAGGCCCTTTACAAAATAATCTAGAGTGGGTGACTGGGGACAAAGAGAAGGCTAATTTATTAAATACTTTCTTCAGTTCTGTGTATACAAAGGAGCATGGGGGAGCTCATGTCCAAAATGGGGGTGGTAGTGACACAGCCCCAAATCCACAATGGCTCAAAAGTGATATGGTCCAGAAATATTTAGATGGAATAAAGGTGGATAAAGCACCTGGACCAGATGGCATACACCCACGGATCCTAAAAGAATTGAGCTCTGTAATTTCAAAGCCATTGTATTTAATTTTTAGGGACTCATTAATGACAGGAATAGTACCACTGGATTGGCGCAGGGCCAATGTGGTGCCTATATTTAAAAAGGGAATTAAGTGTTTACCAAGTAACTATAGACCTGTTAGTTTAACTTCTATAGTTGGGAAAATACTGGAGAGATTAATAAAAGACCACATAGATGAGTTCTTGCTGGAAAAAAACTATTTAAGCAACAGACAGCATGGATTCATGAAAGACAGAAGTTGTCAAACAAACCTGATTTCTTTTTATGAAGAGGTAAGTAAGACCTTGGACAGAGGGGTGGCAGTGGACGTGGTATACTTGGACAGAGGGGTGGCAGTGGACGTGGTATACTTGGACAGAGGGGTGGCGGTGGACGTGGTATACTTGGACACAGGGGTGGCGGTGGACGGGGTATACTTGGACAGAGGGGTGGCAGTGGACGTGGTATACTTGGATTTTGCAAAAGCGTTCGATACAGTTCCCCACACACGGCTCATGTGTAAGGTAAAGTCTACAGGATTGGAAATATCAGTTTGTAAATGGATAGAAAACTGGCTAAAAGACAGAATTCAGAGAGTAGTGGTTAATGATTCTTACTCTGAATGGTCCAAGGTTATCAGTGGTGTACCCCAAGGTTCAGTGCTGGGACCCTTACTTTTTAATATGTTTATAAATGATATTGGGTCTGAGATCAAAAGTAACATTTCTGTCTTTGCAGATGACACCAAGCTATGCAGTGGAATAACGTCCTTACAGGATGTCGCCAATTTACAAGCCGACCTCAATGCTCTGTCTAATTGGGCGACTATGTGGCAGATGAGGTTTAATGTTGATAAATGTAAAGTTATGCACTTGGGGGCTAATAATATGAATGCATCATACATACTAGGGGGAGTACAACTGGGGGGATCCGTAGTGGAGAAGGATCTGGGGGTTTTGGTAGATCATAAGCTCAATAATGGCATGCAATGCCAAGCTGCGGTTTCCAAAGCGAGCAAAGTCCTTTCTTGTATTAAGAGAGGTATGGTCTCCAGAGAGAGAGATATCATTTTGCCCCTGTTCAAATCATTAGTAAGACCTCATCTGGAATATGCAGTTCAGTTTTGGGCCCCAGTTCTCAAAAAGGATATTGGGGAACTGGAGAAAGTGCAGAGAAGGGCAACCAAACTGATAAGAGGCATGGAGGAGCTCAGCTATGAGGAGAGATTAGAGGAACTGAATTTATTCTCTCTTGAGAAGAGGAGATTAAGGGGGGATATGATCAACATGTACAAATATATAAGGGGTCCATATAGTGAACTTGGTGTTCAGTTATTCACTTTACGGTCAACACAAAGGACAAGGGGGCACTCTTTGCGTCTAGAGGAAAAGAGATTTCACCTCCAAATACGGAAAGGTTTTTTCACAGTAAGAGCTGTGAAAATGTGGAATAGACTCCCTGCAGAGGTGGTTCTGGCCAGCTCAGTAGATTGCTTTAAGAAGGGCCTGGATTCTTTCTTAAATGTACATAATATAACTGGGTACTGACATTTATAGGTAAAGTTGATCCAGGGAATATCCGATTGCCTCTCGGGGGATCAGGAAGGAATTTTTTCCCCTGCTGTAGCAAATTGGATAATGCTCTTCTGGGTTTTTTTTTGCCTTCCTCTGGATCAACTGTGGGTATAGAATTGGGTATATGGGATTGTACGATATATGTTTATTTTTATTTTTTTATTTTTATTTTTTACGGTTGAACTGGATGGACTTGTGTCTTTTTTCAACCTGACTAACTATGTAACTATGTAACTATGTAACTATGAGAGCGATCTCTCGGCACTGATTGAAATTGGAGGCAGTCGGAGGGTTAAATTACCTGAAGGCAGCCCATAAATAAAGTGAGCCGTGCCGTGTAGCCACACCCTCTGACGAAGTCTACGACGATACGCGTTAGGGCGGGGCTACATGACCACTCAGCTTGTTTACCCTCGTGGAGCTCAACCCGGGAATCGCCGCGATCCTTTCAATACTAGGAGCGGTGGAGTGACACCAGGCAGGCAAGCTACTGTATACATGCTTGTTTTTAATCCCTATATTTATAAGTGCAATATATAAGGGGGGGGGGGTTTGGGGGTTTAAATAAAAACTGTATTATGCTACGAGAGCTTCTTTATCCTTTGTGTCAGGCTAGGAGCAGATAACAGGTAGTGCTGATTATGCAAAGAGTTCAAAGAATACCATAAGCAGGTCTAAGCAGAGCAGGTCAGCTGGGACTTGTAGTTCACCGCTGCAGATGAAAGGTATTACAGTAGAATCAGGCAAAGAGTAGTCTAGGCAAGCTGGGTCCTAAAGGGGTCCTAGTACTGACAATGTGGGCATGATCGCTGATGAGCTGGGGACCACAATCTATTGTAGTCTGGCATTCCAGGATAGAACACGGTGTGAACCCATACAGACCTAATACTAGTGAAATGATGTTAGAAGCTAAAGAGGTAGTAAGTACCAGGATCTGATGACCAGAGGAGGAGGTCCGCCTATTTGTGAAGTTTAAGGCTGATTTTCACCTGATTTCTGGTGAGTGTAAAATCTTAAGGGAGCGATGTCCCACGTGGTGGGGAGTCATGAGCCCTGAGGGAAAGTGGCTGTTTGCTGTTTAGTGATTATTTACTTTTACTGTTTTTGATTACATGTGTATAAACGCTGTGTAAACTGTTGGCGCTATATAATTCCTGTATAATAAAAATAATACTATATAATTCCTGTATAATAATATTAATGATACTATATAATTCCTGAATAATAATATTAATAATAATATATAAATCCTGTATAATAATATATAAATCCTGTATAATAATATATAAGTCCTGTATTATAATAATAATAATAATAATAATAATAATAAAAATAATATATAAATCCTGTATAATATTATAAATGCTGTATAATAATAATATATAAATCCTTTATAATAATAATAATATATAAATCCTGTATTATAATAATAATGTATGTGTGTGTGTGTGTGTGTGTGTGTGTAATATATATATATATATATATATATATATATATATATATATATATATAGATCCTGTATAATAATAATAATAATAATAATAATATATAAATCCTGTATAATAATAATATATAAATCCTGTATAATAATAATAATAATAATAATAATATAAATGCTGTATAATAACAATAATATATAAATCCTGTATAATAATAATATATAAATCCTGTATTATAATAGTGTGTGTGTGTGTGTGTGTGTGTATATATATATATATATATATATATATATATATATATATATATATATATAAATCCTTTATAATATTAATATATAAATCCTGTATATAATAATATAAATCCTGTATAATAATAATATATAAATCCTGAATAATAATAATAATAATAATAATAATAATAATATATAAATCCTGTATAATAATATAAATCCTGTATAATAATAATGATAATCCTGTATAATAATGCTATATAAATCCTGTATAATATTATTATATAAATCCTGTATAAAATAATATAAATCATGTATTATAATAATAATAATAATAATATAAATCATGAATAATAATAATATATAAATCCTGTATAATAATAATAATATATAAAACTTGTATAATATTAATATATAAATCCTGTAAAATAATAATAAAAATCATGTATAATAATAATAATAATAATACCACTGTGTGCAAAAAATTAAAAAAAATGTTCTACAGCCAAAACGGTTAAACATGTGTACAAAAAACAATGCAGGGTTAAAATTCTGGTAGATTTTTATTTTTTTACCAGAGACATGTAGAAGAATAAATTTTGGCCTAAATGTTATTATTACAGGTACCTATATAGTGCTGTCAATTTATTCCTGCCCCCAAGGAGCTTACAATCTAAAGCAGTGTTTCTCAACTCCAGTCCTCAAGGCGCACCAACAGGTCATGTTTTCAGGATTTCCCTCAGATGAAACAGCTGTGGTAATTACTAAGGCAGTGAAACTGATTACATCCCCTGTGCAAAATAATGGAAAGCCTGAAAACATGACCTGTTGGGGCGCCTTGAGGACTGGAGTTGAGAAACCCTGATCTAAAGGACCCTAACTCACATACTAGAGCCGATATAAACAGGAGCCAATTAACCTACCAGCATGTTTTTTAGAGTGTTGGAGGAAAAACACGCAGAAGACTGAGGAAATGCTTCACCTACCTGCAGCACTGATGGGGTTATCTTGGCCTTGCAATATCGCTGGCTGGTTTCTTAATGGTAACGGTTTTTCTTTTTTTTTTTTTGGTAGATTTTAATGAATTTTTAGCTGCATCCATTGTATTGTTTTTTTATTTATTTTTTATCTGGCTGAATTTATTAATCGCATAGAAACAGATTAATTACATCAAACCATCAGTACAATCCAACCATAAAAAGAAACATAGAAGAGCGATAGCAGAAAATACACAAGTCTATTGTATTCTATAGATCTATGTTTGTCCTCAGCATGTATCCAGACCTATGAAATCACATTCATAAACGGGGTTAGGCATTAAAAAATAAAATAAAAATGAGGCCGTTTTCACACTGCGGTTCGGTCGCAGTGGGGCCGTCCCCGTGGTTTTCATGTGTAAAGTAGTCAAGCCATGTTATTTCCAGGATAATAGGTTGGACACACATAGGCCCCTTACAGGGAGATAAACATAGGAATGAGATTTTGAAGATAGCATGTGGTACTTCCAGTGATGTTAGGACAGTAGAAATGTGCTACAAATTAATAGCAAGATGGTACATCACTCCACAGAGAGCACATAAAGTGAACATAGAGACCCCCCCCCCCCCAAGTTGCTGGAGGGGCTGCGGTGCTCTCGGGACTTTTGCACATTTATGGTGGGAGTGCGAGAAGATCCAGCCGTATTGGGAGAGAGTAATGGATAATATCCATCAAATAACAGGGGAACAGATTCAGAAAGATCCGTGGAAATGTCTGTTCCACGATACAGATAGAAAGACAGCTCAATACAGGAACACTTTGGTCCCCCATCTTCTGAACGCCGCTAAAAGTCTGATCCTAAACCCCCGAAGCCCCCACTATGAAGGAATGGGTAGTAAAAATAGACTGGCTGGGCTAAATAGAAGAAACAATACATGGAATGGAAGACTCCCTAGAAGTATACAATAATATATGGAGGAAGTGGGCTGTTTAATAAATCACGGGAATATGTGTTGATGATGGAGTGCTAAAGGGAAAAGTAAGAAGATGGGAGGACAGAGCCCTGGGGGAAACCAGGGAGGGAGGTGAGATAGGAACGATTAAGCCCAGGACGGACGGACGGGGGAAAGAGAGAGGGGGGGTAGGACATTTATATATATATATATATATATATATATGTAGCGGGTACTTGAATTTAGGGGGAGCATCTGGGTGGTAGTGTAACCCAGATGCCCTGATTGTTAGGGAATTCAAGGTTCCCTTTGTGGGTCTTGGAGGACTCTGGTGGTGTGAGGTTCCCGGCGGCCTACAGGTGGCATTGTCGCCCTGGGCTGGGGCTGAACTCGCACCGCAAGACTGTGCCTTATTGTCCTCCCCTGGCGCTGGTACAGCGGGGCGGGGAACCCGCTGTGACGCAAAGGGAGAGGGGATAAAAGGGGCGGACACCCTTACTACAGGGTTTTAGAGTTCGGAGTGGGAGTCGGAGGACTCGGCCGCACCCAGGCACCCTCAGCCTGGGTGCTGGCATTCCGGTGTTCCAGGCCTAGGTGCCCTTGATCTAGCCGGAGCGGAGATGGAGTCCATCTCAGGCACCTTGAGCCTGGGGTGGGGTACTATGGCGGATGCCTGGGGCTCAGTACCTTCGACTGAGTTCCACGAGGGTGGAGGAGTCCGAGGGGGCCCTAACTCCTTGGGTGCCCGTGTCTGAGTTAGTGAGGTCTGGTGTGCGGAACTTCTCTGGAGAGTCCGGCGCGGCATCACTGGTGACGGAGAGGCCTCCACTTCTCCCTTGGACGGATAACCTTCCCCTGACAGGGGCCGAGCGAGCGAAGGTAATTCATGTTCTATATCACCTAGTCAGTGGCAGTGACTATTTCGCCACTGGTGACACCACAGTGGTTAGCAGCAGAAGGGAAAGGATTGTGCCTCGATCTGTCACCGTTATCACTCAGTAAAGAAACTGTTTGTTTGTACGCTAAGAAGAATAAAACTGAGTTGGACCTATTCACTGTGTGGAACTTGGGTTACTAGGAGCAAAGGAGTCAGGAACGAAGTACTGGACTTGACTCTAGGACACCTACCTACACCTCTTAGCTATCGAGGACATGAGCCGTGGTGTATCTCATCCCTCCCCCCAGCACTTAGACCCCTAGACGAAGAGAGACAAGCCGAGTATGAGAAGGGGAGAGAAAAATGTATAATTTATACATTTTTTTATTATTATTAGGGGAGGGGACGGGGGGAGGGAATGTACGCTTTGAACTATTTTGATATGAAAACGAAAGGTGGACCTATTGTATAACTTGTTAAACTGAAAAATGGATAAAAAAAATGATAATATACACAAAAAATAAAAAGTAGTCAAGCCATGGAGACCAGATTTGTAAAAAATTTGAATGGTTATCAAGTAGGATAGATGGTAATTTCTCATGAACCGTGGTGCCCTCATTTTCCTTGCTAGATTTACTGTATATATTTGTATTCATTCTAAATCTCATTACAATTTTAAATTTAATCCAAAATCTTTATCATCCAATCATCCAATATTTCCAATTCACTTTCATTGTTACCCTCCAGTTTTCTACATCTTACAATATCTCTATAGGAAATATCAATTGATTTTGAATATATCAGCTTATTTTGTTTGCATTTTTTTTTTATCCTGTAATATTTAATGTGTATAATATAATGATGTAAACACACAGAGTATATCAGCTCACCCATTTTTTTATGCATTTTTTTGGGGGGGTTTTTACTCATTTTAACTTTCAAATTCCATATTTTATCCAAAATCCTTATCATCCAATCAGACCATATTTCAAATTCACTTTCATTGTTACATCTATATAGATTATGCCAGGTGATTTTGTATATATCAGCTCACTTTTATGCATTTTTTTTTTTAATTATGTCATTTTTTTTTTGTCTTTACACTCATCTTCCTTGCTAGTTTTATACTGTAATATTTAATTATTGCTATTTTTTTATTTTATTGATATTTTTTATTTTATTTATTATTATTTATTTATTTTTTATGGTTGAACTGGATGGACTTGTGTCTTTTTTCAACCTGACTAACTATGTAACTATGTGTATAATAAAATGATTTAGGCATGCAAAGTATACCAGCTCACACATTTTTGTTATATTGTATTATTATTTTTTTTTGTCTTTATGCTTATTTACTTTGCTAGACTTATATATTTTTATAAATTTTAACTCTCATTACAAATCCATATTTAATCAAAAATCCTTATCATCCAACCATACAATATTTCCAATTGACTTTCATTGTTACCCTCAATGCACATCCTAAAATAGCTCTATAGAAAACGACCAGTTGATTTTTTATTTTATTTTTTGTATATATCAGCTAATCTTTATGCATTTTATATTTTGTAATATTCAATTTTGTATATTAAAATTATTTCAACACACAGAGTGTATCAGGTAATTCAATTTTGTATATTAAAATTATTTCAACACGCAGAGTGTATCAGGTAATTAAATTTTGTATATTAAAATGATTTCAACACGCAGAGTGTATCAGGTAATGCATTTTGTTTTTTTATTTTTATTTTTTTACACTCATCCTCCTTGCTACATTTTTAGGTTTTTATTCATTTTAATTACAATTCCAATTCCAATGTTAACCCAAAATCTTTTTTATATGATCATGCAATATTTATAATGAACTTTCACAGTTCTACATCTTAAAATAGCTCTCTAGATAATGCCAGTTGATTAATATATATACTGTAAGCACATTTTTATGCATTTAAAAAAAAAAAAAAAAACAATTGTAATATTTAATGTGTATATAACATGTGTTAAGCATGCAGAGTATATCATCTCACGCATTTATATGTTTTTTTTAATTTTTTTTTATTTATTTTTTTACTTAAGATAACCTCCTCCTGGGGAATCCCTTCCTCTTGTGTGAACATTATCAGAGATGTGTATATCGGAATCCTCTGTTCGCTCATATTACTTGGATTGAGTCGTCACATTGACTCATTTCACTATTGTGCCGGGCAGCTTACGCGTTTACACTCATCTTCCTCGTTAGGTGAAAATGGTGCACTTTCCGTCATCTTTCGTTTCTTTGTGACAAATGAGAGATCTTCAGCTGCCCAACATGTAAGGTTGATCCCTCTTGCACCAGCACCCCGCATACTACAGAAGTGAATCAAGATTCCTGTACTTAGTACACAGTATTCCTTTTATTCTTTTATTTTAATTTTATTTTTTAACCGGTTCCCGACCGGCTCATGTCTATTTACGGGGGCAGAATGGCTCCCCTGTGCGAAACCCCCTGTACCTGTACAGGGTTTCCTTTAAGAGCCGCCAGAGGAAGCGCGCGCCCCCCCGCTGCACGACCACGTGCGATCGCGTGCACGAACGCCAGCACGGGGATTTGCGTGTGTAAACACACAAATCCCTGTGCTGTCAGAGGAGACATGTCATTTGTTCCTATTAAGTAGGAACAGCGATATGTCTCCTCTCCTACTCAGTCCTATCCCCATACAGTTAGAACACACATTTAAACGCTTGATCGCCCCCTAGTGTTGACCTCTTCCCTGCCAGTGACATTTACACAGTAATCGGTGCATTTTTATAGCACTGATCGCTGTATAAATGTCAATGGTCCCAAAAATGTGTCAAAATAGTCCGATCTGTCTACCGCAATGTCGCAGTCCCACTAAAAATCGCAGATCGCCGCCATAACTAGTAAAAAAAATTATAATAAAAATGCCATAAATCTTTCCTATAGTTTGGTTTGCGCAAAAGTTTTATAGCGTCTACAATCAATATACGCTTATTGTGTTTTTGTTTTGTTTTTTACCAAAAAAAACATTGGGGAATTTTTAATTTTAGCAAAATTTTAAAAATATTGTTATTTTTTTTTCAAAATTGTCGCTCTTTTTTTGTTTATAGCGCAAAAAATAAAAACCGCAGAGGTGATCAAATACCACCAAAAGAAAGCTCTATTTGTAGGAAAAAAAAGGATGCACGTTTCGTTTGGGTACAGCATCGCACGACCGCGCAATTGTCAGGTAAAGCGACGCAGTGCCAAATTGTAAAAAGTGCTCTGGTCAGGAAGGGGGTAGAACCTTCGGGGCTGAAGTGCTAATATATTACTGTAGCGGGGTATTCCCCTTTAATACAGAGAGACTACATCTCCCAGTACATCTTGCAGCACCCAGGGTGCATTGCTCCGGAACAGAGACTCATGGGAGGGGCTATATAAGAGTAGGGTGAGGCTGAGCTCGGCCTCTTTGGACACCGCGCTGCAATCAACAGGTCTTCCTGTGCGGATCTGCTGCAATGCAGGGCCTGAAGCCAGGACCTTGCACAACTTCCAGAGAGCCTTCCACCCCACTGCGGAACCTGGGTGACACCTGACTTCGCTGACTACTTACATCAGTTGGATCCGAGACCCGACCGTTGCAGACGCTGTGTGTGTAGACACAGCAGGTGGAAGTCCCGGACTGGGATCGCGTCCGGAGTGGTGAGCGAGCACCTGCTCAATCCTATAGGCTGTACTGTTGTTAGGCCTAGTGACTGCCTTGGCCCACCGGCCTTTATTTACTGTTCCACTGGAGACTAGTGGCAGAACTGAGTTGAGTTAGTCTCCGGTGAAGTGTTCTTTATTGTCCACCCCTTTGGATTACAAATACTGTTCCTGTTGTGCACCACCAGTCAAGTTGCATGCGAAGAAATCGTTCTATTAGAGACTGAGTTAAATCTGAGTCAGGCCTGACCAGGGGTTAGAACTTTTGTTGCTGCGCCATAAGGGCGCATAGATAGAGATAGCTGCACTAGAAGGGAAATAGCCTGCATTATCAGGGTGTACTATATTTCTGCTGCAGGGCTCTGCAGACATATATGTGTTATGTGTTAACCTTGTGCCTTTTACCCAAAGTAAAAACCCGTTATACGTCATCATTTGCTATCAGTGTGTTATCATTATGCAAAGAGGTTACCCTTACAATACAGATAGATTGTGTGCATATACTGTTAGATTGTGATACAAGAACAATCCCTAGACTAACTGTGCCAGAGTGGATCGAGTAGATTGCCGGGGGTTGGCGGTGCTGCATACAGGGCCCGAAACAAAATTTCAGTGGCTCTCTTAACTGGGGGTAGCGCTACATTACATTTATATTAAAGACTTTGTTTTTTTGATATAAGGGTTTATCATATTTTTTTTTTTTTTTTTTGGTGTTTACAAACGATTTTATTGGGTACAAAATAATGGTACAATACAATATATCATGGAACAAGAGAAATACAGTACAGGGGGTCCCCGACTTACGAACATCCGAGTTGCGAATGACCCCTACTTACGAACGGGGCCGAGTGACGTCACTGCTGGCCGCCGCCATTGCTAGGGAAAGCCGTTCCTGGCCTGGCTGTGAGGTTAAAGGGGCCCCCTCGTCATCCTGCCTGCCCATCCACAGGCCTAGTATGGTCTGGTGGCCTGCCAGGCCGCTAAAACTGCCTGTCGAGGCCGCGGACTTGACCGGCCTAGTGAAGCCTCTGGATCCCCGGTCTTTTCTGTGCCGCTGCCCCGCCGCAGAGGTGCATCGCGGCCGGCTTGCCTGGACTCAGATCGCATTAATCTCCCTGCTGTGCCATCAGGTGAGCTGCCCAGAAGTACTGTATACAGTATGCCTATGTATACAGTACTGTACTTGTACCCGATGTCGCCAAAAATCCGTCCTCCCCTCTCCCACCCCACCCCCCCACATACCTCTCTCTGCTGGCTGTCCCAGCCGCTGAGTCTGTCTCCTGTCTCCTTTCTCCCTGCCGCTGACCTACACAGTGAGAGGGCAGAGCTTTGCTCTTCCCATCTCAGCTGTGACAGGAGTTCTAGCACAGTGCTAAGACTCCTGTTTTGGAAGTGACAGGGTCAATAAAGAGAACCTGTCACCTCCAATTGCTATCACCCAGGGAATTGTTTTCTCATGTGTGATAGCAATAAAGTTAAGTGAAAAAAAAAATTGATAAAAAAAAGAAGAAATAATAATTAAATTAATAAAATAAAAAGTAATCAAAAAGTAAATAATAAGAAAATTATACAAAAAAAATAAAAAAAAATAAAGGTACTGTTCCGACTTACAAACAAATTCGACTTAAGAACAAACCTACAGTCCCTATCTTGTTCGTAACCTGGGGGACCCCCTGTATACCACAGTCAACATGGTTGAGGTATGTAACAAAAAAAAAATACAGTGGATGAACAGATTTTTATAGTTAAAACCAGGGTTTACATCTTTCGTTTTCCATAAAACGATGATTAAAATGATGCAATTTTTAAGGGCTCATGCACATAGGGCTTAAAAATGCCGCTTTTATGGGCATTGTCCTTTGTTTTCAGACTGTAAATGCACTGCAGTTATGGCCTACGTGTCCGTGCACACATAGGAGTTTACAGGCGTATTAGAAGGGGAGTGTTTAGAGGCTGAAAAAAAAAAATCACCAGTACGTTCCAGAGAGGAGCTTTTGGGCAAAAGAAAATGCTTAATGCACAAAACACGCCTAAATGCTAAGCATATTTAGCACTTGAGTGTTCATTCATTCCAATGGGCAGAATAAGTTAATATTATGGCCAATGGAATCAATAAACACTCAAATGCTTGACAGGCCTAACCGTGTGTACAAAAATGCGGCTTTAGGCGCGTTTTTTTTTTTTTTCTTTTTAAAACAGGTGTTCTCCTGCCAGGAGAAAAGGCGTTTAGGGGAGCAGAGCAATTTCCCAATGTGCATAAGGCCTTGATGTTCATATTAAAACAATGTAAGCAACCCGGGAGTTTGGGGGGGGGGGGTTTATGTCTCCACGTACCTCCTCCTTACAGTAACAGAATGTGCGGCAATTTTCTTTTACGCATCTTTGTAACACATGAGAGCCCAAAATGTAAGGCGATCTCTCATGCACCAGCACCCCACATACCACAGATATAAGTGTACTAAGTCAACAATAGTAAATTAGGGTGCGCTGGCCCTTTAAATGCTCAGTAAGTCAATATTTCATAGTATATTGAGAGCGCACAAACGCCAGGTGGGCTATTTAAGCTAAACTATGGCCTTGGGTCCTTGCCGTTTGGTGTATTACATTTCCTGAATACCCGCTACCTGCAGTGGTGGCGTCTTCATACTGATCCATGCATCCGGCCTCTAATCTACATGCAGAGCCCCGGACTCATGGATTTCTATGGGGTTTTTTGTTTTGGAACCTGGGGCTCTATTTGGCTTAGAAAAAGGGTGGGCTCGGGGTGCAGAGCACTGTGCCCTGAACCCACCCAGTTGTGTGATAATAGAGAATTAATATTTGCTATTGTCTTCCTGCTTCTCCTGGCCAATCAGGAAGAAGGTCCTGAAGGCTGATTGGCTTAGAAGCGTCCGTATTGGCTGGTATCAGGGGAGGATGTACGCGGATATCCGGGAAATCCGGAGGAGGCCGTCCTCATCGGAGGGAGCGATCTCGCTCTGCATCACCGCAAACACCAGAGTCCGACCACGTGAGTACCCCCTATAGGGGGTGTGCTGGGGGTTGGGGATGGGGGGTGCTGGAGGGGGGGGTGGTTTGTTTGCCGCTCCCCCCCAGCTGGAAAACAAGCCGTCACTGGCTACCTGTTCCTGTGTTGACTCCTTGTTACCGACTTGATCTGCTCCTGACTCTGCCTGAATGCTGCCTGTACCGACCCCTGGCTTGTCTCTGGATCTTGTCTCTGCCTGCTCCTTCTGCTTATCTGTCCATCTGCCTACCGTTACCAACCTGGCCTCACTTTTATTACTCTCCTGCCTGCCGCTTGTACTCTGCCTTTCTCGCGCTGACCCAAACTGCCTGATCCTGCTTACCTGTATCTGAACCTGCTGACCTGAACCTGCTGACCTGTGCCTATCTCCTGTTCTGGTCTTCCAGCCAGTACAGCCTGCATTTCAGCAACGCATTCACTACTCTTCAGCATCCTGCAACAGACCAGTCAGGCACTTGTGCCCACTCTGGGCTCAGGCGCGCCTGTCAGTTTACCAGGGTTCCTGAGCCAGAGGTGTAAGAGAACCTCCACACGTCAGGATCCACCACCAGGTATGTTACAGTTTAAATATCAATTGTCTTCGTTTTATTAGGAGTTCTATAATTTTTCCGCTTGCCGGTAAAAAAAAAGGTGCTCCGCCAGTAAATTTGCCAAGTTTTGTCAGACAAAAAATGCAGCGGGAGGTTGACGACCCTGCTCAAGACACCAACCCACCAGTATGTGCTCCATACCGGGATGTCGGATCCGAAAAAAGGATCAATGTGTGCCTTGCTGCTCCACAGCTAACACAGACTCCATCGCAATAATGGCTCAATGTTCCTAAGTGTCAGTTGGAATGTTGGATCCCAATACAGAGATCAATGTGTGTCTTAATGCTCCGCAGCTAACGCAGACTCCACTTAGTCTCAGCACAGATAAAGGCATGAAAGGACGCAAATCTCATAGTGTAGTATTCCCAATAAATATAATGTATTAAAATTGCACTTACAGAGAAAAATATACACTCACAAGAGCCGGCGCCACCACATTCACTAACGACCTGCATGGGGACATCAAGTATCTGGCCCCACCCAACGTGTTTCTTCTACACACTCATTGCCAGGGAGGCCTCTTTCTCTGACAAGGTGTGTGTCGGAGAAACATGTTGGTTGGGGGCCGGATACATGATGTTATCAAGCACAGCAGGGGTGCTGTGATGTAAATGGGGGTGCTGTGATGTAAGGGGGGGGGTGCTGTGTTGTAAACAGAGGTGCTGTGATGTAAATGGAGGACACTGTCATGTAAAGGGTAGATTTAATGTAAAAAGGGGGGCTGTGTTGTAAATGGGGGTGCTGTGATGCAAATGGAGGGCAGCACAATGTGAATGGGGGCACTTTGAATTTAAAGGGTGCACTCTGATGTAAAGGGGGCTGTGTGAAGTTAATCGGGGGACTGATATGTCATGGGGGTGCTGTGATGTAAAGGAGGCTGTGATGTCATGGGGGTGCTATGATATAAAGGGTGGCTGTAATGTAAAAGGGGGGTGCTGTGTTGTAAATGGAGGACACTGTCATGTAAAGGGTAGCTTTAATGTAAAGGCAGGCTGTGTTGTAAACGGGGGTGCTGTGATGTAAATGGAGAGCACTGCTATGTAAAGGCTGGCTCTAATGTAAAGGGGAGAGCTCTGTTGTAAGCAGGGGTGGTGTGATGTAAAGGGGGGTGGTGTGATGTAAAGGGGGTTGCTGTGTTGTAAACAGAGGTGCTGTGATGTAAATGGAGGACACTGTCAAGTAAAGGGTAGATTTAATGTAAAGGGGGGCTGTGTTGTAAATGGGGGTGCTGTGATGCAGTGCCCCCTTTAAATTTAAAGTGCCCCCATTCACATCGCGCTGCCCTCCATTTAGGAGGGCAGCGCGATGTGAATGGGGGCACTTTGAAATGAAAGGGGGCACTGCAATGTGAAGAGGGCACTGTAAAGCAATGGGGGGGATAAAATGTCAGTGAGGCGCTCTGATGTAAAGGGGGGCTGTGTGAAGTTAATCGGGGGACTGATATGTCATGGGGGTGCTGTGATGTAAAGGGGGCTGTGATGTTATGGGGGTGTTGATATGTAAAGGAGGAGCTGTGATTTAAAAGGGGGGGAATAGTGATGTGAAGGGGGGACTGATGACACTGATGTAAATAAGGGGCTGTGATGTGAGCCGTAGCATTACTATGAGATTCGGACTCCTACCGGAAGAAAATTTTACTGACCGGACCTCTGTGAATTTTAATTTAGTACCCCTGATATAAACTGAATAGAGAAATAAAAATGATACATAAATATATATCTAGTGATAACAGCTGCTGTTAACAATGTCCTTTAGACACAAAATAGAAATGTATCAAAATAAAAAAAGAGCAAGTACACTCGGCTTTACTCGGCTCCTCTCGCAGTCCCGCCCATCTCAACTGATTGCGCCGCTGACATACAGAAAGCCGAGTGTACTTCGGCTAGTCCTGGTGATCTGCCACGATCTGCCCCCCCTTACGGATTCTGCCAGCTCTGGACTGCACAGGCGCATCGCTCTAGCTCCGAAAATTGACGAACATTAAGAGGTGTGCATGAGCTGTAGACTGCGACTGCGCAATCAACAGGGTATTGTGACAGTCGTTGCCGTACACTCCCGATGCTCGCTCCACTCTGCAAGGGGGGGCGGTTGTGCATTACTATTATAATGGGCGGATGAGTAGAGCAAGGGGCATGTTTAAAGACATGAATTGATGGACAGAGATGAGGGTGGGTAGTTCAAAATCGTCCACGGCACGCCCCCCTTAATACACACGCCCCTTGCAGAGTGGAGCGAGCATCGGGAGCGTGCGTGATCGTATGGAACAATATTGTGCTCATAGCGCATGCGCCGTGTATGTGTTAGTTGGCATTCGGCTATTTTCGGAGTTCTGCTCTGAGTGTTAGTGAGCAAGCGCACGCTGACACATGCAAGTGATGCGCATGCGCAGTCCAGGGCTGGCAGAATCCACTGAGGGGCAGTTCTCGGCAGGACACCGGCTCCTCTCGCAGCCCCACCTCTGACTGTGAGCAGAGCCGAGTCTAGCCGAAGTACACTCGGCTCCGTTCGCTCCTCTCTGCTCACAGTCAGTGGAAATCGGCGCCAATTTTAAATAATGCAAAGAGACTGGCAAGGCTGCAAAGGCACTGGGCAAGGCTTCAGATGGACACTGGGCAAGGCTGCAATGATGGACAAGGCTGCATTTAAATGTAAGTTTTTTTTCCTAAAAACTTCACCCCTAAAAGTTTTTTTCCTTAAAATTCCCTCCTAAACTTGGGGTGCGTGTTATACGCCGATAAATACGGTATTTATACAACATGTAAATAAACACAAGAAATGTGAACTCCTTATATAATAAATTGTAAAATCCTTCAATATAAACAAAAACTCCATCCAGTTCACAAAAAGTCTCTTTACAAACCGTTATCAATTTATAAAATTTATTATTTCATATCAGTAATTTCCACAACGTGCCTCTAATTCCTCGCTGTTACACTCTGTGCGTTACATTCCTCCACCTTCTAGAGACCAGAAGAGACCGACTGTCATCCAAAGGGGATTCCATCACCACCCGAGGCCTGAAGCCTTTATCTCTCTAATGCCGCGTACACACGATCATTATTCACGGCGGTTAAAAAACCGCTGTGAATAATGACATTAAAAACGAGGGAACGGCTTGTTCCCCACACACGGTCATTTTTCACGTCATTTTTTTCTCTTGTCAAAAAAAAACGACCGTCTGTGGGCTCCGCGGCAGTGTTTTCCTATGGGAAACACTGCCGCGGAAAACATGTCGAAAAAAACGACGAGAAAAATTTGAATATGTTCTAATTTTTCTCGTCGTTTTTAATGCCGTTTTTCTCGTCGAGAAAAACGACAAAATGCCCACAGACGATAGTTTTTCTTGTCAAAAGGAAAAAATGTCATTTTTCTCGACGAGGAAAACGGTTGTGTGTACGCGGCATAAGGCCCCTTCAGTCCCAGAGCATTTTTTCACCCTCCTTTTTTCCCCTCAAGTCCCGGAGCGTTTTTCCTTTTCGCCCTTGAGTCCCGGAAAGTTTTTTTCCTTTTTTTTTCCCTCGAGTCCCGAAGCGTTTTTCCTTTTCGCCCTTGAGTCCCGGAAAGTTTTTTTTCCTTTTTTCCCTCGAGTCCCGAAGCGTTTTTCCTTTTTGCCGATATCTCGGTTCCGCAGGTTATAGCGTTCAAAGTCTACCTCAATGTATTATACATTGTTTAGCGCAGATTAGGTAGAACTTTAATTTTATTAGCAGATTTGGATACATACATTTTGGACTTTCCTGAGCGATAAATGGTAAAAAAAATAGGAATAAGAGCATTTACAGCATTTTTTCCAACCCAACGTTTATGTAACTTGCGTGTCTATATTTATCGCTGAATAAAATACAACAATGTCTGCTGCCTAAAAGGATATCATGCTATCTTGACTTTTATACAACGTAGCGAAACAGTAAAGCCTCGTACACACGATCGGATTTCCTATGGATTCTAATCCCATGGATTTTTCCATCGGATTTCCGATGAAGCTGACTTTCATCAGTCTTGCCTACACACCATCAGTCAAAAATCTGACCGTCCCAAACGCCGTGACGTAAAACACTCCGACGAGCTGAGAAGTTCAATGCTTCTGAGCATGCAACGACTTGATTCTGAGCATGCGTGGGTTTTTTCTCTGATGGAGTTCCCCACAGATGATCGGAATTTGCTATCGTTTTTTTTTTCCATTGGATACATTTAAAACATGTTCTATTTTTTCTCACTGATGGGAAAAAAGACCGATGGGGCCCATACACGATCGGTTTGTCCGATGAGAAAAGTCCATCGGGCTGTTTTCATCTGTAAAACCGATCGTGTGTACACGGCATAAAGCTTAAAGTGGTTGTAAACCATTTACAACCACTTTAACCTACAGGTAAGCCTAGATTAATGCCGCGTACACACGACCGCTTTTCTCGACGAGAAAAACTGCATTTTTTTTTTTCGCCGAGAAAAATGATCGTCTGTGGGCTTTATGTCGTTTTTCTCGTTGAGAAAAACGGCAGAAAAAACGACGAGAAAAATTAGAACATGTTCTAAATTTTCTCATCGTTTTTTCCATCATTTTTTTCCGCGGCAGTTTTCCCATAGGGAGACACTGCCGCGGAGCCCACAGACGGTCGTTTTTCTCGTCAAGAGAAAAAATTACGGGAAAAACGACCGTGTGTAGGGAACCCTTGGAACCGAAGCGGTTCCCTCGTTTTTCCTGTCATTATTCACGGCGGATTTTTAACCGCCGTGAATAATGATCGTGTGTACGCGGCATAAGGCTTTCCTGTAGGTGCTCGAAATATCTCTTAAGCCTCCACGGTTTAGGAGATATTTACAAAAGAGACGGGGCGCCGATGTCTACGACGCAACGGCACAGACGCACTTTAGAAACGGCGACTGTGCCGTTTCTAAAGGAGATCGTGCCGTGACTGGTGGCTCCCACGCGCTTGCGCGGGAGCGACGTCATCACGGCTCCGGCCAATCACAGCGCTGGCGTCGCGACACCCGGAATTAAGAGGGAGAAAGATAGACGCTTCGTGGAAGAGGGGACAGCGGTGACATCGCAGGCTTCGGTTTCAGGTAAGTGACGTCATCACGGCTCCGGCCAATCACAGCGCTGGCGTTGCGACACCCGGAATTAAGAAGGAGAAAGATAGACGCTTCGTGGAAGAGGGGACAGTGGTGACATCGCAGGCTTCGGTTTCAGGTAAGTGACACATAATGGGCTGGAAGTAAAACCCATCGGGGTTTACTTCCTCTTTAATGTAAACGTATGCATTTTTCTTAGAGGGATCTTCACTCCCATTTCTGCATCTGAATCGCAAAGCACGCGGAGGGAAATTGCGTAAACTTGTTAGCGTAACATTCAGATAAGATTAAGTTGGGTTGAGGACTTAAATTAGCAGGAGGGCGACTTTTTCACAGGTTTGCGAACGTTAAAAATGTTTATGGCAGCCAACGGTCCCAGTGCTGGTGCTGGCGGGGGGACTCTAAGAAGCGCTACGTCTGGATGCTGTTTTATACCGGGTATTCAAGTGGTAAAGCTTCCAGTAGAGGATAAGCACACTATACAGAGAAGGAAGCTCAAGTGACTGAAGGAGGACCGATGACTGAAGACGTGAGCTTGGATGCCATGATACATATCTGAGATCTTTGCACACAGAGGAGGAGAGCTGAGCAGGAGGATGTGAGATGATTGTATTATTTTTATGCAGATGGCCTCCTCCGGTGCTCACTCTGGAAGTTTCATTTCGGTAACGATCACCGGCGTTCCATCTGTAAGATAGAAAAATGTGTCACCTTCATCCAAATATTCTCCAAAACTGAGCAGTAATACAACAGGAATTCATTTTGAAAAACCCACCCAATCCATTCTGTAGGACCCGATGATGTCCGCCAGTTGCTCCTTTCTAGAGCCCAGGTGACCTCACTCTCTGACCTCCAGGCAGAATATGGAGGAACCAATGGAAATGGCTGACAGCTACTTTGCCATCTGCCTACCTTCGAGGAAAACTGTAAATGGTTGTAACGGTACAAACCCCTGTTTTTAACGCATACTGTTAGACAGGTTAATTGGTTGTCAGCTAGCTGGTCGGTAAGTATGCTTGGTTTGTTCCTGGGCATTCCCCAGGCCTTTGTTGTTATTTGCTTTAGCCTTCCAATGCTGCTTACTGTTATGGCCAGCTATAGATGAGGGCAGTGGACAAGTTTGTTTTTCATATCACATTGGTGTTTCTATTGGTCCAGCAGCGCACCAACACCTTTGCAGCCATTGTGCTACATGCTGGGTGTTTGGTGTGCTCCTGTACCTTTTTAAGGAGGGGTGGCTCCCCTTCAGTCCACCTGTCCTCATCTAACCATCAGAATGCATGTGCCTCCATTGTGGGGACACTCACAGCTAGTGTAGGACCACAGATTCCAGGGGGCCTTGGCGTGGCTCTGTGGCTCACGCATGCGTTTGCAAATGCGTGCGGACAAACCCCTGGTTTTAACGCATACTGTTAGACAGGTTAATTGGTTGTCAGCTAGCTGGTCGGTAAGTATGCTTGGTTTTTTCCTGGGCATTCCCCAGGCCTTTGTTGTTATCTACCTTCGAGAAAAACTGAAAGTGGTTGTAATGGTACAAGGTTTTTTTACCTTCATGTAGCAGTCCCCCTAATACTTACCTGAGCTCCCTCTCAATCCAGCGATGTCCACGACAGACTTGGCTCTCCAGAGACTCACACTCCTGTTTGTCTTTTGACAGCAGCGAGCGCCATCGGCTCCCAGTGGTGTCAATCACAGCCGGTGAGCCAATGAGGAGAGAAAAGGGGGTGGGGCTCGTGTGAATGGACATGCAGAGCAGAGGCTCGGGAACGAGCCTGCTTGAGTGGCCCCAGAGCAAGCTGCTTGCTCTGGGGACACTCAGCAGGAGGGAAGGGGCCAGGAGCGCCAGTGTGGGACCCGAGAAAAGGAGAATTCCGGGCTGCTCTGTGCAAAACCACTACACAGAGCACTGAAGTATGGCATGTTTGTTATTTATAAAAAATAAATATTTTTTTTTTTAACCACTTCCATACTGGGCACTTATACACCTTCCTGCCCAGACCAATTTTCAGCTTTCTGCGCTGTTGCACTTTGAATGACAATTGCGCGGTCGTGCTACACTGTACCCAAACTACATTTTTATCATTTTTTCCCCACAAATAGAGCTCTCTTTTGGTGGTATTTGATCACCTCTGGGATTTTTATTTTCTGCTAAAAAATAAATAAAAAAAGACCAAAAATTTTGAAAAAAAAAAGTTTTTTTTTGTTTCAGTTACAAAACTTTTTAAATAAGTAAGTTTTCTCTTTCACTGATGGGGCTGCACTGACGGGCACCGATGAGGTGGCTCTGATGAGGTGGCACTGATGGTGGGCACTAATATGCGGCACTGATAGGTGGAACAGATAATCGGCATGGATGGGCACGGATAGGCGGCACAGATGGGCACGGATAGGCGGCACAGATGGGCACAGATAGGCGGCACGTATGGGCACTGATAGGCGACACGGATGGGCACTGATAGGCGACACGGATGGGCACTGATAGGCGACATGGATGGGCACTGATAGGCGGCACGGATAGGCATGGATGGGCACTGATAGGTGGCACGGATGTGCATGGATGGGCACTGATAGGTGGCACGGGTGGGCACTGATAGGCGGCACTGATGTACTGTAATGGATGCCAATCAGTGCCAAACAATAATGCCTGCCAATCAGTGATGCCCATTGTGGGCACTGATTGGCATCCATTAGGGGGCACTAACTGGCATCCCTGGTGGTCTAGGGTGGCATACCTGGTGCTGGCATCCCTGGTGGTCCAGTGGCATCCCTCGTGGTCCAGTGTGGGCATCCTCGGGGGGCTGCGCTGATAATCGATCAGCACAACCCCCCCCCCCCGTCAGAGGAGCAGCCGATCGGCTCTCCTCTACTCGCGTCTGACAGACGCGAGTGAGGAAAAGCCGATGACCGGCTTTTCCTGTTTACACTGTGATCAGCCGTGATTGGACACGGCTGATCACGTGGTAAAGAGTCTCCGTCGGTGTTGTGGGGTGTCAGACTGACACCCCGCAGCAACGATCGCCGCGATGCGCGCCCCCGGGGGCGCGCAGCGGCTCAAAATTTTGAGGACGTCATATGACGTCCTGTCAGGATTTTGAAACCACTTTGCCGCTGTCAATCCGCTATAGAGCGGGCGGCAAGTGGTTAAAGGGCTCCACTTTTGTGAGAAAAAATAGCCAATAAAAATAATATAGCATATACAAATGCAACAGAAGTCATATCTTATTTGAATGTTATTAAATTAATATTTAATATTTCTGCAGCCGATGTTATTTTCTGTAAAATGCAATATGGCCACCTGGAGGCGCTCTGTACACAGATGGTATACAGAACCAGATATATCATTTCCAGCTCGTGTGATTGGCTCACTAATTTTACCAGAAGTCTGCACTAAGATACAAGTCAGATTTCGGGCATCCGCTGCAACAAAAATTTCATTTTTGGTGAGATACTCCCAATAGAAAATCACATCTAAAGGGATGCATAACCTGCCACTTTCCTCATTAGAGCCCTGCAGGTGCAGCAGCTGATTGATAATTATAAAGTCACTCCCATTCACATTCACTCTACACATGGACACAGAGAAACAAACAGCTATTTTTAAAGGATAACAAAAGGGAGGAATTGGCCATAAAGTTTGTTACAATCCCTGCAATGTACCGAGATTACCCAGAGGGGGAGGGTTTTTTATTTTTCTCAACAAAAGTGGAGTTACTCTTTAAAGAGTTTCTACCCCCTTCCCTTTTTTATCTTATATTTTTCACCCATTAATCCTTCCAGTGTCACTTGCCCTGTCCTAGGGTGACAACACTCACCTACTGTCCTGTATCTATGGTTGACTAATATTTTCCCCTTTAGGGTGCGATTAAAGACATACCTCCCAACTTTTTGAGGGACACCTATTAGCAAACGTATGTAGGCATAAGACACACCCCCTGCCAAGCCTCCTTAAAGAAGAATTATAAAAAATAAATGATTAGTTAAACCCACAAGTGCTTTTTTTTACCAGTACTATTCCTCGGTATTGGCTTTTGAAATTCACAAATGCAGCCAGGGCCGGGACAAGAGGTGGGCAGGAGGGGAGGCTGCAGTGAGGATTTGGGGTATTTTGCTAGAAGGGGTGATTTGGAGGAGGGGAGTAGTGTTAGGAAGGGGTATTTGGAGGGGAAGGGGGGCTGGATTTGTGCTAGGAGAGGTGATTTGGGGGGGGGGGGATTTGTGCAGGGGGAGTGAGGATTTATGCTCAGAGGGAAAATTTAAGGGGTAGAGGATCTGTGCTGGGGAGGGGGGTTAGAAAGGGAGAGGATTTAAGCTAGGTAGCTAGGGGATTTGTACTGGTAGAAAAGGTATTTTTGTTTGGGGAGAATTTCGACTTGCAAAAGGGAATTTATGCTTAGGGGGTAAGTGTGAAGATTAATGACACATGCTGGGAGGGGGGTTGCACCGTTTGGCATCTTTGCCCTGGGCACTAGAAGACCTTGTTCCGGCACTGAATGCAGCAATTTAGAAATTGAATGATTTGGGGTATTTTGCTAGAAGGGGTGATTTGGAGGTAGGGAGTTGTGTTAGGGAGGGGGAGGGGGGCTGGATTTGTGCTAGTAGGGATTATTGGGGGATTAGCGCTAGGAGAGAAGATTTGGGGGATTTGTGCAGGGGAGAGGATTTATGGACGGAGGGAAAATTTAAGTGGTAGAGGATTTGTGCTGGGGGTGGGGGAGGGT
Organism: Rana muscosa; assembly: GCA_029206835.1. Taxonomy (NCBI): domain Eukaryota; kingdom Metazoa; phylum Chordata; class Amphibia; order Anura; family Ranidae; genus Rana; species Rana muscosa. Next base: position 6,617,682 of record CM055117.1, read on the forward strand.
AATGTGCGAGTGCACGTAGGTCTGAGAGTGCATATTGGACCTACATGCACTCGCAGATCAACAGACCTACGTGCACTCGCAGACCCATGTGCACTCGCAGACCTACGTGCACTCGCAGACCTACGTGTACTCGCAGACCAACAGACCTACGTGCATTTGCAGACCCATGTGCACTCGCAGGCCTATGTGCACTCGCAGATCAACGGACCTACATGCACTCGCAGATCAACGGACCTACGTACACTCGTAGACCTACGTGCACTCACAGACCAACGGACCTATGCGCACTCGCAGACCCATATGCACTCGCAGGCCTACGTGCACTCGCAGATCAATGGACCTACGTGCACTCGCAGATCAACGGTCCTATGTGCACTCGTAGACTTACGTGCACTCCCAGACCAATGGACCTACGTGCACTCGCAGACCAACAGACCTACGTGCACTCGCAGACCCATTTGCACTCGCAGGCCTATGTGCACTCGCAGACCAACGGACCTACGTGCACTCACAGACCACTGGACCTACATGCACTCGCAGATCAACTGACCTACATGCACTCGCAGACCAACGGACCTACGTGCACTCGCAGACCCATGTGCACTCGCAGGCCTACGTGCACTCACAGTTCAACAGACCTATGTGCACTCACAGATCAACAGACCTACATGCACTTGTAGACCTATGTGCACTCGCAGACCAACAGACCTACGTGCACTCGCAGACCCATATGCACTCGCAGGCCTATGTGCACTCGCCGACCAACGGACCTATGTGCACTCGCAGACCAACAGACCTACGTGCACTCGCAGACCCATATGCACTCGCAGGCCTACGTGCACTCGCAGATCAATGGACCTACGTGCACTCGCAGATCAATGGTCCTACGTGCACTCGTAGACTTACGTGCACTCCCAGACCAATGGACCTACGTGCACTCCCAGACCAATGGACCTACGTGCACTCGCAGACCTATTTGCACTCGCAGGCCTATGTGCACTCGCAGACCAACGGACCTACGTGCACTCGCAGACCACTGGACCTACGTGCACTCGCAGATCAACGGACCTACATGCACTAGCAGACCAACGGACCTACGTGCACTCGCAAACCCATGTGCACTCGCAGGCCTACGTGCACTCGCAGTTCAACGGACCTATGTGCACTCACAGATCAACAGACCTACATGCACTTGTAGACCTATGTGCACTCGCAGACCAACAGACCTACGTGCACTCGCAGACCCATATGCACTTGCAGGCCTACGTGCACTCGCAGACCAACGGACCTATGTGCACTCGCAGATCAAAGAACCTACGTGCACTCTTAGACCTACGTGCACTCGCAGACCAATGGACCTATGTGCCCTCGCAGACCCATGTGCACTCGCAGGCCTACGTGCACTCACAGACCAATGGACCTACGTGCACTCGTAGACCTACGTGCACTCGCAGACCAACGGATCTATGTGCACTCGCAGACTCATGTGCACTCGCAGGCCTATGTGCACTCACAGGCCAACGGACCTACGTGCACTCGCAGGCCAACGGACCTACGTGCACTCGCAGGCCAACAGACCTACGTGCACTCGCAGGCCAATGGACCTACGTGCACTCGCAGGCCAACGGACCTACATGCACTCTTATAACTACGTGCACTCGCAGACCAATGGACCTATGTGCACTCGCAGATCCATGTGCACTCCCAGGCCTACGTGCACTCACAGACCAACGGACCTACGTGCACTCGCAGATCAACGGACCTACATGCACTCGTAGACCTACGTGCACTCGCAGACCAACGGATATATGTGCACTCGCAGACTCATGTGCACTCGCAGGCCTACTTTCACTCGGCAGACTAACGGACCTACGTGCACTCGCAGACCAACTGACCTACATGCACTCGCAGGACTACGTGCACTTGCAGACCAATGGACCTACGTGCACTCACAGACCAACGGACCTACGTGCACTCGCAGACCAACGGACCTACGTGCACCCGCATATCAACGGACCTACGTGCACCCGCATATCAACGGACCTACGTGCACTCGCAGACCAACGGACCTACGTGCACTCGCAGACCAACGGACCTACGTGCACTCGCAGACCAACGGACCTACGTGCACTCGCAGACCGACGGACCTACGTGCACTCGCAGACCAACGGACCTACGTGCACTCGCAGACCAACGGACCTACGTGCACTCGCAGACCAACGGACCTACGTGCACTCGCAGGACTACGTGCACTTGCAGACCAATGGACCTACGTGCACCCGCAGATCAACGGACCTACGTGCACTCGCAGACCAACGGACCTACGTGCACTCGCAGACCAACGGACCTACGTACACTCGCAGACCAACGGACCTACATACACTCGCAGACCAACGGACCTACGTGCACTCGCAGACCAACGGACCTACGTGCACTCGCAGACCAACGGACCTACGTGCACTCGCAGACCAACGGACCTACGTGCACTCGCAGACCAACGGACCTACGTGCACTCGCAGACCAACGAACCTACGTGCACTCGCAGACCAACGGACCTACGTGCACTCGCAGACCAACGGACCTACGTGCACTCGCAGACCAACGGACCTACGTGCACTCGCAGACCAACGGACCTACGTGCACTCGCAGACCAACGGACCTACGTGCACTCGCAGATCAACGGACCTACGTGCACTCGCAGACCAACGGACCTACATGCACTCGCAGGAATACGTGCACTTGCAGACCAATGGACCTACGTGCACCCGCAGACCAACGGACCTACGTGCACCCGCAGATCAACGGACCAACGTGCACCCGCATATCAACGGACCAACGTGCACTCGCAGACCAACGGACCTACGTGCACTCGCAGACCAACGGACCTACGTGCACTCGCAGACCAACGGACCTACGTGCACTCGCAGACCAACGGACCTACGTGCACTCGCAGACCAACGGACCTACGTGCACTCGCAGACCAACGGACCTACGTGCACTCGCAGATCAACGGACCTACATGCACTAGCAGACCAACGGACCTACGTGCACTCGCAAACCCATGTGCACTCGCAGGCCTACGTGCACTCGCAGTTCAACGGACCTATGTGCACTCACAGATCAACAGACCTACATGCACTTGTAGACCTATGTGCACTCGCAGACCAACAGACCTACGTGCACTCGCAGACCCATATGCACTTGCAGGCCTACGTGCACTCGCAGACCAACGGACCTATGTGCACTCGCAGATCAAAGAACCTACGTGCACTCTTAGACCTACGTGCACTCGCAGACCAATGGACCTATGTGCCCTCGCAGACCCATGTGCACTCGCAGGCCTACGTGCACTCACAGACCAATGGACCTACGTGCACTCGTAGACCTACGTGCACTCGCAGACCAACGGATCTATGTGCACTCGCAGACTCATGTGCACTCGCAGGCCTATGTGCACTCACAGGCCAACGGACCTACGTGCACTCGCAGGCCAACGGACCTACGTGCACTCGCAGGCCAACAGACCTACGTGCACTCGCAGGCCAATGGACCTACGTGCACTCGCAGGCCAACGGACCTACATGCACTCTTATAACTACGTGCACTCGCAGACCAATGGACCTATGTGCACTCGCAGATCCATGTGCACTCCCAGGCCTACGTGCACTCACAGACCAACGGACCTACGTGCACTCGCAGATCAACGGACCTACATGCACTCGTAGACCTACGTGCACTCGCAGACCAACGGATATATGTGCACTCGCAGACTCATGTGCACTCGCAGGCCTACTTTCACTCGGCAGACTAACGGACCTACGTGCACTCGCAGACCAACTGACCTACATGCACTCGCAGGACTACGTGCACTTGCAGACCAATGGACCTACGTGCACTCACAGACCAACGGACCTACGTGCACTCGCAGACCAACGGACCTACGTGCACCCGCATATCAACGGACCTACGTGCACCCGCATATCAACGGACCTACGTGCACTCGCAGACCAACGGACCTACGTGCACTCGCAGACCAACGGACCTACGTGCACTCGCAGACCAACGGACCTACGTGCACTCGCAGACCGACGGACCTACGTGCACTCGCAGACCAACGGACCTACGTGCACTCGCAGACCAACGGACCTACGTGCACTCGCAGACCAACGGACCTACGTGCACTCGCAGGACTACGTGCACTTGCAGACCAATGGACCTACGTGCACCCGCAGATCAACGGACCTACGTGCACTCGCAGACCAACGGACCTACGTGCACTCGCAGACCAACGGACCTACGTACACTCGCAGACCAACGGACCTACATACACTCGCAGACCAACGGACCTACGTGCACTCGCAGACCAACGGACCTACGTGCACTCGCAGACCAACGGACCTACGTGCACTCGCAGACCAACGGACCTACGTGCACTCGCAGACCAACGGACCTACGTGCACTCGCAGACCAACGAACCTACGTGCACTCGCAGACCAACGGACCTACGTGCACTCGCAGACCAACGGACCTACGTGCACTCGCAGACCAACGGACCTACGTGCACTCGCAGACCAACGGACCTACGTGCACTCGCAGACCAACGGACCTACGTGCACTCGCAGATCAACGGACCTACGTGCACTCGCAGACCAACGGACCTACATGCACTCGCAGGAATACGTGCACTTGCAGACCAATGGACCTACGTGCACCCGCAGACCAACGGACCTACGTGCACCCGCAGATCAACGGACCAACGTGCACCCGCATATCAACGGACCAACGTGCACTCGCAGACCAACGGACCTACGTGCACTCGCAGACCAACGGACCTACGTGCACTCGCAGACCAACGGACCTACGTGCACTCGCAGACCAACGGACCTACGTGCACTCGCAGACCAACGGACCTACGTGCACTCGCAGACCAACGGACCTACGTGCACTCGCAGACCAACGGACCTACGTGCACTCGCAGACCAACGGACCTACGTGCACTCGCAGACCAACGGACCTACGTGCACTCGCAGACCAACGGACCTACGTGCACTCGCAGACCAACGGACCTACGTGCACTCGCAGATCAACGGACCTACGTGCACTCGCAGATCAACTGACCTACGTGCACTCGCAGATCAACGGACCTACATGCACTTATAGACCTACATGCACTTGCAGACCAACGGACCTACTTGTACTCGCAGACCCATGTACACTCGCAGGCTTACGTGCACTCGCAGATCAACGGACCTACGTGCACTCGCAGATCAACGAACCTACGTGCACTCGTAAACCAACGGATCTATGTGCACTCGCAGACTCATGTGCACTCGCAGGCCTACGTGCATCCGCAGACCAATGGACCTATGTGCATTGGCAGACCAACGGACCTACGTGCACTCGCAGACCAACGGACCTACATGCACTCGCAGAACTATGTGCACTCGCAGACCAACGGACCTACGTGCACTCGCAGACCAATGGACCTACGTGCACTCGCAGACCAACAGACCTACGAGCACTCGCAGACCAACGTGTACTCTCAGACCAATGGACCTACGTCCACTTGCAGAACAACAGACCTACATGCACTCACAGACCAACGTGCACTCGCAGACCAATGTGCACTCGCAGACCAACGGACCTACGTGCACTCGCAGACCTACGTGCACTCGCAGACCAACGGACCTACGTGCACTCACAGACCAACGGTCCTACGTGCACTCACAGACCAATGGTCCTACGTGCACTTGCAGACCTACGTGCACTCACAGACCAACGGACCTACATGCACTTGCAGACCTACGCGCTGACCAACGGACCTACGTGCACTCGCAGACCTATGTGCACTCGCAGACCAATGGACCTACGTGCACTCGCAGACCTACGTGCACTCGCAGACCTACGTGCACTCGCAGACCTACGTGCACTCGCAGACCAATGGACCTACGTGCACTTGCAGACCAATGGACCTACGTGCACTTGCAGACCAATGGACCTACGTGCACTCGCAGACCTACGTCCACTCGCAGACCAATGGACCTACGTGCACTCGCAGACCTACGTCCACTGGCAGACCAATGGACCTACGTGCACTCGCAGACCTACGTGCGCTCGCAGACCAACAGACCTACGTGCACTCGCAGACCAACGGACCTACGTACACTCACAGACCAACGGACCTACGTGCACTCGCAGACCTACGTGCACTCGCAGACCAATGGACCTACGTGCACTTGCAGACCAACGTGCACTCGCAGACCTACGTCCACTCGCAGACCAATGAACCTACGTGCCCTCGCAGACCTACGGGCACTCGCAGACCATCAGACCTACCTGTACTCGCAGACCAATGGACCTACGTGCACTCGCAGACCTACGTACACTCACAGACCAACGGACCTACGTGCACTCGCAGACCTATGTGCACTCGCAGACCAACAGACCTACGTGCACTCGCAGACCTACATGCACTCACAGACCAACGGACCTAAGTGCACTTACAGACCAATGGACCTATGTGCACTTGCAGACCAACGGACCTACGTGCACTCGCAGACCTACGTGTACTCGCAGACCAATGTACCTACGAGCACACACAGACCCACGTGCACTCACAGACCTACAAACCATACCAATGGACCTACGTGTACTCGCAGACCTACGCGCACTCGCAGACCAACGGACCTACGCGCACTCGCAGACCAACGGACCTACGTGCACTCGCAGACCAACGGACCTACGTGCACTCGCAGACCAACGGACCTACGTGCACTCGCAGACCTATGTGCACTCGCAGACCTACGTGCACACATAGGCCGTTGGTCTGCGAGTGCACGTAGGTCTGCGGGTGCATGTAGGTCCATTGGTCTGCGAATGCACATAGGTCTGCGAGTACACGTAGGCCGTTGGTCTGCGAGTACACGTTAGTCGCAGACCTATGTGCACTCGCAGACCAACGGACCTACATGCCCTCGCAGACCTATGTGCATTCGCAGACCAATGAAACTATATGCACTCGCAGACCTACGTGCACTCGCAGACCAACAGACCTACGTGCACTCGCAGACCTATGTGCACTCGCAGACCAACAGACCTGCGTGTACTCGCAGGCCAACGTGCACTCGCAAACCAACGGACCTACATGCACTCGCAGACCTACGGGCACTCGCAGACCAATGGACCTACGGGCACTCGCAGACCAATGGACCTACGTGCACTCACAGACCTACGGACCTACATGCACTCACAGACCTACGGACCTACGTGCACTCGCAGAACAACGGACCTACGTGCACTAGCAGACCTATGTCTGGGATCAACTGTATTGTTTGCATTTATCGAACGGATACAATATAACATAATGCTTTCAATGAGAGAGAACTAGTAAAGCTGAGATTTCAGTTCAGTACACAGGAAGTTACAAGAATACTGGTTTTCTGACAGGATCAACAGATGTGCCCTAGGGGGGTGAACAGGAACCTAATGTACAATCACATGGACATCTTCACAAATACCAGCTCTCCAGTCCGATCGGTCTCCCCCACTTTTATATTTAAGAATCTGAACTGAAAGCCGACATTTGTCTACCTGCTTACGTTGCCTATCCCAAAAATAAACCATTGTAAATTGACAAACTTGCTGAAAAAATCTCCGACATGTCAAAATATACAGAAATTGGATAATTTTCCAAAAATGCTAATTAAAAACCTATCTTTGAGCTCCAGCCAGTGACTTTGCCAAGGCTGAGATGTCATCAGTCTGCTGCAGGTAGGAGGAAGCATTTCTTCAGTCTCCTCTCCTCCAGTGATCAGACTGCAAGTCACAAGGTGATAGGCTGCTAAGACTGCGAGTCACAAGGTGAGAGGCTGCTCAGACTGCGAGTCACAAGGTGAGAGGCTGCTAAGACTGCGAGTTACAAGGTGAGAGGCTGCTCAGACTGCTGCGAGTCACAAGTTGAGAGGCTGCTCAGACTGCGAGTCACAAGGTGGGAGGCTGCTCAGACTGCGAGTCACAAGGTGAGAGGCTGCTCAGACTGCGAGTCACAAGGTGAGAGGCTGCTCAGACTGTGAGTCACAAGGTGAGAGGCTGCTCAGAATGCAAGTCACAAGGTGAGAGGCTTCTTAGACTGCGAGTCACAAGGTGAGAGGCTGCTCAGACTGTGAGTCACAAGGTGAGAGGCTGCTCAGATTGCGAGTCACAAGGTAAGAGGCTGCTCAGACTGCGAGTCACAAGGTGAGAGGCTTCTTAGACTGCGAGTCACAAGGTGAGAGGCTGCTCAGAATGCAAGTCACAAGGTGAGAGGCTGCTCAGGCTGCGAGTCACAAGGTGAGAGGCTGCTCAGACTGCGAGTCACAAGGTGAGAGGCTGCTCAGACTGCGAGTCACAAGGTGAGAGGCTGCTCAGACTGCGAGTCAAAAGGTGAGAGGCTGCTCAGACTGCGAGTCACAAGGTGAGAGGCTTCTTAGACTGCGAGTCACAAGGTGAGAGGCTGCTAAGAATGCGAGTCACAAGGTGAGAGGCTGCTCAGACTGCGAGTCACAAGGTGAGAGGCTGCTCAGACTGCGAGTCACAAGGTGAGAGGCTGCTCAGAATGCAAGTCAAAAGGTGAGAGGCTGCTCAGACTGCGAGTCACAAGGTGAGAGGCTACTCAGACTGCGAGTCACAAGGTGAGAGGCTGCTCAGATTGCGAGTCACAAGGTGAGAGGCTGCTCAGACTGCGAGTCACAAGGTGAGAGGCTGCTCAGACTGCGAGTCACAAGGTGAGAGGCTGCTCAGACTGCGAGTCACAAGGTGAGAGGCTGCTCAGACTGCGAGTCACAAGGTGAGAGGCTGCTCAGACTGCGAGTCACAAGGTGAGAGGCTTCTTAGACTGCGAGTCACAAGGTGAGAGGCTTCTTAGACTGCGAGTCACAAGGTGAGAGGCTTCTAAGAATGCGAGTCACAAGGTGAGAGGCTGCTCAGACTGCAAGTCACAAGGTGAGAGGCTGCTCAGACTGCGAGTCACAAGGTGAGAGGCTGCTCAGACTGCGAGTCACAAGGTGAGAGGCTGCTCAGAATGCAAGTCAAAAGGTGAGAGGCTGCTCAGACTGCGAGTCACAAGGTGAGAGGCTGCTCAGACTGCGAGTCACAAGGTGAGAGGCTACTCAGACTGCGAGTCACAAGGTGAGAGGCTGCTCAGATTGCGAGTCACAAGGTGAGAGGCTGCTCAGACTGCGAGTCACAAGGTGAGAGGCTGCTCAGACTGCGAGTCACAAGGTGAGAGGCTGCTCAGACTGCGAGTCACAAGGTGAGAGGCTGCTCAGACTGCGAGTCACAAGGTGAGAGGCTGCTCAGACTGCGAGTCACAAGGTGAGAGGCTTCTTAGACTGCGAGTCACAAGGTGAGAGGCTTCTAAGAATGCGAGTCACAAGGTGAGAGGCTGCTCAGACTGCAAGTCACAAGGTGAGAGGCTGCTCAGACTGCGAGTCACAAGGTGAGAGGCTGCTCAGAATACAAGTCAAAAGGTGAGAGGCTGCTCAGACTGCGAGTCACAGGGTGAGAGGCTGCTCAGACTGCGAGTCACAAGGTGAGAGGCTGCTCAGACTGCGAGTCACAAGGTGAGAGGCTGCTCAGACTGCGAGTCACAAGGTGAGAGGCTGCTCAGACTGCGAGTCACAAGGTGAGAGGCTGCTCAGACTGCGAGTCACAAGGTGAGAGGCTGCTCAGACTGCGAGTCACAAGGTGAGAGGCTGCTCAGACTGCGAGTCACAAGGTGAGAGGCTGCTCAGACTGCGAGTCACAAGGTGAGAGGCTGCTTAGACTGCGAGTCACAAGGTGAGAGGCTGCTCAGATTGCGAGTCACAAGGTGAGAGGCTGCTCAGTCTGCGAGTCACAAGGTGAGAGGCTGCTCAGTCTGCAAGTCACAAGGTGAGAGGCTGCTCAGTCTGCAAGTCACAAGGTGAGAGGCTGCTCAGTCTGCGAGTCAGAAGGTAAGAGACTGCTCAATCTGTGAGTCACAAGGTGAGAGGCTGCTCAGACTGCGAGTTAGAAGGTGAGAGGCTTCTGCAGCGGGCTGATCTGTGTCAGACATTATTAAACACAGCCAAGAACTGCACCAAGATCTCAGATGGCACCCCAGTCCAGAAGTAGAGGGTGACCCTGAACATCGGTGTCTGCAAGGGGGGGCAAGTGCCCCCCTGTAATCAGGGATCAGCAAAGTGTCCGCACAAGGACACTGGTGTCTGAGTGGTGCTTGCAGGGTCTGTCGCGGCTGCTGCTCTCTGACTCACTGAGACCATCCCTCCCTCACCCCCGATGTGACGGCTCAGCCGCTTGGCTCCAGTCCCACCTGTGTACTGTGTAGAGAGAGATGTAGATCCGGCCGGCGCGACCCACTCAAGTGGAGTGGTGGTGGAGTCCTGCCTGCATGCGGAGTGATCTGTAAGACGGTCTGGGGGAGGGACTTGCGGTGCAGCGGCCACCCAGCGCGGGAAAGAGAAACGGAGAACAGGCAGGCAGCCTGAGCCAAGGAGGAAGCAAGGGAGGACTCGTGAAGTGGAACATATAAATAAATGATATATATATATATATATATATATATATATATATATATATATATATATATAATGTATTATTTGTAGAAGGAGTTTGGTGTTGCAGGAAAACCTGGGGATTCTATTCTATATACAGATGAAAAAAAGGTAAGATTAAGAAGACTAAGAAAAGGGGGATCTATTCTATGGGGGACCTGCCCCGGCCTGCCCTTTATGTGCTAATGACTAAGCTCCTCCCCTTCATGATGGTGTTAAAAAGGGGGCGGAGCATGGGTGACCTTAAAATAATGACCCCCCCCCCTGAAAAAAGTTCTGCGGACGCCCATGACTCTGAATGATGCCTGAACAAAGATAGTGCTGAAATGAGATGAAGGTATTGTCAGGGGGAGGACTGTGATCCGGGTGAGAGCTAATATGTACCCAGACGTCTTACTCTGATATACATTTATTGGTATGTAATCCATGCTCAGTACTTTTCCATACAGCTTGTTAGCAGATGGAGAGGAAGTGGTTTTTAGTTTGCTCTTTTGCAGTGGTTTTCAGACCTTGTTTCTTTGCACATGTTCCTCATTTTATATAGAAAGGGGGCGGAGCTCGGATTTCACAACGGATGTAAACAAAGGCGTTGCGAGAAGAAGAAAAACAGGTTTCTTGTAACAGATGCACAGCAGGAAATATTAACCAAATAATTGAGAATCTGTTTATCTGCAGAATTTTACCTGTCAATGTACCTGAAGAAGGGGTCTTATTCTCTGAAAATGTGTCTTTTTATTAAATATTTATAGTTATCTTGTACAATTAATCACTCTAATAATACTTCCTTTCTTCCCAATCTGACCAATTCCCACCACAAAAATGATCTAATCCTGATTAGAGCAGTGGTCTCCAAACTGCGACCTGCAGGCTAGAAGTGGCCCTTTGCTTGTGTTTATCTGGCCCTTGGGGCACTATTCCTCCCACTGACACCAATGATGGGGCACTATTCCTCTCCACTGATACCAATGACGGGGCACTATTCCTCCCACTGACACCAAAGATGGGGCACTATTCCTCCCACTGATACCAATGATGGGGCACTATTCCTCCCACTGACACCAATGACGGGGCACTATTCCTCCCACTGACACCAAAGATGGGGCACTATTCCTTCCACTGATACCAATGACGGGGCACTATTCTTCCCACTGACACCAATGATGGGGCACTATTCCTCCCACTGACACCAATGATGGGACACTATTCCTCCCACTGATACCAATGATGGGACACTATTCCTCCCACTGACACCAATGATTGTAGCAAAGTGTCATTTCTTCAGTCCTGTCACATGAAAAGATAGAAGAAAATATTTACACAAATGTGAGGGGTGTACTTACTTATACTGTATGCTTCAGTTTGTGAATGAACAGGAAGCAACTCAGCACAGACCAATTCATTCACTGCCCCGTGCAGCTGAGGATGTAGAGAAAGGCGTGTGTGTTTGAGCTTTGGGGTGCACCCCTAATGTAGTAGGCTGTGCAAACCTATGATGATGTCACTTCCAGATCACACTGTCACTTTCCCTGGCTTGCACAGGGAATTTATTACAATGCAATGTGCATTGCAAAACATTCAGTAGAGCCCAAAGGAGACATGCAGGGTATTTTCTTTGTGGTAATATCATGTTAATAAAAAATTGGAACTACCACAATTTTATTCTAAAGAAAATATATCATGGTTGGGGGTTTTGTGTAATCTTCAGGCCTAAAATTATTTTTTAAACATGCGCATGGGCATCCGCAGCATAGGTCAAGGGGGGCAATTGCCCCCCCCCCCCCGGAATCGTAAGAAGGTGTTGAAGACAGTTGCCCTGGTTGCAATGGCCGCCACGGCCGCTGTGGACTTTTTTTCTGAGTGTGTTGGCCTGGGGCTGCTCTCTTTTCCGACTTATCACAGATACAGACATTCGTCCCTCACCCCCGGCCTGATCATTGGATTAGCTCTGCCGCTCGGGCCTCTGCTCGACATCTCGGCTGTTCCGTGATTGGCTGCCTGCCTGCCTATGTACGTCGCAATGCAGATCCGGCCGATGCGACGCCGGCTCCTCCCACAGGTGCGTGCAATCAGTCGGTGGCCGAGAATAGGCTGCCAGTGCCTGGGCCTATCGCATCACAGGAGGAAATCCTGAAGAACCACAGGTAACATCAGTGACAGTTAGGAGGAGAATTTAGGTATACCGTATATACTCGAGTATAAGCCGAGATTTTCAGCCCTTTTTTTTGTGCTGATAATGCCCCCCTCGGCTTATACTCAAGTCACCTTTTTGCGCCTGATCTCTCGGACTTTGGGGGCCCGGTACTGGCCGGCCGTAAATCCCCTGGACCCCACCTTGGCACACATGTAGCCTCACTCTTTATCTACAAGTGTGCAAAGTTTGTTGTCTGGGGGACATACTGTCGGGGAGCACCGATTTTTCAAACCCGTGCACTCCTTCCATAGACTCCCATGTTAAACCGTAATTTCTCCTGCGATTTTGGGGACCCGGTACTGGCCGGTCGTAGGTCCTCTGGACCCCAAACGTGGCACACATGTATTCTAACTCTTCCTCTACAAGTGTGCAAAGTTTTTTGTCTGGGGGGCCTACGGCCAGGGAGCAGCGATTTTTCAAACCCGGGCATCCCTTCCATAGACTCCCATGTTAAACGTCAGTCTAGTCATGGATACAGTGAGGCATGGACACAGGGAGGCATGGGCACAGTGAGGCAAATTGAGGCACAGTGAGGTATGCAGATGGACACCCTAGGCTTATACTCGAGTCAATAAGTTTTCCCAGTTTTTTGTGGTAAAATTAGGTGCCTCGGCTTATATTCAGGTCGGCTTATACTCGAGTATATACAGTATTTATTGCTTGGAAAGTTGGACAGCTGAGCTATTGCTGGAAAAGATATTTCTGTGTTATTTAATCTTCTTCACTTTGTATGGAAGTTACTCAGTCTCAGGCATACCATGCCCATATAAATATAGCCTAGAGAATGTACATCTTTCTACATTGCAATACATCTGTTGTGGCCATATTTTGATCTTGATGAAAACAGCCTATACTGTAATGCAATATAGAAAGATGTACATTCTCTAGGATATATTTATATGAGTATGGACTGGTACGCCTGGCCTGAATTATTTTCGATACAAAGTGAAGATGCATTATCTCAAGAGCTATTTCACACTGCCATCTGGCCGCGTTATCGGTAAAGCGCCGCTAGTTTTAGCGGCGCTTTACCATCGTTTTAGCTGCGCTATTCGGCCGCTAGCGGGGCGGTTTTAACCCCCGCTAGCGGTCGAAGAAAGGGTTAAATGCGACTGTGTATCGCCGCTGCCGAAGCGCCCCCCCCGAAAAAAGTTCTGCGGACGCCCATGTAAATGCATGCAAAAAAGAAAAAAGAAAAAACTGCTCTGGCAGTGAAAAGGTTAAAGTGATTGTAAAGGCAAAGGGTACATTCTATGCATTAAGATAAAAAGCCTTCTGTGTGCAGCGGCCCCCCTCATACTTACCTGAGCCCCATCTCTGTCCAGCAATGTTGCATGAGGGACTCGGCTGTCTGGGACTTCCCTCCTCATTGGCTGAGACACAGCAGCGTGGCGCCATTGGCTCCTCCAATCTGCTGTCAATCAAAGTCAGTGAGCCAATGAGGAGAGAAAGGCGACATAGCCCTCATAGCAACCTGCTTGCTGTGGGGGCATTTAACGGGAGGGAGGGGCCAGGAACGCGGAAGAGGGACCTTAGAAGAGGTGGATCGGGTCTGCTCTGTGCAAAATCATTACACAGAGCAGATAAGTATAACATGTTTGTTATTTTTAATGAAACAAAAACTATTGAAAATGTAGTCTTTGCAGGTGGCTTAAATATGCAACATTAGGGTTGACACTTTTTCTTCAAGCCAAACCTGAAAACACAATTAAACACAGCAACAAGAGGGGGGGGGGGCGGATGGGGGAGAAGGGATGTAGCATTACATTATCTCAATGCCAGCTTTCCCCAAGTCTCTCAGTCTCTTCTGGGCCATAATCCGTGGGCAAGCGGCCAGCCCACAGTCCCTTCCAAAACACACAGTGACAGTGGGTTCTGTCACATTTCTCCCCTTTTAAAAACAGACTATCCAGGTTCCTGACCCCCAACTGGTCTGGACCTGCGTTAGTCACAAACTTCCACCCCAGGCAACCAGGAAAAGGAAAAGTACGTCTTTGGCGCAGGGGAGCAAAATTGCACATACGGTCTCCCGTGAATAAAAACAGCCGCTGTAGAGTGGGAACAGCTGTCCGCACTCCCGTGATCCGGGACTGGGTTGCAGGTATTGGGGGTAGCTGAATAATCCTCTGCCCCGATGCCAGCGCTTCAACTGGTAGGGAACGTAGGCTGGTAGTGCTAAGCATTTGGGGAGGAAAATGTACTTGCTTTTCTCCTGGTGTAGTTACCAGCCGCTGAGGAGGTATCTTGCAGGGACAATCTCCCGGACTCTCCATCTCTTTTTCTGATGCTGGGAAGAAGCCAACAGCGATCTGCCCCGTAGCCAGCGCTTCTGCTAGGGGGACATATACAACGGTAGAGTTCAGCCGCTGGAGAGGGGGAAGGGTTTTCTCCCCTCCTGGTTCTGTGACCAGCTGCTGAGGCGACTTCTGACAGGGGCTGTCTCCCAAACCCTCCAAAAACCTACTGAGGGCTGGTCCGGGGCCAGCAGCACTCTGCCATGCAGCCAGCGCTTCTGCTGGTGGGATAAACACTGGGGTAGTGTCCAAGTGCTGGGCAACCAGCTCACTGAGTTCATCCCTCGGACTCCCTGGATCTAACTCTGAGGGTGGGCAGAGGCCAGCGGCACTCTGCCCCGTAGCCAGCGCTTCTGCTGGGGGGATGAACATTGGGATAGTGAGTGTCCAATTGCTGGGGAGGGAGAATTGCTTCCTCCACTCCCGGTGGGGATATCTGCTGTTGGGGAAACGGCTCCCGAAGATCATCTCTCAGACTCTCCGGATCCAACTCTTTTTCTGATGCTGGGCAGAGGCCAGCGGAACTCTGCCCTGTATCCAGCGCTTCTGCTGGGGCACCGGATGCGATACTCTGGCCTTGCTGCTGATCGCCATTTACAGGCCTTCCAGCGCCCATCTCAACTCCCCCTTCTGAGACCTTTATGCTATTAGCTTGTCTCCCTGCATGGGGAACCTCCGGTGCGTTCCGGCATTCTAGCACTCGCAGTGCCCTCTGTATCATCGCCGCTTCTTCCATTGCGGTTAGGACAGGAAAACTTAGGAGCACCCCTGGCCCCATTTGCTCCACATCTTCGTGACTTTCCGCTATTTCTCCCGGACAGTCCCAAGCAACAAGAGCAATGCCAGGCTGCTGATCACCGTCAAACAGCCACTTGTAGGCAATCTCGAGCTCCCATTCCTGCTCAACCAGGAACTCCAATTCCTCCAGGTCACACGCCTCTTTAGGGAGGTCCAGCACCTCATCTCGAAAGTCCAGGATGTTTTCCGGCCGCCACTCCTCGTCGCTCCCAAAGTCTGGGTCTCCGTACATTGTTTAATGGAGCAGCCCCACGCCGTCGTAGCCAACGCCTTCTGTCGGGCTGCCATCTGCTGTACCTGGCCACAGTTGAGCCGCGAACCACCGGAGGGCTCTGTAGCTGGCGTCCAGCCTCATCTCCTCCTGGACCAATCTTCTGAGCTCCGTCTTCCATTCATCTCGCGGTCGTTCCCTCAGGAACACCTCTCGCGCACGGTACTGCGTCCAGTACATCTCTGTGGAGGAGGGAAGGATCTTCCCTTGATGGTGCCGCTCGTGGCTTAGCGTCTCATGCCAGAGTTGCCGGCGGATCACATCCCCCCAGCCGAGCATGGTGTGCTCCGTCGCTGGTCCCCGATGTTGCTTCCGCATGCCTTGCAGCCTCCTTCCGAACTCCGCTCTCATGCTGGCTGGTCCCCGTATCGCTCCTCAGTGGCTGCCCAGATCTTGAATCCTGGTGGTGGTTTGGATGTCCCGGACTGCAGGAGACATCCCACTGCTGCCACCACTGTGACGGATCTCGGATACCCCAGGTGGGCACATCCACCAGACCTGTGTCTCCTGTCCTCCAAACGCACCCGCAGCCTGCAGATTTGCCATAACCAGCCCTTAACCCCTCAATCACGAGACAATCCACACAGGTGTTGAGGGTTAAACATGCAGAGCATCAACAGTTTATTAAATCCAAAACATACACTTTTACACACAGTTAGGGACACTCCCCTTAGTCTTGTCATAGAGGGGGGGGTAGGGGACAAGGAAGAACCAATGGGAACTGAACATTGAAACAGAGACTACAGTTAAACATAAAGGGATTATGGTAAGCAGGCAGCCCTTCAATACACATCCCCTGCGGAGAGATGTCTGCTGTCCAGACCATTGTCTATGTGCCATTAACCAACACAATTAAACACAGCAACACGAGGGGGGGTGGGGGAGAAGGGATGTAGCATTACATTACATTATCTCAATGCCAGTTTTCCACAAGTCTCTCAGTCTCTTCTGGGCCATAATCCGTGGGCAAGCGGCCAGCCCACAATCCCTTCCAAAACACACAGTGACAGTGGGTTCTGTCACATTTGTCTAAAGATGTTTAAAAGTGGATATGATGAGTGATCATGTTAAAACGTAATAGAGACTATAAAAAATAAAAAATAGTAAAAATTAGTCACTCATACTTGCAAGTAGTGATGAGCCGAACACCCCCGGGTTCGGTTTGCACCAGAACCCGCGAACGGACCGAAAGTTCGTATGAACATTAGAACCCTATTAAATACAATGGATGCGAACGTTCGAATTCTAAAGTGCTAATTATAACAACTATTATGCATGTTATTGTCCTAAAAAGGGTTTGGGAACCCGGGTTCTGCACCAGGGGACATGTATCAATGCAAAAAGAAGTTTTAAAAACGGTCGTTTTTCGGGAGCAGTCATTTTAATGATGCATAAAGTGAAAAAAAAAAAGTGAAATATTCCTTTAAATATCGTACCTGGGGGGTGTCTAAAGTATGCCTGTGAAGTGCCACGTGTTTCCCGTGTTTAGAACTGTCCCTGCACAAAATGACACTTCTAAAGGAAAAAAAAGCCATTTAAAACTGCTTGCGGCTTTAATGTAATGTCTGGTCCCGGTAATATGGATGAAAATCTTTAAGAAAAATGGCATAGCTACCCCATGACCCCCCCCCCCCCCTACCCCAGCCCATTACCAGCCCCTTTGGGTCTTGTATGGATATTAAGGGGAACCCCGCACATAAAATAAAAAAGGCCCTATATACTCTGAACAGCCGTATACAGGCGGTGCATACAAGACAGGGACTGTAGGTTTGTTCTTATGTAGAATCTGTTTGTAATTTTGAACAGGTACATTGTTGAAGTGTAGCTCCAGCCCAAAAATCTATTTTTAAACTTTTTGGAAAACATAGGGAAGGGTTATCACCCCTGTAACATTTGTTTTGCTGTCTGTGCCCCTGTTCAGAACATTTCACCTCACTTTCCGTCCCAATGACAACTGTTTTTGAAATGTGGTGTTTTTCTTGAAACAAGGATTGCTGATAAAGCATCAGTACAGAGGAGACACCTTTCTCCCATATTTATTCTTACAGGAGAGAATTTTCCTTCCTAGGGGTAGATTTCCTCTCACTTCCTGTTGTCTTCTTGCGTTTGCAAGTAGGAGTCGTTTGTAAGTTGGATGTTTGAAAGTAGGGACCTGCCGTATATACTCTGCAGAAATAGGCCCCTTAGTTGTTGGTGTTGGCACAACACTGTAAGCACTCACAGTTACTCTTGGTTGGTGCTGGAACGCTCTGCTGTCAACTATTATATCAGGAATTTTAATTACATATAATTGTTGAACAGTGGTAGTAAAAATTGGGCCTTTGATGGTGGTGCTGGTGCCACAACACTGTAAGCCCTGACAGTTACTCTTGGTGGGTGCAGCAATGGGCCCTGCTGGGAATTATTAGATCAAGAATTGTAATTGCATGCCCCTGTTGAACAGGGGCTGAAAAATTGGGCCTTTCGTGGTGGTGGTGGTGGTGTTGCCACAACACTGTAAGCCCTCAGAGTTACTCTTGGTGGGTGCAGGAATGGGCCCTGCTGTGAATTATTAGATCAAGAATTGTAATTACATGCCCCTTTTGAACAGGGGCTGAAAAATTGGGCCTTTTGTGGTGGTGGTGGTGGTGGTGGCGTTGCCACAACACTGTAAGCCCTCAGAGTTACTCTTGGTGGGTGCAGCAATGGGCCCTGCTGTGAATTATTAGATCAAGAATTGTAATTGCATGCCCCTGTTGAACAGGGGCTGAAAAATTGGGCCTTAGGCACTGGTGGCACAACACTACAACCCCTCACAGATACTGTACTTGGAGCACAGCAATGAGCCCTGTTGCAAAGTATTGCTTCAAAAATTGTAATGACACGCCCCTGTAAAACAGGGGCTGAAAAATTGGGCCTTAGCCACTGGTGGCGGCACCCATAAACAAAAATGATCTTCCAAGCTATCATCATCAATCGTATCATTGAGGACTCGGAGGAGGAGGATAGCCAGTCAACATAACAGCACAGGCACTCAGCATCAGCATCAGTCTTGAAGGGATGTGACATGTTAAAATCAATTAGTCTGTTATATCAGCATCAGGTGTATGGTAGCTGGTGGTGATCCAAGACTGGTTCATCTTGATGAAAGTCAGTCGATCAACCGAGTCGGTGGACAGGCGCACCCTGTGATCCGTGACAAATCCTCCAGCAGCACTGAATGTGCGTTCCGAAAGAACGCTGGATGCAGGACAGGCCAGTAGCTCAATTGCATACTGTGCAAGCTCTGGCCAGTGATCCATCCTCAAGACCCAGTAAGCCAGAGGATTTTCGGTGGGGAAGGTGTCCAAGTCTGACCTTGCCCCTAGATATTCCTGCACCATGTTTATCAGACGCTGGCGATGGTTGCTGGAACCGATCATACTTTGGGGCTGCGGACTAAAGAATTGTCTGAACGCATCGGTCAGACGGCCACCTTCCCCACCGCTCCTTCTTTGACTGGCCGAAGCCTCAGCAACTCGTTGTCCAGGACCAGGAGTTTGTAACCTCCCAGTCTCTGGGAACGCGTTGCACAGACCTTTCTGCAAGGCCTCCCGGAGTTGTCTCATCCTCTGCTCCCTCTGCGAAGGTAACATAAGGTCCGCAACCTTACCCTTGTACCGTGGATCAAGGAGAGTGGCCAGCCAGTAATGGTCCCCCTCCTTGATCCGAAGAATACGAGGATCCTTCCGCAGACTTTGCAGGATCAGGGAGGCCATGCAGCGTAGGTTTGCTGAGGCATTCGCTCCGGAGTCCTCTGGGTCACTAAGGACGACATGATCCGCAGCCACCTCCTCCCAGCCACGTACAAGTCCACTGGTTTATTGGGACTGTAAATCATCCCTAAAAGACTGCTGCTGATGATGCTGAGTGCCAGCCTCCACCTCCATGCTGACACAATCCTCCTCCTCCTCCTCCTCCTCTTCCTCTTCCTGTGCGATGGGTGGGACAGAAGGAACACTGTCTGGGTAAAGGGGGCCTTGAGAGGCAAGGAAGTCCTCCTCTTCCTGCCTCTGTTCTGCCTCAAGTGCCCTGTCCATTATTCCACGCAGCGTGTGCTCCAACAGGTGGACAAGAGGTACAGTGTCACTGATGCATGCACTGTCACTGCTCACCATCCTCGTGGCCTCCTCAAATGGTGCCAGGACAGTGCATGCATCCCTGATCATGCCCCACTGGCGTGGAGAAAAAAAACCAAGCTCCCCTGACCCTGTCCTGGTGCCGTAGTCGCACAGGTACTCATTGATGGCCCTCTGCTGCGTGTGCAGCTGCTGCAGCATGGCCAACGTTGAGTTCCACCTGGTGGGCATGTCACATATAAGGCGGTTCTTGGGCAGGTTCAACTCCTTTTGCAGCTCAGCCAGGCGAGCACTGGCATTATAAGATCTGCGGAAATGCACACAGACTTTCCTGGCCTGCCTCAGGACATCCTGTAAGCCCGGGTACCTGCCCAAGAACCGCTGCACCACCAGGTTAAGGACGTGAGCCACACAGGGCACATGGGTCAGTTGTCCCTGTCGGAGGGCGGAGAGGAGGTTGGTGCCATTGTCGCAAACCACCATTCCTGGCTTAAGCTGGCGTGGCGTCAACCACCTCTCGGCCTGGCCCTGCAGAGCAGACAGGACCTCTGCCCCAGTGTGGCTTCTGTCCCCCAAACACACCAGCGCAAGCACGGCATGGCATCTTTTTGCCTGCGTACTTGCGTAGCCCCGTGAACGGCTACGGAGCA
This sequence comes from Rana muscosa, assembly GCA_029206835.1. NCBI lineage: Eukaryota > Metazoa > Chordata > Amphibia > Anura > Ranidae > Rana > Rana muscosa. The sequence goes on from CM055117.1 coordinate 6,638,554, forward strand.
CCGCTGGTTCATAGGACAAACCACAGGAAGAGGCCATGGAGGAAGAAGAAGAGGAGGGGGTGGAGGAGAGAGGTGTGTCACAACCAGTAGTAGCATTTTGGAGGCGTGGCGGTGGAACAACCTCCAACACTACTGCACCTTGTCCTGCATCCTTCCCAGCTGCCAAAAGAGTGACCCAATGGGCCGTGAAAGAAAGGTAACGTCCCTGTCCATGCCTGCTGGACCATGAGTCAGCGGTAATATGCACCTTACCGCTGACCGCCCTGTCCAGCGAGGCCAAGACATTGCCTTCCACATGCCGGTAGAGAGCCGGAATAGCCTTCCATGAGAAAAAGTGGCGTTTGGGAACCTGCCACTGAGGAACCGCACATTGCACAAACTCACGGAAGGGGGCCGAGTCTACCAACTGAAAAGGCAGCAGTTGAAGCGCTAGCAATTTAGCCAAGCTAGCATTCAACCGCTGGGCATGTGGATGGCTGGGAGTGAACTTCTTTCGACGGTCCAGCAGCTGGGGCAGGGAAATTTGCCTGCTAGAATCGGACGTCGGTGTACTGCTAGCAGAGTGGCCGCAAGTACTTGGCTGTGACACACCTAATTCTACACCTTCATTCCTCTCAGTGCATGTTTCAGAGAGGACTGAAGTTATAGTGGGGTTGGAGATCCCAGCTGATGCGGTGCAAGGAGAGGTCCGCTTTGTTCTTTGGTGTGGGTCTTTGAGGTAGGCTTGCCAACGAGCTGCATGGCAGGTCAACATATGTCTGGTCAGGCATGTGGTACCCAAGCGGCTGATGTTTTGGCCACGCGATATACGCTTGAGACATATGTTGCAAACAGCAGCTGTGCGATCTGATGCACTAGCCTCAAAAAAGGCTCACACCAAGGAACTTTTTGAATGACGGGCAGAGGCTGCGCCCTGCACAGGCGGAGCTCTGCGGTGTGATTCCGTCGGTGTACTGCCCTTACGCTGGCCACCAAAGGGCATCCTGCCTCGTTGGAGATGTGCCTCCTCCTCATCCTCCTCCTCCTCCTCTCTCCTATTAGGCACCCACGTGGAGTCAGTGACCTCATCATCCCCTCCCTCCTCATCACTGGAGCCAATCTGGCAGTATGCTGCAGCTGCTGGAACATGACTGCCAGATTGGTGTCCTTCTTGAGCATCCCCTCTGTCTGCTCTCACGCTACTGCCTTCCTGTAGCTGGGTTTCATCATCAGACCCTTCGAAACGCTGGGCATCCTCCTGGAGCATGTACCCAACACTGTGCTCAAACAGTTCGGGGGACTCCTCAGGAGGAGGACATGGTGGGTCTAGGGAAGGAGTGACTGATGATGAGTCTGACATTGATACCAGGGAAGAGGACGCTTTGGCAGCTGCTTTGCCAGTACCCTGAGCCTGGGTGAGAGAGGATGAGGAGGAGGAGGAGGGCTTGGTCATCCACTCTACCAAGTCTTCGGCATGATGTGGCTCAACATGTCCAGCTGCCGAAAAGAAGGACAAGCGTGTCCCATGGCCATGTGCTGATGACAATGCACCGCGTCCACGACCAGCACTGTTGCCCCCAGACACAGAGCCTGCTTGCCCTCTTTTATTGCCTCCTGACTGTCTGCCTCTCCTTGTTTGCCTTCCAGACATTCTAATAGATGGCCTGCAGGGAGATGGGAAAAAAAGCAATAAGGGCTACCTTCAGGTGTCCTTCTCTGTCCCTTTACTTAAGGATTTCTAAATATGGTTGAGGATTATTGCTTTTGCACAGAATAGCACAACGACAATTTCCCTGACTGTCCAAAAAACAAGGATTTCAAAGATGGTTGATGAGGAATGCTTTAGCACACTATAGCACAAGGAGAATTCCCCTCACTTTCCTTCTTTGTCCCTAGAAACAAGGACTGGCACAGTGAAAGAAACTGACACTCTCCCTACCTAGAGTTTTCTGTCCCTAGAAAAAATGTTTTTTTAAAGCACACTATAGCACAAGGAGAATTCCCCTCACTTTCCTTCTTTGTCCCTAGAAACAAGGACTGGCACAGTGAAAGAAACTGACACTCTCCCTACCTAGAGTTTTCTGTCCCTAGAAAAAATGTTTTTTTAAAGCACACTATAGCACAAGGAGAATTCCCCTCACTTTCCTTCTTTGTCCCTAGAAACAAGGACTGGCACAGTGAAAGAAACTGACACTCTCCCTACCTAGAGTTTTCTGTTCCTAGAAAAAAATGTTTTTTTAAAGCACACTATAGCACAAGGAGAATTCCCCTCACTTTCCTTCTTTGTCCCTAGAAACAAGGACTGGCACAGTGAAAGAAACTGACACTCTCCCTACCTAGAGTTTTCTGTCCCTAGGAAAAATGTTTTTTTAAAGCACACTATAGCACAAGGAGAATTCCCCTCACTTTCCTTCTTTGTCCCTAGAAACAAGGACTGGCACAGTGAAAGAAACTGACACTCTCCCTACCTAGAGTTTTCTGTCCCTAGAAAAAATGTTTTTTTAAAGCACACTATAGCACAAGGAGAATTCCCCTCACTTTCCTTCTTTGTCCCTAGAAACAAGGACTGGCACAGTGAAAGAAACTGACACTCTCCCTACCTAGAGTTTTCTGTCCCTAGAAAAAAATGTTTTTTTAAAGCACACTATAGCACAAGGAGAATTCCCCTCACTTTCCTTCTTTGTCCCTAGAAACAAGGACTGGCACAGTGAAAGAAACTGACACTCTCCCTACCTAGAGTTTTCTGTCCCTAGAAAAAATGTTTTTTTAAAGCACACTATAGCACAAGGAGAATTCCCCTCACTTTCCTTCTTTGTCCCTAGAAACAAGGACTGGCACAGTGAAAGAAACTGACACTCTCCCTACCTAGAGTTTTCTGTCCCTAGAAAAAATGTTTTTTTAAAGCACACTATAGCACAAGGAGAATTCCCCTCACTTTCCTTCTTTGTCCCTAGAAACAAGGACTGGCACAGTGAAAGAAACTGACACTCTCCCTACCTAGAGTTTTCTGTCCCTAGGAAAAATGTTTTTTTAAAGCACACTATAGCACAAGGAGAATTCCCCTCACTTTCCTTCTTTGTCCCTAGAAACAAGGACTGGCACAGTGAAAGAAACTGACACTCTCCCTACCTAGAGTTTTCTGTCCCTAGAAAAAATGTTTTTTTAAAGCACACTATAGCACAAGGAGAATTCCCCTCACTTTCCTTCTTTGTCCCTAGAAACAAGGACTGGCACAGTGAAATAAACTGACACTCTCCCTACCTAGAGTTTTCTGTCCCTAGAAAAAAATGTTTTTTTAAAGCACACTATAGCACAAGGAGAATTCCCCTCACTTTCCTTCTTTGTCCCTAGAAACAAGGACTGGCACAGTGAAAGAAACTGACACTCTCCCTACCTAGAGTTTTCTGTCCCTAGAAAAAATGATTTTTTAAAGCACACTATAGCACAAGGAGAATTCCCCTCACTTTCCTTCTTTGTCCCTAGAAACAAGGACTGGCACAGTGAAAGAAACTGACACTCTCCCTACCTAGAGTTTTCTGTCCCTAGAAAAAATGTTTTTTTAAAGCACACTATAGCACAAGGAGAATTCCCCTCACTTTCCTTCTTTGTCCCTAGAAACAAGGACTGGCACAGTGAAAGAAACTGACACTCTCCCTACCTAGAGTTTTCTGTCCCTAGAAAAAAATGTTTTTTTAAAGCACACTATAGCACAAGGAGAATTCCCCTCACTTTCCTTCTTTGTCCCTAGAAACAAGGACTGGCACAGTGAAAGAAACTGACACTCTCCCTACCTAGAGTTTTCTGTCCTTAGAAAAAATGTTTTTTTAAAGCACACTATAGCACAAGGAGAATTCCCCTCACTTTCCTTCTTTGTCCCTAGAAACAAGGACTGGCACAGTGAAAGAAACTGACACTCTCCCTACCTAGAGTTTTCTGTCCCTAGAAAAAATGTTTTTTTAAAGCACACTATAGCACAAGGAGAAATCCCCTCACTTTCCTTCTTTGTCCCTAGAAACAAGGACTCGCACAGTAAAACACACTGACACTCTCCCTACCTATCCTTCTCTTTCCCTAAACTAAAGGAATCCAGGTTAAGCAAGAAAGAAATAAATGTCACTGTCCCTGCCTATGCTTGTCTTTCCCTGCTCCGGAACACACTACACTAGGCCGCCGTGCTGGCGGCCTTTTATAGTGTGGGGCGTGTACTAAACACCCTCAGCAATAATTGGCCACAGGCATCCTGCCTGTGGCCAATCATTGCTCTCCTCGCTGCCGGCGCTGTGATTGGCCAAGCATGCGGGGTCACAGTGCATGCTTGGCCAATCACAGCGCCTGGATGACACTGCGATGGCGTAGTGCATTGTGGGCCGTTCGCGTCACTCGAATTTGGCGCGAACGGCCCAAATCGTTCGATCTTCGTCGAACGATCGAACAGCCGATGTTCGAGTCGAACGTATGTTCGACTCGAACACGAAGCTCATCCCTACTTGCAAGTCAAATCAGAGTCTGGACATGGACAGAGGGAACTGGAGGTAGGCTGAAATGTCAGTCCTCCCCAGAAACCTGAGGCGGCTAACCCCAAAAGCATCAAGATGGAAAGACCAACCAAGGGAAGAACATTCCGAGGGTAGTTGCCCCATGGATTGTAAAAAGGACATAAAGGTGTATACCATCTGAAAAAATTATAATGTAATAGTATTAATAGTAAATAAATGTAGGGATCAATATAGGAATTATAATATGGTAGATGGTGCATGGCATAGTGAACATTTATGGGTTAAAAAATTGTAGCATTTTATCCATTGATATAATAGGTGCAGTGGTAGCTAAATAAGTAATATTGTATTGATGTTAAAAAGTAATAACAACAATGAAAACCAAAAAGTGGACAAAGAATACCCTTGGTGAAACAAAGGGGGAGGGGGGGAAAGAACAACCCCCCAAAAAATCCATGGAGTGGGATAGAGTAAAAAACATACTAGTGATAAAAAGTAAATTGTGTAGCAATGTCATACCTGGATCACCTACAGTATGTGAAAGGTTAGGTCCGAATAATGGCGTAGAAGTGTACATGGGGGAAGTGCCAGGGGTGGCTTCCTAAGGTGGGCTGAAGTAATGAAACTTCAGTGTATGGGATAGCCGCCAACGTCACGCTGCGGCACACAAGGCAGAGACGGAGCCGACAGCTGAGTGAGGACCACCACTCGCCTGCTGACCAACCATCGCTGGGTGTATGGCGCTGATGTTATAGGCATCACGCTGATGCATTATCGCCATCAATGACGACGCAGCACGTACGGCGTGGAGGGGGCGTGATGTCGATCGGCAGCAGGACACCCGCCCCCACCTCCGCAACACAAGCAGAGGGGAGGGGGGGGAAAGGGGAGGATACCTGAAGCCGATCGCAGGTTCCGGGGCCATAACAGAGAGCCAGCCACACCACACAGACCGAAGGTCCCGCCAGCATAACCGAGATGGCATGCAAGGAAGACAGGGTTAATGAATATAATGACCAAAAAATGAAATTAGAACGGTGTAGGTTCTAAACAGTCTCTGTCACCTGCATATAGTAAAGGCTATAATGATAAAGTACAACATTAAAAAGAAAAGGCACTCGATAGGTGCTGGCACTGGAATATACCAAATGGTAAAAAGATGGTAGATTGGTGCATGCTTCCATCCCTGACAAGCATATTAAATTGAAGCTGAGAGGTTGGGACTTTTTAGTGAGGCCAGCTAGATATACCTCAATCCCCGATAGGTTGATAAGAAACGCTTTGCACGCTTCAATTCAAAGTCCCCAAAAAAATGTAGTTCTTTCTTATAGAACATCAAAGGTTTGACAGGTAGAGCTGTACAAGCTAGGTTTGTGCTAGAGCTGGGTTCAGTTGATGATGAAGGATCAGGATGCTCTATGATCACTTCCTGGGTAACACTATCAACAGTTCAAGCAAGAAACTCTGATCTTCGTCTTTGAGAGTGAGGTCCTCTTCATCACTGTGGTCGGCAAACAACAGCCGTTGTATATCCTCTTCACGTATTGTAAACAAGCGTTCATGCTATGCCATCGCGTTTGAGGCCTTGCTAAGAACAGATGAACAATAGCAAATAAAATGGGTTACGACAGTTAGTGACTCTGCCACTTAATGTAGCTGAAGAAGAATCATTCATACAGCAATGGGACAGCACTGTCCAACAAACATACCTTTCTCACTGATGGTTGACTGACTTCAGTTATACAGAATTTCTTTGTGCTGTATCTCCTCACTCCCCCCTCCCTTCTTCTCAAATGGTTACAGAAGGGAGTGTAGCACATTATCTTGTCCCACTTATTCTGTACAAATTATCTTTTACTTGCTTAGCATAGCATTAGTTGTATGCCTGTGTACATCTAGTGTCATGCTGAATGACAGTTTTATCAGTTGCTGTTGAGTTCTAAGAGGTAAAACTGTACAGTAACTGGAAAACTTTTTTTTATCAACGTTCCCTTAAAGCGGTTGTATACCGCAAAACTTTTTTTTTTTGTGTCAACCTGCAAGGCAAAGGTATAATGAGCTAGTATGACTAGCATACTAGCTCATTATCAATCACTTACCTTAGATCGAAGCCCCCACAGCGGTCCTCGGACGCGTCCTCCATCGAATCCATGATACCCGGAGTGACTTCCGGGTATTGCCGCTCCGGCGCTGTGATTGGCCGGAGCGGCGATGACGTCATTCCCGCACATGCGCGGGGAACGGCACGATCCCCGCGCATGCGCGAACTACCGGCAGTGTACGGCAGGCTCCCATTCAAGAGCCGCCGCGCTCAGTGCGCCTGCGCCGTTATCTACGGCGCGCATGCGGCGTAGATAGCGGTACAGTTTTTTTTGCAAATATCTCCGAGACTGTGTAGGTCTCGGAGATATTACAAGCACCTACAGGTAAGCCTTAAAGTAGGCTTACCTGTAGGTGCTTGTACAAAATGTGGGTATACAACCACTTTAAGTTCCACAGAGCTCAGATAAAGCACAGGCTGAATGACTTCTATACCTGTCCAAAGTTATTTGATAAACAACTCTGCATAGTGGCAGGGTTTCTTTAAGGTATGGTCCGTTGAAGACCATAGGGACATATGTGTCCCAGAGTAAAAAATGTCAGCCAAATTGGTTCAAATGATAAAATCTCTCAAAAAAACATTTGTTGTTGTCAAACACAAGTCTATCAACAAATATCAGATGATCCAATAACATCTGACTATTTAGGTCACTTTTTATGGAACGCCAAAAAAAGCATTTTTTTTTTTTTTTAAGTTCGTACACTTCAGTTGCTGTAACTAACATTTCATGAAATAACTGGCAAAAAGCTAGATCCATTTGTTGATAAGAACTAATATTTTGACTCAAACCCAAAAAAAAGAAGTATTTTAAGTTCTTAATCAGATGATACAGGCAATTAAAAACATGGGACAAATACGTCCCTTGGTCCTCAAAGGCAGGGGAGGGCTGGCGGCCTTAGGCCTGGGGGGCAAGTCCAGTCAGGTGGCCCATTGAACCGCCGAATCAGCTCACCATCCATGGCTCACCTGGTTTTTCAATGCAGCCTCACCAGTGCCCATCAGTGCAGCCAACTCCAGTGCCCATCAATGCAGCCTGATCACTGGCTCAGGTTACATGGGGTCTATGGGGGGAGATGGGGGGTCAGCTAGGGGTGTCAGGGTCTCTCACCTCAGCGATCTCAGCTCAGCAGGTCCTTTCACGCCACGGTTTCCAGGGGGGTAACGCTCCTGATCCTGGGGTCAAGTTGCAGCCAGCGCCCAGCCCTGCGTCCCGACTCCCTGGGATGCCCTGCCTCTGCCTGCTTCCAAGAATCTGGAGTTGTAGTTTCCTCTGCGCTTCTGTGTTTTACACCCACCAGAAACTTGAGTGCGGACTACAACTCCCGGAATGCAACAGCTAGTGGTCGGCCACCATGGCCATGCCCCCGGCCCGACTTCCTAGACCAGAATAAATAAGAAAATGGTAGCGGGCAGAGGCTGCCGGCCATTTTGAACATAAGTTAGGGAGGCCTGGGAGGCAATTGCCACCCTGCCCCCTGGCCCAGCCCTCCCCTGCTCAAAGGGTTAACTGGGGTTTTAGGTTGCTGTGATGTTTTAAGCTGGTACATTTCCCTTGTATTACCACTGTTCTTTAACCGGTCGCCTCTGGCGACCCTATTGGGCACCTAGATTTCAGGCTGTACTGATTCCTGGCTATCCGAGCCCCTATGGACTGTATGTGTCCACCTGTGACACAGTAGCCTGGGTGGGTGCCTATGATCCTAGTTAGGATTGGTTCGAGTTTTAGATGACATTTACTCCTTCCAGCAGAATAGCATGGGATTTGGACTTTATTAGTACCATTCTCTATATGTTTCAATCTATGCAACTTCATGTCTTATTGGTTTACTGACTGTTTTGTATCCTATGTTTTTTTCTTTCTGATACATTTTCAATAAAAAAGATTGAAAGTACAAACAAACAAATAGTTGCCAGCACTTACAAATGTGGACGCCACACAGAATCCATGCGGCGGCAAGATGTCAGCACTTTAAACTCCATCCAACGCATTTCACGCTCTAGCGCATCTTCAGGGGTCTGAGTAACTGAGTGGACATATTACACCTGCAAATTATAAAATGATTAACTGTTGGTGTAAAATTTGAAATAGAAAACATGAACCGATTTGCACCACAGCTTTGAAGCCTTTATCAGATAGGCCACAATTTCTGAGGGAGAAAGCAAGCTCATTGCATCTGGAAGTAAATAATTTATATAATCTTGTTTTGGTGACTGGGAAAATGTTTGCACCACAGATATCAAGCCTGCATGGACAGACCGCAATTTCGGACTGCATATTGCAACTGGAACACAAAAGTATTTTTTTTTTTGTGTAATATTGAAAATATAAACATTGATCTAAATTGCACCACAATTTTCAAGCCTTTCTTTGAATAGGCTGCAACTTCTAAAGGAGAGAGCAAGTAGATTGCAAAAAACATTGTCTACCTTTTTGATAGACTGAATTGAGATTAACAGATTAGCACCACAACTAATACTGTTTAGAACTGTTTAGAATATGTTAGCCATACAACAACCAGATTGCATCTTCCAAATGCAATGTTTATATCTTCCCATAAAGGAGAGAGAAACAATATTAAGAAATGCAGCACAGATTTTATACCCCTTTGAAGAGGCTGATAGTGTTGAGATAGAGAGCAGGAAGATTGCATCTGCTGGAAAGAAGGATTTATTCTGCTTTGATTTGAAATTTCAACCAGAAAAATGTAAGTGATTTGAATTACACCTTTTAAGCCTTTTAGGATAGACCACCATTTCTGAGGCAGAGAGCAGGTAGATTTCAGCAATAAATATAAAATTAGACAAATCGTTATGTAAAAATTTATGGTACAGATTTGCTGTAGCAAATCTCATCCTTAATAATGGAAGAATAATTTTACGGCAGAGATTAGCCCAATTTTAGCCAGAAATATAACCTGAATCTGTGTTGTTTCAGATATGGGTTTTAAAAAGTGCACATATTTTCAGAAGAGAATCTCATCCTTTTTCATAGGAGGCACATTTTGAAGCAGAAAGTCAGCTTCTTTCAGCCAGAAATACACTCACCGGCCACCTTATTAGGTACACCTGTTCAATTGCTTGGTAACACAAATTGCTAATCAGCCAACCACATGGCAGCAACTAATGCATTTAGGGATCTAGACATGGTGAAGATGACTTGCTGAAGTTCAAACTGAGCACCAGAATGGGGAAGAAATGGGATTTAAGTGACTTTGAACATGGCATGGTTGTTGGTGCCAGATGGGTTGGTCTGAGTATTTCTTGGATTTTCACGCACAACCATCTCTAGGATTTACAAAGACAAATTTGAGATGATAGAAAGACAACAGTAACACAAATAACCACTCGTTATAACCGAGGTATGGAAAATACCATCTCTGAACACACAACACATCCAACCTTGAAGCAGATGGGTTACAGCAGCGAAGACCACACTTGGTGCCACTCCTGTCAGCTAAGAACAGGAAACTGAAACTTAAATTCACAAAGGCTCACCAAAATTGGACAGTAGAAGACTGGAAAAACGTTTCCTGGTCTGATGAGTCTCGATTTCAGCTGCGACATTCAGATGTTAGGGTCAGAATTTGGCATAAACAACATAAAAGCATGGATCCATCCTGCCTTGTATCACCGGTTCAGGCTGGTGGTGTAATGGTGTGGGGGGATATTTTCTTAGCACACTTTGGGCTCCTTGGTACCAACTGAGCATGGTTTAAAGCGGAGTTTCACCCAAAAGTGGAACTTCCACTTTAAGTACTCCTCGCCCCCTTACATGCCACATTTGGCATGTCATTATTTTGGGGGGGGGGAGTGGGTGGGTACTTTTGAAGGGGACTTCCTGTCCCACTTCCTCCTTTCTCCCACGGGCCGCCTAGGCGACTCCTCCTCGGTGGCCCCTCCCTCTCAGAAATCTTCTGGGACACATCACAGGTCCCAGAAAATTGCCTGTCCACTGGGAACGCGCAGCGCGACTCGCGCATGCGTAATGCGTGTCCGGCCGTGAAGCCGAAAGCTGTCACAGTCGGGTGCCCACAGTGGCTATGACGGCGCCGGCGGAGAGGAGGGGGAGAGGAGCGACGCTCCGGGCGGTCGCATCGCTGGACCGTGGGGCAGGTAAGTGTCTGTTTATTCAGCAGCTAAACTTTTTGTAGCTGCTGACTTGTGATTAAAAAAAAAAGCCTGGAACTCCGGTTTAAACACCACGGCCTACCTGAGTATTGTTGCTGACCATGTCCATCCCTTTATGACTACAGTGTCCCCATCTTCTAATGGCTCCTCCCAGCAGGATAATGTCACCATGTCACAAAGCTCCAATCATCTCACCACTGGACAATGAGGTCACTGTCCTCCAATGGCCTCCACACTCACCACATCTCACCCAATGTGGTGGAATGGGAGATTGGCATCACGGATGTGCAGCCGACAAATCTGCAGCAACTGTGTGATGTTATGTCACTATGGAGCAAAATCTCTGAGGAAAGTTTCCAACATCTTGTTGTATCTATTCCACAAAGAATGAAGGCCAAAGGGGGTCCAACTCGCTACTAGCAAGGGGGACCTAATATTGTGGCCGGTGCGTGTATAATGGAATATATATTCTAGAAAGACACTTTACAAGAATATATGTATGGAATATAAATATGCATTAGCTAAGAAGAGTAATATCCGTTTTATTTTTTAAGACGTCACATGTAATTTGTATGGGTTTGCTTAACAGAACTTTATCCTTTTTCATGAGAACTCATAAGAACAAATTTCATTTTTTTTCTGAAGATAATCACGTTTAAACATGTGCACGCCGGAAATTTTTGTTTGCTTTCGGATGCATCAGTTCATTGAAGAATTAATTTTGTCATATTTGTTATGTTGAACCGATTTGTTTTCAGAAATCATTTGGTATCTTCGCCATTTGTTTCGTAATTTTAAAGATCTGGGCGGATTCAAAACATTTAGCAGTTTTTCTGAAATATTGCTATATATTCTAAATATTATCAAATTGTACGGATTCAAAATCGGAAGGATTCAATATGTTTGGACACTATTCCAACCCACCAAGAGAAATGGCAAGAGCTGATTGGACAATATTGACTAGTGTCATTGGCATTCGAATTAACAAGTGGAACTTGTTAATTCGATCTATTCAAATCCAAATTATCAAATTAGCAAACAAATTTTAAAATGTAATTAATTTCCTCATGGGCCCAAACTACTATCGCATCATGTGACATCATCTGAATAAAGTGAGTGAGTGAATAACTTGTATAGCGCTACAAATGCGAACTAAATCGCCTCAAGGTGCTTGCATCCAGTGACGTCCTGATCCATCAGAAGAAGTGGGTCTTAAGTTTTTTCCTGAAGGCCCGATGGTTTTCTTCCATGCGGATATCCGAGAGCGTTCCATAGCCTTGGTCCTTGGACTGCAAGTCTTCGTTCTCCCTTTGTTTTGTAGCGGGACTTGGGGATGTGAAGGACGTTTGGGTTTGTTGATCGGAGAGTGCGATTGGGGGTGTAGTGTTTTATCTTCTCGCATAGATATTGAGGAGTGTTTCCTTGTGTGCACTTGTGGGTGAGGCAGAGGGTCTTGAATGTGATCTGATCCTTTACGGTTAGCCAATGAAGGGTCCTCAGTGATGGGTGATGGATTCCCATGGTTTTTTTCCCGTTACCATGGATTTGTTATTTTCAATATAAAATTTGTTCTGGTTTGTTCCATTCAGAGATTTGTATACATCCGATTCTCCAAAAATGAAACTTTCATCCAAAAAAACAAATCAAAATGAAACGCACATGTCTAATCACATTCATTATCATGTGAGACCATTTTCCCCAGAGACACTGTACACATTTGAGTCACAGACTCTCATCCTTTTTAATAGGAGGCAATTCAGGAGGCTGGAAATAGGCATTGATCATGCAGAAATATGAAATGAAAATGTTGTTCTTTAACCACCTCGCGCCCGCCGTACGAGTATATACGGCCGCAAGGTGGTTGTCAAATGCCGGGAGGCCAATAATATATGGCCTCCTCTAATTTGGCCACTGGGGGGCGCGCGAGCGCCACCGGCGGCGCGCGCACGTGCCCGGCGCGTCACTGCAATGCTGATGCGCGTGCCTGGCGGCCGCGATGTCCGCCATGCACCCGCGATCGGCTGTTACAGAGGCAGGACGTGGATCCATGTCCTGTCAGGGAGAGAGGAGACCGATGCTGTGTCCCTTGTACATAGGGACACAGATTGGTCACCTCCCCAAGTCAGTCCCCTCCCCCTACAGTAACAATCACTCCAGGGAACACATTTAACCCCTTCCTCGCCGCCTAGTGTTAACCCCTTCCCTGCCAGTCACATTTATACAGTAATCAGTGCATATTTATAGCAGGGATCGCTGTATAAATGTGAATGGTCCCAAAATAGTGTCAAAAGTGTCCGATGTGTCCGCCATAATATCGCAGTCACAAAAAAAAATCACTGATCGCCGCCATTAGTAATAATAAAAAAAAAAATATATAAAAATGCCATAAACTACCCCCTATTTTGTAAACGCTATAACTTTTGCGCAAACCAATCAATAAACGGCGATTGCAATTTTTTTTTACCAAAAATATGTAGAAGAATACGTATCGGCCTAAACTGAGGAAAAAAAACATTTTTTAGAAAAAAATTGGGATATTTATTATAGCAAAAATCAAAAAATATTGCTTTTTTTTCAAAATTGTCGCTCTATTTTTGTTTATAGCGCAAAAAATAAAAACCGCCGAGGTGATCAAATACCACCAAAAGAAAGCTCTATTTGTGCGAAAAAAAGGACGTCAATTTTGTTTGGGAGCCACGTCGCACGACCGCGCAATTGTCATTCAAAGCGTGACAGTGCTGAAAGCTGAAATTTCGCCTGGGCAGGAAGGGGGTATATGTGCCCAGTAAGGAAGTAGTTAAATATTGTATAAACAGATTTTATGCATGGAAAAAGGCAATGAGACTTATTTTTGGAAGAAGCTATAACGTAATGGTACTGATGTGCTGCACTGAATCTCTTCCTTTTTTTAATAGGAGAGAGTATTCGTAATATGGCAATAACAATAAAATGTTGCAATTATAAATTTTTAGAGACAGGTTAAAACAGAAAAGATTTTTTTAATAACACACATATCATACTTACCTCCACTGTGCAGTTAGTTTTGCACATAGTGGCCCCAATCGTCTTCTTCTGGGGAGCTCTCTCCCGAGGGTGTTACCTTGCGGGCACATTCCTGTGTCATAAACTCACCGTCCATAAACGCCGACTATATGACTCGGGCCTGTCCCCCGGCGGCCGCGTCATTGAATTTGATTGACAGCAGCGGGAGCCAATGGCTGCGCTGCTATTAACCACTTAACCACCGCCCATCGCCGAATAACGGCGACAGGGTGGTTCCTTAACTCTGGGAGGACGTTGTATAACGTCCTCCCAGAATCACGCCCCTGGGGCGCGCAAACGGGAGTCTCTGTGACCGCCGGGTCCAGAGGACCCAGCGCAACACAGATCACAGTAAATCGCCGCTGATAGCGGCCGTTTACCACGTGATCGCTCCGTCAAATGACGGAGCGATCACTTGTAAACAGACCGGCGTCATGTGATGACGCCGGTTCCTCTCTCCCCTCTCTGTACCAATCGGTACAGTGTGAGAGGAGAGGGGAGGGAGCGGATTATGGCAGCAGCACTGTGGGCTGGATCTGTGACAATTACAGTCACAGATCCAGCCATCCATCCATCCCTGCTCAGCCATCCCTGCCATACTGTGCAATACCCTGCCAATGCTCTGCCAATACTCTGCCCATACTGTGCAATACCGTGCCCATACTCTGCAATACCCTGCAATAATCTGCCCATACTGTGCAATACTCTGCAATACCCTGCAATGCTCTGCAATACCCTGCCCATACTGTGCAATACTCTGCAATACTCTGCCCATACTGTGCAATACCCTGCCATACTCCGCAATACCCTGCAATACTCCGCAATACCCTGCAATACTCCACAATACCCCGCAATACTCCGCAATACCCCACAATACTCCGCAATACCCCGCAATACTCCGCAATACCCTGCAATACCCCGCAATACTCCGCAATACCCCGCAATACTCTGCAATACTCCGCAATACCCTGCAATACCCTGCAATACTCCGCAATACCCCGCAATACCCCGCAATACTCCGCAATACTCTGCAATACTCTGCAAAACCCTGCAATACTCTGAAATACTCTGCAATAACCACTTCCCGCCCGCCGGCCATCATATGACGTACTTGACTTTGTGCGGGGATATCTGAATGATGGGTGCAGCTACAGGCATAATTCAGATATCAGCTTTTTCAGCCGGCGATTCCCTACACCATAAAAACAATCATAGTGGCTGTTTCGCCGCTTGATCGTTCGTACAGGAGGCGAGAGGGGACGTCCCCCCCCCCTCCCGCCGCCCTCCGGTGCTTCTACCGACTCACCGCTACGATCGAAGCCAGGATTGTTTTTGTTTTTCGTTTTTATTTCAGGCTTCCCAGCCTAGAGGTGAGATGTGGGGTCTTATTGACCCCATATCTCACTGTAAAGAGGACCTGTCATGCCATATTCCTATTACAAGGGATGTTTACGTTCCTTGTAATAGGTATAAAAGTGATCAAAAAAATATTTTTGCGAAAAAACATGTCAAACTAAAATAAATAAAGTAAAATGAACAATAAATATATATATATTTTTTAAAGCGCCCCTGTCCCCGTGAGCTTGCATACAGAAGCGAACGCATGCGTAAGTCCCGCCCACATATGAAAACGGTGTTCAAACCACACATGTGAGGTATCTCTGCGAACGTTAGAGCGAGAGCAATAATTTTGTCCCTAGACCTCCTCTGTAACTCAAAACATGTAACCAGTAAAAATATTTAAAGTGTCGCCTATGGGGATTTTTAAGTAGCGAAGTTTGGCGCCATTCAACGAGCGTGTTTAATTTTGAAGGGTGACAAGTTAGGTATCTATTTACTCGGCGTAACTTCATCTTTCACATTATTCAAAAACATTGGGCTAACTTTACTGTTTGTTTTTTTTAAGCACAAAACAGTTTTTTTTCCCGTAAAAAATGCGTTAGGACAATTGCTGCGCAAATACCGTGCAAGATAAAAAAATTGGAAATGACCACCATTATATTCTCTAAGGTCTTTGCTAAAAAAACATATATAATGTTTTGGGGTTCTATGTAATTTTCTAGCAAATAAATGATGATTTTTACATGTAGGAGAGAAATGTCAGAATTGGCCTTGGTGCTCCAGAACGCCTGAAGGGGCTCCCTGCATGTTGGGCCTCTGTATGTGGCCACGCTGTGTAAAAGTCTCACACATGTGGTATCGCCATACTCGGGAGTAATAGCAGAATGTATTTTGGGGTGTAATTTGTGGAATGCATATGCTGTGTGTGAGAAATAACCTGCTAATATGACAATTTTGTGAAAAAAAAAATCTTGATTTTGCAAAGACTTGTGGGAAAAAATGACAACTTCAAAAAACTCACAATGCCTCTTTCTAAATACCTTGGAACGTCTTCTTTCCAAAAAGGGGTAATTTGGGGGGTATTTGTACTTTTCTGGCATGTTGGGGTCTCAAGAAATGAGATAGGCCGTCAGTACTTCAGGTGTGATCAATTTTCAGATATTGGCACCATAGCTTGTGGACTCTATAACTTTCACAAAGACCAAATAATATACACCAATTTGTACTTATTTTTACCAAAGATATGTAGCAGTATAAATTTTGGCCAAAATTTATGAAGAAAAATTACTAATTTGCTAAATTTTATAACAGAAACAAAGAAAAATTCTTTTTTTTTTTACAGAATTTTCTGTCTTTTTTCTCTTATAGCGCAAAAAACAAAAAACCCAACAGTGATTAAATACCACCAAAAGAAAGCTCTATTTGTGTGGAAAAAAAGGACAAAAAATTCATATGGGTACAGTGTTGTATGACTGAGTAATTGTCATTCAAAATGTGAGAGCACCGAAAGCTGAAAATTGGTCTGGTTATTAAGGGGGTTTAAGTGCCCAGTGGTCAAGTGGTTAATCTATCCAATGAAGAGCTGAGAAGCCATGGAGAGAGCGATCGCGTCCACAGAAATTTGGGGCTCAGGTAAGTAAAATGGGGGGGGGGGCTGGGGGGGCCGGACACTGCAAGGTGAAAAAACATGAGGGTTTACAACCCTTTTAAAATAGGATTATATTCTGAAAGCAGATAGAAGTCATATTTCAGCTCAAAATATTCCACTGTACTGTTATTTTTCAGATACATACCTAATAAAATATACAGGTAAGCTGAACAAAATCAAATAATTTCCTATAGGAAGCAATTGAAGAAGAAGGAGGATAGACCTGACAAACTCCATTATAAATAAACAAATAAATAAATAAATAAAAAGAGTATGCGATCTGAAGCCCACCCAGGTGCGAATTAATATTTGCTGTTGAAACACTGATCCTCAAGCCGGCCAATCAGAAGACCCGTTTTCCGATTGGCCGGGTGAGCAGGAGAACTGGAGACCACCGAGCAAGGGAAGCCACCAGTGATGGAGAGCAGGAGAACGGGAGGTCATCACTGCCGAGCAGGGGAAGCCGCCGGTGATGGGGTAAGTGCTACTGACGTACTGACTGCCAGGTGGTGGGGGGGTAGCTGGTGGGGTGGTATACTGTTTTGCCCCCCCCCCCCGAAAAAATATTTCCACCAGCCACAACTGCTACTGACATACGTTGGAAAATTCCAAGTCCTCCACATGTAGGTTTAACCGCTTAACGACCGTTTACGGCATATATACGTCAGCAGAATGGCTCTTACAGGCACAATCACGTACCTGTACATCCCTTTTAACTGGCTGCCGTGTGGTCGTGGCACGCGCGCGCCGCCGCCGGCGCGCTCGCGACCCTGCAGTCATCCCCGTGAGTCAGACCGCGGGCCCCCCGGACTCGATTGCTGCTGGGATTCCCGCGATCGTCTCACGGAGGGATGGAGCGGGGAGATGTTAGTGTAAACACAACATCTCCCCGCTCCCCTACTGACACTGTCAGCGATCTCCGCTCTGCGTAATCAGCGCGGAGATCGGTCACCTGTCACTCGTAGCCACGCCCCCTAACAGTTAGAATCACTCTCTTAGGCACACTTAACCCCTTCAGCGCCCCCTACAGGTTAACCCCTTCACTGCCAGTGTCATTTTCACAGTAATCAGTGCATTACTAGTAAAAAAAAAATGATAAAAATGCCATAAATCTATCTCCTATTTTGTAGATGCTATAACTTTTGTGCAAACCAATCAATAAATGCCAATTGCGATTTTTTTTACCAAAAATATGTAGAATACGTATCAGCCTAAACTGAGGAAAACATTTTTTATTTATTTTTGGGGATATTTATTATAGCAAAAAGTAAAAAATATTGAATTTTTTTCAAAATTGATGCTCTATTTTTGTTTATAGCGCAAAAAATAAGAACCGCAGAGGTGATCAAATACCACCAAAAGAAAGCTCTATTTGTGGGAAAAAAAAGGACATCAATTTTGTTTTGGAGCCAGGGGAGATGCCTGCTCTGCCTAGTGACAATGACACTGATCTCGGCTCTAGTGATGAGCCGAACACCCCCGGGTTCGGTTCGCACCAGAACCCGCGAACGGACCGAAAGTTCATACAAACATTAGAACCCTATTAAATACAATGGATGCGAACGTTCGAATTCTAAAGTGCTAATTATAACGACTATTATGTATGTTATTGTCCTAAAAAGGGTTTGGGAACCCGGGTTGTACACCAGGGGACATGTATCAATGCAAAAAGAAGTTTTAAAAACGGTCGTTTTTCGGGAGCAGTCATTTTAATGATGCATAAAGTGAAAAAAAAAAAGTCAAATATTCCTTTAAATATCGTACCTGGGGGGTGTCTAAAGTATGCCTGTGAAGTGCCACGTGTTTCCCGTGTTTAGAACTGTCCCTGCACAAAATGACATTTCTAAAGGAAAAAAAAGCCATTTAAAACTGCTTGCGGCTTTAATGTAATGTCTGGTCCCGGTAATATGGATGAAAATCTTTAAGAAAAATGGCATAGCTACCCCATGACCCCCCCCCTACCCCAGCCCATTACCAGCCCCTTTGGGTCTTGTATGGATATTAAGGGGAACCCCGCACATAAAATAAAAAAGCCCCTATATACTCTGAACAGCCGTATACAGGCGGTGCATACAAGACACGGACTGTAGGTTTGTTCTTATGTAGAATCTGTTTGTAATTTTGAACAGGTACATTGTTTAAGTGTAGCTCCAGCCCAAAAATCTATTTTTAAACTTTTTGGAAAACATAGGTAAGGGTTATCACCCCTGTAACATTTGTTTTGCTGTCTGTGCCCCTGTTCAGAACATTTCACCTCACTTTCCGTCCCAATGACAACTGATTTTCAAATGTGGTGTTTTTCTTGAAACAAGGATTGGTGATAAAGCATCAGTGGAGAGGAGACACCTTTCTCCCATATTAATTCTTACAGGAGAGAATTTTCCTTTCTAGGGGTAGATTTCCTCTCACTTCCTGTTGTCTTCTTCCGTTTGCAAGTAGGAGTCGTTTGTAAGTTGGATGTTTGAAAGTAGGGACCTGCCGTATATACTCTGCAGAAATAGGCCCCTTAGTTGTTGGTGTTGGCACAACACTGTAAGCACTCACAGTTACTCTTGGTTGGTGCTGGAACGCCCTGCTGTCAACTATTATATCAGGAATTGTAATTACATATAATTGTTGAACAGTGGTAGTAAAAATTGGGCCTTTGATGGTGGTGCTGGTGCCACAACACTGTAAGCCCTCAGAGTTACTCTTGGTGGGTGCAGCAATGGGCCCTGCTGTGAATTATTAGATCAAGAATTGTAATTGCATGCCCCTTTTGAACAGAATAGCACAATGACAATTTCCCTGACTGTCCAAAAAACAAGGATTTCAAAGATGGTTGATGAGGAATGCTTTAGCACACTATAGCACAAGGAGCATTTCCCTCACTGTCCTTCCCTGTCCCAAGAAACAAGGACTGGCACAGTAAAACACACTGACACTCTCCCTACCTATCCTTTTTCCCTAAACTAAAGGAATCCAGGTTAAGCAAGAAAAAAAAAATGTCACTGTCCCTGCCTATGCTTCTCTTTCCCTGCTCTGGAACACACTACACTAGGCCGCCGTGCTGGCGGCCTTTTATAGTGTGGGGCGTGTACTAAACACCCTCAGCAATAATTGGCCACAGGCATCCTGCCTGTGGCCAATCATTGCTCTCCTCGCTGCCGGCGCTGTGATTGGCCAAGCATGCGGGGTCACAGTGCATGCTTGGCCAATCACAGCGCCTGGATGACACTGCGATGGCGTAGTGCATTGTGGGCCGCGAATTAGGCGCGAACGGCCCAAATCATTCGTTGTTCGGCGAACGATCGAACAGCCAATGTTCGAGTCGAACGTATGTTCGACTCGAACACCGAGCTCATCCCTACTCGGCTCTGTGTACTCGGAGCAGAGATCGGTGTCATGTGACACAGAGCCCAACCCCCCCTCAGTTAGAAACACAATGCAGGGAACATTTAACCCCCTACAGCGCCACCTAGAGGTTAACCCCTTTCACTGCCAGTGTCATTTTCACAGTAATCAGTGCATTTTTATAGCACTGTTGCTGTGAAAATGTGAATGGTCCCAAAAATGTGTCAAAAGTGTCCGATGCGTCCGCCGTAATGTCGCAGTCACGAAAAAAATCGCTGATCGCCGCCGTTACTAGTGAAATTTTTTTTTTTATATAAGAATGCCATAAAACTATCCCAATAAATGCTATAACTTTTGCGCAAACCAATCAATAAACTGCAATTGCAATTTTTTTTACCAAAAATATGTAGAAGAATACGTATCGGCCTAAACTGAGGAAAAAAATGGTTTTTTATATATTTTTGGGGGATATTTATTATAGCAAAAAGAAAAAAATATTGCATTTTTTTCTAAATTGACGCTCTATTTTTGTTTATAGCGCAAAAAATAAAAACCGCAGAGGTGATCAAATACCACCAAAAGAAATCTCTATTTGTGGGGAAAAAAAGGACGTCAATTTTGTTTGGGAGCCACGTCGCATGACCGCGCAATTGTCAGTTAAAGCGACGCAGTGCCGAATCGCAAAAAGGGGCCTGGTCCTTTAGCTGCAAAATGGTCCGGGGCTGAAGTGGTTAATACATCATATTAGACAAAACTTTCTGTAGTTTTGGACATAGTAGGAAGGTTTAAAACCCCTGCCAAGTTTTTTTTTTTTATTACTTTTTAGGCTGGGGTGGAGGGGGATTTATTATTATTTACATACAAAGATGCAACATATAGTTAGAACAAATCTCCCAAGATTAGGAATTCCCATTGTAGACAGTTCTCCACTGTTACAGGTGCCCCCGTTGAAAAGATTTCCAGTCTCTTTTTGTTCTGGGGACAACTCTAATGGCGCGTACACACGATCGATTTTCTCGACGGTGAAAACACCGTCGAGAAAATAGACGGGAAAAACGAGGGAACGGCTTGGTTCCCTACACCAGTCCGTTTTTCCTGACATTTTTCTCTTTGTCGAGAAAAACGACCGTGTGTGGGCTCCGCGGCAGTGTTTCCCTATGGGAAAACTGCCGCGGAAAAAAACGACGGGAATCACGACGAGAAAAATTAGAGCATGTTCTAATTTTTCTCGTCGTGATTCATGCCGTTTTTCCCGTCGAGAAAAACGACAAAAAGCCCACAGACGATCGTTTTTCTCGTCCAAAGGACAAAAATGTAATTTTTCTCGACGGGATGCCGCGTACACACAACCGTTTTTAATGTAATTGAAAAAAACAAAGTTTTTCTCAACGTGATTCTTCTCAAGCCTGCCTTGCCTACACACTATCGTGAAAAAAAATGCTTGAGCAAGGCGCGGTGACGTACAACACGTACGACGGCACTATAAAGGGGAAGTTTCATTCGGATGGCGCCACCCTTTGGGCTGCCTTTGCTGATCCTTGTGTTAGTAAAATTTGGTGAGAGACGAATTGCGCTTTTCAGCCTCGTTCTCTTCAGTCTGTTACAGCGTGACGAATGTGTTATCTCCATTCTGAATGCTAGTTTTACCAGAACGAGCGCTCCCGTCTCATAACTTGCTTCTGAGCATGCACGTTCTTTTCCCATCGTTAAAGCTTACACACGGGCGTTTTTTAACGACGAGAAAAACGACGACGTGAAAAACGACGAGAAAAAATAGAGCATGTTCTAAATTTTCAATGGCCATTCTTCACGTCGAGAAAAATGCTCTGAGCCCGCACACGATCATTTTTAATGACCAATTTAAAAAATGGCAGTTTTCTCGTCATGAAAAACGGCCGTGTGTACGCGGCATTACATTTTGAATTTCCTTTCACTTTTTTTCTTGTTGAGAATGATCACCGGTATAAACACATGGGTTAATCTTCTCAATGAGAACACAGGCATGAATAAAGACCCAACAGAAGGCTTAACCCTCCAGACTCTAGCCAAAACTAAAATACTGTGCTGGTTGTATTCGGGTTCTTCTAGTTGCACCTCTGGTCTTTCCCTGTTTCTTTGTTGTAATTCCCCCCTTACATTAGACTTTGTTAGGTGATAATACCTGATAGCACAGCCCGGGCGGTCCTCTTTAGTCTCCCCTCTCTCACCAGACAGAAGTACGGTTTATTTGTTTCCACATCCAAGTTCAGCACCGACGTAACCATCTTCCGGCCATTACTAATGTCAGTTATATTCCGTGTTCCATATTCGGACAGATCCGTACAATGCTCATCATACCACCTGACCCAGGGATTCCTGAACACACCGATATCGATACACTTCAGACGCTTCTTCCCATCAATGTGAATGATGGTAACTGTTGACTCCTCTGCATTTAAATCTAAAAATAAAGAAACTTAACATTACCATAGAACTGCGGTTTTACATTTTGGTTATATAATACGCTGACCAGTCGGTTTAAGAATGAAACATGCTTCCTGCAGTACCCAGCCGGGGGAGATTTACTAAAACTGGAATCTGGAGCAGCTGTGCATGGTAGCCAACCAGCTTCTAACTTCAGCTTATCAGTAAAGCTTTGGTAATAAAACCTGTAAGCCAATTGGTTTCTATGCGGAGCTTCACCAGATTTTGCAATCTCCGGTTTTAGTAAATCAACCCCCAATGTGTCTTCAGCACTGCCCCTACAGAAAGTCCTCTCCACTGCCAGTCCTCCTTTGTGTTGTCGTAACATGCAGTATTGAAAATAAAGCCTGAGGGGGTACTCCAGGGGGGAAAAGGGGGATTTTTTTTTCTTGCAATGGAGAAGTTAATCAAACTAAAATTAGATGACATTTATTAGTTGCACAGAGTCATTACTTAGTAGAAGTAGAAGCAGCTTTGGTTGCAATTAAGCTCTTTGGGGTAATTTTTCTCCGGGTACCAGCTTTGCACATTTAGAACCTAAACCTTTTTTTTTTTTTTTACTAGTTCCCCATATCCAAATAGCTATGCCTCTGTTGGGCTGGATGGAGACCTTTGCCGAACTGCAACTTGAAACACTTGCCTCAGATTCTCAGATGGACTCAGGTCTTTGACTGGCTCTTCTTTATGCATTTAGGTTCTTCATTTTAAAATACTCCAGGGTGGAATTGGTTGTGTGTTTAGAATCCTTATCCCACTGAAACTTGATTTACTGCCCCAGTCTCAGGTGTCCTGCAGACTGAAACAGGTTTGCCTCTAGAATTGCCATGTCTTGGGCTGCATCCATCTTGCCCTCCATAGATGGTTTCTCCCATCTCAGCTGTGGACCACCACATCTAGTTCAGCGTTACAAACAGGGCTTTTTTTCTCAAACAATAGGTGCTGGAACTCAACCCACGAACTCCCCCAAAACCTCTGCCCCCACACACACCTCACAAACAGTAGGAGGGTCTTAAAGGGGCATTAAATACCAGTATTGCATTACATACAGAGTGCAGAGTTCAGGAGGGATGCACACAGAGTGCAGAGCTGTCACTTGTAAACACAGAAACTGGACTTTACAAGTGATTGTGGTGAGCAGGCACCAAAGGGTCTAAGCCAGAGGTGGTGGAACCGAGTTCCACCAAGTTCCCCCTAAAAAAAAAAGCCTTGGTTACAAATAATCACTTGGTTGCATATCAGATTAATATCCTTCTTGTCGAGTTATGCATTTTGTGTAGCCAGCCTTTATTATGCACAGTTGTGCCGTTTTTTTTCCTGGTTTTTGATAATGGATTCAGTGGAGGATCTACACTGATTAGTCCTTCTGTATCCTGGGTATTTACAATGCTGTTTTTTTATCCAAGTCTAAAACTCTGGGGCCTGTCAGCAGATGTATTCATGTGATGTTCACTTGTTACTCTTGAAAAAGCAACATGACGAAACCTGTCAAGGAAGTGACGTCAGACACACAGGCAGGAACCAGAAGTCGGGGTCCGCCATCTTGGTTTTTACTGTTATACACGATTTTGTCTTCTGGATTAATGTAAGCGCATCTTTTATTAAATAAATTGTGGTTTTAATCCTACTACTCTGTAAGCTGTGTTTTCCCATACTATCATCTTGAGTACTCTGAGTGGCCTTTGGAACAGTTGGAGCAAGCTTGGAACACAAGAAGTGAGTAGGTGGTGGCTGTATCCCTGTATACTGAGCTTCTTTGGACCCTATGAAAATCAGGGGTCACATATTCTGGAGAGAAACCAACTGCATGGGGTTCCAGCATGGTGGTGGTTGTGGGGTGGATTTGCACAAGCACGTGTAGCACTATTTTGGGGACACTGTATTTATAAGTAATGTATGTATTTTTTTTTTGTTTTACACTGGTTAATATGATATTCTACACTATGGATGCAGTATTTTGGGGTTTTGCATGCATCGTTATGAGTGCCACAAGGACATATCTGAGGATTATCGGTAAGAAGGAGGGGAACATCTGGAAGCAAGAAAGATATTTGTATTGAGCCTGATTTCACTTATTGACACATAAGGGTCAGAATACTCTAATAAATTAATCTGTTCTACAGACATGAAAGGCAGACCATTGCCTGTAGGCCGTTTCTATCTATATGCTGCACAGGGCTAAGAGCTGTGGTCATGTTGTGTCTGACCTGATAATTATGGCAATCTGCTGTGCATCCAGGCTTCTCCCAACCTGGCAAGCTGCTTTTCAATATAACCTCTTCTCACTCCCACAGCCATGACTGTCATGACATCACGAGAGTACTCAGTTACCTCAAGAGTGTTCTGAATTATCCTGATAGTTTCCAAGTTCCCTCAACTGTGTTCCGAGTTACCCCAAGAGAATTTCAAGTTACTCTGAGAGTGTTCCAAGTTAGCACGAGAATGTTATAATTTACGCCAAGAGAATTCCGAGTTCCATGTTACCCCAAGAGTGTTCTGAGTTATTCCAAGAAAAATCATAATTCCAAGTTATTCCCAAAGTGTTCCGAGTTACCCCAAGAGAATTCCAAGTTACTCTGAGAGTGTTCCGAGTTACCCCAAGAGAAATCAGAGTTCCAAGTTATGCTGAAAATGTTCCAAGTAACCCTGAGAGTGTTCTGAATTAGCCCAAGAGTGTTCTGAGTTATCATGAGAATGTTCTCAGTTACGTCAAGAGTGTTCTGAATTAGCCCAATAGTGTTCCAAGTTCCCTCAAGAGTGTTCTGAGTTACCACAAGAGAATTCCAAGTTTCAAGTTACTCTGAGAGTGTTCTGAGTTACCCCAAGAGAATTCCAAGTTATTCTAAAAGTGTTCCGAGTTACCCCAAGAGAATTTCAAGTTACTCTGAGAGTGTGCTGAGTTACTCCAAGAGAATTCCAAGTTATTCTAAAAGTGTTCCGAGTTACCCCAAGAGAATTTCAAGTTACTCTGAGAATGTGCTGAGTTACTCCAAGAGAATTCCAAGTTACTCTGAGAGTGTGCTGAGTTACTCCAAGAGAATTCCAAGTTATTCTAAAAGTGTTCCGAGTTACCCCAAGAGAATTTCAAGTTACTCTGAGAGTGTGCTGAGTTACTCCAAAAGAATTCCAAGTTACTCTGAGAGTGTGCTGAGTTACTCCAAGAGAATTCCAAGTTACTCTGAGTGTTCTGAGTTACCCCAAAAGAATTCCAAGTTCCAAGTTACTATCAGGGTGCTCTGAATTACCTGAAGAGATATTTGAGTTTCAAGTTATTCTGAGAGTGTTCCAAGTTACCACGAGAATGCTATAATTTACGCCAAGAGAATTCTGAGTTCCAAGTTATTCCCAAAGTGTTCCGAGTTACCCCAAGAAAATCCAGAGTTTAAAGTTACCCCAAGAGTGTTCTGAATTACCCTGAGAAAATTCCAAGTTACTCTAATGCCGCGTACACATGGCCGGAATTTCAGATGGAAAGAGTCAGATGGGAGCTTTTCATCGGATATTCCGGCTGTGTGTATGCCCCATTGGACATTTACCGTCGGAATTTCCAATGGACTTAGATAGAGTGTAGGTTTTACATTTTTACGTTGGATATTCCGACTGAGTTTTGCCCGTGGCAAAGTCCGGCCGTGTGTACGCGGCATAAGAGTGTTCCGAATTATCTCAATAGTGTTCTGAGTTATCATGAGAGTATTCTCAGTTACCCCGAGAGTGTTCCAAGTTCCTCAAAGTTCCTCTGAGTTATACTAAGAGTATTCTGAGTTACCTGAGAGTATTCCTAGCGCCTTGTGACCCCAAGTTCCAAGATACCGGGTTTTCTGTGTGACTCCATAGTGACCCTTGTGTACTCCACGTGTTTCCAGTATTTCATTCTCCTTGCATCTTCTGAATCTTCCAAGTGCCACTTCATATGTCTTCAGTGACTCCCCCAGAGTTCTGTGACCTCAAGAACCTCTGTGTGTTCCAGTAGTACTGAGTGTCTTTCTGATTTAAGTGAGCCCTTGCATTCTACCACAGGTGTTTCAACTTCCTTTCATCCTTGAGGCATGTACACTCCCAGAGAGCTTCCTGCATTCCAGCACTGTGTGTTTTGTATTCTCTCTGTGAGCTTTAAGCTCTCCTGCACCTATGTGCCTTTGACCGTCTAGTGAGCTTTCTGTGTTCCCAGCATCCCACCGCTGCAAGTGACGGATTCCTGCCTTCCTGTGATCCTAGCATCCCAGTTCTCCCAGATACCCTTGCACTCCTACCTTTCCATGTGTTTAGCACCCCAGTTTTCTAACTACTGCTATCTTCAAGATCCCTACTTCCTTTGTGATATATGTACATTTCTGTATCTGGTCAGCTGTAGCATGCATGGGTGTATTTGTGGGCCGCAACCTAGGAGCTGTCCAGCAGCAAAGCCCATCACATCAGGGTGCTCTGGTAAATACCTAGCTCTCATTAGACTCTGTGCCTTAAACACACCACTATCATACGTGCAGGCTGCATGGTAGGTCCACAATCCCAAACCATACATGACAGTATAGAGTTGGTGAACTGGGAAACCAGAAAAGCTGTGTATATTAGGCCATGGACTGTGTGGGGAAGAACTTACTGCCTATGGTTAATTCCACCTTCTTGTCCCCATGGCCTTTTTTATTGGCTGCTCTACAGTAATAAGTTCCTTCATCATTGAAGGTGACCTCTCGCAGCATCAGGTCCACCCTTCCCTGAGAGAAATCTCCAGACAATTCTGTGCGTCCCGTGTAGTTTAGATCTTGATCTTTGAGATTATCCTGGCCATCTATGAACTTGTGTGCGATAAATCTTCTTCCATCCTGATCATTCTTCTCCCAGACCACTGTTAGACCTTCTGACCCATGTATAAAGGGAAACCAACACCGGAGGGTGACAGTGCCATAGAGGGAAGTAACCACTTTAGTCTCATCTGTGGAGGAGAGCAGAAATATTCGCTAAAAATCTTTTGTACAATCAACCTCATTCTGAACTTCTTTCACGTGATCTCTGATAGTTACATTGTGTAATGTATATTATTTTTTCATTTATGATACTAAGAAATGTGTATATACATATATAAAATCATTTTCAATTTTGTATCAAACCTTAGTAGTTGAACCAACAAACTACACATCAAGCATGTGTAATACACAACCAGACAAAAGATGGAAGGATTTGCATTCTGCCTGGCCGATCCTTGAAATCAGTGGAGGTTCAGGATAGTATCCTGTGGCCAGAAGGATATGGTTTGGTGACCAGGAAGAATATTGACCATTAGCCAGGAAGGATAAAGAGTATGTTTTTTGGCGTAGATTATGGTGGCCAGGAAGGACACAGTGTTGAGGCCAGGATAAATATTACCTTTTGGAGAGGAAGGAAATTATCCAGTGGCCAGCAACGATATTATGCAGAGGCCAGGAAGGATTTTGTCCATTGACCAGGAATGATAAACAGTATGTCTTTTGGTCAGGAAGGATATTATCTGGTGGCCAGGAAGGATATTGTCTTGTAGTCAGGAAGGACATTGTCTGGTGACCAGGATAAATATTACCAGGAAGGATATTGTCCTGTTGCCTAAAGGAAATTATCCAGTGGCCAGGAAGAATATTATGCAGAGGTCAGGTAGGATATTGTCTTGTGGCCAGGAAGAATATTATTCAGAGGCAAGGAAGGATATTATGTGGCCAGGAAGGATATTATGCAGTGGTCAGGAAATAAATTGTTTTGTGACCAAGAGGGATATTGCCTGGTGCCTATTTCTGTGTCCAATAAGAATACATTTGGTGGCCAGAACAGTTGTTGTATGCGGGCCAGGAAGGACATTGTCTGGTGGCCAGAATGGGTGTATGGTGGCCAGGAAGGACATTGTCTGGTGGCCAGAATGGGTGTATAGTGGCCAGGAAGGACATTGTCTGGTGGCCAGAAGGGGGGTATGGTCACCAGGAAGGATGTTGTGTTGTCTCGTGGCCAGGAAGGATATTGTCTTGTGGTCAAGAAGGACATTGTCTGGTGGCCAAAAAGGGTGCATAATGGCCAGGAAGGATGTTGTCTGGTGGCCACCAGGAAGGACATTGTGGCCAGGAAGGTTATTGATCAGTGGCCAGGAAGTACATTGTCTGGTGGTCAGGAAGGACATTGTCTGGTGGCCAGAAAGGGTGTATGGTGGCCAAGAAGGACGTTGTCTGGTGGCCAGGTAGGATATTGTTTGGTGGCCAGAAAGGACAATGTCTGGCAGCCAGAAAGGTTTAATAATCCGTGGCCAGGAAAGATATTGTCCGTTGGCCAGAAAGGTTATTAAATCTGTGGCCAGGCAAGATATTGTCTGGTTGTCAGGGAGGATATTGTCCTGTTGCCAGGAATTTCCCCCAAGATGTGTAATTCTTCAGAAGTGTCATTGCAGTGACATCACATACTCCTCCATAATGTAGGCTATGAGTGGTTTCTGTCTGTAGGTTGGACTTGCAGAGGTGGAAACTAACAGAAAAATCTTCCTGATTCCCGGGAGATAAAAGAAGTCAGCCAGTGACTCACTTTACCAGCATCTACCTACAGTAAATTCCAGGGTAGAATGACATTCTTACAAAAAGTGTCATTAGGTTTATTATCATTTTAGAAAAAGTCCCTCATCAACATACATTAGGGAAACAAATACATCATAATGTCTCCATTGCAGAGATAAATACAACAATAAAACAGAAAAGAACACAACATTTCCTCAGATCCTGGCCAAGCTATAGGTAAAAATGTACATTAAAGTGTTTATAAAGCTTTGATTTTTTTTTTTAAAACAAAATAAAAAAACATGGTATACCTACCGGGCTCTGTGCAATGGTTTTACACAGGAAAACCTCTTCTGGGGTCCCTCGCCGACACTCCTGGCTCCTCCTCTTTAGTGAGTGCCCCTATAGAAAGCAGTTTTCTATGTGGGCACTCGCGTGGGCTCACTCTCGAGCCACCCTTTCTGCGTCTATTGACAAACACAGGACAGCTCGGCCCCAAGTCACAAATCCTGAAACGTGATGGCTCCATTTTTTTTTTCCAGGGGTTTCCAGGGGTTTTTCACCTTTTATCTGGTGAGCTGTCCTAGGGTGACAACGCCCACTCATCTTACTGTATTTGGACAATGGAAACAGGACAAGTCGGAACACCCCCTGCTCTTCTCAATAACATAGAGGAAGGAGTTCTGTAGAGATACAGGTTAGCAATATAGCTAACAGGAGCTCACTTTATTTCTGGCAGGACCAACAGGTCTTTTTTGGCCTTATTGAGCAGATATAATATGTTTTTGATGGTTTATTTTACAGACCAAAAGGGAGCAAATAAGAGAAGACCATTGCTACGATTTGCATCCTCTTTAATAAATACAGGCCATAAAGGTGTATCAGTGCTAGACACGTGGGCAGGGCCGGTGCTACCGCTAGGTAAACTAGGCAGTCACCTAGGGCACAGCTACGGCCGCTGGTTTCCCAGTGGCCTCTAAGTGTAGACTCTATTATTGTTTAATAAGCTCATAATTGTAGCAACTCACATAATATAAAACATGGGAAGGCTCATCAATGATAGAACCCCATGGAATGTCCACCCATGGAACCACGGGGGATGGATGTACAGCACTGTCAGGGACGTGGACTGTCTGTCATCATGTTTGAGGGTTGGACCACTCCGTGGACCACCCCATCAGCATGGTGACGTCATTGGGGAGGAGATGCAATGCGTTTCCTAGCATGCGCAATGCCTGGAATGACAGGCACGCTCCTTTCTCAAGCTGGAGGGGAGAGGACTATTGGAGCCTTATAAGTGGATCCTGGAGGCAGGCTCTTACTATCGTGGCACTACAGTGCCCAGCATGCTCAGTTCAAATACATTCAAAATTCATATATTTATAAAAGATGATTTACAAATAAATATATACATATATACATTTTGAATGTGTTTGAACATGCTCAAAAACGTGTCGCATCTCCTCCCCAGTGACGTCACCATGCTGACGTCACCATGCTGACACCACGCTGATGGTGCAGTGCCTGATGACAGATGGTTGAACAACATGGACTTGTGTCTTTTTTCAACCTGACTAACTATGTACGTGTTTCTCTAACTACTATGTAAGATGGTCTCGACTGGCTCCATGTCCCTGACAGTGCTGTACATCCAGACTCCTCCAATGTCCCCCCATGGTGCAGTTGCGACCTTTCCATGGGGTTTTATCATTGATGAGTCTTCCAATGTTTTACATTATGTGAGTTGCTACAATTATGAGCTTATTAAACTATATTACAGTCTACACTTAGAGGCGCTTCTCTTTTTCTCCTTTTGTCTTCACATTTATAGAGTCAGCTTCTGCTCTTGACTCAAATTTGAAGTTTCAATTTTTTTTATTGGGGGGGGGGGGTGCAAGTAGCTGGTCTTGCCTAGGGAGCAAAATAGTCTAGCACCGGCCCTGCATGTTGGGGGTAAGAAATAACAGCCAACAGGGTCACAAAATATCATCTTAAGAACGCCATCTTAATACCATCTTAAGTATTAGAAGACATACTTGCCTAACAGGGAATGGATGGTTTTGGGTCATCCTGTCCTTGGGATATCTGTAGTAGTATAACCAGCACTCCAAGCGCATTGGCTGACTATGTTATTCCAGCTGTTCTGCTTCTCTTCTCTGTCCAGAGCTCTTGCTGCACCTCGTTTTCACATAACCTCTACCATGTTTGCCGTCATTGTCCTTATACATAGTGTTGGTTGACATGCTCTTCAGGTGGTGTGAGGTTCTTATTACCCCTAATTTGTGTTCCGGTTGTTGGTGGAAATCAAACAGATGTTGTTGTTCTATTACACAATCCAAAAGGCCAGATTGTTGTCTTGAAACCCTTGGTGCTTTTGTCCACTGACCTCATGTGTTCAGTAAAGGTCACTTTTTGTAACTTTGACCGATCAGCTACATCCTCGAAGAAATGATCACTTCTTCCATCTCAGGCTTGGTTACGAAGGCAGACACCAGTGAACCCAAAGCACAGTTGGATTTCTATCTATAGAAATAATTATTGTGCCTTCCTGTAGGTATTGGACAGACAGTTCCAGCATACAACATCCCTGGCCTGGATAAAGTCCCATTCAGCTGCCCAGGGATTTAATCCATTACATCAAGTTACAACCCAAACTATTTCTGTAATCGAAATTCAAAAAGCACAAAGTGGGGGTGGGACTTTAAATGTGCCTCGGTGGCGTTTAGAAAAAAGTAAATAAGTTCTATCACAGTTTTAAAACAACATAGAAAAGATTTTATTTACCACCCTTGGATGGAATTCTTTAATTTACCATCCTTGGATGGAATTCTTTAAAACAATATGTCACAGTTTGAAACAAAATACAGATTTACTGTTACTTTGGTCCAGGGTGTGTAGATCCTGGTCAGATGTATCATAAGTATGGCCTACGCGTTTCGCGGGTAGCTCCACTTCGTCAGGGCCTTGAAAATCACACACAAGAAAAACAGCACATCTTGTGTGTGATTTTGAAGGCCCTGACGAAGCGGGGCTAGCCACGAAATGCGCAGGTTATACTTACGATACATCTGACCAGGATCTACACACCCTGGACCAAAGTAACAGTAAATCTGTATTTTGTATCAAACTGTGACATATTGTTTTAAAGAATTCCATCCAAGGATGGTAAATTAAAGAATTCCATCCAAGGATGGTAAATAAAATCTTTTCTATGTTGTTTTAAAATTGTGATAGAACTTATTTACTTTTTTATAAACCCCACTAGAGCCACATTTAAAGTCCCACCCCCACTTTGTGCTTTTTGAATTTTTATATTCTGCGGGACGGTGCCTCAGTGGAGTTATAATCTTCTCATGCATACCCCTACATACTATATATTTCTGTAATGGGTATGCTTGAGAATAGATATGACATCAAAACATAGTATTATAGTTAATGGTCTTGTAGTTTTACCCCAGGATCCCTGATAAACTCCTTCAGTTGTGAATATTGTTGCATTGCCATATTGGTTTTGTTGGAATAGAGGGCTTTCATGTCACTGGCCAGGAATTTTCCTCAACCTCTTTAATAACCATTACCAGACTCATGGCCAAATAATTCACATGGCAACCTAGGCAGGAAAGCTTAGTTGCAACCTTCACGCTCCTGTAGTATACCAGGAGGAGACCATGGTAGGACCATGATGGAGATAACATTCTGTGAAGGGTTGGAGAGGGGACAAAGCTACTACCTATCCTGCCTAAGACCCAGTTCACATAGGGGCGACTCATCAGGCGACTGACGAGTCGCGTCCCGCTCTGTTCAATGGAACCGTTCTAATAGGAGCGAGTCAGGTCGCTCCGACTTAGAAAAAGGTTCCTGTACTACTTTGGGGGCGACTCGGGACGACTTGCATTGACTTCTATACAGAAGTCATTTTGCAAATCGCCTCTCAAGTCGTCTTGAGATCGCGTCGCCGAGTCGTCCCCAAAGTCGTGCTGCCCCAGTGTGAACTGGCTCTTAATCCACCTCTAATCTGGCTAAACGAACAAAGTATTTTTTTAAAGAGCTTTATTTTATATGTAGGGCCCTCTTAGTTTAGAGTAGGTTGCTTGGTAAATTTAGCTAGCTTGGCCCACCCTTTGTAGAACAGCTTCAACTCTTCTGGGAAGGCCGTCCACAAGGTTTAGGAGGGTGTCTATGGGAACGTTTGACCATTCTTCCAGAAGAGCATTTGTGAGGTCAGGCACTGATGTTGGAGGAGAATGCCTGGGTCGCAGTCTCCACTCTAATTCATCCCAAAAGTGTTCTATCGGGTTGAGGTCAGGACTCTGTGTAGGACAGTCAAGTTCCTCCACCCCAAACTCGCTCCTCCATGTCTTTATGGACCTTGCTTTGTACACTGGTGTGCAGTCATGTTGGAACAGGAAGGGGCCATCCCCAAACTCCTCCCACAAAGTTGGAAGCATGAAATTATCTAAAATGTCTTGTATGCTGACGCCTTAAGAGTTCCCTTCACTGGAACTAAGGGGCCTAGCCCGACCCCTTAAAAACAACCCCCCACCATGATCCCCCCTCCACCAAATGATTTGGACCAGTGCACAAAGCAAGGTCCATAAAGACACGGATGAGCGAGTTTGGGGTGGAAAAACTTGACTGGCCTGCGCAGAGTCCTGACCTGAACGCCATAGAACACCTTTGGGATGAATTAGAGTGGAGACTGCAAGCCAGGCCTTCTTGTCCAACATCAGTGCCTGACCTCACAAATGCTCTTCTGGAAGAATGGTCAAACATTCCCATAGACACCCTCCTAAACTTTGTGGACGGCCTTCCCAGAAGAGTTGAAGCTGTTATAGCTGCAAAGGGCGGGGCTAACTCAATATAGAACCCTACGGACTAAGACTGGGATGCCATTAAGGCTCATGTGCGTGTAAAGGCAGGCGTCCCAATACTTTTGGTAATATAGTGTAATTTATATACACTGGTGTCAATGAGACGTAAACATTTTTAGTCAAAATTATTTTTATCTATGGCCAGCTGTGAAACAATTATTTTTATGAACTGTAAAATGTATTTATTTACATTTTTTATTTAATCAGAAAGGTTCACCATTATGACAAACATCCAGAAAGGATACAAAAACAAGTCATAAGCTGTCACAGCACAGATAAAGTATCATTAAATAAGAATACAGATATATCCAATGTATCAACAGCTCTATGTATATTATTAGCCCATCTATGGACAGAATGTTCCGTATTTTATTGGATCCGAGGATCAATGTTTTCAAAGAACAAAAATTTAAATGTTGACTTTTTTAAGAGCTACTGTAAACTTTGAATGTTTATCTGCATTTCATGTATTCATGACTAAAAGAAGTAAGAAATATCCCCATATTTACAGTGCTTTGAAAAAGTATTCATACCCCTTAAAATGTGGAAAATCATTTAATATTTTCCTTCCACTTCACAATTATGTGCCACTTTGTGTTGGTCTATCACATAAAGTCTCAATAATATACATTTACATTTTTGGTTGTAACATGACAAAATGTGGAACATGTCAAGGGGTATGAATACTTATTATCATCAAATTTGTTTATAATTTTTTAAACATAACAAAGATTGACAAATTGAGTACATACAAGGATAGCGATACAATATTTAAATAGATAAATAATAACAAACAAAGCTAAACATATCAATTTATGAACAGGATGAGTACATAACAATGTAAAAATGTAACGAGTAGAGCAACGAATAAACCAATAAAGTAAATAAAGTATTACATCAAAAGCATTCGAAAATTCCATCAGAAGGAAAAAAAGGAAACTTTTTTTTTTTGCAAGTGCAGTAATTAGGATATCAATCTTAGCCCTGGTTCACACTGATGCGATTTGACATGTCAAATCGCATGTCAAATTGGCGAAATTTGACGCAAATCGCAGGCAATGGCACCGTCCTAATCGGTGCGACGCCGCATCTGCGGCGCTGCACCGATTTCAAAAAGTAGTTTCTGTACTACTTTTTGCGATTTCAGCCATGATTTACATTGACATCTGTGTCAGATGTCTCTGTAATCGAGCTGAAATCGGGACTGCCAGGCAGGGGTGAAATCGTGCGAGTTCAGCTGAACCCCTCCCCCACTGCTTCACTCCCGCAGCCCCAGTGTGAACCTGGGCTAATAGGTATACAGGTAGGTCCATCTATATTTGGACACAGGCACAATTTTCGTACTTTTGGCTCTGTAGGTCACCAGAATAAAATTACAACGAAACAATCCAAATTAATTTGAAGTGCCGACTTTCAGCTTTGATTCAAGGGGTTGAACATAAATATCAAGTACACATTTTAGGAACTGCAACCATTTTTATACACAGTCCCCCCCATTTTCAGGGGCTCAAATGTAATTGGACAAATGAATATAATTATAAATAAAATGCTAATTTTTAATATTTTGTTGTTCTTAACATATTTGTTGTTCTTTTACTGTCAATGAGTGCCTGAAGTCTGGAACCCATGGACATCACCAAAGACTGGCTTTCCTCCTTTCTGATGCTTTGTCAGGGTCTAACTGCAGCTGTCTTCAGTTGTTCTTTC
The DNA here is from genome assembly GCA_029206835.1 of Rana muscosa. Classification (NCBI taxonomy): domain Eukaryota; kingdom Metazoa; phylum Chordata; class Amphibia; order Anura; family Ranidae; genus Rana; species Rana muscosa. The sequence goes on from CM055117.1 coordinate 6,674,160, forward strand.
TTTGTGGCTCTTTCTTCCTTTAATTTTTCCTTCAGCAAGTAAAAAAAAAGTTCAATTGGGATGAGATCAAGTGGTTGACTCAGCCATTGCAGAATATTCCACTTCTTTTCCTTCAAAAGCTCCCTGGTTGCTTTTGCAGTGTGTTTTGGATCATTGTCCATCTGTACTGTGAAGTGCCGTCCAATCATTGGCTGAATCTGGGCTGACCGTATATCTCTAAACACTGCAGAATTCCTCCGGCTGCTTCTGTCTTCATTAACATCATCAATAACCACCAATGACCCAGTGCCACTGGAAGCCATGCATGCCCATGCCATCACACTGCAAGCTTTACCATGTGACCACAGATGACATTGTGTGCTTTGGATTATGAGCTGTTTTAAGCATTATCCACACTTTTTTCTTCCCGTCATTCTGGTACAGATTAATCTTAGTTTCATCTGTCAAAAGAATGCTTTTCCAGAACTGGTCTTTTTTTTTAAATGTTTTTTGGCAAAGTCTTATCTGTTTTTTCTATTCTTCAGGCTCTCGTGATGTCGACTCTTGATTGTAGACTTTGACAATGATATGCCAACCTCTTGGAGAGTGTCCTTCACTTGTCTCCACCTCTCTGGAGAGTGTCCTTCACTTGTCTCCACCTCTCTGGAGAGTGTCCTTCACTTGTCTCCACCTCCCTAGAAAGTGTCCTTCACTTGTCTCCACCTCCCTAGAGAGTGTCCTTTACTTGTCTCCACCTCCCTGGAGAGTGTCCTTCACTTGTCTCCACCTCCCTGGAGAGTGTCCTTCACTTGTCTCCACCTCCCTAGAGAGTGTCCTTCACTTGTCTCCACCTCCCTAGAGAGTGTCCTTCACTTGTCTCCACCTCCCTAGAAAGTGTCCTTCACTTGTCTCCACCTCCCTAGAAAGTGTCCTTCACTTGTCTCCACCTCCCTGGAGAGTGTCCTTCACTTGTCTCCACCTCCCTGGAGAGTGTCCTTCACTTGTCTCCACCTCCTGGAGAGTGTCCTTCACTTGTCTCCACCTCCTAGAGAGTGTCCTTCACTTGTCAACACCTTCTAGAGCAGGCATGTCCAAAGTTCGGCCCGCAGGCCAATCACGGCCCGCGGCCCGGTTTTGACCGGCCCGTCTGGTTATCTAAACATATATCTTTTGTGGCCCCCGACGATCTCCCAGCGCCAGGGCCACAAAAGATATATAGGCTGACTGCCTCGGAGGGGACAGGGAGGAGGCGGGACGAGTGCTGTACATACAAGAGGAGTATTTCCTGTTTACACAGCAGCCTCTGTAATAGGCGCCGCCATTGGGCGAGTGTTCTCTCCATCAAAGGAGGCGGGACTTTCTATTAAAGAGGCCGCTGTGTAAACAGTAGATTCTCTCACTTCTTGTAAAAAAAACAAAAAAAAACGGGAGATTCTCCTGTAGGTAATCTTTGGCGCTCGTCCTGCCCCCTCCCTGTCCCCTCCAAGGCTGCACTGATGGCAATGGTGAGTGCATTCCTGGCAATGGTGGGTGCTGCATTTATGGCAATGGGGGGTCTGCAGATGGGCACTGACCCTTATTTTGCTTCACAGTTCTTTATTTAAAATTTTAAGTTTTTTTCCTGAAACTGCCCTCTTAAAGTGAAGGTGCGTGTTATACGTCAATAAATACGGTATATCCAAATAATACGCCTGAGCTCATCTCTTTACTCACACACAGCCACACAGGCAAGAGAATTCTTGTTGGGCAGTGTATTAGTGCTCAAACTAACACACTTAGACTGAATTTTAATGGCTCAAAGAATCTCAGGAAAAATCGTCGGCCCTCACGCATGTTTACTTCATCAAATCTGGCCCTCTTTGAAAAAGTTTGGCCACCCCTATCCTAGAGAGTGTCCTTCACTTGTCTCCACCTCCCTGGAGAGTGTCCTTCACTTGTCTCCACCTCCTAGAGAGTGTCCTTCACTTGTCTCAACCACCTAGAGAGTGTCCTTCACTTGTCTCAACCTACTAGAGAGTGTCCTTCACTTGTCTGGATGTTGTAAATGGGTTTTTCTTTACCATAGAGAGGATCCTGCGATCATCCACCACTGTTATCTTCCATGGACCTCCAGGCCTCTTTATGTTGCTGAGCTCACCGATGCGTTCTTCTTTCCTCAGAATGTACCAAACTGTTGATTTGGCCACTCCTAATGTTGCTGCTATCTCTCATTTATGAAGCCAGTTTCCGTTGCATGGACATCTCCTTTGAACTCATGATGTAGGTTCACAACAATAGATTCCAAATGAAAATAACACACTTAGAACTTTTACCTGCTTAAGTGATGGAGAATTAACAAAGGAGTAGCCCACACCTGGCCATGAAACAGCTTTTGATTAAATTGTCCAATTTATTTTGTTCCCTTGAAAAAGGGGGGTGGCTATTCTTAAGAGCTGTAATTCCTAAACCCTTCCTCCGATTTGGATGTACATACCCTCAAATTACACCTGAGAGTGGGCACTTTCAGCCCATATCCATTATAGAGCTATAGCTTGAATAGGTTGTGGTCAATAAATAAATAAAATTGTGCCTGTGTCCAAATATATATGGACCTGTATATTAAAAACAGAAGCGATAATATGTTTATAGGCTAAAATGTTGACATTTAACTGTGATGTACATTGTATGCATGTTAGAGTTCCCGTAAAAGTCCTCAATATATTTTTGGCTTTCTATTCTTTACCAGACATTTGGAAATGTCCTTTAAGAAGTAAAAAGTTCTACTTACCCAAGGAGGTCACAGGCAGGAAATCTACGTACATTACTATTGCAACCTGCAACATATAAATGTTACCATAGTCAGTACATGGATACTAAATATTTAATAAAGATTATCCAAAAATAAACAAAGTATCTTCTTGTTCTATTTCTACACAGTACAGGGTGTCACTGGGATAAACCAGAATACAGACTTGTGTGTTGCACAGTGATGATTGTTGGATCAGGAACTTGTCTGTAGACAAAGAACCAGTCCATGCAGACCCGGGGCAGATAAAATCTCCTGTGTGTGTGTGACTATCAGAGCCGTCCACTTCAGGCAGGATCAGGAACTTGTCTGTAGACAAAGAACCAGTCCATGCAGACCCGGGGCAGATAAAATCTCCTGTGTGTGTGTGACTATCAGAGCCGTCCACTTCAGGCAGGATCAGGAACTTGTCTGTAGACAAAGAACCAGTCCATGCAGACCTGGGGCAGATAAAATCTCCTGTGTGTGTGTGTGACTATCAGAGCCGTTCACTTCAGGCAGGATCAGGAACTTGTCTGTAGACAAAGAACCAGTCCATGCAGACCCGGGGCAGATAAAATCTCCTGTGTGTGTGTGACTATCAGAGCCGTTCACTTCAGGCAGGATCAGGAACTTGTCTGTAGACAAAGAACCAGTCCATGCAGACCCGGGGCAGATAAAATTTCCTGTGTGTGTGTGACTATCAGAGCCGTCCACTTCAGGCAGGATCAGGAACTTGTCTGTAGACAAAGAACCAGTCCATGCAGACCCGGGGCAGATAAAATCTCCTGTGTGTGTGTGACTATCAGAGCCGTTCACTTCAGGCAGGATCAGGAACTTGTCTGTAGACAAAGAACCAGTCCATGCAGACCCGGGGCAGATAAAATCTCCTGTGTGTGTGTGACTATCAGAGCCGTTCACTTCAGGCAGGATCAGGAACTTGTCTGTAGACAAAGAACCAGTCCATGCAGACCCGGGGCAGATAAAATCTCCTGTGTGTGTGTGACTATCAGAGCCGTTCACTTCAGGCAGGATCAGGAACTTGTCTGTAGACAAAGAACCAGTCCATGCAGACCCGGGGCAGATAAAATCTCCTGTGTGTGTGTGACTATCAGAGCCGTTCACTTCAGGCAGGATCAGGAACTTGTCTGTAGACAAAGAACCAGTCCATGCAGACCCGGGGCAGATAAAATCTCCTGTGTGTGTGTGACTATCAGAGCCGTCCACTTCAGGCAGGATCAGGAACTTGTCTGTAGACAAAGAACCAGTCCATGCAGACCCGGGGCAGATAAAATCTCCTGTGTGTGTGTGACTATCAGAGCCGTCCACTTCAGGCAGGATCAGGAACTTGTCTGTAGACAAAGAACCAGTCCATGCAGACCTGGGGCAGATAAAATCTCCTGTGTGTGTGTGTGACTATCAGAGCCGTTCACTTCAGGCAGGATCAGGAACTTGTCTGTAGACAAAGAACCAGTCCATGCAGACCCGGGGCAGATAAAATCTCCTGTGTGTGTGTGACTATCAGAGCCGTTCACTTCAGGCAGGATCAGGAACTTGTCTGTAGACAAAGAACCAGTCCATGCAGACCCGGGGCAGATAAAATCTCCTGTGTGTGTGTGACTATCAGAGCCGTTCACTTCAGGCAGGATCAGGAACTTGTCTGTAGACAAAGAACCAGTCCATGCAGACCCGGGGCAGATAAAATCTCCTGTGTGTGTGTGACTATCAGAGCCGTTCACTTCAGGCAGGATCAGGAACTTGTCTGTAGACAAAGAACCAGTCCATGCAGACCCGGGGAAGATAAAATCTCCTGTGTGTGTTTATGACTATCAGAGCCGTTCACTTCAGGCAGCTTTTCAGTCAGTAAGAATGAGCCGCTAATATCTGTAAATTAGATTTTACTGATTTATTTTTTTTTTTTTACGCAATAGGGGAAAAAAAGGCATAAAAAATAGTCATCTGAAAAGTTTAACCACTTCAGCCCCGGAAGATTTTACCCCCTTCCTGACCAGAGCACTTTTTACAATTCGGCACTGCGTGGCTTTAACTGACAATTGCGCGGTCCAGCAATGCTGTACCCAAACAAAATTTGCATCCTTATTTTCCCACAAATAGAGATTTCTTTGAGTGGTATTTGATCACTTCTGCGTTTTTTATTTTTTGTGCTATAAACAAAAGAACAGCGACAATTTTGAAAAAAACACAGTGGGTGGTTATTTACGAAAGGCAAATCCACTTTGCACTACAAGTGCAAATTACAAGTGCAAAGTGCAGTCGCTGTAAATCTGAGGGGGACATGCAAGGAAAATAAAAAACAGCATTTTAGCTTGCGCATGATTGGATAATAAAATCAGCAGCGCTTCCCCTCATTTCACATCTACCCCTCAATTTTACAGCGACTGCACTTCCAAGTGCACTTTGCACTTGTAATTTGCACTTGTAGTGCAACGTGAAATTGCCTTTCGTAAATAACCCCCAATATCTTTTACTATTTGCTATAATAAATATCCAGATTTTTAAATTTTTTTTTAAATGATTTTTTCTTCAGTTTAGGCCGATACGTATTGTTCTACATATTTTTGGTTAAAAAAAAAAAAACGCAATAAGCGTATATTGATTGATTTGCACAAAAGTTATAGCTTCTACAAAATAGGGGATAGATTTATGGCATTTAAAAAAAAAAAATTGTAGTAATAGCGGCGATCTGCAATTTTTATCAGGACTGCGACATTATGGCGGACACATCGGACACTTTTGACACATTTTTGGGACCATTGACAATTTTACAGCGATCAATGCTATAAAAATGCACTGATTGCTGTAAAAATGTCGCTGGCATTGAAGGGGTTAACGCTAGGGGGCGATCAAGGGGTTAATTGTGTTCCCTATAAGTGTTCTAAATGAAGGGGGGATGGGACTCACTAGGGGAAATGACAGATCGCTGTTCATACTTTGTATGAACATACGATCAGTCATTTCTCCCCCTGAAAGAACCGGGAGCTGTGCGTTTACACACACAGCTCCTGGTTCTCGCTCTGTCATGAGCCATCGTGGCTGCCCAACGGGCATCCCGCTCGACAGGCACTCGCATCGGCTCTGGGGGCGAGTAGCGGGCGAGCGTCACTAGTGGCCACAGGGCGAAGCGACGTAACATAACGTTGTTCCGCCAAGCCATGTTGCCACAGTAAAACTGCGGCGACTGGTCGGCAAGTGGTTAAACAGACAGTATGCAAGAATGTAACACATTGTCCATGTATAAAAAAGAAAAAAACTCCAAAAAGCAAAGAAAAAACCCCCTCAAAAATAAGAAAAAAAAATGTTTGCACTGTTTTTAGGTTGCTATTTTTGTGCTTTTTTTTTTTTTTTTGCATCCATGTCACCCCTCTGAAAAGCAGTCTGCATTTTAACCTGTAAAAGCCTGAAGGACCGCACCGCAACCGCATGCATTACATGCAGGTACAGGATGAATGCATCATGGCCCCAAATGGATCACGTTTGGTAGCAGTACTGTCGGCTGAACGTGACCTGTGCTAAATATTTTGGAGCAGCATGTGCACTGCCCATTCTGCCCACCACGTTAGGAAGTTTTCTCCATTTGTGGATAATGGCACTCACCGCAGAACTCTGCTTTAATGCTGAAACCTTATTCACTGAGGCTAGGGATGAGCTTCGAGTTCGACTCGAACATTGCCCGTTCGCTGAACAGCGAACAAATTGGGGTGTTCGCGGCAAATTCGAAAAGTCTATGGGAGAAATATAAAATGCTAATTTTAAAGGCTTATATGCACGTTATTGTCATTAAAAAGTGTTTGGGGACCCGGGTCCAGCCCCAGGGGACATGTATCAATGCAAAAAAAAGTTTTAAAAACTGACGTTTTTTTGGGAGCAGTGATTTTAATAATGCTTAAAGTGAAACAATAAAAGTGAAATATTCCTGTAAATTTCGTACCTGGGGGGTGTGTATGATATGCATGTGAAGTGGCGCATGTTTCCCGTGCTTAGAACTGTCCCTGCACAAAGTGTCATTTCCGAAGGAAAAAAAGTCATTTAAAACTGACTCGCGGCTATTAATGAATTGTCGGCTCCCGGCAATACATAGAAAAGTCATTGATAAAAAAAATAAATAAATGCGTTGGGGGTCCCCCCAAATTCAATTACCAGGCCCTTCAGGTCTGGTATGGATATTAAGGGGAACCCTGTCGTGATTTTTTTTTTTTAAATGTGTGCGGTTCCCCCCAAATATTCATACCAGGCCCTTCAGGTCTGGTATGGATTTTAAGGGGAACTCCACCCCAAATTTTAAAAAAATGGCGTGGAGTTTCCCCAAAAATACTGACCAGACCCTTTATCCGAGATCCGAGCACACAACCTGGCAGGCCACAGGGGAAGAGAGGGGACGAGAGAGCGCCCCCCCCTCCTGAACCGTACCAGGCCACATGCCCTCAACATGGGGAGGATGTCCCCATGTTATGGGGACAAGGACCTCATCCCCACAACCCTTGCCGGTGGTTGTGGGGGTCTGCGGGCGGGGGGCTTATCGGAATCTGGAAGACCCCTTTAACAAAGGGGACCCTCAGATCCCGGCACCCCCTATGTGAAATGGTAATGGGGTACAAATGTAGTGTCAAAAAGTGTCAAAAATGTTAAAATTTACAATAGCCGGTTTTTGACAATTCCTTTATTAATGTCTTCTCCTTTCTTCCATCTTCTTCTTCCATCTTCTTCTTCTATCTTCTTCTTTTCTCCATTCGGGTTTCTTCCTCCATCTTCCTCTTCATCTTCCTCTTCCTCTTCCTCTTCCTCTTCCTTCATCTTCCTTCTTTCTTCGGTGTTCTCGTCCGCATCTTGCTCCGGCTTCTTCTTCCCTTCTTCTTTCTCCGGCCGCTCCGCTTGAATTGGAGGTTCCCGCTGTGTGACGCTTCAGTTCTTCAGTTCTCCTCTGGGTCCGCTGGCACACGGTGACCCCGCCCCCCCTCTGACACTAGGGAAAAGTCCCCGTGAAATCCATGTGCGTCAGAGGGGGCGGGGTCACCGGGTGCCAGCGGACCCAGAGCAGAACTGAAGAACTGAAGCGTCACACAGCGGGAACCTCCAATTCAAGCGGAGCGGCCGGAGAAAGAAGAAGGGGAACAAGAAGCCGGAGCAAGATGCGGACGAGAACACCGAAGGAAGAAGGAAGATGAAGATGAAGAACAAGATGGAGGAAGAAACCCGAATGGAGAAAAGAAGAAGATGGAAGAAGAAGATGGAAGAAAGGAGAAGACATTAATAAAGGAATTGTCAAAAACCGGCTATTGTCATTTTTAACATTTTTGACACTTTCTTTGTGAAATGGGGTACATTTGTACCCCATTACCATTTCACACAGGGGGGGTGGGATCTGGGGGTCCCCTTTGTTAAAGGGGTCTTCCAGATTCCGATAAGCCCCCCCGCCCGCAGACCCCCACAACCACCGGGCAAGGGTTGTGGGGATGAGGCCCTTGTCCCCATCAACATTTGGACATTGTGCTTTGAGGGGTCACAGACCCCCAAAGCATCCACCCAATGTTGAGGGCATGTGGCCTGGTATGGTTCAGGAGGGAGGGGGGGCGCTCTCTCGCCCCCCCCCCCTCTTTTCCTACGGCCTGCCAGGTTGGGTGCTCGGATAAAGGGTCTGGTCTGGATTTTTGGGGGAACTCCACGCCGATTTTTTTTAAATTTGTGGTGAAGTTCTCCTTAAAATCCATACCAGACCTGAAGGGCCTGGTAATTGAATTTGGGGGGACCCCCACTTTTTTTAATTTTTTTATCAATGACTTTTCTATGTATTGCCGGGAGCCGACAATTCATTACAGCCGCGAGTGAGTTTTAAATGACTTTTTTTCCTTCAGAAATTACATTTTGTGCAGGGACAGTTCTAAGCACGGGAAACAAGCGCTGCTTTACAGGCATACTATAGACACCCCCCAGGTACAAAATTTAAAGGAATATTTCACTTTTATTGTTTCACTTTAAGCATTATTAAAATCACTGCTCCCGAAAAAATGGCCGTTTTTAAAACGTCTTTTTGCATTGATAAATGTCCCCTGGGGCAGGACCCGGGTCCCCAAACACTTTTTAGGACAATAACTTGCATATTAGCCTTTATAATTAGCACTTTTTATTTCGAACGTTCGAGTCCATTGTATTTAATTAGGTTCTAAAGTTCACACGAACATTCTGTCTGTTCGCAGGTTCTGGTGCGAACCGAACAGGGGGGTGTTCGGCTCATCCCTGACTGAGGCCAAATGCCTGGAAAAAAGGTTTCCAGTGTTCCTGAACCCTAGTGTTTCCTCTGTATACTGCATCTTGCCCTCTGTTCCTGTGTCCAGTACCTTTCTCCCTGTTCCTGTGCCTGGTACCTTGCTCTCTGTTCCTGTGTCCGGTACCTTGCTCCCTGTTCCTGTGTCCGGCACCTTGCTCCCTGTTCCTGTGTCCGATATCTATCTCCCTGTTCCTGTGTGCGGCACCTTGCTCCCTGTTCTGATGTCTGGCACCTTGCTCCCTGTTCCTGTGTCCGGTGCCTTGCTCCCACGATCCTAGCTCCAGATTCCTGCCACCAGTGGGGGCTGATGCTCCATAATTCAAGGGGGGGGGTGGCAAACAAACCAATGTCCTGCCCGGGATGTCTCCAAACTCCCCTCCTCTCTCCCTCCCCTGTCCGAGCCGGGGAGTGCCGGATGGCTAAGCCGCTGTGGGTGAGCCATCCCTGGGTGGTGGCTGGTGGGTCGGTTGGTCTTCATCTGCTTTTCTTCCAGCTGCGCTACTCCACCAGCCGTGCTTCTGCTCCCTCTTCCTCCTCCCCTTTGGCCAAAAGTTTGCTTCTCATTGTGGCTAATCAAGAAACAGGCCTCACGACCCATTCTCTGATTGGCTGGGAGGAGAATCAGTGTTACATTAGCAAATTTTCACTATTGTCACACAACTGGGTGGGATTGGAGCGCAGTTCTCTGCGCCCCGAGCCCACCCTTTTTTGAAACCTACTAGAGCCTTTGGCTCTAATCCCTTGCTTAAAAAAAAACCCATTGCATCCGGCGCCCTGCGTGTAGATCAGGGGGCCAGACGCATGCATAGCAAGGGTGGCGCCCATCGCCCCCAATGGATGGGCCAACACTGCCTGCCACTCTGCTGTCTGATTTTCTTGGTTATAACCTTACCTGTTCGTGCTTACCAACAACATCTGCCTCCTATCCACCTCAACCCCTGGCCCTACCCCAACTCTGTATCTACTTGATGGTTTAGTAATTTACCCTCATTTTGCCTTTGATGTCAACCACCTGTAGTAGGGTGAGCTGGAAACTTACTCCCTTGGGGTATCTGCCGCACAAGACCAACTCTGCATCAGACATTCCTTAATTCCTTTGGCTCTCTTGTCCTTAGACATGCCTGCACCATCTTCGGGAGATAAAGAAGGTCCATGGTCAGGGTGTAGTTGCCTTTCCCTTCCCTCAGCTGTCCATGGTGCCCTACTAGCTGCATTGAAGTAGGTCAATCCCAGTGGGATCATCCTCCCCTATAGGAACAGACATACATGTTCACCATGTGTAAATGTACGTCTGTAGAATGGAAGATCATTGGGTGAACAGATGGTCCATGATGGTCCAACCACATCCAATGTGTGTAGGGAGTGTAAAGCCCCATACACATGGTCGGACTTTTGGCCAACAAACTTCATTTTGAGCAAGTTGGACCAACAATCCGACCGTGTATACGCTCCATCGGACAAACTTTTTTTTTTTTTTTGTTTTCATCGGACAAAAGTTGGGTCTGCAAACGGACAAACTTTTGGCCAACAAAAGTCCGATGGAGCAAAGTCCGACCGTGTGTACAGAAAACCATAGGACTTTTGTCCAATGGACAAAACAACTAATGTTAAAATCAACCAACAATAGCAGAAGTTGACCAAAGGGTGGCGGTAAAGAGCAGAAAAGAGCAGAAAAACCACGTGATGTTGCAAAAAGTTTTGGGAAAGTTTGCAGAAAAGTCCTGTGGTGTGTATGCTATTGGTGTGCCCGGCCAACTCCGTTTGGACAAAAAAACAGGGAAAAGTCCGATGGAAGTCCGACCGTGTGTACGAGGCTTTAGACTTTGCTCCTCAGGGGATGTTAACTCCTCCTCCATGTGCATAAGCTCCAATCATCCCAAAATCTTTCCAACCTTTCCTAGAGCACCTCTACATCTTTACATCTCCTCCTTGTTAATGTGGATTTATCGCATTCAGAATACCAAAGGAAATAGGAGATCAGCATTTAGACAAGTTTCAAAAAATCCAATAAATCCTTAGAATCTCACCTGTAATATGAACTTCATAGTAGATTGTGGTGTGACTCCTCCTCCTGGAAGAAATATAAAGAGTGAGTTAAATATGGAAGAACTCATATAGTTCTATGGTAATGGTGAATCATTACCAAGTAAGAAACAGTCACAGATTTTTATCGCATTTCCTTTATTTTTTAACCAGTTAAGGACCAGAGTAAATATTCATCTACCGACTGCGGACACAATAATTTGGTTATAACTTTGTCAGAAGTGACATTTAAACTTTTTTTTTTTGGTAAGAGTTATTGACATTGGTTGGGTGTAGTTGGGGATATAAAGCATTCAATCAGGGAAATATATTCAAAATAAAATCTTTTTTGGTAGATTGTAATTAGCTGTAGCGACTCCACCTACACCAAGTCCCACATGAGGGTGTGCAACCAGCTGGAAGGACTGTAGGACATACATGGTACATTTTATAGGATTACCTGGTTAAAATAAGTTATGCTGTTATCATTTGTATTCCCTTTCTATGGCAAGCATGCAGCCAGTGAAGAATGTCAATTCAAATTTACTATGTTGCATGTTTATCCCAGATCACTGACTCACTAGCACAGGAGTCCAGGATCAGGATGGAAGTCCCATATTAACATATACCGCCTTCATTTTAACCACTACAGACCCGAGCCTATTTCTGAGATTTGGTGTTTACAAGTTAAAAACATTTTTTTTTGCTAGAAAATTACCCCCAAACATTATTGTAACGACACCCCAAGTATGAAAGGGGGGTAACGCCGTTTAGATGATATCTTCCCTCTCCTGGACACACATTCGCTGCCGATCCTCCACAGTCAGGCGACCGCTTCCCATAGGAATTAATCCTTCCAAAAGAACGAGACAAAACGCTCTGTATCTTTCCAAAATGAACTACTTTATTATTGCAAAAAACACTACAACTTTTATATCCACAGAGAGAAGCTTCTGACCCTCCTCTCATCATACACCTCTGACCAGACCCAATTTACATGAGCCAATTAACTACAGCTGATGATCAATACACATCTCCCAGTCCACATTTCAGTTTAAATGGTTATGCATGACCTTTTGTGTTTAGCTTTTGTCTCCCAATCCACATTATCAAAAGACTTCACACAATGAAAGGATCTGTAGCATATTTGAGGTTCATTAACATTACACAAGCAGACAGGTGACACATCAGCATCTCTTCAATTAACCTGTCTGTCTGCTAGTTCCACAACCTATAATTACAGGCTTAACTCCCACCAGCCACAATAGACAATAGAATGTAATCACACATCATCACAGCAAGTATTACATAAACAGCCCACACACAGTATATACCCAATATGTGCCCTGTATATACAGTATTGGATATGGCTATCACAGATCATGGTGGGGTTCTCATTCACCCTGTGCCCCTATTATGGACACAGGGTGGTTTACACATAAGAGGCATTGGGGAAGCTGAAGTAAGGGGATCTCATACTTTCTAAGAGATTCTGGGTTCCCCGGGCCTTCCCGTTACATCATATATATTTTTTTTTCTAACACCCTAGAGCAGCCATTCTCAACCAGGGTTCCGTGGTTGCTATTTTTAAATTAAAAAAAAGCTGAACCTATAGTATCACTTTAACCACTTCAGCTCCGAAAGATTTTACCCCCTTTCATGACCCAGGCCATTTTCTACGATACGGCACTACGTTACATTAACTGACAATTGCGCGGTCGTGCGACGTTGTACACAAATAACATTGGCGTCCTTTTTTCCCCCCACAAATAGAGCTTTCTTTTGGTGGTATGTGATCACCTCTGCGGTTTTTATTTTTTGCACTATAAACAAAAAAAGGAGCAAAAATTTTTGAAAAAAAAATTATAATATTCCAATAAAAAAGGTAAAAAATAATCGAATTTATTCATCAATTTGGGCCAACATGTATATTGCTACATATTTTTGGTAAAAGAGAAAAGAGATGTAACAAGAGATACAATGGGGGTTATTTACGAAAGGCAAATCCGCTTTGCACTACAAGTGCAAACTACAAGCACTGAGAGTGCACTTGGAAGTGCAGTTGCTGTACATCTGAGGGGTAGATCTGAAATGAGGGGAAGCTCTGCTGATTTTATAGTATAAAAAAATCAATGTTTGATGTTGTGCTCCTAAATAGATGATAAGTGCTAGCAGGGCCGCCATCAGGGGGGTACAGGCAGTACACCTGTAAGGGGACTCGGAGGTCCCCAGGGGCCCGGATGGCAACCCCCATTTTTTTTTTTTTGTAAGGGCCCAGAGGTCCCCAGAGCCCCGGATGGCAACCGCCCTTTTTAATTTATGTTTTATATAAAAAAAAATATTATTTTTTTTGTTTTTTGTAAGGGGCCCAGAGGTCCCCAGGGCCCCGGATGGCAACCCCCCTTTTTTATTTAGTTTTTATATAAAATATTTTTTTTTTTTTTTTTTATTATTTTTTTTTATTTTTATTGTAAGGGGCCCAGAGGTCCCCAGGGCCCCGGATGGAAACCCCCCTTTATTTATTTTTTATAAAAAAAAAATTGTTTTATTTTTTTATTTATTTATTGTAAGGGGCCCAGAGGTCCCCGGAGGCCTGGAGGTCTCCAGGGCCCTGGATCGCAACCCCCCTTTTTTATTATTTTTTTTTTATAAAAAACAAATATAATTTTTTTTCTTTTTATTTTCATCTTTTTGTTTTTTGTAAGGGGCCCAGAGGTCCCCAGAGCCCCGGATGGCAACCACCCTTTTTTATTTTATTTTTATATTAAAAAAATATAATTTTTTTTGTTTTTTGTAAGGGGCCCAGAGGTCCCCAGAGGCCCGGAGGTCCCCAGGGCCCCGGATGGCAACCCCCCTTTTTTAATTTAGTTTTTATATGAAAAAAATATATATATTTTTATTTTTATTTTCATTGTTTTGTTTTTTGTAAGGGGCCCAGAGGTCCCCAGGGCCCGAAGGTCCCCAGGGCCCCGGATGGCAACCCCCCTTTTTTATTTATTTTTTATATAAAAAAAATATTATTTTTTTTATTTTTATTTATTTTTTATTTATTTATTGTAAGGGATCCAGAGGTCCCCAGGGCCCCGGTTTGAAACCCCCTTTTTTATATAAAAAACATATTATAATTTTTTTTTTGTTTTTTGTAAGGGGCGCAGAGGTCCCCAGGGCCCCGGATGGAAACCCCCCTTTTTTTATTTTTTATAAAAAAAAATTAATTTATTTATTTATTGTAAGGGGCCCAGAGGCCCGGAGGTCTCCAGGGCCCCGGATGGCAACCCCCCTTTTTTATTTATTTTTTATATAAAAAAAATATTATTTATTTTATTTTTATTTATTTTTTATTTATTTATTGTAAGGGGCCCAGAGGTCCCCAGGGCCCCGGATGGAAACCCCCCTTTTTTATATGAAAAAAAAATATTATTATTTTTTTTTTTTTGTAAGGGGCCCAGAGGTCTCCAGGGCCCTGGATGGCAACCCCCCTTTTTTATTTATTTTTTATATAAAAAAATATAATTTTTTTTCTTTTTATTTATTTATTGTAAGGGGCCCAGAGGTCCCCGGAGGTCCCTATGGCCCCGGATGGAAACCCCCCTTTTTTTTAATTTTTTATAAAAAAAATTGTTTTAATTTATTTATTTATTGTAAGGGGCCCAGAGGCCCGGAGGTCTCCAGGGCCCTGGATGGCAACCCCCCTTTTTTATTTATTTTTTATATAAAAAAAATATTATTTATTTTTTATTATTTATTTTTTATTTATTTATTGTAAGGGGCCCAGAGGTCCCCAGGGCCCCGGATGGAAACCCCCCTGTTTTATATATAAAAAAAAAATAATAATAATTTTTTTTATATATAAAAAAGGGGGGTTTCCATCCGGGGCCCTGGAGACCTCTGGGCCTCTGGGGACCTCTGGGCCCCTTACAAAAAAAAATATATTTTTTTTAAAGGGGCCCAGAGGTCCCCAGAGGCCCAGAGGTCTCCAGGGCCCCGGATGGCAACCCCCCTTTTTTATTTATTTTTTATATAAAAAATATATATATTTTTTTCTTTTTATTTATTTATTGTAAGGGGTCCAGAGGTCCCCGGAGGTCCCCAGGGCCCCGGATGGAAACCCCCTTTTTTTATTTTTTATATAAAAAAAAATTGTTTTAATTTATTTATTTATTGTAAGGGGCCCAGAGGTCCCCAGAGGCCCGGAGGTCTCCAGGGCCCCGGATGGCAACCCCCCTTTTTTATTTATTTTTTATATAAGAAAATATTATTTTTTTTCTTTTTATTTATTTATTGTAAGGGGCCCAGAGGTCCCCGGAGGTCCCCAGGGCCCCGGATGGAAACCCCCCTTTTTTTTATTTTTTATAAAAAAAAATTGTTTTAATTTATTTATTTATTGTAAGGGGCCCGGAGGTCCCCAGAGGCCCGGAGGTCTCCAGGGCCCCAGATGGCAACCCCCCTTTTTTATTTATTTTTTATATAAAAAAAATATTATTTATTTATTTTTATTTATTTTTTATTTATTTATTGTAAGGGGCCCGGAGGTCCCCAGGGCCCCGGATGGCAACCCCCTTTTTTATTTAATTTTTATATAAAAAAATATTTTTATTTTTTGTGAGGGGCCCGAAGGTCCCCAGGGCCCCGGATGGAAACCCCCCTTTTTTTTTTATATATATATATATATATATATATATATATATATATAAAATATATATTTTTTTAATTTATTTATTGTAAGGGGCCCAGAGGTCTCCAGAGGCCCGGAGGTCCCCAGGGCCCCGGATGGAACCCCCCCTTTTTTTATTTATTTTTTATATAAAAAATATAATTTTTTTAATTTTTATTTATTTATTGTAAGGGGCCCAGAGGCCCACAGAGGCTTGGAGGTCCCCAGGGCCCCGGATGGCAACCCCCCTTTTTTATTTAATTTTTATAAAAAAAAAAAAAAAAAATTAAATATTTATTTATTTTTTGTAAGGGACCCAGAGGTCCCCATAGGCCCTAATATATGTTACAAATCCATGACTAAAATTGCAAGAAATCAAAGGAAACATATATATAAATAAACTGAACTGAAATAAAATCAATAAGAGTCCATATAGTGAAATAAAGTGCAAAGGGTGGAAATAATGGAGAAGGGGAACAATGCCTACAGAGAACAGATGTCCATTTTTGTATTTAGTTTTCATTTTCACCTCCTGACATCTTTGCAAGAAGCAATCGACCTGTATCTCCTGCCTGTGCTGCATCCAAAATCTGAACAGTTGATCAGGCCACTCCCCTATTTAGAAAAGCCCTTCCTAAGTGTAAGCCCCACCCCCTTCTTTGAATTTAGGAGCATTAATTTAGGTGTCTGGGGTTATAAATTGTGGGCAATGTAATATGACAGAAGACAGAAGACAAGAGGACATGGTAAAAACATGATGCAAGATGCAGAAGAAAAGAAAAAAAAACCCCACAAGAGAAATATAAACAATGTAACATAAGATGAGAAGAAGAGTTGGTGGGTTGGAGGTACTCACTGTGGGCTCAGCTCTCTGCATCTCCCAGAGATATGAAACATTTGTTACTTTCCTGAGAATTCAAAGCAGAGTTTAGTTTCGCTTTCCAGTGTATGGGTACTGCTATGGGAAGCAAAATGGCACCCCAATATGCAAACTTATTTATGGCTGACCTGGAGGACAAATTCCTGAACAGCATACAACAAAAGCCATACAGATATTATCGCTATATTGATGATATCTTCATGATATGGACTGAAGGTGAAGAAAATCTAAACCAATTCTTCTCATTGATCAACACTTTTCACCCATCTATCAAACTAAAAATGGACTATTCGAACACACATGTCAACTTCCTAGACACTACAGTATACATCAGGGATGACAAGCTTCACACTTCCATATACAGAAAACCGACTGACCGATGCAGCTATCTTCATAGTTCCAGTTTTCATCCCCAACACACTAAACGAGCCATCATACACAGCCAGGCCATCAGATACCACCGAATTTGTTCAGACCCAGAAGTCAGAGATAAACATCTCAGAACACTGGCAGGCTCTTTCCAGAAGAAAGGATATAAAGACAAAACCATCAACAACAGCATAAACACAGCCTTGAAAACCCGAAGAGAAAATCTCCTCCAATACAAAGAGAAAAAAACAAATAACCGAGTACCTCTAGTCACCACATACAACCCAACACTAGAAGGGATCAAAAAGATAATCAAAGATTTACAGCCCATTATAACAGAGGATGAAACTCTGAAAGAAATATTCCAACAACCCCCATTATTGGCTTTCAGACAACCACCCAACCTCAGACACAAACTAATCAGCAGGAAACTTCACTCTGATTATGAAGTCACAAATAATGGAAGCAAACCCTGCAATAAAAAACGCTGCAAACTGTGCAACCAGATCAATCCATCCAAAAGTGTCACACACACAAATGGGACCTTCACCATCATGGGATCTTACAACTGTACCTCCAGTAATGTTGTGTACCTCATCCAATGCAACAGGTGTGGCAAAGGATCTTATGTTGGTGAAACAGGACAGAAGTTGCAAGCGAGGATGAATTTTCACAGACATACCATCAAGGAACATAAAGAAGAGAGTTTCTGCACACCTGTGGGACATCACTTCTCACAACCGGACCACACTATAGAAGACCTCAATGTTTTAGTTCTTAAAGGGAATTTCAGAACTATCCAGGAAAGGAAAACATTTGAACTAAGAATGATAATTCTTTTTAACACAAAAACGAATGGCCTAAATTTAGATATTGGTTTCCTTACCCATTATACTAAGGTTTTATGACCCCCTCTGTGACTAGCATCTCCCCCCTCAAGTCTATAGCTCTCCCTCTGTCTTATCTCACTAACTCTGTCTTGTCTCACTAACTCTGCTGCTATCTTTATTACCATTGATTTGTATGTGTTTTTTTTCCTTTCCCTCTGAGATTTTTTTCTTGTTTTGTTTCAACATTCTGCTAAAAAAATTGTGAATCAGTACTGCTTGGACCTTGAAGAAGGGGACATACCCCGAAAGCTTGTCCTGAAAAATTCTATGTTAGTGCAAATAAAAAAAGTATCACGGACAGTACTTAATTTTCTCAGTGTAAAAGAATTAGGGACTTCCTGTAAAAGATGAATTTCTGAGAAATCACGTGATCACTTTCACTTTCTATCTCATTGGTGTGAGATTATCGCCCCCTGCTGGCCCAATCGCCCAATGTATCCCTTATCCAGGGATAAGGGACACATTGATTCCCAATCCTCGGAGTCTTTGGTGGTCTCTCGCACTTTATCTGCTCGTTGTATACAAATATTTTTTGCACATTTTTCCGCTTTGATTGCTTTTGTTTCATCGAATGAGAAGCTGCATTTCTAGGAGAAGGGGACCGTCCATTGAGGTTCTTTTATTGAAGACTATTGGGGGATGAAAACAAGAGGATCCTGCCCCCCCCGGCCCCCCCCAAATAAAACTCCTGTATGGATCTTTATGTTTAACCCTTTCACTACCTGGGATGTTAATTACTACAACCAATAGAGCGCAGCCACATAAACGGACTCCTGTCTGCTAGCAGCCTGTTTACACGTGTTCAGCTGACTGTCGGATATTTAGAAGGAAGGGATTTACAGCCGCCTAATCGCTCGCACACAACGCTGCACGTCACTCGGCATGTTCAGGATTTATGTACTCAACAAAACCTCCATCTTTTATATTTTACTAAATTGGGTAATACGGGGGCGTGGCTTAGCGTATGGAGGAGTAAGAAGCTTCCTCCAGGAGCTCCCGCACACACCGGGTTCATCGCGGCCACCAGCGCCTTCCAGACCAGCTAAACAGGTCGGTGATGGGGAGGAAAGGTGGGGGAGAAAGTCGTCATACCCCTGATCCGAGCAAAGAGGGGGATATAGACAGATTTTTCTTTAAAAAGCTGTCGCCGGAGCAGCGCGGCCCCCCTTCATCCAAGATGGCGTCGACCCGCTCCTCGGGGACACATTCGGCCTCTCATGGACAGGCTTCCCAGCACCATGCACCTCACACCAGATCTAGGGTGCGAGCCAGCTCTCCCCCTGACTCAGATAACGGCTCCACACGTTCAGCCTGCCATTCTCCTGCCTCGCACCGCTCCTATGGAGCTTGGGACATGGAGGCCTATATCAAAGCCCTCCCCACTAGACATGATTTTGAGGCCTGTGTACAGAGGCTTGAGCGTTCATACAAGCAGGAAATTGCTGAGCTGCGCAGGGATGTCACTAGCAGACTGGAGGAGGTAGAACACACCGTCGAAGAGACTGTAGCTGCCATACAATCACATGACGCCATCCTGGATGAGCACACCCTGCAAATTCAGCACCTTATGTACCATCAGGACGACCAGGAGAACAGGGCCAGACGCAATAACATCCGCATCCGTGGCCTACCTGAGTCTGTGGACACTAAAGACCTAGCCCCGGCTGTCATCGCTATGTTTAATGACCTGCTCCAGAGAGAGAAAGACGCGCCTCTGGAACTTGATCGTGTCCATAGAGCCCTAGGCCCTAAGAATCCTAACCTGGAACACCCCAGAGATGTTATCTGCAGGGTCCACTTCTACGCGATTAAAGACGCCATAATGCAGGCGGCGCGAAAGCAAGAGAACATTTGTTTCAACGAGTCCCGGATTTCCTTACTACCGGACGTCTCCAAGCTGACCCTAGATACGCGTCGGGCATTGAAGCCCCTCACTGGGGCCTTACAAGCTAAACAAATCAAATATCGCTGGGGCTTTCCCTTCCACCTTTTTGCCTCGCATGAAGGGAAATCGGCAGTGTTTCGTACACTTGGCGATCTCCCCAAATTTCTAGGGACCTTTGAACTGCCTCAAATATCTCTACCTGACTGGCCTCATCGCGCAGCCACCCCTGGATTCCCAGTCGCCTCCAGATGGCAGAAGCAATCCAAGAAACCCAGGCGTTCCAGATCAGAAACCTCCAAGTCAAATGCTGGATGATTTAATGCTATCAGCCCTTCGTGCCTTTCCTTTTTTTTTTTTTTTCCCTAGCCCTCTTTAGCTGGGCTTTCGACCTGCAAAGTCGCCCCTGTTCTCAGGTTACAGTTTTGTTGGGGCGCTCTCCTACTAACTTCGGTCTTACTTCCTGCTCACAAGGGACATTCCGCCATATTTTGTGTTCTCTCTGAACGTTGACCCCCTGTGAATTTCTCCTTCCCCCATAAGTAATGTCTGTCCTCCAATACCACATTGTCCCCCCCCCCTCCCCCCAATACCTAAAGAGATTTATTATGATTTGTTTGGAAGCCTGGTGCAGAACCCCTGAGGCTGTCAAGTGCTCTCGCAGGTTGTCCGGGTCTTATACTCCCGGACTTATGTACATGAATGTATAACTAACTGCAGCCGTCGGGGGCCCTGTACCGCTTGATTTATGGTTATGTTTACATGTTTATTTTTTACAGCCCGGTGTGTGCGGGCACCTCTGTGCACTGTCTACGACCCCCCTCCTAGGTTTACAGCGTCCTATTAGGACTCCGCTGACATGTTGCTTGCAACGTTACTAGTTTGGCCGTTTAGGCCCTATTTTCTACCTCTCCTCTCTTTCTCTCTTTCCCCTCTGTTTCTGGACCTCTCATTTCCTGTGCTTCTTTGTACTCAATCCTACACCCCTCCCTTTTCCCTCCCTACCCCTTTCCCAGCGACAGCGAGCTCGGAACTAATTCAGATCTATTCCCACCCCATAGTACTACCCTCATGGCAACGCCCGCCTCCCTAAAATTCTCTTCCCTGAATTGTAGGGGCCTTAACGTCCCGGAGAAGAGGAGACATATCCTCTACCACTTCCACAAATTACGAACCCAAATCCTTCTCCTCCAGGAAACTCATTTCCGTTCCGACACCATCCCACAGGTCTTCCATAAAAGGTACCCTACCTGGTTTCACAGCACCAACCCTGCCGCAAAATCTAAAGGAGTATCTATTGCCTTTCATGCCTCATTCACCCCTGACGTGCTTGACACACTCATAGACCCCGCAGGGAGATATGTTTTTCTTAAATTGTCGTATTTGAATGTGATTTACACTATAATTAACCTATACTCTCCTAATCAGGACCAACCGCACTTCATCTCTAAGGTGGCCGCACGTCTGAAAAGGTTTAGTACTACCAACATGATCCTGGGAGGTGACCTCAACGCGGCTCTGATACCTCGCCTTGATTCCTCGATGGGTAAGTCCTCACTCTCCCCTGCTTCTTTGACCAAAATTAAAACCGCTCTATCTGACCTGTCTCTGGTGGATGTCTGGAGGGTGTTACACTCTTCCACAAAGGACTATACATATTTCTCCCCAGCACACTCCTCTTACAGCAGACTGGACTACCTATTCATCTCTCAAGCCCTATTGGACTGCTCTCCTGACGCCTCGATTGGCCTTACTCTTTGGTCAGACCACGCACCCATTCACTTGAGCTTGGGTAGGGCTCCTACCCCCAAGACCAGATCTTCCTGGCGGCTCAACGACAACTTACTCTTAGATACAGTGTGTGCTCAAGACATCCTTCGGACCATACAGCACTTTATTGCAGACCACGCACACGACGACACTAATCCTCTTACGAAATGGGAGGCCCTCAAATGTGTCCTTAGGGGCAAGTTTATTCAGCACGGCTCTAGGCTTAAACATGCACGCACGGCAGAGATAACTAGACTGTTAGCTTTAATAGCTTCATTAGAAGAGTCCCACAAACAATCCCCTGTGGCCGGGATTCATCTCGAGCTGGTTAATGCCAGGCGGGACCTCCTGCAAATCTTTTCAGAACGTTCCCTGGTGGCTAGGGATAAGGGGCGATTCACCCATTACTCCCAAGCCAACAAGTGTGGTAGACATTTGGCCCATACCTTACAACCTCAGCAAGCCCGAAAACATATCCCCTTTATTCACTCCCCCTCCGATGGTAAATTGAGTTCCGACTTAGCCATAGCCGAGGAATTTCGTAAATACTATTCCGATTTATATAATCTATCCTCTCAAAACACCTTTCCTAGGTCCCCCTGTTTGGCTCCGAACAGGACATGTCTTCATATATCCAAGAAACCTCCCTCCCCCCCATACCATCCTCGGATGCTGAGGAATTGGAGTCCCCACTTTCTGAGGCAGAATTCCTATTAGCCATCAAAGAACTCAAAAATGGTAAAAGCGCAGGACCTGATGGGTTCTCTTCGCGCTTTTACAAGAAGTTTGCTCCTCAGCTTGCCCCCTTCCTTGCAAATGCCTTTAACGCCATTAATGATAATCTCTCCCCCTCTTCGTCCTTGCTTCATGCCCAGGTTGTGGTGATTCCGAAACCCGGTAAAGACCCCTCCTTATGCGCCAATTATAGGCCGATTTCCTTACTCAATATAGACTTGAAATTGTTCGCCAAGATCCTGTCGAAGCGTCTTTCCCCATTACTACCTGACATCATACATAGGGACCATGTGGGTTTTGTCCCTGGCCGAGAGGCGCGGGACAACACCACTAAAACTGTTCATCTTATAGCATACGCTCACCGTAATCGGGTGCCGGCCTGCCTCCTCTCCTGCGATGCGGAGAAGGCCTTCGACAGGGTCAGCTGGCCGTTTCTCCAAGCCACCCTCACACAAATAGGACTAGGACCTAAGATGCTCTCGCGCATTATGGCCCTGTATGCTACGCCCTCCGCCTCTATCTTAGTAAATGGCACTCACTCGCGTACATTCACGATAGCTAATGGTACCAGGCAAGGATGTCCCCTTTCTCCTCTCCTTTTCGCTCTTGTTATAGAACACTTGGCCCAGGCCATCAGAGCAAACCCGAGCATAAGTGGTATTCAGACCCCCTCCTCACATTGCAAACTCTCCCTATATGCTGACGACCTCTTGCTTTATGTGACACAACCCCACATTAGTATCCCATCCATCCTAGCAGAGATCAACCGCTTCGGACGGCACAGTAACTATAAGCTTAACATCTCCAAAACGGAAGCCCTCAACCTATCACTTCCACATCATACCCTTTCCTCCCTCAAGACTAATTTCTCCTTCCAATGGCAGGCGACATCCATTTCATATTTAGGCACGTCCATTCCAACACGCGCGGCGGATATCTATACTCTGAATTTTGGCCCTCTGCTCACTAAGATCAGACGTCTAACCGAGAACTGGATGGACAGACCGCTCTCTTGGTTTGGTCGCATGAACACCCTAAAAATGGACAT
This sequence comes from Rana muscosa, assembly GCA_029206835.1. NCBI lineage: Eukaryota > Metazoa > Chordata > Amphibia > Anura > Ranidae > Rana > Rana muscosa. Next base: position 6,697,436 of record CM055117.1, read on the forward strand.
ACTCCCCAAATTATTGTATTTATTCCAAGCCCTCCCCATTTCCCTCCCGACCGCATTTTTCCGCACCTTGCGCTCTTTGGCTATACACTTCATATGGCAGGGGAAGCACCCCAGATTGAATCAATCTTTTATGCACCACCATCTCTAAAGGTGGAATGGGTCTGCCGGATTTTGAGCTTTATCATTCCTCAGCTGTGTTATCACGGATCCTGGAGTGGTTCCCCCGCCCCTTTGTCAAAGCCGCTACCCTGGTGGAACAAGACTTGTCCCCGTTGGATCTTCGGGCCCTCCTATGGGGTTTTGAACATACTTCGGGGTCTTTCGCTGCATTATCTCCCCTCACCAGGGATGCTCTGGCGCTTTGGTACCGCAAGAGAGAGGCCTATGCTTTATCTACTGAACCAAGCCCACTCACCCCATTATTTGACAACCCAGCCCTTCCGGAGGGCAGGTCCATCCACACACTTGACGGCTACGACAGAGCTTCCTGGCCCACGGCACGACAGTTCGTTGACTCCGCGCGGGGTACCTTTAAGCCAAACCATAACTCTACGTCTTCCCACTTGACTTGGCTCACCCGACTACACCTGACTTCTTATTGCAAAGGACTTTACGAATCCGCACAGATCCATAGACCCCTGACCAGTTTTGAACAAATATGTACACTTCCTGACACCCCCCGCCATACCCTTTCCTTGACCTACAAATTGATTCTAGACAACACTCATGACTCCTTACCTAAATTTACAAAAGTTTGGTCGGAGGAGCTTGGGAGAGACATTACAGAGGTAGAATGGAGTAAAGCCTTTCTCTTTACCCATAAATCGTCTATCTCTAGCTACTCCCAAGAAAAAAACTATAAGGTGATTGCCAGATGGTATCGAGTCCCGACCACCCTCAGGATCATGTACCCCTCAGATGCGGACACCTGCTGGAGATGTAACTCGGCAACAGGTACATACAGTCACGTCTGGTGGGAATGTGAGGTAATTCGACCGTTCTGGTCTCAGATTTTTCAAATTTATTCTGAGATTTATGATATGCCTCTTCAGCCTTCTCCTTTTATTGTCCTTCTCTCCATCCTACCGGGTACTGTCAAATTTCAAAAACACAATCTTCTTAAATTTTCCCTTAGCGCGGCTCGACGACTCATCTCTAGGCATTGGAAAACCACCTCCCCTCCTTCGATTGTAGAATGGGTGAATGAGATGAATACTAGTATGCTAATGGAGGAAATGCTTGCCAACTCTCTAGACAGACATGCTAAATTCTCCTTTATCTGGAGTATATGGAGACATTACTCAACTTCGGATAAGTTGAAGGATAGGCTCCCAATAGGGCCTACTCTCTGAGGCCTTACCAGTCCTCTACCTTCGGGTTCCCTGCCATGTCCGGATACCCTTCCATTGGTCCGCAGCTCGCCGTCCCCCTTGTCCCCCCCTCTTCTCCTTCCACCCTTCCTTGTGCACTACACCCCCCTTCTAAACTCTAGATCTCCCTTTCTATCTTTATTTCTCCCTATCTCTTTCTGGGGCCTCCCCTAAAGTTATTTGGAGATTCTTTTACATGTATGCGGTCCAGTTTCTGTTCACACGGTCATCGCTTGTGAGACTTCACCAATAGGTGTTGGTATGGTGTTGTTTGTACAGATATTCATGTCATCCCCTTATGACTCCTCCGATCCAGGATTGCAGTGGGATCCCACAGGGGCATCCCGGTCGGACGGAGTAGATAATGTATCTTCAGACGGCACTGTTTGATTTGTGTATTACTTCACACCTCTTCTCATGAGCTAGTTGTTATTTGTATATTGCCGTATACAGGCTGTAACGGGAGATTACCCCTTACTTATCGGTCCAGGTTGCCTCTTGCTGGGCTCCTGGATTTCTGTATTTCTTCTGTACAGTTGAAACTTTGATAAACAATAAAAACTAATTGAACCTAAATTGGGTAATACGGTATATATATATATTGTGTTTGTGCGCCTAGAATTATCTTTAGTGTTTTTTTTTGTTTTGTTTTGTTTTGTTTTTTAACTGAACTTTGATATAACGCTGTGCGAATATCGTGCGACTTAAAAAAATTGCAGCTATCGCAGTTTTATTTTATGGGGTTTGTGCTTTCAGCCAGCGTGGATTTGATTTAAATCAAGTCAATTAAAATCACAAATTAACCACTTAAAGTCGTTGTAAACTCACTTTTGCAACTTGTACCTACAGGTGATCCTAGATTAAGACTTACCTGTAGGTGCAAGAAATATCTCCGAGACCTACACGGTTTAGGAGATATTAAGGCCCCTTTCACACTGGGGCGGGCAGGTGTGGTGGCGGTATAGCGGCGCGATTTTCAGCGCCGCTATACCGTCATTATTACCACGGTATGCGGCCGCTAGCGGGGTGAATTTAACCCCCGCTAGCGGCCGAAAAAACGGTTAATACCGCAATGTCCCATTGATTTCAATGGACAGCCGCGGTAAAGGAGCGGTGAACACACCGCTCCTTCACCGCTGTAAAGATGCGGCTAGCAGAACTTTTTGGAGCGGTCCTGCTAGCGCACCGCTTCAATGTGAAAGCCCTCGGGCTTTCACATTGAAGAATGCAGGGCACGATTTTTTCAGGCGGTATAACAGCGCTATTATTAGCGCTAAACCACCTGAAAAACGTGCCAGTGTGAAAGGGGCCTTACTAAAATGACAGGCGCCGCTGTCTACGGCGCATTCATGGGGTTAATCCCATTCACAAATTCGGCTAAGTCCCAGCAACGCTTGGGCTTAGCCGAATTTGACGGCTCCCGTGCACATGCGCAGAGTCACGTCTTCGCTGCTCCGGCCAATCACAGCGCCGGAGCGGCGCTGTGATTGGCTGGAGTGGCGATACCCGGAAGTAACATTCCGGCTATTGCCACAGCGATGGTTGCGGCTGGAGAGAGGGACACGGACGGCTTCGGGGGCCCCGATCTAAGGCAAGTGGTACATAATGAGCTAGTATGCTAGTCATACTAGCTCATTATAGCTTTCTCTTACAGGTTGTTTAAAAAAAAAAAAAAAATTGGTGTTTACAACCACTTTAAAGTGGCTGTAAACCCACTTTTTCAACTTGCACCTACAGGTAAGCCTAGATTAAGGCTTACCTGTAGGTGCAAGAAATATCTCCTAAACCTGCACGGTTTAGGAGATATTTAGTTAAATGACAGGCGCCGCTGTCTACGGGGCATTCGCACGCCGTAGACAACGGCGCATTCATGGGGTTAATCCCATTCACAAATTCGGCTACTTCCCAGCAATCGCTGGGCGTAGCCGAATGTGACGGCTCCCGTGCGCATGCGCAGAGTGACGTCTCCGCCGCTCCGGCCAATCACAGCGCCGGAGCGGCGGTGTGATTGGCTGGAGCGGCCGTAGCCGGAAGTAACCTTCCGGCTATCGCCGCAGCGATGGATGCGGCTGAAGAGGGAGACGAGGACGGCTTCGGGGGCCCCGATCTAAGGTAAGTGATGCATAATGAGCTAGTATGCTAGTCATATTAGCTCATTATGCCTTTGTCTTACAGGTAGTTTAAAAAAAAAAAAAAATTTATAAGGGTTTACAACCACTTTAAGCCCCGGACCAATACGGACCATAAAGACCAGAAGTGTTTTCAGAATTTTGCACTGCGCTGCTTTAACTGGAAATTGTGCGGACATGCAATGTTGTACCCAAACAAAATTTGCGTCCTTTTCTTCCCACAAATAGAGCTTTCTTTTAATGGTATTTGATTTCCTCTGCGATTTTTTTTTTTTTTTTTTGCGATAAACGAAAAAAGACTGAAAATCTTGAAAAAAAAAGATATTTTCTACTTTTTGTTATAAGAAAAATCGAATAAACTCAATTTTAGTCATACATTTAGGCCAAAATGTATTCAGCCACATGTCTTTAGTTAAAAAAAAAATGTCAATTAGCGTATATTTATCGGTTTGCGCAAAAGTTATAGCGTCTACAAACTAGGGTACATTTTCTGGAATTTACACAGCTTTTAATTTATGACTGCCTATCTCATTTCTTGAGGTGCTAAAATGGCAGGGCAGTACAAAACCCCCCCAAATGACCCCATTTTAGAAAGTAGACACCCCAAGGAAATTGCTGAGAGGCCTGTTGAGCCCATTGAATATTTTTATTTTTTTTGTCCCAAGTGATTGAATAATGACAAAAAAAAAAATAATAATTACAAAAAGTTGTCACTAAATGATATATTGCTCACACATGCCATGGTTATATGTGGAATTGCACCCCAAAATACATTTTGCTGCTTCTCCTGAGTACGGGGATACCACATGTGTGGGACTTTTTGGGAGCCTAGCCACGTACGGGACCCCGGAAACCAAGCACCCCCTTCAGGATTTCTAAGGGCGCAAATTTTTGATTTCCCTCCTCACTACCTATCACGGTTTTGAAGGCCATAAAATGCCAAAATAGCCCAAAACCCCCCCAAATGACCCCATTTTGGAAAGTAGACACCCCAAGCTATTTGCTGAGAGGCATGGCGAGTATTTTACAGCTCTCATTTGTTTTTGAAAATGAAGAAAGAAAATATATATATTTTTTTTTACATTTTCAAAACTTTGTGACTAAAAGCGAGATCTGCAAAATACTCACCATACCTCTCAGCAAATAGCTTGGGGTGTCTACTTTCCAAAATGGGGTCATTTGGGGGGGTTTTGTGCCATCTGGGCATTCCATGGCCTCCGAAACTGTGATAGGCAGTGAGAAGTGAAATCAAAAATTTACACCCTTAGAAAGCCTGAAGGCGGTGCTTGGTTTTGGGGTCCCGTACGCGGCTAGGCTCCCAAAATGTCTCACACATGTGGTATCCCCGTACTCAGGAGAAGCAGCAGAATGTATTTTGGGGTGTAATTCCACATATGCCCATGGCATGTTTGAGCAATATATCATTTAGTGACAACTTTGTGCAAAAAAAATAAAGAAATTAATTGTCTTTTTTCCGCAACTTGTGTCAACATATAAAATATTCCATGGACTCGACATGCCTCTCAGTATATAGCTTGGGGTGTCTACTTTCCAAAATGGTGTCATTTGTGGGGGTTTTGAACTGTCCTGGCATTTTATACACAACATTAGGAAGCTTACATCCACTCTTCTAACCACTTGAAGACAAAGCCCTTTCTTTCTGACACTTTTTGTTTACATGAAAAAAAAAATTTTTTGCAAGAAAATTACGTTGAACCCCCAAACATTATATATTTTTTTTAAAGCAAAGGCCCTACAGATTAAAATGGCGGGTATTGCATTTTTTTTTCCACACAGTATTTGCGCAGCGATTTTTCAAACGCATTTTTTGGGGAAAAATACACTTTTTTTAATTTTAATGCACTAAAACACACTATATTGCCCAAATGTTTTATGAAATAAAAAAGATGATCTTAGGCCGAGTACATAGATACCACTGGTGACAATCTACATACATTTTTAAAAGCCTTTACAGGTTACCACGTTAGATTTACAGAGGAGGTCTACTGCTAAAATTACTGCCCTCGATCTGACCTTCGCGGTGATACCTCACATGCATGGTGCAATTGCTGTTTACATATGACGCCAGACCGACGCTTGCGTTCGCCATTGCGCAAGAGCAGGGCGGTACAGGGGTGCTTTTTTATTTATTTTTTATTATTAAATTTGCTTTTTTATTTTATTTTTAAACTGTTCCTTTCATATTTTTTTTTTATCATTTTTATTGTTATCTCAGGGAATGTAAATATCCCCTATGATAGCAATAGGTAGTGACAGGTACTCTTTTTTGAAAAAACTGGGGTCTATTGGACCCTAGATCTTTCCTCTGCCCTCAAAGCATCTGACCACACCAAGATCGGTGTGATAAAATGCTTTCCCAATTTCCCAATGGCGCTTTTTATATCCGGGGGGGGGCATTCCCTCCCACTGCTTGTAAAAGCAGTCCAGAGGCTAATTAGCCACTAGGATTGCTTTTACATGAAAGCCGGCCGCTGGCTGAAAAGAATGATACCAAGATGATACCTAAACCCGCAGGCATCATTCTGGTATAAACATTCAAAGTCCAGCAACATACCAGTACGTTGCTGGTCCTTGTTGGACATGTATTGTAATCTTTTTTTTCATGCAGCCTGTTGGCTGAACGAAAAAAAAAAGATTGATCGGTGGGTATGCCCACCATTAGAATACCGCCCTTCATCCACCCACTTCTAATGATGGGCATACATGCACCATTTATATATGCCGAAGCATGGGGGCATCCTCCCGCAAAAAAGTTATGCCGCAAAAAAGTTATGCCGCACACACATGGTCGGACTTTTCCACGGGCAAGCCTCCGTCGGAATTTCGACCGTATGTACGCGGCATTAGGAGCAAAATCGCTCCTCCGCCCCTGCTGCCCCAATGCTTCGGCATATTTGCTTTTTTTTTTAAACTGTGGTGGTGAAATCACCTCCTACAGCACTGGAGTCGCAGGGATCAGGCCTGTCTCTGCGAACGCTGCAGTTATGTGTGTTGTGTTTTGTAAGTGACAGTGATCGATCGATACTGCACTTAGGTGGCCTGGGCTGGACGGAGGGGCAAAACGCAGGTGCTAGCAGGTATCTGGGCTGATCCCGCTAACACTGCGTTTTTGGGAACCCTAAACTGCTGGGGACGCTAGTATAGATCTGATCAGATATTGATCTGATCAGATACTATACCACTAAGGGGGGTGTATGCTTCACGTGTGGGTGTTAGCGTTACTGGCACTAACCTGACGCTGCCTGGGGTGTGACGCAGACTCTCTCTGACGCTAAAACCTAATTGAAATCACCCGCCGGGCCATCAGGGGGTTAAACCTTTATTGGGTTATATATACGGCGGGTGCCCTGACACTATAAAAAGCAAACTAACTAACCAGCGTCACCCGTAACACTTATATGGTGATCACTGGTGAAAGGGTTAACTAGGGGCAATTAGGGGGTTAAACCTTTATTAGATAATATATTGGGGTACCTGACGCTATAAAAACCTGCGGCGAACCTAAAAAAAAAACTGACTACCTAGCGGCACCAGCGACACTAAGACAGGGATCAGAAAAACGATCGCTTAGTGACACGGGCAAAAGGGGATGAAAGGGTTACCTGGAGGGCGATCAAGGGGTTAAACCTTTATTAGAGGGGGGTTAGGGGGCTACACTGGACCTAAAACTAACTGCCCTGACACTTTTACAGTCACAAATGTCACTGATTGCAGTGATCAGTAAATAAATGGTCACTGCAATCAGTGACACTGTGACTGGGGGCTGGGGGGTGATCTGGGGGTGTCTGGGGGGGGGGGGGGCCTGGGGGGGGGGGCATCGTGTTCCTATGTGTGCTGGTGTCAGTGTGCTGTTTAGTGCACTAACCTGTGTGTCTTCTCTCCACGGCGCTCGGTATATGTGAGCGCCGCAGGAGAGATGACATCACTTCCTCCTGCCTGTGTAAACATTACACAGGCAGAGGAAGATTCTCATTCGCCTGGAGCGATCGCGAGGGGGTGGCCGGAAACGAATGGCCGTCCCCTCATCACAGATCGCTCCCGGAACGATGCCGACCACTCACTGTATAGAAGGGGGGTCCGATGTGTTCAGTAATGGCGGGCCAGGATTTTGGGAATAGATGGAGTCCCTTTGGACATCGGATCGAGATGGGGGGAAGTGTGGATCTACGTTCCGATGTGGGGGGCTCTACTCTTTAAAAGAACATTTTTTGTCTTTTTGAAATAATGTTTCAAGTTTGCAGCGTGTGTATGTGTGCGTGTGTATGTCTGCGAATCGCATGTGTGTGTGTGTGATTTTGTCATGGATCGTATGCCTGTGAATTTGATTGTGTGTGGGTATGCCTGCATGTGTCTGTGTGATTAGATCGTGCGATCTATTGAGCAGTTGGCTGCCAGCAATGGCTGCTGCATTGTTCTGGTCCTTGAGCCATGAGGTTTAGTGGGGGTGGGGCAGGAAGCATCTCAGTTACAATGGTAAAAGTTGGTGACTTTCTGTAAATAGCATGTTTTGTAGTGGGAGGGCCCTGAGAGAGGATCTGATGGAAACTGTGGGCTGTAAGAGTGTAACTAAGCGAGAAATATAAACTGTATATTGTGTATGAAATGAAGGTATAGCTGTGGTATTTAGTGCACTGAGAAGTTTGTAAGTAGATTGTTTGTTTGGCTGCCATGTGCTTGAATGGGGGAAGGGCTTGCCCACTGTTTTGTGTTGCAGGGGCTGTGCCCTGAGGGAAAGACACTCTAAGCAGATGTACAAGCAACAATATACTGTATGTGTGTGGTGTTTGTGATTTCTATGAAAAATAGAAATGGTTAGATTGTGATTTTTGCCTTTATAGGGGACAAAGACACATGTCCCCAAAAATATTAAGTGTTTGGTTTTTGAGTTGGAAGTTCCTGCCAAGTGGCCAGGCATTGTTGGAAGCCAGACAATAGTAGCTGTTTGGTGAAAGGAATACGCCCTTTGAATGGTTGCAGGCTGTTTTGGATGCTAGCATTGAGGAGGTATATTTCTCAATGGCTTGTTATGAAAGCTGATGCCACAGTGTGTATATGAACTTTATGTAGAGAAATGAATATGTTTTTAATATTGTCATGTAACTCACATTTATTGAATGTGCTGTTTAGTTGGCCAAAGGGAGGCTAAGTCTGTAAGTGTACATGTGGTCCTTGTAGAGTGTAGCTGACACCTTTTTCAGTGGATTTTGATGATAATTTAGAAAAGTTTCAATGGTGTAGTCAGTCTTTGTGGAGAAAAACATTTTTGATTTTCTTTTAAAGAGATGCTGGTTTTGGCGGGAAAAAGCAATGGCGCCATTCTTGGTTTTTGTTAGCCTTGCAGGTTTGTCTGCCATTTTGAGGCACAGTTTTTCTTGGCACCTTCCCTTATATGATACTCACAGGCTAGACACCTTTCTTTTGGGCACTATACCATGTGGCATTCGTCAGCTATGTTGCTGATAGAATTTCTCAGTTTTTGATGTTTAGTGCGAATTGGGTAGTGCGGCCTTTTTAACCTGCTGGAGGCCATTTGTGTTTGTCTTTGTGTGGGGGAACCCATGTGGTGTTCATTGTGATGCCCCATGCGGGTTATTGGCGGGAAAAAATTGCATGCGTCAATGGCGCAATTTTTGCTGTCCATGAGGTGCTGTGGTGGGTCATCCACCATTTTGTTATCCTTGCTTGTCGGCCATTTTGAGAGACGTTTACAGTTTGAGATAGGAAGTTCCGGGTTGACAAACACAGCGCCTGGATGCTATATTAACATTTGTTGATCGGCGCAGTTTTTCGCCTGTTTTATGCGTTTACAGTTTGACCTGTGCACTGCTGTGGAGAGTAGTGAGACACCAGTGTGACATACTGAGAGGCTGTTTTTGTTTAATGTTGAATTCGCTGGTTAAAACTGTTTTAAACTGTTTTTGTAAGCATCACCTTTTGAGGTGAGTTGAGTGGTATCTTAAAATAGCGCGGTCTTACCCTGAGGGGCCACAACGTGCTTGCGGACACACGCACATGCTGGGGCCTATTTATGGATAGGATCTGGCTGGCCTACCAGCAGTTGGAGTGTGTGGGGAGGCCAACACAGACACAGGGAGGACATGCAATCTCCATGCACATGATGTTAGGTTGGGGATTTCTCTGTTTTCATTTAAGTGAATGTAAGCTATTGCAGGGTCGGCTGGCTTTGCAGTATATGCGCGGCGGTTTTTTTTGCATTGGATTTTGGTTTTAAGAAAAACTTCACTTTACACTGAATTTTGATGGATTGTAAGACTAACAGAGTTTTTGTACAATGATGTGTTTTTATGTTTAAATATTTCCTTCCCAGAAGGCAATTCATATGTTTTGAAGCTTGTATTGTATAGCCTGTAGAGAAGGAGTGGGGGTTTTGGTCGAAACCCCTAGAGCCATCTTTTTGCAGGAGTTTTGCATTTGAGTCAACTTGTGGTTTTGCTTGCAGGGGATGTTTGGGTCAGGACCCTCCCATTTGCAAAGGGGGGTTTTTTTCCACCATCTTCTTGACAAGGTTTTAAATTGTTGAAATATATAATGTGTAGCCATGGATTTTTTTGGAGTCTTGATAGACACAGCAATGTGGCTGGGCTCCCCCCTCCCCCTCCCTCTTCCTGAACAATTGATATGTAAATAAACCAGTTTGGTTTTTTTAAGAGCTGAGCATAACCGGAAGTTTCTTTTCAGCATTTATATATCAGCAGAAAGTTAGTGGGAGGAGCTTGGGGTTTTTAAAGGTGAGAAATGAGATTTGTGTTTAGAAGGAAAATGGAAAGCATTTTGGCGTTTAAAAGTGTTTTATATTTTGTTCCAGTTTTGTACTGTAAATACAGTTTTGGGTAGAGAGAAAAACAGGGGGTAGCACCATTATTTTATCATCTAGATACAGAGAGAAGCCACATTGTTCTGCAGGTGGTAAACTGGCGTAATTGTTCTGTGTGGTTTAGTCTGACAACGCAGTGTATGGGTGTATAGCGGAAAATGCTTGTGTATGCATACACTGTGAGGGGTAGAGGCCTAATTCGGGGGTTGATCTGTGGTTGTTGCTGTAGTTCCAAAAGTGTTGGGACAACAAGCCATAGTGTTGACACCTCGGTTAGGGTTTCTAGTTGGAGGACTTGACCATATAGTGGTTGTAGTTCTGCAATTCACCGTATAAGAAGACACCGGGCGGTGATCTCCGAAAATGGGTGCAACGGTTTAACCTGGACGCAGGTTTAAGACGATAAGCCGATTCGAATCGCCATGGACACAAGGAGGTCTGTGCAAAGGGAAGGAATGGAGGCTTCCCATAGTCAGACGGTCACACAGTGCACGAAGCCTAGTTTTGGGGCAAAGGCCTTTGAACCCCAAAAAGATTAACATAGGTGGTCCAAGGATACTATTTTCGGTATCCCTCTGGAATGGATGTAGTTGAGCTGCGGCTTCAGAAATCTGTAATGATGAGTGTTGATGGAGGTGTTGTCTCATGCCCGTTTGTTTTGAACTTTGTATGGCTGGTCCATGCAAGCTTCTCTAGTTGCTCTCATATTCCCATTGTATTTTTTTCTATTGCTGAAAGAGTGAAGGTAGAATCCTGGCTGTTTTTGTTTTTTCATTTGTGGTTTTGGAAACTGGGAAGTATTTCCCCCACGTTTGTATCGGAATGTTTGTATGTAGTAACGTGAATATGTTCGAATTTACCGCGGCGATCCTTCAATGCGTCGCGGCTGTTGTATGTTTGTAGGAACGGGAAAAGTAAGGGTTACAGAGGGTTTTGTTTGAATCGGTTTTGAAAGAATGTCATTGACAATTTACCAATGTACAGGAATGTCATTATTATTTTCCATTCTTTGCAGGTTAAATATGAAGAATAGAGTAATGATTTTGCTTATAAGTATTTTTCAGGTCCAAGGAGTTTGTACACAGAGAACAGGTGTATGTAGATAGCGGTACATATGGATAAATATGAGTCTAAGGAGGTAAAAGTATCACAGGCTATTTCATTGTTTCTTTTTTCCTGCACCACACATTTCTTCCTTCAGTCTGTAATGAGGAAGAAAAGGGAGGAGAATGATAAATGTAAGAGTGACAGTTTTTTTTTCTGTCAAACTAATAATAACCTCTGTAATTCTAACCAAGTTTGTGCCAAGACTGTCTTTCTTTGATAGAATTTGAATCGGCAAGCAGCAGTCTGGTGAAGTAGGTTCCCATCCCAGAGGCTAAGATCCTTGTCAATGGTTCCAGGTATTGTAAGCCACGCACAGGTTATGCAGTGACCACAGTCCCGATGTCTGGGTTATTGTCATATGAGGGTTGTTTGGAGGTCAATCAAAATCAGGGTCGTACTTTCCTCATTAGCTGTCACTTATATTCTCGGCTGATGGGGGAGGTGCGATCGTTGTGACATGAACTTCAAAATGTCCACCAAAAGGTTTTCACGATTCCCTCCTGGACCCGACTCAATAATCAGTTTACATTCTTTCCAACCAGGTGACTGGGTCGTTGTAAAGAAGCTTGAGGGATGAGACCACGCCAGCCACTGCAAGAAGCGGCTCAACCACACCAAAGAATGAGGAGTATCTTTGTTTATTTATATTTTTGTTGTTTAGTAAATTTTAGCGAGGGTAACGGTGAAAAGCATCCCAAGTTATTATTTAAAGTGTATGTCCTGACTAGCTCAGAAAGCGAACAGGACCGATGGTCTGTTCTGAGTCTTCACCGAGTTTTAGTCCTCAGCGATGACAGCGGTACATGCCATTTATGATGTTATTATGGGTATGAGGAGTTTTTGACAAACTAGTGAAGACTCCAGACAGACACTTGTCAATGGAACCTAACGATGTATTTTTAGAGGGTAAAATTGGTTTTAGTTTTAATGGCTCTGCCTCTTGTCGGTTTGGGTATCTAGGCAGCCCACAAGTGTGTTTGAACTTTAGTTTGGTGTTTATGTGGATCTGCAGCTTATAAAGGTAATTCCCCCAAAGCAAGAGGTTCATGCGCGATGGTGAAGCTGTCCCAACATTTTAGGTCGCGGCCGATCGCGAGGATCTGATGGCGCAGGAAATTAAGAATGGCAGGGACAGCTAGTAGGGATTTGTTCACCAATCCCGACCAGGTCTGGGCATGGGGTCCTGCATGTACAAGGTGGGGGCGGCTCGGGCTTGGGATACAATTGAACAATTCTCATCCGTTAAGGATAGGGTTCTTCATGTAATTGTTGAAGCCAGAGCTGTAGCTAAGTGAAGGTTGGGAGTCCTTTTTTTTAAGGGTCTGGGAATCTTTGGGGATCTAATTTTTTATTTTACAGCGGATCGTGGTTAAAGGAAGTGGGAATATATATACTCATGTCGTTTTTATTTCTATTCTTTCTATGTCGTGACGAGGTGCTCCTGTTGCCTGATTTGACGCGTGACCAGAGTTTCCTTGATGAGACGCCCCGAAGCCGGACCCACATACAAGACAGAGAATCACAGACGGATCGGCGATTACTACAGCTCACCATGTCGTGTCCTCCTTTATAAGTCATGCCCCTGAAGAGTAGAGTCTACATGTCAAGCCGTGTTTTCCTTTTTATGGACTAATAACTGATTGATTTCCAGGTGTAAGAAGCAGATCAACTCTCATCGAGGGACACATGGGGTGCATATGACAAAAAAGGGAGGACTGTTGTGGAGATTTTTATGGAGATGTATTTAATATGTATTGTCATAGTGTCACCCAGTGTTAGTACTTCCGCAACCCGCTCTAAAAGAGCTGATTGGGGTAGTCTGAGGCTGGTTGAATCCCGTCTGATAGGGGAAAACGTTTTGAGGTTGGAGTGTGATGTTTGCAGGGTGCGGATATGACCGCCAACGGGGGCCCTCTGTGCATTAGCATGGACGATCGTTGAGGAGGGGTATCCTCACTCTGCAATGACATCATTGGTTATGGGCAAATGCGCGCTCTTGTCTCGGCTGTGCCTGATCAACATTGGTTGGAATTCGTAGCGTGCGTCTGCAGATAGCCTCCCTCCCCCATTCAATAATAGTATAATCTTATTATGCGTTATTCTATGGAATAGCGCAGAATAAGAATTCCTATCAACGGTAACTTGAGCCATCTTACGTTATTATATTCATGTATGACATATCCTGTTGGAAGGAATGTCCAAGTGTTGTCATTTTCATGTGAGGGAACATCCTATGAGGTTCCCGCCCATGGGGAGGGGATTGGTTGCTGCAGCCAATCACCTCCTGTCTCGAGATCTTTTGAGTTTAATAAAAGCCTATGAGTAGGCGTCGGCTTGAGAGAGTCTTTGCTGGAATGGCCTGATAAGAAGACCTGTGTTGGTGGTTTCCTTGAATGAATGGGGATGAACGGTGAGTGAACTTTAGCAAACTTAATTTAACGATAGCATTACTTCAAAAAGATTAAATCTGATGTGTGCTTAGATAGCACAGGAATTATAGGCTGTGTGCTCTGCAAACAGCAGCCTAAAATTCCACAACAGATGGGACCCCCCAACTATACAAAGGCAGTCACGTACAGGTACGTGATTGTGCCTGTCCGTGCCATTCTGCCGACGTATATCTACAGTGAGCGGTCGTTAAGGGGTTAAATAATGATTTTAATCACTAGTATAATAGCTTGATTTAAATCAACTCGATTAAACCCAGGTTCACAATGGGCCGCGGGAGTGAAGCCATGCGAGTTCAGCTGAACTCGCATGATTTCACTCCCGCCTATCAGTCCCGATTTCGGCCGCGATTACAGAGACATCTGTGCAGGTTTCTGCACAGATGTCAATGTAAATCGCGGGCCGAAATCGCAAAAAGTAGTACAGAAACTACGTTTTGAAATCGGTGCAGCGCCGCAAATGCAGTGTCACACAGATTAGGACAGTGTCATTGCCGCCGATTTGACATGTCAAAACATGTCAAAACGCAGCAATGTGAACCAGGAATAAATCCAAATTTTTAACGAGCAACCGTCATTTCTGTCCCGCAGCGTCTCCACCTCTGTCCCGCAGCGTCTCCACCTCTGTCCCGCAGCGTCTCCACCTCTGTCCCGCAGTGGCTGCCCCTCTGTCCTGCAGCGTCTCCTCTGACTTGCAGCGGTTCATCCTCCATCCCACAGAGTTTCCTCCTCTGACCCGCAGCGGCTCCTCCTCTGTCCCGCAGCGGCTCCTCCTCTGTCCCGCAGCGGCTCCTCCTCTGTCCCGCAGCGGCTCCTCCTCTGTCCCTCCTCTGTCCCGCAGCGGCTCCTCCTCTGTCCCGCAGCGGCTCCTCCTCTGTGCCGCAGCGGCTCCTCTGTCCCTCCTCTGTCCCGCAGCGTCTCCTCCTCTGTCCCGCAGCGTCTCCTCCTCTGTCCCGCAGCGTCTCCTCCTCTGTCCCGCAGCGTCTCCTCCTCTATCCCGCAGCGTCTCCTCCTCTGACCCGCAGCGGCTCCTCCTCTGACCCGCAGTGGCTCCTCTGTCCCTCCTCCTCTGTCCCGCAGCGTCTCCTCCTCTGTCCCGCAGCGTCTCCTCCTCTGTCCCGCAGTGGCTGCCCCTCTGTCCTGCAGCGTCTCCTCCTCTGACCTGCAGTGGTTCCTCCTCCATCCCACAGAGTTTCGTCCTCTGTCCCGCAGCGGCTCCTCCTCTGTCCCACAGCGTCGTCTCCTCTGTCCCACAGCGTCGTCTCCTCTGTCCCACAGCTCCTCTTCCTCTGTCCCACAGCTCCTCTTCCTCTGTCCCACAGCTCCTCTTCCTCTGTCCCACAGTGGCTATTCATTTGACCCACAGCGGCTCCTCCTCTGACCCGCAGAGTCTCCTCCTCTGACCCACTGTTGGCTCACCGACACTCCCATTCACTTTAATGAGATGGCTGGTGATGATGCGGCAGTGACACAACAAGGTGAGGGACGTGGCGGCAGCAGGTGAGTGGATGCCCGCTAACAGGCGCTGCCATGATGGATCTGAAATGACAGGTGCTCTTTAAATGTAAGGACTTATTCTTGCTGGTAGTTTGAATCTTTAATATTTACAAAATGAAGTTTTCCTATTTTAGAATAATAAGCTGTCAGGTTATGTGAGGGGGTTAGCTCGGCAGCGGGTGTGTGTGACCCCCGGGATGGGCTCCCCACACAAAAACAGGCCCAGCAAACGGAGGTTGTGGTTTTCAAAATCAAAAAGGTGCGGTTTATTTTCTATTTACAGTGACTAAACACAGCAAAGCAAAAGAAACATAAATAAAATAAATCCTGGTCAACTTGACCTCTGACTAAACATACAGGTTTCCTAACTAACAACTGGGATCAGCCTAGTGCTGTCCTAGTCCCTAAGTCCCTGGTTTTAAATGTCCAAGCAAATAGCCACACAGGCTTTGTCTCACCGCACAGGGGTTCACTCTCCCTAGACAGTCCACACAGGTCTGGTTCCAGGCATGAGCTAACACCTAATGAATCTGGGAGTTCTTATAGAGGCCTAAATGAGCTGACAAGCTTCAGCTGGTCTCATCAACTCCCTGTCTGCACGACGCCCCACACTCTCCCTACAGGTATGAGTCATCCATGAGCCCACTAGCCTCAGCTGGGCTTCATCAACTCTCTCCCTAGTTGTATAAGTCGGCATAAAGCCTGAATCTGGGAGAAATATACCTACCCCCCTGGATGCAACCAGGTGACTTTACCTTCCTGCTGTCACATACCCCCCCCCTCTTGTTTTAAACTTGGGGTTGGAACACCAGCAATCAGGCATTCATGTACTCGAGACAAAGCATCCACATTCCCCATTTGAACGCCAGGGCGATGCTTTACTGTGAAGTTGAATTCCTGGAGGGCCAGGAACCACCTATTCACTCTTCTATTTGTTTCCTTGTTTTGAGCCATCCACTTTAACGGAGCGTGATCCGTAACCATGTCAAAGTGCCTACCTAGCAGGTAGTACCGAAGGGAATCTAGAGCCCACTTCACCGCTAAACACTCCTTTTCAACGGTGGCGTAATTTACCTCATGGGACTTCAACTTCCTGCTGAGGTAAATGACTGGGTGCTCTTCCCCGTTCCAGACCTGGGACAATACTGCTCCTAACCCCACATCTGACGCATCACTTTGTACGACAAAGTCTTTAGAGAAGTCGGGTGAGTACAACACTGGCTGGCTACATAAGGCTTGTTTCAAGAATTGGAATGCTGCCTCAGCCTCGGGGGTCCATTTAATCATGACCGACCCTTTCCCCTTCGTCAGGTTGGTTAGGGGCACAGCCTTAGAAGCAAAGTGGGGAATGAATCGCCGATAATACCCAGCGATTCCCAGAAAGGCTCGTACCTGCTTCTTGCTGTTGGGACGTGGCCAACTCTGGATGGCCTCGACTTTGTTGAGTTGGGGTTTTATTACTCCCCTCCCAATGGTGTACCCAAGATATTTGGCCTCCTCCTGCCCAATGGTACACTTCTTGGGGTTAGCCGTAAACCCCGCTTCCCGAACAGAGTCCAGGACTGCTTGCACTTTTGGCAGATGTGAGGCCCAATCTGTGCTATGGACAATTACGTCATCCAGGTAAGCCGCAGCATACTTCCGATGGGGCCTCAGCATCTGGTCCATTTTCCGCTGGAATGTGGCCGGCGCATTCTGTAACCCGAACGGCATTCTTTTATATTGGAACGCCCCGTCTGGGGTTACAAATGCGGTTTTCTCTTTGGCCGACTTGGCCAGGGGGATTTGCCAATACCCTTTTGTGAGGTCAAGAGTCGTCATGTATCGGGCTGTTCCCAGCCGGTCGATCAACTCATCTATACGTGGCATGGGGTAGGTGTCAAATTTTGTAACTTTGTTCAACTGACGAAAATCGTTACAAAATCGCCAGCTCCCATCCGGTTTAGGCACCAACACAATGGGACTAGACCAATCACTTTGGGACTCCTCTATCACCCCTAAGTTCAGCATTTTCTGTACTTCCTCCCGTATTGCCTCCCGTCGGGCCTCTGGGATCCGATAGGGTTTTAACTTCACCCTTTCACCGGGCGGGGTAATGATGTCATGCTCTACCCCAGATGTTTGTCCCGGCAGCTCAGAGAATACCTCCTTGTTGCGAAGCACAAACTCCTTAACCTCCTGTTGTTGGGGTTGTGACAAGGTGGCTGCTATTCCAACCTCAGGAAACACGCAACCAGTTTGAGCTGGTGACCAAGTGTCTGCGACTAGGGACTCTCTATCCCTCCAGGCTTTCAACAGATTAACGTGATAGATCTGTTCGGGCTTTCGCCTTCCTGGTTGTCTGACCTTGTAATTCACTTTGCTCACTTTTTCCATTATCTCATAGGGGCCTTACCATTTGGCAAGGAATTTACTTTCAACCGTAGGGACAAGTACCAGTATCCTATCCCCCGGGGAAAAGGTACGGGTCTTGGCTCCACGGTTGTACACTCTCTGCTGTGCTAACTGCGCTTGGGCCAAATGTTCCTTCACGATGGGCATTACCTGTGCAATTCGGTCTTGCATCAGGGCGACATGCTCAATCACACTCCTGTGGGGAGAACTCTCACTTTCCCAAGTTTCCTTGGCAATATCCAACAGCCCTCTTGGGTGTCTCCCATACAGTAACTCAAAGGGGGAGAATCCCGTAGAGGATTGGGGCACCTCCCTAATAGCAAACATCAGATAAGGAAGTAGACAGTCCCAATCCTTTCCATCTCTATCCACCACTTTCTTCAACATTTGTTTTAGGGTTTTGTTGAATCTTTCAACCAGCCCATCGGTTTGGGGGTGATACACAGATGTACGTAATTGCGTCACTTTGAACAATTTACACAGCTCCTTCATAACCCGGGACATAAAGGGTGTACCTTGGTCCGTAAGCAGTTCTTTACAAATACCCACCCGGCTAAACACAAGAGATAGCTCTTTGGCTATGGTTTTGGCCGAGGTATTTCGGAGAGGGATCGCTTCTGGATAACGGGTGGCATAGTCCATTATAACTAATATGTACTGGTGCCCCCTAGCGGACTTGATTATAGGCCCTACCAAATCCATGGCGATCCTCTCAAACGGGACCTCAATGATGGGTAGAGGGACCAGCGGGCTACGGAAATGTGGCATCGGGGCCGACCTCTGACACACAGGGCAGGAGGAACAATAATTTTCTATGTCCTTCATCACCCCCGGCCAATAGAATCTCTGTAATACCCTCTCTCGGGTTTTCTCTGTCCCCAGATGACCTCCAAGAATGTGCCCATGGGCCAACTCCAACACCAACTTCCTGTAAGGTTTGGGCACCACAAGCTGCTCAACGGTTTCTTCTGCCCTTTTTGCCACCCGATACAGTAGGTCCTTCTCTACGCTGAAGTATGGGTAAGTGCAGGTATTATCTGGGTTCACTAACTCGCCATCTATTTCCACTACGTTTTCCCGTCCCTTTATTAGGGCGGGGTCTTTCAACTGTTCTGTGGCAAAGTTTTCCCTGTGAACCTCAAGATCAGAAAACTCCACAGACGGTAGGTTTTCGTCTGAGGAGGTGGGCTCCTCTCCAGTTTCTTGAGTCTCCCCTGCCAATACTGATAAGGGAAATTCCGGAGAGTCCTCACCACTCTCAGGGGAGTTCTGGCTATCACATTCCTGGTACATAGGGGCACCAGTGGGAAGCCCAGGATCATCCCACAGTTCCCAGAACTTCGGAAAATCCCTTCCCACAATGGCGTCATGCGGTAACTGAGATACTAAGCCCACTGGATGAGAGAGGGTACCTTTGGGGGTCTCGAAACACACTGTAGTCACTGGATACTCTCGGGTGTCCCCATGCACACAAATAACAGCTACCTTGCTATTCCCAAAGACCTCTGTTTTAACTAACTCAGCCTTTATCAGGGTCACAAGGCTACCTGAATCCAGCAATACCACAACATTTCTACCATTAACACACATTTTGCATAAATGTTTCTCAGTTCCTCGAATGGCAGTGCATGCGACTGTCGCACACAGCGACTGACGTCTGCCCGTCAGAAAGTCACACTGCATGGGTTCCTCCACAACCGGGCAATTGGCTGCAATATGTCCCGCTTGCCGGCAGCGGTAGCAAACGATCCTTCTTGCCGCCTCTTGAGCCGCTGATTTCCCAGGCTGTTCTCGCCAAACTTGGGGTAGAGCTCCCACCCTCTCACTCTCTCCACCCTCACCCCTTGGAATCCTCTTATCCGCCCCTGGGGATGGTCTGGTCTTAGGGTGGAAAGTCCGAGTGTCTCTGGAAGAGGCCGTCAGGTTCTCTGTAGCCAAGTATTTCTCCACACGATCCACAAGACCATCGGCCGTCTCTGGGTCTCCATGGCTTACCCACTTTTGGATGGCAGTAGGAAGAGCTCTCAAAAACCGATCCATTACAACACGTTCCACAATCTTTGGTGCGGACAAAGTCTTTGGCTGTAGCCACTTTCTGCTCAGGTGAATGAGATCATACATTTGAGACCTGGGGGGTTTTCCAAGCTGGAAAGTCCAGTTATGCACACGCTGAGCCCGGACAGCCTGGGTGACACCCAGCCTTGCCAAAATTTCAGCTTTTAGCATCACATAGTCTTTTGCTTGGTTAGGCTCTAGGTCATAGTAAGCTTTCTGCGATTCACCAGTTAACAGAGGAGCCACCAGTCCAGCCCACTGCTCCTCAGGCCACTTTTCTCTTTCAGCGGTCCTTTCAAATGTGGTCAAAAATACCTCTGGATCATCCTCTCCAGTCATTTTTGTCAATAAACGACTCACCCCAAAGGACGCGGTATTAGTGGGACGGCTTTCCTCACTGGTCTGCGGACGTTGCTGCATTACTGCTTCCATCTGTTGTTGTAGTCTCTGCTCTTGCTTCTGCAACAGGTCTATGAAGCGGGCCTCAGATTGCTGCTGGGCTTGTTGCTGAGCCTCCAGACTCTGTTGCAAAGTTGCGTTTGTCTGCTGCTGGGCTGCAAGGCTCTGTTGATGAGCTTGCTGCTGGGCTGCGAAGTTCTGTTGTTGAGCTGCAAGGCTCTGTTGTTGAGCTGCAAGGCTCTTTTGCAAACCTGCATTTGTCTGCTGTTGATTGGCATTTGCTAGAGCCAGCTGCTTCAGTATCTCCTCCATGCTGGCTTAAAAAAAAACTGCCCGCATTCTCCACCAACTGTGAGGGGGTTAGCTCGGCAGCGGGTGTGTGTGACCCCCGGGATGGGCTCCCCACACAAAAACAGGCCCAGCAAACGGAGGTTGTGGTTTTCAAAATCAAAAAGGTGCGGTTTATTTTCTATTTACAGTGACAAAACACAGCAAAGCAAAAGAAACATAAACAAAATAAATCCTGGTCAACTTGACCTCTGACTAAACATACAGGTTTCCTAACTAACAACTGGGATCAGCCTGGTGCTGTCCTAGTCCCTAAGTCCCTGGTTTTAAATGTCCAAGCAAATAGCCACACAGGCTTTGTCTCACCGCACAGGGGTTCACTCTCCCTAGACAGTCCACACAGGTCTGGTTCCAGGCATGAGCAAACACCTAATGAATCTGGGAGTTCTTATAGAGGCCTAAATGAGCTGACAAGCTTCAGCTGGTCTCATCAACTCCCTGCCTGCACGACGCCCCACACTCTCCCTAGAGGTATGAGTCATCCATGAGCCCACTAGCCTCAGCTGGGCTTATACAACTCTCTCCCTAGTTGTATAAGTCGGCGTAAAGCCTGAATCTGGGCGAAATATATCTACCCCCCTGGATGCAACCAGGTGACTTTACCTTCCTGCTGTCACAGTTAGTAAAACAGCGATATCATAACCTATTCAATCATATAGGTTGTAGTGTACATAGATTTGAAAAACAATGGGATAAAGGAATATTCCTGAACTTTGTTTTATCTCATGGTTACTGTGACATTGTGTGAATGCATCAATGCAGTGCATGTTATCTCAGATTGTAGAGCTTGGATTCATTGAATGAGTTTACCAAAAAATTCAATATTGCAGAATATACAGCCTCATGCTACATAACTAAGCTCCATTTCATGCTGAATAAACTAAATTATTAATGTATCTTAAATAGAAAACTATCTCTAGATCGATTTTTACTCCAGAAGCATTTTATTAAAATAAATGTAATAAAAAAAATAAAATCTGATTTAACCATTTCCATACCGGGCTTTTTATACCACCTCCATACCGGGCCTATTCTGGCACTTCTCTCCTACATGTACAAATCATCATTCTTTTGCTAGAAAATTACTCAGAACCCCCAAACATTATATATGTTTTTTTAGCAGACACCCTAGGGAATAAAATGACGGTCATTGCAACATTTTTTCTTGCACGGTATTTGCGC
Organism: Rana muscosa; assembly: GCA_029206835.1. Lineage (NCBI taxonomy): Eukaryota > Metazoa > Chordata > Amphibia > Anura > Ranidae > Rana > Rana muscosa. The sequence goes on from CM055117.1 coordinate 6,719,220, forward strand.
AATCATTTTTCAAATGCCTTTTTAAAAAAAAAAAAAATGGTTTAACCACTTCAATACCATGCACTTATACACCTTCCTGCCCAAGCCAATTTTGAGCTTTCAGCGCTGTCGCAATTTGAATGACAATTGTGCGGTCATGCTACACTGTACCCAAACAATTTTTTTATCATTTTGTTCCCACAAATAGAGCTTTCTTTCGGTGGTATTTGATCGCCTCTGCGATTTTAATTTTTTGCACAACAAATAAAAAAAAAAGAGCGAAAATTTGGAAAAAAAAAACGTTTTTCTTTGTTTCTGTAAATTTTTTTTGTAAATAAGTATGTTTTCTACTTCAATGATAGGCACTGATAAGGCGACACTGACGGGCACCGATGAGGTGGCACCAATGAGGTGGCACCAATGAGGTGGCACTGATGGGCACTGATAGGCGGCACTGATATGTGGCACTGGTATGCGGCACTGATGGGCACTCATAGGCGGCACTGATAGGCACTCATAGGCGGCACTGATGGGCACTCATAGGCGGCACTGATAGGTGGCACGGACGGGCATTGATAGGTGGGCACTGATAGGTGGCGCTGATGGACACTAGTAGGTGGCACTGATGGACACTGATGCCCAGCAATGCCAGCCACCACACATTGTGGTGGTGCCATCATAGTGCCAGTCAGTGCCCATTTGTGGGCACTGATTGGCATATTTTTTTTTTTTGATTTTACTACATGTGAATGGCCATGGGGGCCATCCACATGCTTGGGGCTTCCCTGTGGTCCTGGGGGGCTTCCCTGGTGGTCCAGTGTGGGTATCCGAGGGGGGGCTGTGCTGATAAACAATCAGCGCGAACCCCCCCTGTCAGGAGAGCCGCCGATCGGCTCTCCTCTACTCACGTCTGTCAGACGCGAGTGAGGAAGAGCCGATCAACGGCTCTTCCTGTTTACATCGTGATCAGCCGTGATTGGACACGGCTGATCACGTGGTAAAAAGCCTCCGCCGGAGGCTTTTTACCGAGATCAGTGTAGCGGTGGGTCAGACTGACCCACTGCTCCACCGATCGCCGCGATGCGCGCCCCCCCGGGCGCGCGGCGGCTGTTATTCCGCAGGACATCATATGACGTCCAGTGTGGATAACTGAACCACTTCCCGGACGTCAATATGTTATTGACGGGGCGGGAAGTGGTTAATGAATTAAAAAATAACAAAACAGTAAAGTTAGCCCAATTTTTGGGGAAAATATGAAAGATGATGTTACGCCGAGTAAACAGATACCTAACATGTCACACTTTAAAATTGCGCACTCTTATGGAATGGCGCCAAACTTCGGTACTTAAAAATCTCCATAGGCGACGCTTTAAATTTTTTCACAGGTTACCAGGTTAGAATTACAGAGGAGATCTAGTGTTAGAATTGTTACACGCGCTCTAACGCACGCGGCGATACCTCACATATGTGGTTTGAACGGCTTTCACATATGTGGGCGACTTACGTGTGCATTCGCTTCTGATCGCGAGCTACCGGGGACAGGAGCGTTTTCATTTTTTTTTATTATTATTTTTTTTTTCTTTTTACACTTATTTTACTTTTTTTTTTATCACTTTTTTTCCTATTACAAGGAATGTAAACATCCCTTGTAATAGGAATGTGTGTGACAGGTCCTCTTTATGGAGAGATGCGGGGGGTCAATAAGACCTCCCCCTCCCCCCACATCTCTCCTCCAGGCTGGAAAGCATGAGATCAGTGAATTTTTTTCACCGATCTCATACTTACTAGCCGCAATGGCGGCTTTGTTTACATTTGAGGACCCGGGCGTGACGTCATCACATCGCGCCCGGGCCTCCGACGATCATAGAGATGACTGGTGACCATCTGGTCACCAGTCATCTCTATGCTCGTCACATGACCCACTATCGGCGCCGGAAGATTCGCTCCGGGTCCCTGATCGCACAGGAGAGCCCGGTGAAGCACCGGATGGCGGCGGGAGGGGGGGGGGATCAAGCTATGATCGTTCTTATGGTGCGCAGAATCGCCGGCACTTCAAAAAGGATATCTGAATGATGCCTCTAGCTGCACCCCATCATTCAGATATCCCCCCACAAAGCCCAGGCCGTCATAGGACGCCCACCCAGGAGGGGAGATCCCATCCGTGGGCGTCATTTGACTATGGGCGGGTAGGGAAGTGGTTAAATATTTTTTTTTTTAAATCATTGATTTATAACCACCCTACTTTCAGCAATAGATAATGATCGGGGGGGGGGGGGGTTAACTAATCTTCATGTCTAAAATGTGCATTTCAACACGTGTACACTGAATACAGCTGTGGCAGTCAAAAGGTCAAAAGAGAAGTTTGGGTTCTTCTTTTTTTTTTATTTATACTTGCCTAGCTGGATGCTGCATCTGTCCCCCGGCGCCTCTACACTAAGAACCGAGCGATCAAACATCGCCGATCGCTCGGTTCTCAGAGCTCCCTGAGCAGAGAACTACTGACTGTAAATGTAAGTCACAGCTCTCTGCTCTGCCCCCTCCTCCGCTCACTGGAGCGCTGGGCTGCGGGGGGGGGGGGGGGGCGGGAGCGGCCGGCTCAGGCTCTAAGCGGTTAGCTGAGAGGTTGGGCCGGGTGCCAGTCCAGGTATGTGGGTGGATCCTGACTCCATTGTTGCCTGGACCGTCTCTGTGACGTCAGCAGACAGCAACTTCAGCCCGCTGTCTGCTGAAAACGGGTCACAGGAGTGCAGAATGAACTACACTCCTGTAATCCACAGAAGTACAGCCAAATGAGCTTTCCCCGTACTTTTCCATTAAAGCCAAAGTTTATTTTAATTTTTTTCTCTTCTCTGCTCTAATACTAAGTAAAAAACGAAAACAAAGACTGGCTAAAGGGAAACAAGTGACATTGTAAGGACTTGGTATCTGATGCCTCAAAAGACGGGTGAGCTGCTGAAGACACGGCATTTAGATGGAAAATCTGCTCGTCCCTAAAACTTGTCCCCGGTAGGGATGGGTGAATGAAGCTTGGCTCACGAACTGTTCCACAATTAGGCTTGAAGTCCGAACTTCACAAACTTTGTGGCGAAACCCCTACAAGTCTCTGGGGGGCTAGACGTTCCATCTCAGCTGGTGGTGCTGGTTGTTGTGGCGTGCTGACAAAGCTTTTCCACATTTCAGCCATGCTAACCCTGCCTTCTGAGGTGCTGGCGGTGCCCCGGCTGCGTTGGCGACCTCTTCCTCTTCCTTCGCCTTGTGCTTCCACCGTACGCCCGCTGTCAGGTGGGAATGCCACCAGCAGCGCGTCTACCAGCGTGCGCTTGTACTCGCGCATCTTACGATCCCGCTCCAGTGAGGGAATTAAGGACGCCACATTGTCCTTGTAACGGGGATCCAGCAGGGTGGCCACCCAGTAATCAGCACCAGTTAAAATGTGGGCAACTCGGCGGTTGTTGCGGAAACACTGCAGCATGGCCCTAAATGGGTGTTTTTGGAAGAGCACAACACACCCACAGTACGTAAACAGTGTATCTCACAGCTACAGAACTGCAGAAAATGCTATTTTTGCCGTAAAAAATTTTTTGGGACAAAAATATATAACTTTGTAAATCTCACACTTGCATATATGCAGAAAACACTGCAATTTTTTATTTTTTTTGCCCTGAATGGGTCTTTTTGCAAGAGCAGAACACACCCACAGTATGGAAACGGTGTATCTCTCAATGTAATATGTGCAGTGCTGGTGCAGTGAGCTTGCAGATAAAAGGTAGATTTTCTCTGACACTGGGCTCATGGCAGTGTAAAAAGACTGTGTACTGCAACACAAACAGGTAAACCTATGCAGATCGCTGAGTTATTATATCTCTGAATCTGGACTCCTATATAATATTCTCTCTCCCTGAAAGCACCAACAGGAACCTTCCCCTACACTACACTGTCTCTCTATCTTTTCCCTCAGATTGTAGAATCAGGACTACCTCATCTATCTTTCTATCTCTCCCTAAAAGCAGCAGCAGCAGCAGACAAGATCCTCTCCCTATCTATTCTGAAGCAGAGTGACGTGTGTGCTGTGTGCCTCTAGCTTATATAGAAGCTGGGTCACATGTTGCACTGACCAATCACAGCCATGCCATTAGTAGACATGGCTATGATGGCTTCTAAGGGCTTCTAGTTTTTTTTACTATTACCCAATCATATTTGGCAATTTTCTACCATTATCCAATAACACCGGGCATTTTTCAATGATTATCCATTAACACCGGACATTCTCTACCATTATCCAATAACACCGGGCATTTTCTACCATTATCCAATAACACCGGGCATTTTCTACCATTATCATATAACACCGGGCATTTTCTACCATTATCATATAACACCGGGCATTTTCTACCATTATCCAATAACACCGGGCATTTTCTACCATTATCCAATAACACCGGGCATTTTCTACCATTATCCAATAACACCGGGCATTTTCTACCATTATCCAATAATACCGGGCATTTTCTACCATTATCCAATAACACCGGGCATTTTCTACCATTATCATATAACACCGGGCATTTTCTACCATTATCCAATAACACCGGGCATTTTCTACCATTATCCAATAACACCGGGCATTTTCTACCATTATCATATAACACCGGGCATTTTCTACCATTATCATATAACACCGGGCATTTTCTACCATTATCCAATAACACCGGGCATTTTCTACCATTATCCAATAACACCGGGCATTTTCTACCATTATCCAATAACACTGGGCATTTTCTACCATTATCCAATAACACCGGGCATTTTCTACCATTATCATATAACACCGGGCATTTTCTACCATTATCCAATAACACCGGGCATTTTCTACCATTATCCAATAACACCGGGCATTTTCTACCATTATCCAATAACACTGGGCATTTTCTACCATTATCCAATAACACCGGGCATTTTCTACCATTATCCAATAACACCGGGCATTTTCTACCATTATCATATAACACCGGGCATTTTCTACCATTATCATATAACACCGGGCATTTTCTACCATTATCCAATAACACCGGGCATTTTCTACCATTATCCAATAACACCGGGCATTTTCTACCATTATCCAATAACACCGGGCATTTTCTACCATTATCCATTAACACCGGGCATTTTCTACCATTATCCAATAACACCGGGCATTTTCTACCATTATCCATTAACACCGGGCATTTTCTACCATTATCCAATAACACCGGGCATTTTCTACCATTATCCAATAACACCGGGCATTTTCTACCATTATCCAATAACACCGGGCATTTTCTACCATTATCCAATAACACCGGGCATTTTCTACCATTATCCATTAACACCGGGCATTTTCTACCATTATCCAATAACACCGGGCATTTATACCATTATCCATTAACACCGGGCATTTTCTACCATTATCCAATAACACCGGGCATTTTCTACCATTATCCAATAACACCGGGCATTTTCTACCATTATCCATTAACACCGGGCATTTTCTACCATTATCCAATAACACCGGGCATTTTCTACCATTATCCAATAACACCGGACATTTATACCATTATCCAATAACACCGGGTATTTTCTACCATTATCCATTAACACCGGGCATTTTCTACCATTATCCATTAACACCGGGCATTTTCTACCATTATCCAATAACACCGGGCATTTTCTACCATTATCCATTAACACCGGGCATTTTCTACCATTATCCATTAACACCGGGCATTTTCTACCATTATCCAATAACACCGGGCATTTTCTACCATTATCCAATAACACCGGGCATTTTCTACCATTATCCATTAACACCGGGCATTTTCTACCATTATCCAATAACACCGGGCATTTTTCAATGATTATCCATTAACACCGGACATTCTCTACCATTATCCAATAACACCGGGCATTTTCTACCATTATCATATAACACCGGGCATTTTCTACCATTATCCAATAACACCGGGCATTTTCTACCATTATCATATAACACCGGGCATTTTCTACCATTATCCAATAACACCGGGCATTTTCTACCATTATCATATAACACCGGGCATTTTCTACCATTATCCAATAACACCGGGCATTTTTTACCATTATCCAATAACACCGGGCATTTTCTACCATTATCCAATAACACGGGGCATTTTTCAATGATTATCCATTAACACCGGGCATTTTCTACCATTATCCAATAACACCGGGCATTTTCTACCATTATCCAATAACACCGGGCATTTTTCAATGATTATCCATTAACACCGGACATTCTCTACCATTATCCAATAACACCGGGCATTTTCTACCATTATCCAATAACACCGGGCATTTTCTACCATTATCATATAACACCGGGCATTTTCTACCATTATCCAATAACACCGGGCATTTTCTACCATTATCCAATAACACCGGGCATTTTCTACCATTATCATATAACACCGGGCATTTTCTACCATTATCCAATAACACCGGGCATTTTCTACCATTATCCATTAACACCGGGCATTTTCTACCATTATCATATAACACCGGGCATTTTCTACCATTATCCATTAACACCGGGCATTTTCTACCATTATCCAATAACACCGGGCATTTTCTACCATTATCCAATAACACCGGGCATTTATACCATTATCCAATAACACCGGGCATTTTCTACCATTATCCAATAACACCGGGCATTTTCTACCATTATCCAATAACACCGGGCATTTTCTACCATTATCCAATAATACCGGGCATTTTTCAATGATTATCCATTAACACCGGACATTCTCTACCATTATCCAATAACACCGGGCATTTATACCATTATCCAATAACACCGGGCATTTATACCATTATCCAATAACACCGGGCATTTTCTACCATTATCCAATAACACCGGGCATTTTCTACCATTATCCAATAACACCGGGCATTTTCTACCATTATCCAATAATACCGGGCATCTTCTACCATTATCCAATAATACCGGGCATTTTTTACCATTATCCAATAACACCGGGCATTTTCTACCATTATCCAATAATACCGGGCATCTTCTACCATTATCCATTAACACCGGGCATTTTCTACCATTATCCAATAACACCGGGCATTTTCTACCATTATCCAATAACACCGGGCATTTTCTACCATTATCATATAACACCGGGCATTTTCTACCATTATCCAATAACACCGGGCATTTTCTACCATTATCCATTAACACCGGGCATTTTCTACCATTATCCAATAACACCGGGCATTTTCTACCATTATCCAATAACATCGGGCATTTTCTACCATTATCCAATAACACCGGGCATTTATACCATTATCCAATAACACCGGGCATTTATACCATTATCCAATAACACCGGGCATTTTCTACCATTATCCAATAACACCGGGCATTTTCTACCATTATCCATTAACACCGGGCATTTTCTACCATTATCCAATAACACCGGGCATTTTCTACCATTATCCAATAACACCGGGCATTTTCTACCATTATCCAATAACACCGGGCATTTTCTACCATTATCATATAACACCGGGCATTTTCTACCATTATCCAATAACACCGGGCATTTTCTACCATTATCCATTAACACCGGGCATTTTCTACCATTATCCAATAACACCGGGCATTTTCTACCATTATCCATTAACACCGGGCATTTTCTACCATTATCATATAACACCGGGCATTTTCTACCATTATCCAATAACACCGGGCATTTTCTACCATTATCCAATAACACCGGGCATTTTCTACCATTATCCAATAACACCGGGCATTTTCTACCATTATCCAATAACACCGGGCATTTTCTACCATTATCCAATAACACCGGGCATTTTCTACCATTATCATATAACACCGGGCATTTTCTACCATTATCATATAACACCGGGCATTTTCTACCATTATCCAATAACACCGGGCATTTTCTACCATTATCCAATAACACCGGGCATTTTCTACCATTATCCATTAACACCGGGCATTTTCTACCATTATCCAATAACACCGGGCATTTTCTACCATTATCATATAACACCCTGGGCATTTTCTACCATTATCCAATAACACCGGGCATTTTCTACCATTATCCAATAACACCGGGCATTTTCTACCATTATCCAATAACACCGGGCATTTTCTACCATTATCCATTAACACCGGGCATTTTCTACCATTATCCAATAACACCGGGCATTTTCTACCATTATCCAATAACACCGGGCATTTTCTACCATTATCCAATAACACCGGGCATTTTCTACCATTATCATATAACACCCTGGGCATTTTCTACCATTATCCAATAACACCGGGCATTTTCTACCATTATCATATAACACCGGGCATTTTCTACCATTATCATATAACACCGGGCATTTTCTACCATTATCCAATAACACCGGGCATTTTCTACCATTATCCAATAACACCGGGTATTTTCTACCATTATCATATAACACCGGGCATTTTCTACCATTATCCAATAACACCGGGCATTTTCTACCATTAACACCGGGCATTTTCTACCATTATCCAATAACACCGGGCATTTTTCAATGATTATCCATTAACACCGGACATTCTCTACCATTATCCAATAACACCGGGCATTTTATACCATTATCCAATAACACCGGGCATTTTCTACCATTATCCAATAACACCGGGCATTTTTCAATGATTATCCATTAACACTGGGCATTTATACCATTATCCAATAACACCGGGCATTTTCTACCATTATCCAATAACACCGGGCATTTATACCATTATCCAATAACACCGGGCATTTTTCAATGATTATCCATTAACACCGGGTATTCTCTACCATTATCCAATAACACCGGGCATTTATACCATTATCCAATAACACCGGGCATTTATACCATTATCCAATAACACCGGGCATTTTCTACCATTATCCAATAACACCGGGCATTTTCTACCATTATCCAATAATACCGGGCATTTTCTACCATTATCCAATAATACCGGTCATTTTCTACCATTATCCAATAATACCGGGCATTTTCTACCATTATCCAATAATACCGGGCATTTTCTACCATTATCCAATAATACCGGGCATTTTCTACCATTATCCAATAATACCGGGTATTTTCTACCATTATCCAATAATACCGGGCATTTTCTACCATTATCCAATAACACCGGGCATTTTCTACCATTATCCAATAACACCGGGCATTTTCTACCATTATCCAATAACACCGGGCATTTTCTACCATTATCCAATAATACCGGGCATTTTCTACCATTATCCAATAATACCGGGTATTTTCTACCATTATCCAATAATACCGGGCATTTTCTACCATTATCCAATAACACCGGGCATTTTCTACCATTATCCAATAACACCGGGCATTTTCTACCATTATCCAATAACACCGGGCATTTTCTACCATTATCCAATAACACCGGGCATTTTCTACCATTATCCAATAACCCGGGCATTTTCTACCATTATCCATTAACACCGGGCATTTTCTACCATTATCCAATAACACCGGGCATTTTCTACCATTATCCAATAACACCGGGCATTTTCTACCATTATCCAATAACACCGGGCATTTTCTACCATTATCCAATAATACCGGGCATTTTCTACCATTATCCAATAATACCGGGTATTTTCTACCATTATCCAATAATACCGGGCATTTTCTACCATTATCCAATAACACCGGGCATTTTCTACCATTATCCAATAACACCGGGCATTTTCTACCATTATCCAATAACACCGGGCATTTTCTACCATTATCCAATAACACCGGGCATTTTCTACCATTATCCAATAACCCGGGCATTTTCTACCATTATCCATTAACACCGGGCATTTTCTACCATTATCCAATAACACCGGGCATTTTCTACCATTATCCAATAACACCGGGCATTTTCTACCATTATCATATAACACCGGGCATTTTCTACCATTATCCAATAACACCGGGCATTTTCTACCATTATCCAATAACACCGGGTATTTTCTACCATTATCATATAACACCGGGCATTTTCTACCATTATCCAATAACACCGGGCATTTTCTACCATTAACACCGGGCATTTTCTACCATTATCCAATAACACTGGGCATTTTTCAATGATTATCCATTAACACCGGGCATTCTCTACCATTATCCAATAACACCGGGCATTTTATACCATTATCCAATAACACCGGGCATTTTCTACCATTATCCAATAACACCGGGCATTTTCTACCATTATCCAATAACACCGGGCATTTTCTACCATTATCCAATAACACCGGGCATTTTTCAATGATTATCCATTAACACCGGGCATTTATACCATTATCCAATAACACCGGGCATTTTCTACCATTATCCAATAACACCGGGCATTTATACCATTATCCAATAACACCGGGCATTTTTCAATGATTATCCATTAACACCGGGTATTCTCTACCATTATCCAATAACACCGGGCATTTTCTACCATTATCCAATAACACCGGGCATTTTCTACCATTAACACCGGGCATTTTCTACCATTATCCAATAACACTGGGCATTTTTCAATGATTATCCATTAACACCGGGCATTCTCTACCATTATCCAATAACACCGGGCATTTTATACCATTATCCAATAACACCGGGCATTCTCTACCATTATCCAATAACACCGGGCATTTTCTACCATTATCCAATAACACCGGGCATTTTCTACCATTATCCAATAACACCGGGCATTTTTCAATGATTATCCATTAACACCGGGCATTTATACCATTATCCAATAACACCGGGCATTTTCTACCATTATCCAATAACACCGGGCATTGATACCATTATCCAATAACACCGGGCATTTTTCAATGATTATCCATTAACACCGGGTATTCTCTACCATTATCCAATAACACCGGGCATTTATACCATTATCCAATAACACCGGGCATTTATACCATTATCCAATAACACCGGGCATTTTCTACCATTATCCAATAACACCGGGCATTTTCTACCATTATCCAATAATACCGGGCATTTTCTACCATTATCCAATAATACCGGGCATTTTCTACCATTATCCAATAATACCGGGCATTTTCTACCATTATCCAATAATACCGGGCATTTTCTACCATTATCCAATAATACCGGGCATTTTCTACCATTATCCAATAATACCGGGCATTTTCTACCATTATCCAATAATACCGGGTATTTTCTACCATTATCCAATAATACCGGGCATTTTTCAATGATTATCCAATAACACCGGGCATTCTCTACCATTATCCAATAACACCGGGCATTTTCTACCATTAACACCGGGCATTTTCTACCATTATCCAATAACACCGGGCATTTTTCAATGATTATCCATTAACACCGGGCATTCTCTACCATTATCCAATAACACCGGGCATTTTATACCATTATCCAATAACACCGGGCATTTTCTACCATTATCCAATAACACCGGGCATTTTTCAATGATTATCCATTAACACTGGGCATTTATACCATTATCCAATAACACCGGGCATTTTCTACCATTATCCAATAACACCGGGCATTTATACCATTATCCAATAACACCGGGCATTTTTCAATGATTATCCATTAACACCGGGTATTCTCTACCATTATCCAATAACACCGGGCATTTATACCATTATCCAATAACACCGGGCATTTATACCATAATCCAATAACACCGGGCATTTTCTACCATTATCCAATAACACCGGGCATTTTCTACCATTATCCAATAATACCGGGCATTTTCTACCATTATCCAATAATACCGGGCATTTTCTACCATTATCCAATAATACCGGGCATTTTCTACCATTATCCAATAATACCGGGCATTTTCTACCATTATCCAATAATACCGGGCATTTTCTACCATTATCCAATAATACCGGGCATTTTTCAATGATTATCCAATAATACCGGGCATTTTTCAATGATTATCCAATGATGCTGGACATTTTACTCCAATTGAATAATAACACCGGGCATTTTCTCCCACTGACTATTAACTTTGGGCATTTTTCTGCCCTTTACTGATGTCACTGGTTGCTTTTTCTCCATTCCACTGACCAGGAATATATGGGGCAATGCCACATGATGCTCAGACAGGATTGTATGGAGGCACAGATCGGGGGAAGGGTACAGAAACATTTCTGCAGCATTGAAGGGCCCAATGAGCACAGTGGCCTCCATCATCCATAAATGGAAGAAGTTTGGAACCACCAGGACTCTTCCTAGAGCGGGCCGCCCGGCCAGAATGAGCGATCGGGGGAGGGGGGCCTTAGTCAGGGGAGGTGACCAAGAACCCGATGGTCACTCTGACAGATCTCCAGCATTTCTCTGTGGAGAAAGGAGAACTTTCCAGAAGAACAACCATCTCTGCAGAACTCCACCAATCAGACCTGTATGGGGGAGTGGCCAGATGGAAGCCACTCCCCAGTTAAAGGCACATGACATCCCGCCTGGAGTTTAGGAAAAGGCACCTGAAGGATATTTTAGACCATGAGGAACAAAATTCTCTGGTCTGATGAAACAAGGATTGAACTCTTTGGCCTGAATGGCAAGCATCATGTGTGCAGGAAACCCGGCACTGCTCATTTGCTCAGATACAGCAGCAGGAGCCATTGGCCCCCCCCGCTTCTGTCAATCAGAGCCAGTAATGAGGGAGCGGGGCCCAGTCCCGCTCTGTGTGTCTTATACACACACAGAGCAGAGCTCAGGAGCGAGCATGCATGACTGCACCCCATAACAAGCGGCTTGCTATGGGGGTACCCAGCCGGGGGGGGGGGGGGCAGGGAGCCAGGAGCGCCGTCGGGGGGGGGGGGGATCCGGGAAGAGGAGGATCAGGCCTGCTGTGTGCAAAACCATTACACAGAGCCAGGGCCGGGACAAGAGGTGGGCAGGAGGGGAAGCTGCCCTGGGCAATGTGGTATTATGTGAGGTGGGGGGGGGCACCACAAGGAGATTTAGGGGGAGGAGATATATTTTAGAAGGGGAAATTTGGAGGGGGAGTGCTATGAGTGGTGATTTAAGGGGATTTGTGCTGGGGGGGGGGGGGTTTGGGGGAATTTGTTCTGGCAGGAGGAAATTTGAAGTGGGAGGAGAAGATGTGTATTAGGAGGGGGGATTTTAGGAGTAGAGGATTTGTGCTAGGAGGGGTGATTTTGTTTTGTTTTTTTGTCTGGGGGGGGGGTTGCATTTGAGCTGGGGAGATATGGGGGCGGGAGATTTGTGCTGAGAGGGGGATTTCAGAAGGTGGTCAGAATTGTACTTGAGGAGGGGGAATACATGTTTAGGGATTAGCTCAGTGTTTTTGTGCGGGGGGAGGGGGGGGTGGAGCAGTTCTAGATGGTTGGTTCTAGATGACCTTGTCCCAGCACTGCACAGAGCAGGTAGGTATGAAATGTTTATTTAAAAAAAAATAAAAAATAAACAAACTTTTGGATACATATTAATTCATAAAGGATAGAGTGAATCAGGAAAATACCACATTACGGCCACCAGATGGAGCTGATAATCATAGTAAATAGGTATTTATTTCCTACTTATAAATTAACCCCTTTGAGCCGAAATAAGCACCCTGGGCCCCTAATAGAGCGGCTGCCACTGTTATAGATAAAATGGTGAAATTGCACAGATGAGGTGTGTAATTGGGATACAATGTTGAAAAGATATCCTCCTCCCCCCCTGGAAAAAAGACAAATCACTGAACCCGACCAATGACAAATGGGCTGGAGAACTCGCTATTGGGAAAGCTGCGTTTTTATCGGGGACACTTTTGTGAGTCGAGCATTGGTTCTATGTAACACAGACACAAAGTTAAAAAACAAAAAAAAACAATATTGTCATTGAGACGCTTCTAATAAATGTGATCACAGACAGTTCCATTGTCAGGGAGGATTGTTTGCTGAGGATGTCATCTGACAATTCCTGGAATGACCGTCAAACAAAAAAACGAAACAGAAAATTCAGTGCAGACTCTCGATATTCTGGTTTTGTTTAACCACTTGCCAACCAGCCGCCATAGGTGTACGCCGTTCCCGCAAACCGCCATAGATGTACGCCGTTCCCGCAAACCGCCATAGGTGTTCGCCGTTCCCACAAGCCGCCATAGGTGTACGCCGTTCCCGCAAACCGCCATAGATGTACGCCGTTCCCGCAAACCGCCATAGGTGTTCGCCGTTCCCACAAGCCGCCATAGGTGTACGCCATTCCCACAAACCGCCATAGGTGTACGCTGTTCCCACAAACCGCCATAGGTGTACGCCGTTCCCCCGCAAATCGCCATAGGTGTTCGCCGTTCCCCGCAAACCGCCATAGGTGTACGCCGTTCCCCGCAAACCGCCATAGGTGTACGCCGTTCCCCCGCAAATCGCCATAGGTGTTCGCCGTTCCCACAAGCCGCCATAGGTGTACGCCATTTCCACAAACCGCCATAGGTGTACGCCATTCCCACAAACCGCCATAGGTGTACGCCGTTCCCACAAACCGCCATAGGTGTACGCCGTTCCCGCAAACCGCCATAGGTGTACGTCGTTCCCGCAAACCGCCATAGGTGTACGCCGTTCCCGCAAACCGCCATAGGTGTACGTCGTTCCCCACAAACCGCCATAGGTGTACGCCGTTCCTACAAACCGCCATAGGTGTACGCCGTTCCCCGCAAATCGCCATAGGTGTACGCCGTTCCCACAAACCGCCATAGGTGTACGCCGTTCCCGCAAACCGCCATAGGTGTACGCCGTTCCCCGCAAACCGCCATAGATGTACGCCGTTCCCGCAAACCGCCATAGGTGTTCGCCGTTCCCCGCAAACCGCCATAGGTGTTCGCCGTTCGCCGCAAACCGCCATAGGTGTACGCCGTTCCCCCGTAAAATCGCCAAAGGTGTTCGCCGTTCCCACAAGCCGCCATAGGTGTACGCCATTCCCACAAACCACCATAGGTGTACGCTGTTTCCCCGCAAATCGCCATAGGTGTTCGCCGTTCCCACAAGCCGCCATAGGTGTACGCCATTCCCACAAACCGCCATAGGTGTACGCCGTTCCCACAAACCGCCATAGGTGTACGCCGTTCCCCCGCAAATCGCCATAGGTGTTCGCCGTTCCCCGCAAACCGCCATAGGTGTACGCCGTTCCCCGCAAACCGCCATAGGTGTACGCCGTTCCCCCGCAAATCGCCATAGGTGTTCGCCGTTCCCACAAGCCGCCATAGGTGTACGCCATTCCCACAAACCGCCATAGGTGTACGCCATTCCCACAAACCGCCATAGGTGTACGCCGTTCCCACAAACCGCCATAGGTGTACGCCGTTCCCGCAAACCGCCATAGGTGTACGCCATTCCCACAAACCGCCATAGGTGTACGCCGTTCCCGCAAACCGCCATAGGTGTACGCCGTTCCCGCAAACCGCCATAGGTGTTCGCCGTTCCCGCAAACCGCCATAGGTGTACGCCGTTCCCGCAAACCGCCATAGGTGTACGCCGTTCCCCGCAAACCGCCCTAGGTGTACGCCGTTCCCCACAAACCGCCATAGGTGTACGCCGTTCCCACAAACCGCCATAGGTGTACGCCGTTCCCCGCAAATCGCCATAGGTGTACGCCGTTCCCACAAACCGCCATAGGTGTACGCCGTTCCCGCAAACCGCCATAGGTGTACGCCGTTCCCCGCAAACCGCCATAGGTGTACGCCGTTCCCCGCAAACCGCCATAGGTGTACGCCGTTCCCCGCAAACCACCAAAGGTGTACGCCGTTCCCGCAAACTGCCATAGGTGTTCGCCGTTCCCCGCAAACCGCCATAGGTGTACGCCGTTGCCGCAAACCGCCATAGGTGTACGCCGTTGCCGCAAACCGCCATAGGTGTACGCCGTTGCCGCAAACCGCCATAGGTGTACGCCGTTGCAGAAAACCGCCATAGGTGTACGCCGTTGCCGCAAAACGCCATAGGTGTACGCCCTTTCCGCAAACCGCCATAGGTCTACGCCGTTGCCGCAAACCGCCATAGGTGTACGCCGTTGCCGCAAACCGCCATAGGTGTACGCCGTTGCCGCAAACCGCCATAGGTGTACGCCGTTGCCGCAAACCGCCATAGGTGTACGCCGTTCCCGCAAACCGCCATAGGTGTACGCCGTTCCCGCAAACCGCCATAGGTGTACGCCGTTCCCCGCAAACCGCCATAGGTGTACGCCGTTCCCACAAACCGCCATAGGTGTACGCCGTTCCCACAAACCGCCATAGGTGTACGCCGTTCCCACAAACCGCCATAGGTGTACGCCGTTCCCACAAACCGCCATAGGTGTTCACCGTTCCCCGCAAACCGCCATAGGTGTACGCCGTTCCCACAAACCGCCATAGGTGTACGCCGTTCCCGCAAACCGCTATAGGCGTACACCGTTCCCGCAAACCGCCATAGGTGTACGCCGTTCCCCGCAAACCGCCCTAGGTGTACGCCGTTCCCCACAAACCGCCATAGGTGTACGCCATTCCCACAAACCGCCATAGGTGTACGCCGTTCCCACAAACCGCCATAGGTGTACACCGTTCCCGCAAACCGCCATAGGTATACACTGTTCCCGCAAACTGCAATTGGTGTACGCCGTTCCCGCAAACCGCCATAGGTGTACGCCGTTCCCACAAACTGCCATAGGTGTACGCCGTTCCCACAAACCGCCATAGGTGTTCACCGTTCCCCGCAAACCGCCATAGGTGTACGCCGTTCCCACAAACCGCCATAGGTGTACGCCGTTCCCCGCAAACCGCTATAGGCGTACACCGTTCCCGCAAACCGCCATAGGTATACGCTGTTCCCACAAACCGCCATAGGTGTTCACCATTCCCCGCAAACCGCCATAGGTGTACACCGTTCCCACAAACCGCCATAGGTGTTCACCGTTCCCCGCAAACCGCCATAGGTGTACGCCGTTCCCACAAACCGCCATAGGTGTTCACCGTTCCCCGCAAACCGCCATAGGTGTACGCCGTTCCCGCAAACCGCCATAGGTGTACGCCGTTCCCGCAAACCGCCATAGGTGTACGCCGTTCCCCGCAAACCGCCATAGGTGTACGCCGTTCCCACAAACCGCCATAGGTGTACGCCGTTCCCACAAACCGCCATAGGTGTACGCCGTTCCCACAAACCGCCATAGGTGTACGCCGTTCCCACAAACCGCCATAGGTGTTCACCGTTCCCCGCAAACCGCCATAGGTGTACGCCGTTTCCACAAACCGCCATAGGTGTACGCCGTTCCCGCAAACCGCTATAGGCGTACACCGTTCCCGCAAACCGCCATAGGTGTACGCCGTTCCCCGCAAACCGCCCTAGGTGTACGCCGTTCCCCACAAACCGCCATAGGTGTACGCCATTCCCACAAACCGCCATAGGTGTACGCCGTTCCCACAAACCGCCATAGGTGTACACCGTTCCCGCAAACCGCCATAGGTATACACTGTTCCCGCAAACTGCAATTGGTGTACGCCGTTCCCGCAAACCACCATAGGTGTACGCCGTTCCCACAAACTGCCATAGGTGTACGCCGTTCCCACAAACCGCCATAGGTGTTCACCGTTCCCCGCAAACCGCCATAGGTGTACGCCGTTCCCACAAACCGCCATAGGTGTACGCCGTTCCCCGCAAACCGCTATAGGCGTACACCGTTCCCGCAAACCGCCATAGGTATACGCTGTTCCCACAAACCGCCATAGGTGTTCACCATTCCCCGCAAACCGCCATAGGTGTACACCGTTCCCACAAACCGCCATAGGTGTTCACCGTTCCCCGCAAACCGCCATAGGTGTACGCCGTTCCCACAAACCGCCATAGGTGTTCACCGTTCCCCGCAAACCGCCATAGGTGTACGCCGTTCCCACAAACCGCCATAGGTGTACGCCGTTCTCCGCAAACCGCTATAGGTGTACGCCGTTCCCCGCAAACCGCTATAGGCGTACACCGTTCCCGCAAACCGCCATAGGTATACGCTGTTCCCGCAAACTGCCATAGGTGTACGCCGTTCCCGCAAACCGCCATAGCTGTATGTCAGCTCCTTTAAGGTACCGTAGCAGGCAGGCACACCCGCTGCACAGCAGGGGAGCCAATGCACGTGGCTGGCGGCCGCGACGTCCCCCGGCCACCCGTGATCGCGGGAACGAGAGACCGAACGTTCTGTCAGGGGAGTAGAGCGAGATCATCTGTTCTTAGAGATCAGGAACAGCAATCTCTCTCCTCCTCCAGTCAGTCCACTTCCCACACAGTTAGAATCACTCCCTAGGGAACACATGTAACCCCTTGATCGCCCCCTAGTGTTAACCTCTTCCCTGCCAGTGACCTTTATACAAAAATCAGTGGCTATTTTTAGCTCTGATCGCTGTATAAATGACAATGGTCCCAAAAAAGTGTCAAATCTGTCCGCAACAATGTCGCAGCCTCGCTAAAAAAAATCACTGATCGCCGCCATTACTAGTAAAAAAAAAAAAATATTTATAAAAATGCCATAAATCTATCCCCTATTTTGTAGACGCTATAACTTTTGCGCAAACCAATCAATAAACACTTATTAAATTTTTTTTATATGTAGAAGAATACATATCGGCCTTAAATGATGAAGAATTTTTTTTTTTTTTATTATAGCAAAAAGTAAAAAATATTGTATCAATATTTTTTGTTTATACCACTAAAAGAAAGCTCTATTTGTGGGAAAAAAAGGACGTCAATTTTTTTTTTGGGCACAACCTCGCACGACCGCGCATTTGTCAGTTAAAGCGACGCAGTGCTGAATCGCGAAAAATGGCCCGGTCATTAAGGGGGGTAAATCTTCTGAGACTGAAAGTGGTTAAACACCCAACCTTGTACAATGCAAACTAAAGCCTCGTACACACGGTTAGACTTCCATCGGACTTTTCTGTGGATTTTTGTCCGAACGGAGTTGGCCGGGCACACCCATAGCATACACACCACAGGACTTTCTGCAAACTTTCCCAAAACTTTTTGCAACATCACATGTTTTTCTGCTCTTTACCGCCACCCTTTGGTCAACTTCTGCTATTGTTGGTTGATTTTAGCATTATTTGTTTTGTCCATCGGACAAAAGTCCGATGGTTTTCTGTACACACGGTCGGACTTTGCTTCATCTGACTTTTGTTGGGCAAAAGTTTGTCCGTTTGCAGACCCAACTTTTGTCCGATGAAAACAAGAAAAAAGCAAAAAAAGTTTGTCCGATGGAGCGTACACACGGGTCGGATTGTTGGTCCAACTTGCTGAAAATGAAGTTTGTTGGCCAAAAGTCCGACCGACTTCTTCACTCCTTCAGTAAATCACCCCCAGAAGATCAGCTGTCATCAATCAGGGCTTTCCACTGAACCATCTTAATGGCCCGTACACACGTTCCCGAAAACCGTATGGAAAAATACCGCTTTCGAAGCGATCGTATGATAATCGGATCGTTAGTACAGAGCTTTCGAGAGCCGATCACAACAGTTCATCCGATATTATTTGATCGGACAAATACGAAAATTTTCCTCGTACGATACCAGATCAGATTTTCGTTTAATCAGTAGAGTTGTCGTCCGAAAATACACTACAAATTAGACATGGGAGCCGTCGAAAAATTTGTTTCGTTCCGTTCCGTATTAAAAAAAAATCGTAATTCGTGTACGGAATTCAATTCGGATTCGTACGAAAATACGAATTTCGTACGACGCGTATAACGAACGATTCGACCGGAACGAACGAATGATTCGACCAGAAATGTACTTCCCCCACCCAATTCCAGCAGCAATCTTCTCTCTATAATGTGGAATCTTTTCTCTCTATAATGTGGAATCTTTTCCCTCTATAATGTCAAATCTTTTCTCTCTATAATGTCGAATCTTTTCTCTATAATGTCGAATATTTTCTCTACAATGTCGAATCTTTTCCCTCTATAATGTCGAATCTTTTCCCTCTATAATGTCGAATATTTTCTCTACAATGTCGAATCTTTTCTCTATAATGTCGAATCTTTTCTCTCTATAATGTCGAATCTTTTCCCTCTATAATGTCGAATCTTTTCCCTCTATAATGTCGAATCTTTTCCCTCTATAATGTCGAATATTTTCTCTACAATGTCGAATCTTTTCTCTATAATGTCGAATCTTTTCTCTCTATAATGTCCAATCTTTTCTCTCTATAATGTCGAATATTTTCTCTATAATGTCGAATCTTTTCCCTCTATAATGTCGAATATTTTCTCTACAATGTCGAATCTTTTCTCTACAATGTCCAATCTTTTCTCTCTATAATGTCCAATCTTTTCTCTCTATAATGTCGAATCTTTTCCCTCTATAATGTCCAATCTTTTCTCTCTATAATGTCCAATCTTTTCTCTCTATAATGTCCAATCTTTTCTCTCTATAATGTCCAATCTTTTCTCTCTATAATGTCGAATCTTTTCCCTCTATAATGTCCAATCTTTTCTCTCTATAATGTCGAATCTTTTCTCTCTATAATAACGAATCTTTTCCCTCTATAATGTCGAATATTTTCCCTCTATAATGTCGAATCTTTTCTCTCTATAATGTCGAATCTTTTCTCTCTATAATGTCCAATCTTTTCCCTCTATAATGTTGGATCTTTTCTCTCTATAATGTCAAATCTTTTCTCTCTATAATGTCGAATCTTTTCCCTCTATAATGTCGAATATTTTCTCTATAATGTCGAATCTTTTCTCTCTATAATGTCGAATCTTTTCTCTCTATAATGTCGAATCTTTTCCCTCTATAATGTCGAATATTTTCTCTATAATGTCGAATCTTTTCTCTCTATAATGTCGAATCTTTTCTCTCTATAATAACGATTCTTTTCCCTCTATAATGTCGAATATTTTCCCTCTATAATGTCGAATATTTTCTCTATAATGTCGAATCTTTTCTCTCTATAATGTCGAATCTTTTCTCTCTATAATGTCGAATCTTTTCTCTCTATAATGTCGAATCTTTTCCCTCTATAATGTCGAATCTTTTCCCTCTATAATGTCGGATCTTTTCTCTCTATAATGTCGAATCTTTTCTCTCTATAATGTCAAATCTTTTCCCTCTATAATGTCGAATCTTTTCTCTCTATAATGTCAAATCTTTTCTCTCTATAATGTCGAATCTTTTCTCTCTATAATGTCGAATCTTTTCCCTCTATAATGTCGAATATTTTCCCTCTATAATGTCGAATATTTTCTCTATAATGTCCAATCTTTTCTCTCTATAATGTCCAATCTTTTCTCTCTATAATGTCGAATCTTTTCCCTCTATAATGTCGAATCTTTTCCCTCTATAATGTCGAATCTTTTCTCTCTATAATGTCGAATCTTTTCTCTCTATAATGTCGAATCTTTTCTCTCTATAATGTCGAATCTTTTCTCTCTATAATGTCGAATCTTTTCCCTCTATAATGTCGAATCTTTTCCCTCTATAATGTCGAATATTTTCTCTATAATGTCGAATCTTTTCTCTCTATAATGTAGAATCTTTTCTCTCTATAATGTCGAATCTTTTCCCTCTATAATGTCGAATATTTTCTCTATAATGTCGAATCTTTTCTCTCTATAATGTCCAATCTTTTCTCTCTATAATGTCCAATCTTTTCCCTCTATAATGTCGAATATTTTCTCTATAATGTCGAATCTTTTCCCTCTATAATGTCGAATATTTTCTCTATAATGTCGAATCTTTTCTCTCTATAATGTAGAATCTTTTCTCTCTATAATGTCGAATCTTTTCCCTCTATAATGTCCAATCTTTTCTCTCTATAATGTCGAATCTTTTCTCTCTATAATGTAGAATCTTTTCTCTCTATAATGTAGAATCTTTTCTCTCTATAATGTCGAATCTTTTCCCTCTATAATGTCCAATCTTTTCTCTCTATAATGTCGAATCTTTTCTCTCTATAATGTAGAATCTTTTCTCTCTATAATGTAGAATCTTTTCTCTCTATAATGTCGAATCTTTTCCCTCTATAATGTCCAATCTTTTCTCTCTATAATGTCGAATCTTTTCTCTCTATAATGTCGAATCTTTTCTCTCTATAATGTCGAATCTTTTCTCTCTATAATGTCGAATCTTTTCTCTCTATAATGTCGAATCTTTTCTCTCTATAATGTCGAATCTTTTCTCTCTATAATGTCCAATCTTTTCTCTCTATAATGTGGAATCTTTTCTCTCTATAATGTCGAATCTTTTCTCTCTATAATGTCGAATCTTTTCTCTCTATAATGTCCAATCTTTTCTCTCTATAATGTCGAATCTTTTCTCTCTATAATGTCGAATCTTTTCCCTCTATAATGTTGAATCTTTTCCCTCTATAATGTCGAATATTTTCTCTATAATGTAGAATCTTTTCTCTCTATAATGTCGAATCTTTTCCCTCTATAATGTCGAATCTTTTCTCTCTATAATGTCGAATCTTTTCCCTCTATAATGTCGAATCTTTTCTCTCTATAATGTCGAATATTTTCTCTATAATGTAGAATCTTTTCTCTCTATAATGTCCAATCTTTTCTCTCTATAATGTCCAATCTTTTCCCTCTATAATGTCGAATATTTTCTCTATAATGTCGAATCTTTTCCCTCTATAATGTCGAATATTTTCTCTATAATGTCGAATCTTTTCTCTCTATAATGTAGAATCTTTTCTCTCTATAATGTCCAATCTTTTCCCTCTATAATGTCGAATATTTTCTCTATAATGTCGAATCTTTTCCCTCTATAATGTCGAATATTTTCTCTATAATGTCGAATCTTTTCTCTCTATAATGTAGAATCTTTTCCCTCTATAATGTCGAATATTTTCTCTATAATGTCGAATCTTTTCCCTCTATAATGTCCAATCTTTTCTCTCTATAATGTCCAATCTTTTCCCTCTATAATGTCCAATCTTTTCTCTCTATAATGTCCAATCTTTTCTCTCTATAATGTCCAATCTTTTCCCTCTATAATGTCCAATCTTTTCTCTCTATAATGTCCAATCTTTTCTCTCTATAATGTCCAATCTTTTCTCTCTATAATGTAGAATCTTTTCTCTCTATAATGTCGAATCTTTTCCCTCTATAATGTCGAATCTTTTCTCTCTATAATGTCGAATCTTTTCTCTCTATAATGTAGAATCTTTTCTCTCTATAATGTCGAATCTTTTCTCTCTATAATGTCGAATCTTTTCCCTCTATAATGTCGAATCTTTTCCCTCTATAATGTCGAATATTTTCTCTATAATGTAGAATCTTTTCTCTCTATAATGTAGAATCTTTTCTCTCTATAATGTCGAATCTTTTCCCTCTATAATGTCGAATCTTTTCTCTCTATAATGTCGAATCTTTTCCCTCTATAATGTCGAATCTTTTCCCTCTATAATGTCGAATATTTTCTCTATAATGTCGAATCTTTTCTCTCTATAATGTCGAATATTTTCTCTATAATGTTGAATCTTTTCTCTCTATAATGTGGAATCTTTTCTCTCTATAATGTCGAATCTTTTCTCTCTATAATGTAGAATCTTTTCTCTCTATAATGTCGAATCTTTTCCCTCTATAATGTCGAATATTTTCTCTATAATGTCGAATCTTTTCTCTCTATAATGTCGAATCTTTTCTCTCTATAATGTCGAATCTTTTCTCTCTATAATGTCGGATCTTTTCTCTCTATAATGTCGAATCTTTTCTCTCTATAATGTCGAATCTTTTCTCTCTATAATGTCGGATCTTTTCTCTCTATAATGTAGAATCTTTTCTCTCTATAATGTCGAATCTTTTCTCTCTATAATGTCGAATCTTTTCTCTCTATAATGTCGGATCTTTTCTCTCTATAATGTCGAATCTTTTCTCTCTATAATGTCGGATCTTTTCTCTCTATAATGTCGAATCTTTTCTCTCTATAATGTCAAATCTTTTCTCTCTATAATGTCGAATCTTTTCTCTCTATAATGTCGAATCTTTTCTCTCTATAATGTCGGATCTTTTCCCTCTATAATGTCGAATCTTTTCCCTCTATAATGTTGAATCTTTTCCCTCTATAATGTCGAATATTTTCTCTATAATGTCGAATCTTTTCTCTCTATAATGTCGAATCTTTTCTCTCTATAATGTCGAATCTTTTCTCTCTATAATGTCGAATCTTTTCTCTCTATAATGTCCAATCTTTTCTCTCTATAATGTCCAATCTTTTCTCTCTATAATGTCGAATCTTTTCTCTCTATAATGTCCAATCTTTTCTCTCTATAATGTCCAATCTTTTCTCTCTATAATGTCGAATCTTTTCTCTCTATAATGTCGAATCTTTTCCCTCTATAATGTTGAATCTTTTCTCTCTATAATGTCGAATCTTTTCTCTCTATAATGTCGAATCTTTTCTCTCTATAATGTCCAATCTTTTCTCTCTATAATGTCCAATCTTTTCTCTCTATAATGTCGAATCTTTTCCCTCTATAATGTCGAATCTTTTCCCTCTATAATGTTGAATCTTTTCTCTCTATAATGTCCAATCTTTTCTCTCTATAATGTCCAATCTTTTCTCTCTATAATGTCGAATCTTTTCTCTCTATAATGTCCAATCTTTTCTCTCTATAATGTCCAATCTTTTCTCTCTATAATGTCCAATCTTTTCTCTCTATAATGTCGAATCTTTTCCCTCTATAATGTTGAATCTTTTCTCTCTATAATGTCGAATCTTTTCTCTCTATAATGTCCAATCTTTTCTCTCTATAATGTCCAATCTTTTCTCTCTATAATGTCCAATCTTTTCTCTCTATAATGTCCAATCTTTTCTCTCTATAATGTCAAATCTTTTCAATTTGGAGCCGAAATTCGTAAATGAAATTTCGTACAGAATTCGTATCCGTAAAAATTCGTAATTCGGATTCGTACAAATGTACGAATTTTCGATTCGTACGGAACTAATCGCACATGTCTACTACAAATACATTACAACAGATAACATCACTTCCCATTTTCGATATAATGCCGCGTACACACAACCATTTTTCTCGTCGGGAAAAATGTCATTTTATCTCTTGGACGAGAAAAGCGCCCATGTGTGGGCTTTTCGGCATTTTTCCCGACTAGAAAAACGGCAAGAATCACGACGAGAAAAATTAGAACATGCTCTAATTTTTCTCGTCGTGATTCACGGCATTTTTTTCCGCTGCAGTTTTCCCTTAGGGAATCACTGCCGGGGAGCCCACACACGGTCGTTTTTCACGACCAAAAGAAAAAAATTTAATGAAAACCGGCCGTATGTAGGGGACCAAGCCGGTCCTCGTTTTTCATGTCTATTTTCTCAGCAGTATTTTCACCGTCGAGAAAATCGATCGTGTGTACACGCCATGAGAGTAGCATGCAAGAAAAAAAATTATCTGTCGGCCGATTTTCGGATCGTGTGTATGAGGCATCACACGGTTCTGGTTGCACTTTCGTTTCTCATCACTGCAGTCTGTTCAGTGGTTGCACTTTCTACCTTCTATCACCACCCGAAATTCCTGCTCTGCTGGCAATTTCTCTTCAGAGGTTCGCTGATTCATGTGGTTACCCAATAGGTATTTATTATTGAATATTTTTATTTTATTATTTATATTTATTTACTAATGTATTTTATATTTGTGTATGTGTGTATATATATATATATATATATATATATATATATGTGTAGCGACCTCACCTCTCACTCCCTCCTTCTCTGTCAATGTCAATGGCTCTGGTCTAGGGGGACCAGGGAGGAGAGTGTGACACACCACCAACTCACATCCTCCAGTGTAGGGCTGGGCGATTTCCCCCCCCCCAAAAAAAATCTGCGATTTATAAAAAACTTGATTTATGATTCGATTCGATTTTTTTTTATTATATTAATTAAAGTGCATCAACAAACAAAATTGCAAAGGCAAACCCTTTCTCTAACTGCAAAGCCAGTGTGCAACAAAGATTGTTAAACATCCAAATTATTAATACTGTATTTGGATTTAGCTAATAAAACAACAACAAATCCTGAAGTTACTCTTAGTTGAATTGAACTGTGCCCATGCCTCACTGTGCCCGTATCTGATGCAGATTTTCGTGGGTTACGGATTTTACTGCTACACCGGTGGCCATTCCAGTATTCAAAAGCCGCGCCTCCTCCTCGTCTGTGATAGGTGGAACACTCAATTTCCCAGCATTCAGTGTTCCGCATATCACGGACATCCGCTCATCCTCATAACACAGACGAGGATGAGAGGATGTCCGTGATAGGCTGAACACTGCCTGCTGTGAAATTGAGTGTTCCACCTATCACAGACGACGAGGACTCGGCAGCGCGGCTTTTGAACACTGCAATGGCCGCCGTCTGTCTGCATGACACGCTGATCAGGTAGGCAGACGGCGGCTTAAGGTTAGTTAGTGTTACATTACATCTACTCGCGGCGGCTGCGGCGAGTAGATGTAATTAGGGTAACGCCGCCCAGTGCCATTCCGGATACGCCCCTTGCAGCCCTGCTACGGAAACTCTGAAGGAAAAAAACAAAACAAAAAAAAAAACGATTTTCTTCAAATCTGAATCGATTTGAACTCAAAACTCGATTCAAGATTAAAATCTATTTTTTTCCCAGCCCTACTCCCGTGTGTAGCGGTGTGAGCTATACCCAATTACCTTCAGGCCTGTGCCCCTGTCCAGAGCCAAAACTTCCTTTGAGAATGACCTTTAACTCCCAGTAACTCAAGTTCCACACCATTGAAAGTCCAACACTTATTTATTCCTCAGAGCAATAAATAGTCCTTTTAGAGCAGACTGGTTAGACATAGAACAGACAAGGTGGTGAGGAAGGTCCAGGCACAGACATGGACTTGTTACTCTCCTGTTTCGGTGTGCACAAACAGGCTTGGCGCACGGTCGCTGCCACCGACCGTGAGGGTAGTCGCTGCCGGCGACCGGGTGAATTAGACTAGGAGGTCTCTGCCACCGACCTGGATTTCAGTTGGGTCGCTGCCACCGACCATGAGAACGTGGACTACCTTCTTGAGATGTGGCCCCTGTCAGGGGAGTCATCCATCCGGACGGTCACCAGAGGCCTCCACCGTCACCAGCAAATGCTGCGCTGGATCTTCGGGAAGGTCACCTCTCTGGTTCCCCTCGCCCTAGATTCGGGTCTCCAACACCGGAGGACACCCTAGGAATCCTCCATCCCTTGTGGGACTCAGTCGAAGGTACTGGGCCCCAGGCCTCCAGAGAGTACCTCACCCTAGACTAAAGGTGTCTGGGGTGGAATCGCAGAGCCATTTATCACTCAGATGCCTCCCCTAAATGTAACCACCCGCTACACATATATATATATATATATATATGAGAGAGAGAGAGAAAGTATTTGATCCCCTGCACGCCTAAATGAATGTGATTAACCAATAGCCTCACAAGTCTGAAGAGATACTGTAGATTCCTGACATGTCACCATATACAGCAAGCCGTTTAATTGTTCAGTAAATCTCTCCACCTTTTATCTTAGAAACATATCATGTACAGTGTTCAGCAGCTCAAGCTGTGATTTATATACACACAAGTCAATGGATCAGAGCCATTTCACTCTTTCCCCCTTATAGGACGCCTTCTAATGTCTCAGCCACACAGAAAGAGTCTGAAGGCAATCAGCCACTGCTGTGTTTACTCTTTTGGTAACCCACAGTGCTCTGGGAATTAATAGATATTTCAAACAGGCATAACAAATTATAGTTCTAAACAAAGTAAAAAAAAAAAAAAGTACCATAAAACTAAAAAATATTTATAATAAAATAAATATTTATAAATAAACAACAAACATGAATTCAGAAAATAATGCAATTCTTGTACAATTCACTGGAGGGCGCAGACAGCTTGAAGTGCCAGCACAGCATATTTTTAGGTCAGTCATTTATTTTTCTATGTATCCTATATTACATTAATTTTCTTACATGTCATTGCAGATCCCAATCTGTTGCTATTTGCATTAGAACTCATACACAGATTCCCCCTAACCTCCTCCTTCCTGTGTGCTAAGTGGGAGGGTTTTCTTCTGCAATCACATGATCAGTACCAGCAAGGGAATCTGCAGTGATCCAATCAGATGAGCAGAAAATGTACATTTTGGGGGACACCAACATTATAATAATTTGTAATTCCTCATTCTCAACATTTTTAATAAACTTAAACCCTGTATGGATAGGTCAGGCCACACCCACATTTATAATACACACCCATTTTCATTGGCATACACCCCTTAGTGGGTCATGTGTATGTCAAGCCACACGCAAATCCATAATAGACCACACCCATTTTTCATTGGCATCCACCAATTGGTGGGTTGTGCCTATGTTAAGCCAGGACCATATTTATAATACACCACACCATTTTTTCATTGGTAACCATCCCTTAGTGGATCATGCATTATGTCAAGCCAGGCCCATTTATATAATAAACCATGCCCATTTGTCATTAGTATCCACCCCTTAGTGAGTCATGGGTCATGTCAAGTCCATATTTATAAACAAACCACACCCATTTTTCATTGGCATCCACCTGTTAGTGGGTCATGCATTATGTCAAGCCACCCCTTATTTATAATAAACCACACCCACTTTCATTGTTATCTACCACTTAGTGGGTCATGCATTATGCCAAGCCACGTCCATATTTATAATAAACCCCACCCATTTTTCATCCGTATCCACTCCTTAGTGGGTCATGCAATATGTCAAGCCACATCTATATTTATAATAAACCCCACCCATTTTTCAATGGCATCCATTTGTTAGTGGGTCATGCATTATGTCAAGCCACCCCTTATTTTTAATCACCCCCTATTATCATCGGTATCCACCACTTAGTGGATCAAGCATAATGTCAAGCCACGTTCATATTTATAATGAACCCCACCCATTTTTCATTGGTATCCAACCCTTGGTGGGTCATGCATTATGCCAAGCCACGTACTCATTTATAATAACCACACCCATTTTTCATTGCCATCCGCCCATTGGTGAGTCATGCATTATGTCAAACCACGTCCATATTTATAATAAACCACACCCATTTTTCATTGGAATCCACCTGTTAGTGGGTCATGCATCATGTTAAGCCACCCCTTATTTATAATAAACCACACCCACTTTCATTGGTATCCACCACATAGTGAGTCATGCATTATGCTAAGCCACACCCATAACTATAATAAACCACACCCATTTTGCATCAGTCTCCACCCCATAGTGGGTCATGCAGTCTGAATTGTCCTGCTAATGCAATATGATAATATGATATGATACAAGCCATAATAAAATAAAGACATAAAAATAAAGCCATAATACAATAAAGACATAGAAGAAAGTCAACACTCTCTGACCATCTCTTGTATCATGTCCGCACACTCTCTGACCATCTCTTGTATCATGTCCGCACACTCTCTGACCATCTCTTGTATCATGTCCGCACACTCTCTGACCATCTCTTGTGTCATGTCCGCACACTCTCTGACCATCCCTTGTATCATGTCCGCACACTCTCTGACCATCCCTTGTATCATGTCCGCACACTCTCTGACCATCCCTTGTATCATGTCCGCACACTCTCTGACCATCTCTTGTATCATGTCCGCACACTCTCTGACCATCTCTTGTATCATGTCCGCACACTCTCTGACCAACTCTTGTATCATGTCCGCACACTCTCTGATCATCTCTTGTATCATGTCCGCACACTCTCTGACCATCTCTTGTACCATGTCCGCACACTCTCTGACCATCTCTTGTATCATGTCCGCACACTCTCTGACCATCTCTTGTACCATGTCCGCACACTCTCTGATCATCTCTTGTATCATGTCCGCACACTCTCTGATCATCTCTTGTATCATGTCCGCACACTCTCTGATCATCTCTTGTATCATGTCCGCACACTCTCTGATCATCTCTTGTATCATGTCCGCACACTCTCTGATCATCTCTTGTATCATGTCCGCACACTCTCTGATCATCTCTTGTATCATGTCCGCACACTCTCTGACCATCCCTTGTATCATGTCCGCACACTCTCTGACCATCTCTTGTATCATGTCCGCACACTCTCTGACCATCCCGTGTATCATGTCCGCACACTCTCTGACCATCTCTTGTATCATGTCCGCACACTCCCTGACCATCTCTTGTATCATGTCCGCACACTCCCTGACCATCTCTTGTATTATGTCCGCACACTCTCTGATCATCTCTTGTATCATGTCCGCACACTCTCTGATCATCTCTTGTATCATGTCCGCACACTCTCTGATCATCTCTTGTATCATGTCCGCACACTCTCTGATCATCTCTTGTATCATGTCCGCACACTCTCTGATCATCTCTTGTATCATGTCCGCACACTCTCTGATCATCTCTTGTATCATGTCCGCACACTCTCTGATCATCTCTTGTATCATGTCCGCACACTCTCTGATCATCTCTTGTATCATGTCCGCACACTCTCTGATCATCTCTTGTATCATGTCCGCACACTCTCTGACCATCTCTTGTACCATGTCCGCACACTCTCTGACCATCTCTTGTACCATGTCCGCACACTCTCTGATCATCTCTTGTACCATGTCCGCACACTCTCTGATCATCTCTTGTATCATGTCCGCACACTCTCTGATCATCTCTTGTACCATGTCCGCACACTCTCTGATCATCTCTTGTACCATGTCCGCACACTCTCTGATCATCTCTTGTATCATGTCCGCACACTCTCTGACCATCTCTTGTATCATGTCCGCACACTCTCTGACCATCTCTTGTACCATGTCCGCACACTCTCTGATCATCTCTTGTATCATGTCCACACACTCTCTGATCATCTCTTGTATCATGTCCGCACACTCTCTGATCATCTCTTGTATCATGTCCGCACACTCTCTGATCATCTCTTGTACCATGTCCGCACACTCTCTGATCATCTCTTGTATCATGTCCGCACACTCTCTGATCATCTCTTGTACCATGTCCGCACACTCTCTGATCATCTCTTGTACCATGTCCGCACACTCTCTGATCATCTCTTGTATCATGTCCGCACACTCTCTGACCATCTCTTGTATCATGTCCGCACACTCTCTGATCATCTCTTGTATCATGTCCGCACACTCTCTGATCATCTCTTGTATCATGTCCGCACACTCTCTGATCATCTCTTGTATCATGTCCGCACACTCTCTGATCATCTCTTGTATCATGTCCGCACACTCTCTGATCATCTCTTGTATCATGTCCGCACACTCTCTGATCATCTCTTGTATCATGTCCGCACACTCTCTGATCATCTCTTGTATCATGTCCGCACACTCTCTGACCATCCCTTGTATCATGTCCACACACTCTCTGACCATCTCTTGTATCATGTCCGCACACTCTCTGACCATCCCTTGTATCATGTCCGCACACTCTCTGACCATCTCTTGTATCATGTCCGTACACTCCCTGACCATCTCTTGTATCATGTCCGCACACTCCCTGACCATCTCTTGTATTATGTCCGCACACTCTCTGATCATCTCTTGTATCATGTCTGCACACTCTCTGATCATCTCTTGTATCATGTCCGCACACTCTCTGATCATCTCTTGTATCATGTCCGCACACTCTCTGATCATCTCTTGTATCATGTCCGCACACTCTCTGATCATCTCTTGTATCATGTCCGCACACTCTCTGATCATCTCTTGTATCATGTCCGCACACTCTCTGATCATCTCTTGTATCATGTCCGCACACTCTCTGATCATCTCTTGTATCATGTCCGCACACTCTCTGATCATCTCTTGTATCATGTCCGCACACTCTCTGACCATCTCTTGTACCATGTCCGCACACTCTCTGACCATCTCTTGTACCATGTCCGCACACTCTCTGATCATCTCTTGTACCATGTCCGCACACTCTCTGATCATCTCTTGTATCATGTCCGCACACTCTCTGATCATCTCTTGTACCATGTCCGCACACTCTCTGATCATCTCTTGTACCATGTCCGCACACTCTCTGATCATCTCTTGTATCATGTCCGCACACTCTCTGACCATCTCTTGTACCATGTCCGCACACTCTCTGATCATCTCTTGTATCATGTCCGCACACTCTCTGATCATCTCTTGTATCATGTCCGCACACTCTCTGATCATCTCTTGTATTATGTCCGCACACTCTCTGATCATCTCTTGTATCATGTCCGCACACTCTCTGATCATCTCTTGTATCATGTCCGCACACTCTCTGATCATCTCTTGTATCATGTCCGCACACTCTCTGATCATCTCTTGTATCATGTCCGCACACTCTCTGATCATCTCTTGTATCATGTCCGCACACTCTCTGATCATCTCTTGTATCATGTCCGCACACTCTCTGATCATCTCTTGTACCATGTCCGCACACTCTCTGATCATCTCTTGTATCATGTCCGCACACTCTCTGATCATCTCTTGTATCATGTCCGCACACTCTCTGATCATCTCTTGTATCATGTCCGCACACTCTCTGACCATCTCTTGTATCATGTCCGCACACTCTCTGATCATCTCTTGTATCATGTCCACACACTCTCTGACCATCTCTTGTATCATGTCCGCACACTCTCTGACCATCCCTTGTATCATGTCCGCACACTCTCTGACCATCTCTTGTATCATGTCCGTACACTCCCTGACCATCTCTTGTATCATGTCCGCACACTCCCTGACCATCTCTTGTATTATGTCCGCACACTCTCTGATCATCTCTTGTATCATGTCTGCACACTCTCTGATCATCTCTTGTATCATGTCCGCACACTCTCTGATCATCTCTTGTATCATGTCCGCACACTCTCTGATCATCTCTTGTATCATGTCCGCACACTCTCTGATCATCTCTTGTATCATGTCCGCACACTCTCTGATCATCTCTTGTATCATGTCCGCACACTCTCTGATCATCTCTTGTATCATGTCCGCACACTCTCTGATCATCTCTTGTATCATGTCCGCACACTCTCTGATCATCTCTTGTATCATGTCCGCACACTCTCTGACCATCTCTTGTACCATGTCCGCACACTCTCTGACCATCTCTTGTACCATGTCCGCACACTCTCTGATCATCTCTTGTACCATGTCCGCACACTCTCTGATCATCTCTTGTATCATGTCCGCACACTCTCTGATCATCTCTTGTACCATGTCCGCACACTCTCTGATCATCTCTTGTACCATGTCCGCACACTCTCTGATCATCTCTTGTATCATGTCCGCACACTCTCTGACCATCTCTTGTACCATGTCCGCACACTCTCTGATCATCTCTTGTATCATGTCCGCACACTCTCTGATCATCTCTTGTATCATGTCCGCACACTCTCTGATCATCTCTTGTATTATGTCCGCACACTCTCTGATCATCTCTTGTATCATGTCCGCACACTCTCTGATCATCTCTTGTATCATGTCCGCACACTCTCTGATCATCTCTTGTATCATGTCCGCACACTCTCTGATCATCTCTTGTATCATGTCCGCACACTCTCTGATCATCTCTTGTATCATGTCCGCACACTCTCTGATCATCTCTTGTATCATGTCCGCACACTCTCTGATCATCTCTTGTACCATGTCCGCACACTCTCTGATCATCTCTTGTATCATGTCCGCACACTCTCTGATCATCTCTTGTATCATGTCCGCACACTCTCTGATCATCTCTTGTATCATGTCCGCACACTCTCTGACCATCTCTTGTATCATGTCCGCACACTCTCTGATCATCTCTTGTATCATGTCCGCACACTCTCTGATCATCTCTTGTACCATGTCCGCACACTCTCTGATCATCTCTTGTATCATGTCCGCACACTCTCTGATCATCTCTTGTACCATGTCCGCACACTCTCTGATCATCTCTTGTACCATGTCCGCACACTCTCTGATCATCTCTTGTATCATGTCCGCACACTCTCTGACCATCTCTTGTATCATGTCCGCACACTCTCTGATCATCTCTTGTATCATGTCCGCACACTCTCTGATCATCTCTTGTATCATGTCCGCACACTCTCTGATCATCTCTTGTATCATGTCCGCACACTCTCTGATCATCTCTTGTATCATGTCCGCACACTCTCTGATCATCTCTTGTATCATGTCCGCACACTCTCTGACCATCTCTTGTATCATGTCCGCACACTCTCTGATCATCTCTTGTATCATGTCCGCACACTCTCTGATCATCTCTTGTATCATGTCCGCACACTCTCTGATCATCTCTTGTATCATGTCCGCACACTCTCTGACCGTCTCTTGTATCATGTCCGCACACTCTCTGACCATCTCTTGTATCATGTCCGCACACTCTCTGACCATCCCTTGTATCATGTCCGCACACTCTCTGACCATCTCTTGTATCATGTCCGTACACTCCCTGACCATCTCTTGTATCATGTCCGCACACTCCCTGACCATCTCTTGTATTATGTCCGCACACTCTCTGATCATCTCTTGTATCATGTCCGCACACTCTCTGATCATCTCTTGTATCATGTCCGCACACTCTCTGATCATCTCTTGTATCATGTCCGCACACTCTCTGATCATCTCTTGTATCATGTCCGCACACTCTCTGATCATCTCTTGTATCATGTCCGCACACTCTCTGATCATCTCTTGTATCATGTCCGCACACTCTCTGATCATCTCTTGTATCATGTCCGCACACTCTCTGATCATCTCTTGTATCATGTCCGCACACTCTCTGATCATCTCTTGTATCATGTCCGCACACTCTCTGACCATCTCTTGTACCATGTCCGCACACTCTCTGACCATCTCTTGTACCATGTCCGCACACTCTCTGATCATCTCTTGTACCATGTCCGCACACTCTCTGATCATCTCTTGTATCATGTCCGCACACTCTCTGATCATCTCTTGTACCATGTCCGCACACTCTCTGATCATCTCTTGTACCATGTCCGCACACTCTCTGATCATCTCTTGTATCATGTCCGCACACTCTCTGACCATCTCTTGTACCATGTCCGCACACTCTCTGATCATCTCTTGTATCATGTCCGCACACTCTCTGATCATCTCTTGTATCATGTCCGCACACTCTCTGATCATCTCTTGTATTATGTCCGCACACTCTCTGATCATCTCTTGTATCATGTCCGCACACTCTCTGATCATCTCTTGTATCATGTCCGCACACTCTCTGATCATCTCTTGTATCATGTCCGCACACTCTCTGATCATCTCTTGTATCATGTCCGCACACTCTCTGACCATCTCTTGTACCATGTCCGCACACTCTCTGACCATCTCTTGTACCATGTCCGCACACTCTCTGATCATCTCTTGTACCATGTCCGCACACTCTCTGATCATCTCTTGTATCATGTCCGCACACTCTCTGATCATCTCTTGTACCATGTCCGCACACTCTCTGATCATCTCTTGTATCATGTCCGCACACTCTCTGACCATCTCTTGTATCATGTCCGCACACTCTCTGATCATCTCTTGTACCATGTCCGCACACTCTCTGATCATCTCTTGTATCATGTCCGCACACTCTCTGATCATCTCTTGTATCATGTCCGCACACTCTCTGATCATCTCTTGTATCATGTCCGCACACTCTCTGACCATCTCTTGTATCATGTCCGCACACTCTCTGATCATCTCTTGTATCATGTCCGCACACTCTCTGATCATCTCTTGTACCATGTCCGCACACTCTCTGATCATCTCTTGTATCATGTCCGCACACTCTCTGATCATCTCTTGTACCATGTCCGCACACTCTCTGATCATCTCTTGTACCATGTCCGCACACTCTCTGATCATCTCTTGTATCATGTCCGCACACTCTCTGACCATCTCTTGTATCATGTCCGCACACTCTCTGATCATCTCTTGTATCATGTCCGCACACTCTCTGATCATCTCTTGTATCATGTCCGCACACTCTCTGATCATCTCTTGTATCATGTCCGCACACTCTCTGATCATCTCTTGTATCATGTCCGCACACTCTCTGATCATCTCTTGTATCATGTCCGCACACTCTCTGACCATCTCTTGTATCATGTCCGCACACTCTCTGATCATCTCTTGTATCATGTCCGCACACTCTCTGATCATCTCTTGTATCATGTCCGCACACTCTCTGATCATCTCTTGTATCATGTCCGCACACTCTCTGACCGTCTCTTGTATCATGTCCGCACACTCTCTGACCGTCTCTTGTATTATGTCCGCACACTCTCTGACCATCTCTTGTATCATGTCCGCACACTCTCTGATCCACGGTCCTGCTCGGTTACAGGGCAATTGCGGGTGCCCGGCGGGCATCGCGGCTGCCGGGCACGCACATCGGGGGCTCAGTGACGCGGGGCACGCGCGCGCCCCTAGTGGATTTTAAAGGCGCAACATCATATGACGTCCGCCCAGGATAACAGTGTCTTCCTGCCGCCGTCAATTGACGGCGGCCGGTTGACAACGGGTTAAAGACAGAGAATAGAATGATAGTAGAGGATGATGAAGAGTAACATTGTATCCTATGTAGTGAATGAGGGTACTCCTCCGGGTACTCCAGTTTCCTCCCACACTCCAAAGACATGCTGGTAGGTTAATTGGATCTTGTCCAAATTGGCCCAGTATATATGTATATCTGTGTGTCCCAAGCGCGTCGAGATCCTACGGGATAAATGACCGCACCAACCAGGCAGACACTGGCTGCAAAAAGCGCCTTCAGTTCGCATTTGTAGCGTTATACAAGTTACTCATTCATTTAATGAAGGTGAAATATTCTTGCTGTGCACCTTCCATCTGATTGGTAGCAGTGGTTCTGTGTACTGAAATAAAACTAAGGCCCCTGTCACACAGGGGCGGGAGGTGCGGTGGCGGTATAGTGCCGCTATTTTTAGCGGCGCTATACCGTCGGAATTGCGGCGGTATTCGGCCGCTAGCGGTGCGGTTTTAACCCCCGCTAGCGGCCGGAAAAGGTTATAGCCACGCTGTCCCATTGATTTCAATGGGCAGCAGCGGTAAAGGAGCGGTATACACACCGCTCCTTTACCGCCTCAAAGATGCGGCTAGGAGGACTTTTTTCCTCATCCTGCCAGCGCATCGCCTCAAGCCCTCAGGCTTTCACATTGAGACTGCAGGGCAGGAGTTTTTCAGGCGGTATTTAGGTGCTATTTTGAGCGCTAAAACGCCTGAAAAACTCCTCAGTGTGAAAGGGGTCTTACTCATCTTGCACCTTATATATGCAAGTGTAGCGGGGTGTTCAATTCAAGGGAAGTGTCTGAGTGGTAACCAGACTCAGACACATTAAATTGATAGGATTCATGGACCATTTTTGTTCTCAGGGGTTAATGCTGGTAATGTGTTCCCTGTGGCCGGTGGGTGGCGCTGCCATTCTGGGCTAGGGTTGAACCGCGAGCGTAGTGCTGTGCCTTTTGTATCCCCTCTCGGCAGCCGTACGGTAGGGCGGGGAACCTGCTGTGCATGCCGGGAGAGGATATAAAAAGGGGCGGACATCTTCTGAGAGGGTTCGTCTTCATCCGTCCACGCCCAGGCACCTTCAGCCTGGGTGTGTGGGAGTGTGGTCCGTCATCTCCGGGTGCCCTAGGCCCGGAGGCCTTGTTCCGGTTCCACCTCAGGAACCTTTAGCCTGGGGTGAGGTACTACCTTACCGCTCCTGTTCACCTGGGCATGGAGGCCCAGGAGTTGCAGTAATGGCCTGGAGCCCAGCAGCCTTCGGCTGGGGTCCACAAGGGATCGAGGAGTCCAGGGTGCTGCCTTGCGAGGGGACCCGCACCCTAAGAGAAGGGAGGACCTGTTCTGAGGGACCGGTGCTGTGGACACGGTGAAGGAAGGGGGTCTGTTGACTCTCTGGGGGGGGATGTCTTCTCCCTGAAAGGGGCTATGTTCTAGGAAGGAAATCAATATTCATCAGGTCTGTGGCAGAGATCATGCGCCAAAACTGTTTGAGAATCTGAACAGTTCTAAGAGTTTGAGCTACGTTTGTGCCTGGACCTCCTCCACACCTTAACCCCTTCCTTACTGGGCACATATACCCCCTTCCTGCCCAGGCGAAATTTCAGCTTTCAGCACTGTCACGCTTTGAATGACAATTGCGCGGTCGTGCGACGTGGCTCCCAAACAAAATTGACGTCCTTTTTTTCGCACAAATAGAGCTTTCTTTTGGTGGTATTTGATCACCTCGGCGGTTTTTATTTTTTGCGCTATAAACAAAAATAGAGCGACAATTTTGAAAAAAAAGCAATATTTTTTGATTTTTGCTATAATAAATATCCCAATTTTTTTTTTTATATATATTTTTTTCCTCAGTTTAGGCCGATACGTATTCTTCTACATATTTTTGGTAAAAAAAAAATCGCAATCAGCGTTCATTGATTGTTTTGCGCAAAAGTTATAGCGTATACAAAATAGGGGGTAGTTTTATGGCATTTTTATATATATATTTTTTTTTTATTAGTAATGGCGGCGATCAGTGATTTTTTTCGTGACTGTGACATTATGGCGGACACATCGGACACTTTTGACACATTTTTGGGACCATTCACATTTATACAGCGAACAGTGCTATAAATATGCACTGATTACTGTATAAATGTGACTGTCAGGGAAGGGGTTAACACTAGGGGGCGAGGAAGGGGTTAAATGTGTTCCCTATGTGTGATTGCAACTGTGGGGGGAGGGGACTGACTGGGGGAGGTGACCGATCTGTGTCCCTATGTACAAGGGACACAGCATCGGCCCCCTCTCCCTGACAGGACATGGATCTCTGTGTTTACACACACAGATCCATGTCCTTGTCTCTGTAACCGCCGATCGCGGGTGCGTGGTGGACATTGCGGCCGCCAGGCACGCGCATCGGCATCTCAGTGATGCGCCGGGCGCGCGCGCGTGCCGCCGGCGGCGCTCGCGCGCCCCCCCAGTGGCCAAATAGCGGAGGCCGTATAATAACGGCCTCCCGGCATTTGACAACCACCATGCGGCCGTATATTCTCGTACGGCGGGCGCGAGGTGGTTAAAGCTGTCCTGTGTCTTTACTCCAACCTTTTGTCTATCCAAGAGACTATGTGTTGTGCAAGTGAAAAATAAATATTGAGTTGGACTTTCAGCTGGTGTGGACATTTACGTTCCTGGGGAAGTCAAGGACTTGCATCCACACACTGTAGAGGTGAGAATCATTCTCAGGAGGACTTTATGCCCCGGCTGCAGACAAGGCCCAAAAACAACACCGCCTAACCTCTTAACACAGGGGGGTACGGGCTTGTGGTGCGGTGTGCCCCTTTTTCCTGAGAGGAGCCGAAACAGACAGGGAGAAGGGTGTGTGTGCGCTACACAAGTATTCTGTTTCACTTTCTCTCTCTGTATGTAATTAGTGCTGGAGGGTATAATTGATCTCCCAGGCAATGCATCAGAGTGATATACATTTCCTGTCATTGTCTGCTAAAGTTTCATAAGAAAACCCTCCGGACACCAGACTCATGTATCAATGAATATTAATTTTGCTGATTTATCCTTCTGGAATCTTATGCCGCGTACACACCACCGTTTTTTCCACCGGAATTCCGTTCAAGCTGTCTTGCATACACACGCACACACCAAATTCCGACCGTTCAAAACGCAGTGACGTACAACACTACGACGAGCCGAGAAAAATTAAGTTCAATGCTTCCGAGCATGCATCGAATTGTTTCCGAGCATGCGTGTTTTTTTTTTTGTCCGTCAGAGTCCCATACAGACGAACGGAATTTTTTTCCATCTTCTCTTTCTAAATCCTTCGGAATTTCCAAAGGAAAAAGTTCGATGGGGCATACACACGTTCGGAATATCCGATGTAAAAATTCCGGCATTAGATGTCCGTTACATTCATAGGATTATCGAAGAATGAGCAATGAAGATTTGCAAAATTGCTGGAGCCTCCAGTATACAGTCACATGCAGTTGTAAGGGTTAATTTTTTTTTTTTTTTTTATTATTAAAAACCCACAACCTCCTGGGAAATATTCCTGCATTCAATTGTATGCAGACCTCTCGCAACACACAATGCAAAATCGCAAGTCTCTACTGTCTGTGACAAAAGCACTACACAACCACAATATTGTGTACCCCTGGGGCTACCCAACAAAGCTAACCATTACCCGTGATGGCAACACCTCAGTGATCACAAGCCTAGACGAGGGACTCATGCTGCTCCACTCCTGGGATATTCTACCTGATCAAGCTTCAGAGGGCTCCTCTTCTACTGCCAAACTGAACACCCAGGATGACTGGCAAGTAGTAGCACACAAAAAGAAAAACAAAAAGCACACTACCTGAACACCCATAAAGTGATAAGCAACTTGATTCCTGAAGCACTTTGGAACTCACGGTACACAAACTTTCCCCCTTGAGTAATGGGCAGTTATACTGCCTCTGGATTCACGTTAGAATCTACTTTTTTACCATGTTAGTTATATAAATGTAGTGGGCCCCTACCTAGGGGGGTCGCTATGCTTAAATTTAGGGGTGACCTGAGCGGTAGTTGGCTCGGGTCTTCTAATTGTTTGGACTCTGCCTTGCTGCTGTGTTACCTGGCATGCAGTTCCGCTTTAGGCATATAGGTGGTGCTGTCACTTGTACCCGGGGTTGAACCATAGGTGATGGAGTGGCTATTGGATTTCCTCTCTCGGCTGACGTGCGGTGGGCGGTTCCGGCCTGCTGTGCAAGCCGGGAGAGGGTATATAAGGGGCGGACGCCATGGTTCAGGAGCATAGTACCCGGGGACCTGAACACGGAGGAGTGTGCCCCTCTAGGGGGGGGGTGCGCCCAATTTTGACTAAGGAGTCTCAGGCACCTTCGACCCGAGGCTGCGGAGTTCCAGGTAGGCCCGGTACCTTCAACTGGGTCTACCACCAGAAAGGGAACCCAGGGAGCCCAGGTGAGGGCAACCGCTCTGACTAGGAGGAAACCAGGGGAGGATCGGTCCCATAGCAGGAGACGAGTAATACAAGATTGCTGTCTCGGGAGAGGCCTGGTGACCTGTCGGAGAGAAGGATTCCTTTCTTCGCAGACTGCCTTTGCGGAGTGTTGTTACTGAAGGAGGGATCTCCTTGACTCTGTCCTTGGAGGGGACTAAGTCACTGTTCGAGCTTCATGCCGGCTGCTAGTGCCATTGAGTGACTATCCGGGTGAGCTGTACCCACTCGGGATCGAGTGGCGACAAAGCCAAGAGTGTGCCTGAATCTATCCTATTCTGCTAACCCCTTTCCTCTCTTCAACTTTCTGTTACTGAAGCAAAAGGAGAAAATAAACTCTCGTTTGAGTTGAAGTGTTGTGTGGACATTGACCTTCTTTGGGAAAGGTAAAGACTCGCCTCTATATTCTAGAGGGGAGAACCAGTGAAAGGACGCAACTCGCTGCAGGACCCAAATACACCGCCCGACCTCTAATTCAGAGGACGCGGGCATGTGGCATGGTGTGTCTGATCCCCCTAAAAGGAAGGTGAGAGGGGGAGAAGGATCTGTGTAGACATGTGCAATTCGTTTCGTTCCGAATTCGTTTTTTAACGAAATTCGGAAATATCCGAATTAACGAAAACTCATTTAACGAATTTTAACGAATATTCGTAAATTCAAATTTACGAATGTACGAATTTACGAATATACGAATTTACCAATGCACGAATTTACGAATGTACA
The DNA here is from genome assembly GCA_029206835.1 of Rana muscosa. Classification (NCBI taxonomy): domain Eukaryota; kingdom Metazoa; phylum Chordata; class Amphibia; order Anura; family Ranidae; genus Rana; species Rana muscosa. Next base: position 6,761,028 of record CM055117.1, read on the forward strand.
ACTATCCGGAAATTTGTAAATTTGAATTTACAAATTTCCGAATATTCGTACATTCGTAAATTTGTACATTCGTACAATCGTAAATTAGTAAATTCGGAAATCTGAAATAATAATTAACTAATAACTTAACTATTACTAACTATTCAATTATAGGTATTGTAATTTCCTTTCAAATTTGGCTGTTAGTGAACTTAACGAAGTTACGAATTGTTTTCCGACATAATGAATGCCGTATCTAAACGAATGGAACGTAATGAATTAATAATAATAATAAATAACAATAATAATAATAAAAACGTTTTATTATTATTATTATTAATTTGTTCCGTTCCATTTGTTTAGATGCGGCATTTGTTATTTCAGGTTATGCGTAACTTCAGATAAATTTGTATTCGTTACGTTCGCTAACAGCCAAATTTGAAAGGAAATTACAACTATAATTTAATAGTTATTTTTTCAGATTTTCAAATTTTCGGGTTTTCGAAAATATCGAATTTCCAAATTTCCGAAATTACGAATGTATAAATTTACGAATGTACGAATTTACGAATGTACAAATTTACGAATGTACAAATTTACGAATGTACAAATTTACGAATGTATAAATTTACGAATGTACAAATTTACGAATGTATAAATTTACGAATGTACAAATTTACGAATTTACGAATTGCGATCATAACGAATGACCCGAAAAACGAAAAAAAAAAAAAACGAATGAAACGAAAACGAAAACTAACGAATTTTTTGGCAGTGCACATGTCTAGATCTGTGTGCTACATAAACAATGCTTGGTCCTTTCTTTTTTTTCCCTTTATTGTTTTTCTTTTATTGTTTTTTCTACTGGAAGATGTCTACCCACTCTGACTGCAGATCTCAAACTCCTTGAACTGGACCCCCTGGGAATTACCATGAATCCATTAAGGTACTGTCAACACCCGCACCTCCCTGTTACCTATAGTACTTAAAATATTATCCGTCAATGTACATGGATTGAACCACCCTGTTAAGAGAGCCTCAGTTTGGAAAGAAGCCCTCAACCTCCACACTGATACCCTTTGCATACAGGAGACACGCTTCTCTTCCTGCAATACTCCCTCCTTTTGCCACAAAAAAATCCCACCCATTTTTATGGCACCCACAAAACAAAAAGGCATGTTTATCACCATCAGAGATACTGTAGCCTTAAGCCCCGTACACACGGTCGGACTTCCATCGGACTTTTCCGTGTTTTTTTGTCCGAACGGAGTTGGTCGGGAACACCCATAGCATACACACCACAGGACTTTTCTGCAAACTTTCCCAAAACTTTTTGCAACATCACGTGGATTTTCTACTCTTTTCTGCTCTTTACCGCCACCCTTTGGTCAACTTCTGCTATTGTTTGTTGATTTTAACATTAGTTGTTTTGTCCATCGGACAAAAGTCCGATGGTTTTCTGTACACACGGTCGGACTTTGCTCCATCGGACTTTTGTTGGGCAAAAGTTTGTCCGTTTGCAGACCCAACTTTTGTCCGATGAAAACAAGTGTGAGGGGGTTAGCTCGGCAGCGGGTGTGTGTGACCCCCGGGATGGGCTCCCCACACAAAACAGGCCCAGCAAACGGAGGTTGTGGTTTTCAAAATCAAAAAGGTGCGGTTTATTTTCTATTTACAGTGACAAAACACAGCAAAGCAAAAGAAACATAACCAAAATAAATCCTGGTCAAGTTGACCTCTGACTAAACATACAGGTTTCCTAACTAACAACTGGGATCAGCCTAGTGCTGTCCTAGTCCCTAAGTCCCTGGTTTAGTAAAAGTCCAAACAAATAGCCACACAGGCTTTGCCTCACCGCACAGGGGTTCACTCTCCCTAGACAGTCCACACAGGTCTGGTTCCAGGCATGAGCTAACATCTAATGAAGCTGGGAGTTCTTATAGAGGCCTAAATGAGCTGACAAGGTTCAGCTGGTCTCCTCATCTCTGTCTGCACGACGCCCCACACTCTCCCTAGAGGTATGAGTCATCCATGAGCCCACTAGCCTTAGCTGGGCCTATACAACTCTCCACCTAGTTGTATAAGTCAGCGTAAAGCCTGAATCTGGGCGAAATATATCTACCCCCCTGGATGCAACCAGGTGACTTTACCTTCCTGCTGTCACATACCCCCCCCTCTTGTTTTAACCTCGGGGTTGGAACACCAGCAATCAGGCATTCATGTACTCGAGACAAAGCATCCACATTCCCCATTTGAACGCCAGGGCGATGCTTTACTGTGAAGTTGAATTCCTGGAGGGCCAGGAACCACCTATTCACTCTTCTATTTGTTTCCTTGTTTTGAGCCATCCACTTTAACGGAGCGTGATCCGTAACCATGTCAAAGTGCCTACCTAGCAGGTAGTACCGAAGGGAATCTAGAGCCCACTTCACCGCTAAACACTCCTTTTCAACGGTGGCGTAATTTACCTCATGGGACTTCAATTTCCTGCTGAGGTAAATGACTGGGTGCTCTTCCCCGTTCCAGACCTGGGACAATACTGCTCCTAACCCCACATCTGACGCATCACTTTGTACGACAAAGTCTTTAGAGAAGTCGGGTGAGTACAACACTGGCTGGCTACATAAGGCTTGTTTCAAGAATTGGAATGCTGCCTCAGCCTCGGGGGTCCATTTAATCATGACCGACCCTTTCCCCTTCGTCAGGTTGGTTAGGGGCACAGCCTTAGAAGCAAAGTGGGGAATGAATCGCCGATAATACCCAGCGATTCCCAGAAAGGCTCGTACCTGCTTCTTGCTGTTGGGACGTGGCCAACTCTGGATGGCCTCGACTTTGTTGAGTTGGGGTTTTATTACTCCCCTCCCAATGGTGTACCCAAGATATTTGGCCTCCTCCTGCCCAATGGTACACTTCTTGGGGTTAGCCGTAAACCCCGCTTCCCGAACAGAGTCCAGGACTGCTTGCACTTTTGGCAGATGTGAGGCCCAATCTGTGCTATGGACAATTACGTCATCCAGGTAAGCCGCAGCATACTTCCGATGGGGCCTCAGCATCTGGTCCATTTTCCGCTGGAATGTGGCCGGCGCATTCTGTAACCCGAACGGCATTCTTTTATATTGGAACGCCCCGTCTGGGGTTACAAATGCGGTTTTCTCTTTGGCCGACTTGGCCAGGGGGATTTGCCAATACCCTTTTGTGAGGTCAAGAGTCGTCATGTATCGGGCTGTTCCCAGCCGGTCGATCAACTCATCTATACGTGGCATGGGGTAGGTGTCAAATTTTGTAACTTTGTTCAACTGACGAAAATCGTTACAAAATCGCCAGCTCCCATCCGGTTTAGGCACCAACACGATGGGACTAGACCAATCACTTTGGGACTCCTCTATCACCCCTAAGTTCAGCATTTTCTGTACTTCCTCCCGTATTGCCTCCCGTCGAGCCTCTGGGATCCGATAGGGTTTTAACTTCACCCTTTCACCGGGCGGGGTAATGATGTCATGCTCTACCCCAGATGTTTGTCCCGGCAGCTCAGAGAATACCTCCTTGTTGCGAAGCACAAACTCCTTAACCTCCTGTTGTTGGGGTTGTGACAAGGTGGCTGCTATTCCAACCTCAGGAATCACGCAACCAGTTTGAGCTGGTGACCAAGTGTCTGCGACTAGGGACTCTCTATCCCTCCAGGCTTTCAACAGATTAACGTGATAGATCTGTTCGGGCTTTCGCCTTCCTGGTTGTCTGACCTTGTAATTCACTTCGCTCACTTTTTCCATTATCTCGTAGGGGCCTTGCCATTTGGCAAGGAATTTACTTTCAACCGTAGGGACAAGTACCAATATCCTATCCCCCGGGGAAAAGGTACGGGTCTTGGCTCCACGGTTGTACACTCTCTGCTGTGCCAACTGCGCTTGGGCCAAATGTTCCTTCACGATGGGCATTACCTGTGCAATTCGATCTTGCATCAGGGCGACATGCTCAATCACACTCCTGTGGGGAGAACTCTCACTTTCCCAAGTTTCCTTGGCAATATCCAACAGCCCTCTTGGGTGTCTCCCATACAGTAACTCAAAGGGGGAGAATCCCGTAGAGGATTGGGGCACCTCCCTAATAGCAAACATCAAATAAGGAAGTAAACAGTCCCAATCCTTTCCATCTCTATCCACCACTTTCTTCAACATTTGTTTTAGGGTTTTGTTGAATCTTTCAACCAGCCCATCGGTTTGGGGGTGATACACAGACGTACGCAATTGCGTCACTTTGAACAATTTACACAGCTCTTTCATAACCCGGGACATAAAGGGTGTACCTTGGTCCGTAAGCAGTTCTTTACAAATACCCACCCGGCTAAAAACAAGAGATAGCTCTTTGGCTATGGTTTTGGCCGAGGTATTTCGGAGAGGGATCGCTTCTGGATAACGGGTGGCATAGTCCATTATAACTAATATGTACTGGTGCCCCCTAGCGGACTTGATTATAGGACCTACCAAATCCATGGCGATCCTCTCAAACGGGACCTCAATGATGGGTAGAGGGACCAGCGGGCTACGGAAATGTGGCATCGGGGCCAACCTCTGACACACAGGGCAGGAGGAACAATAATTTTCTACGTCCTTCATCACCCCCGGCCAATAGAATCTCTGTAATACCCTCTCTCGGGTTTTCTCTGTCCCCAGATGACCTCCAAGAATGTGCCCATGGGCCAACTCCAACACCAACTTCCTGTAAGGTTTGGGCACCACAAGCTGCTCAACGGTTTCTTCTGCCCTTTTTGCCACCCGATACAGTAGGTCCTTCTCTACGCTGAAGTATGGGTAAGTGCAGGTATTATCTGGGTTCACTAACTCGCCATCTATTTTCACTACGTTTTCCCGTGCCTTTATTAGGGCGGGGTCTTTCAACTGTTCTGTGGCAAAGTTTTCCCTGTGAACCTCAAGATCAGAAAACTCCACAGACGGTAGGTTTTCGTCTGAGGAGGTGGGCTCCTCTCCAGTTTCTTGAGTCTCCCCTGCCAATACTGATAAGGGAAATTCCGGAGAGTCCTCACCACTCTCAGGGGAGTTCTGGCTATCACATTCCTGGTACATAGGGGCACCAGTGAGGGGCTCAGGATCATCCCACAGTTCCCAGAACTTCGGAAAATCCCTTCCCACAATGGCGTCATGCGGTAACTGAGATACTAAGCCCACTGGATGAGAGAGGGTAGCTTTGGGGGTCTCGAAACACACTGTAGTCACTGGATACTCTCGGGTGTCCCCATGCACACAAATAACAGCTACCTTGCTATTCCCAGAGACCTCTGTTTTAACTAACTCAGCCTTTATCAGGGTCACAAGGCTACCTGAATCCAGCAATACCACAACATTTCTACCATTAACACACATTTTGCATAAATGTTTCTCAGTTCCTCGAATGGCAGTGCATGCGACTGTCGCACACAGCGACTGACGTCTGCCCGTCAGAAAGTCACACTGCATGGGTTCCTCCACAACCGGGCAATTGGCTGCAATATGTCCCGCTTGCCGGCAGCGGTAGCAAACGATCCTTCTTGCCGCCTCTTGAGCCGCTGATTTCCCAGGCTGTTCTCGCCAAACTTGGGGTAGAGCTCCCACCCTCTCACTCTCTCCACCCTCACCCCTTGGAATCCTCTTATCCGCCCCTGGGGATGGTCTGGTCTTAGGGTGGAAAGTCCGAGTGTCTCTGGAAGAGGCCGTCAGGTTCTCTGTAGCCAAGTATTTCTCCACACGATCCACAAGACCATCGGCCGTCTCTGGGTCTCCATGGCTTACCCACTTTTGGATGGCAGTAGGAAGAGCTCTCAAAAACCGATCCATTACAACACGTTCCACAATCTTTGGTGCGGACAAAGTCTCTGGCTGTAGCCACTTTCTGCTCAGGTGAATGAGATCATACATTTGAGACCTGGGGGGTTTTCCAAGCTGGAAAGTCCAGTTATGCACACGCTGAGCCCGGACAGCCTGGGTGACACCCAGCCTTGCCAATATTTCAGCTTTTAGCATCACATAGTCTTTTGCTTGGTTAGGCTCTAGGTCATAGTAAGCTTTCTGCGATTCACCAGTTAACAGAGGAGCCACCAGTCCAGCCCACTGCTCCTCAGGCCACTTTTCTCTTTCAGCGGTCCTTTCAAATGTGGTCAAAAATACCTCTGGATCATCCTCTCCAGTCATTTTTGTCAATAAACGACTCACCCCAAAGGACGCGGTATTAGTGGGACGGCTTTCCTCACTGGTCTGCGGACGTTGCTGCATTACTGCTTCCATCTGTTGTTGTAGTCTCTGCTCTTGCTTCTGCAACAGGTCTATGAAGCGGGCCTCAGATTGCTGCTGGGCTCGTTGCTGAGCCTCCAGACTCTGTTGCAAAGTTGCGTTTGTCTGCTGCTGGGCTGCAAGGCTCTGTTGTTGAGCTGCAAGGCTCTTTTGCAAACCTGCATTTGTCTGCTGTTGATTGGCATTTGCTAGAGCCAGCTGCTTCAGTATCTCCTCCATGCTGGCTTAAAAAAAACTGCCACTGGTTCTCCACCAACTGTGAGGGGGTTAGCTCGGCAGCGGGTGTGTGTGACCCCCGGGATGGGCTCCCCACACAAAACAGGCCCAGCAAACGGAGGTTGTGGTTTTCAAAATCAAAAAGGTGCGGTTTATTTTCTATTTACAGTGACAAAACACAGCAAAGCAAAAGAAACATAACCAAAATAAATCCTGGTCAAGTTGACCTCTGACTAAACATACAGGTTTCCTAACTAACAACTGGGATCAGCCTAGTGCTGTCCTAGTCCCTAAGTCCCTGGTTTAGTAAAAGTCCAAACAAATAGCCACACAGGCTTTGCCTCACCGCACAGGGGTCACTCTCCCTAGACAGTCCACACAGGTCTGGTTCCAGGCATGAGCTAACATCTAATGAAGCTGGGAGTTCTTATAGAGGCCTAAATGAGCTGACAAGGTTCAGCTGGTCTCCTCATCTCTGTCTGCACGACGCCCCACACTCTCCCTAGAGGTATGAGTCATCCATGAGCCCACTAGCCTTAGCTGGGCCTATACAACTCTCCACCTAGTTGTATAAGTCAGCGTAAAGCCTGAATCTGGGCGAAATATATCTACCCCCCTGGATGCAACCAGGTGACTTTACCTTCCTGCTGTCACACAAGAAAAAAGCAAAAAAAGTTTGTCCGATGGAGCGTACACGCGGTCGGATTGTTGGTCCAACTTGCCTAAAAAAGGGATTTTTATAACAGCTTACCTGTAAAATCCTTTTCTTGGAGTACATCACGAGACACAGAGCGACTTAGTCATTACTAATGGGTTATATAGATTACCTTCAGGTGTTGGCACTGGCCAATTCCAAACCGGAAGTACCCTCCCCTATATAAGCCCCTCCCATCCGGGAGCACCTCAGTTTTGTAGCCAAGCAATAAGTGTCCCAAAAAGAGGGGTGGGAGCTCTGTGTCCCGTGATGTACTCCAAGAAAAGGATTTTACAGGTAAGCTGTTATAAAAATCCCTTTTTCTTTTTCGTACATCACGGGACACAGAGCGACTTAGTCATTACTAATGGGACGTCCCAAAGCAATGCCAAATGAGGGGAGGGATACATAAGCTGGGCGCCATCAGGCATGAGGCTCTTTTGCGGCCTGCAACACACTGCGCCCAAAGGCGACATCCTCCTGACTTCTGACGTCTACCTGGTAGAACCTAGTAAACGTGTGTACTGAAGACCACGTTGCGGCCTTACAGACTTGAGCCAGGGAGGCTTGGTGATGCACTGCCCATGAAGTTCCAACTGCTCTTGTGGAGTGCGCCCTAACTTTGAACGGAGGCGGTCTCCTTTTCAAGCCATAGGCTTGTATTATGACCTGTCGAATCCACTTGGCTAAAGTAGATTTTTGATGCTGCCTGACCCTTTCTGGGGCCTTCCGGCAGAACAAACAAAGTATCCGTTCTACGAATCTGAGCAGTGGCTTTAAGATAAGCTTTAACTGCTCTTACTACATCCAAAGAATGCAATAACTTTTCCTCTACCGAACTAGGTTTGGGGAAAAAGGAAGGAAGAACCACATCTTGGTTCAAATGGAACCTCGATACCACCTTAGGAAGAAGGCTGGATGAGGACGTAATACTACTCTGTCCTTATGGATAACCAGATATGGCTCCCTACAGGACATAGCTGCTAATTCCGACACTCTTTTAGCCGAACAAATGGCTACTAAGAAAATCAATTTCCTGGTGAAAAGAACCAAGAAAATGTGCCGCAATGGTTCAAATGGTTGTTTCTGTAGAACCGACAGAACCAGGTTTAAGTCCCATGGACATATGGGAATACTAACCGGAGGGCTAATACGCATCACTCCTTGTATGAAAGCTTTGACTAATGAATGCAAAGCCAAGGGCCTTTGAAAAAAATATTGACAAGGCCGTCTGACCCTTGATAGTACTCAAGGCAAGCTTCCTATGTACAGCCCACTGTAGGAAGTCCAGAATCCTACCTATTACGTACTTACGTGGATGCCATTTCCTGGCCTCACCCCACGTGATGTACGCCTTCTAGATCCTATAATAGATCTGCCTGGATACCGGCTTCCTGTCATTGATCATGGTAGATACCACAGGATTAGAGAGCCCTCTCTTTTTTAGAATGTGGGCTTCTATAGCCAGGCCGTCAAACCTAGGGCTGGTAAGGAAGGGTAGTATATCGGTCCTTGCAAAAGCAGGTCCGGATGATGTGGGAGGGTCCAAGGACTTCTCACTGACATTTTTACAATCTCCGCGTACCATGCCCTTCGGGGCCACGCTGGAGCCACCAGAATCACTGGTTTCTTTTCTACCCTGATTCTGCGGATTAATCGCGGTGGGAATGCATATATCAGCTTGAACTGATCCCAAGGGAACACTAGGGCATCCGAACCGCAAGCTAGGGGATCCTTTGTGCGAGACACAAATCAGTCCACCTTTGCGTTGAATCTGGATGCTAGCAGATCTACATCCGGTGTTCCCCACCACTGGCATATTGCCTGGAAAACCTCGGGGTGAAGAGACCATTCCCCCGGGCATAATTGCTGGCGACTTAAAAAGTCCGCTCTCCAATTTTCCACTCCTGGGATGAAAACCGTGGATATGGCTGTGACATACCTTTCTGCCCATTCCAGGATGCAATTCGCTTCCCTCTGGGCTGCACGACTCCTGGTGCCACCCTGGAGATTGATATATGCCACTGCTGTGGCATTGTCTGATTGAATTCTGACAGGTGACCCTTGGAGTTTGGATGTCCATGCTACTAGGGCATACCGGGCTGCTCGTATCTCTAAGAGATTGGTGGGCAGGGCCTTCTCTGCTTCTGACCACTTGCCCTGGAGAGACCATTGCTCCAGTACTGCCCCCCAGCCTATGAGGCTGGCAACTGTAGTGACCACCTTCCAAGAAACCGGACTGAAGGGTTTCCCTTCCCAGATTCTGGGGCACCAACCACCAATGGAGGCTCTTGTGAACGGAAGGGGACAGGGACATTGGTAAGTCTAAAGCCTGAACTTTTTTGTTCCAGGCTGACAGTATGGCCCTCTGCAAGTTCCTTGAATGGAATTGACCGTAAGGTACCGCTTCGAATGAAGCCACCATTTTTCCCAGCAGCCTTATACACAGGCGTATGGATGGTTTTTCTTTTTTGTACCCACTAAGTGGGTCAAATCTTTCAAAGACGACACCTTCTCTGGAGGTAAGAAAATCTTTCTCTGATTTGAATCCAGTCTTAGCCCCCAAGTATTCCAGGCTTTTGACTGGTTTTAGGGCTGACTTGTCTCGGTTGATAATGCAACCGTGAGATTCCAGATACTTGATTATCTTGTGAACGACCACTTCTAGTTTTTTTCACTGAGTGGTCTATCAGCAACAAGTCGTCTAGATATGCCATTATCGTTACACCTTGTGTTCCTAGTTTGGCCAATCGTAGGGCCAGAATTTTTGTGAACACTCGTGGTGCCGTACTGGTGGGCCGGACAGATGGGAATATGCAAATAAGCATCCCTTATGTCGATCGAGGCTAACCATTCCTGCCCTTGTAGGGCGGTGGCCACCGATCGGATCGACTCCATCCGAAAAAGTCCTGATATGTAGGAACTTGTTTAGCCCTTTTATATTTAATATGGGCCTCATGTCCCCATTTGGTTTGGGGACTGTGACAAAGTTCGAGTAAAACCCGAACCCGTTTTCTTTCAAGGGAACCTTCATGATTACCCTTGGGGCAATAGTTGCTCTAGTGCCAGAAGGAGGGATCCACTCTTCTGGGGATCGCTTGGCACGTTTGACCTTATAAAATGGGCAGGAGGAATGTCTTTTAACTCCAGCCTGTATCCCAGACTTACTGCGGAGATCACCCATCTCTGATGGTGTCCCGCCAGGTCTCTGTGAACAACTGAAGTCTTCCCCTCACCCGACTGAGTGGGGGCAACCCTTCATGACTTAGGGGGAGGTTTTGTACCTCTCTTGACCCAGGGTTTCTTGTTACCCTGTGATTGTCCCTGATTTCTGCCCCCTGGATTTGACCGCGGAGGCCGTCGGAACTGTTTCACAGCCGATGTGCCAGGGACTGGAGAAGTAGGCCTCTTAAAAGAAGGACTTCTACCCTTGTTCTTAACCGGTAAGAGTGAACTTTTACCGGCAGAAATTTTCTGGATATATTTGTCCAGATCTTCTCCAAATAAGAGTTCTCCATGAAATGGGAAGCTAACCAGCAGTTTTTTACAGGGAGCTTCAGCAGACCAGTTTTTGAGCCACAGAAGCCTACGCATATGTACTATAGACAGCGTAAAGCGGGAGGCCTGTTGGATTGTATCCTTTATGGCGTCCACCGCAAAACACAAGGCTCTAGGCAGGTCAGCTAGGGCAAGAGCCTGCTGATCTGGTAAGTCCCTTAAGACTTGTTTCAACTGATCTTTCACTGCTTGGCAGACTCCAATCGCTGCTACCGCAGGTTGTGTCACCATGCTTGCTGTAGAGAAAGCAGATTTTAGTAAAGACTCCAATTTTTTATCTATTGGGTCTTTGAACATTGGAACATTATCTACTGGACATGTCAGTGATTTGTTAACAGACGAGATGGCTGCGTCCACTGTAGGGACCCTCCATTTTTTTATGAACTTATCCTCCATGGGATAGATCACCGGAAATCTCTTGGGGGGAGCAAATATTTTATCAGGATGCTCCCAATCCTGGTAAATAAGCCCTTCTAATAAAGGGTGGATTGGGAAGGAACAGACAGCCTGGGGAGATTTTAGCGACCCCAGCGAGGAAACCGTAGTGGATGGTGGTTCCGCCAGAGGCATTTTAAATGCTGATCGGACCATGTTAGTCAGAGACTGAACCCATAATCTTTCAGCCTGAGATGCTGAGAAAGGTTCTTCCACTGTTGATTCCTCCATAACTGAATCAACCTCATCCTGATCCCCTTCAGGTAGGTCGATCTCTGTGTGGGGCTGTTCCTCCACTAACAGGCACTCTGAAGGAGGAGACGGAGATCGGACGCGCTTTTCCTGTGACAGGGAAGCAGCGATCAATGCTGTTAATCTCTCTTCCAATCCTCCCAGAGTTGAGTATAAAACCTCCTCTGTTATATATACAGGAGCAGGTGGCCTGGGGACAGCCGCAGCACCAGGCACTCCTGCGGGGTTTCTACGGCTACTGACCTCTGAATTCTCAGGGGAGATTGGTGCAGTACAAGCATGCCCAATATCCTCAGAGCCCGATGGAGACCCCTTTGGCTTCCTGGAAGACCTATTTCCGGAGCGTCTGGACGACATATCCTTTAAGCACAAAGCTGAGGTATTCCCGTCGTCATACACCAATTTTGCTGGTAATAGTCTAACACAGTGGCTGCTATATACCAGCTGGTGTCCACTAAAGTGCCTTTCTATGGGGATGCCTGCATCAACCGCCTCTGTGTGCCACTGTTTGTTGCTAGCTCTGTTTGCATCCAGCTGACACTTGTACTGTGTCTTTTAACCATGCTGGGACGCCTGCACATGCGCAGAAGCGCCGCGGCGCGCATCGAGCGTCATCCACCCGCCCCGCCCCTTTTTTTTCATAGGAGGCTCGTGCGCCATTGGCGCCCTTTTCGAAATCAAACAGGGACTAGGAGCCAGGGCCCTTTTTGCCAGAGGGCCTGTGCGGTGGATGAGCGCAGCAACAGGGCAGAGGAAGTGGATTCCCACAGAGAAACTTACCAACTGCCTGGATCTTTTGACTTGAGAAAACCAAAGATCCACATGACAAGAAAAATGGACTACAGCGGCCTCTAGTGGTTTAACACAGGTACCGCGGTCCCCTTTTTTTTTGTTTTTTGTTTTTTTTTACATTTTCAGTAGTTACAGGCAAACACAGATATTAGCGGGAATACCGTTAGGTAACAGACAGAAAGACAAATTAGGCTTGGGGGTCCCCCAATAGAACCAAGTTCCTGGGGGCCCCCACTTACCTGATCCCCGCCGCAGGACTTTGTTTGGTCCACAGAAGTCCAAACTTCACCTATCACGGCAGGCATTGTAATTAAACCTTCAGGGACCGGGTTCCCAAGGATTCCACTCCCCTGGACCTGTATAGCACCCTGCACAGACAACATCTTGGTCGTGGGTATGACCAGAGCTCTGGATCCCAGGGTCCAGCCCTCCTAAGAGAGTCATTACAGGCAAAACCTTGCTCTTCTGCTGCAAGGCCCGGGTACCGACCGTTTAGCTATGAAGCTTTTTTGGTGGGATCCGGAACAGCTTACTAAGGCCCAAAAGAACCTGTACGCAAGCCCAGTGAAAACACATGTTACTCTTTGGCCAACACCTTAGACACTGGCAAAAAACTGAGGTGCTCCCGGATGGGAGGGGCTTATATAGGGGAGGGTACTTCCGGTTTGGAATTGGCCAGTGCCAACACCTGAAGGTAATCTATATAACCCATTAGTAATGACTAAGTCGCTCTGTGTCCCGTGATGTACGAAAAAGAAATTAAGTTTGTTGGCCAAAAGTCCAACCGTGTGTACGGGGCTTTAACCTTACAGGAAGTTCTGACGGACGCGGAAGGAAGATACACAATCTTGATAGGGGAACTCAACAACAAGCCTTACACTGTTGTTAATCTCTACGCACCTAATTCCCGTCAACTTTGTTTCCTAAAGAAACGGTTTTGCAAAGTCAATACAATCAGGAAAGATGCCTTATTCATGTGTGGAGACTACAACCTAACGGTGGACTAAAGAATAGACACCACTTCTAAATCCAAACGCCCCTTGCCAATGCTACAGCCTTTAATCCATGCTGAGGATGCTTATGATGTCTGGAGGAGTCAACACTCAGATGAACGTGATTACACCTTCCACTCCTATTCACGCATCGACTTAATTCTAGTAGATAAAATGCTATTACAAACAGTGTCATCCTCCATCATATATGACATCTTGTGGTACGACCACGCACCTGTTTCTATAACAGTGATGGAGGGACATACTCCAGGACCTGCATTTGTGTGGCGAGCCAACTCCCGATTGTTTAGGTGACCACCATAACCAACAATCTAAATGAGTTCTTCTCACTGAATGCACAATCGTTGTCCAATCCTGCTACTTTGTGGTGTGCCCATAAGGCTATTTTTAGCAGCGCTTTACCGTTGGATTTGTGGCGCTATTCGGCCGCTAGCGCTACGGTTTTACCCCCCGCTAGCGTCCGAGAAAGGGGTTAAAAACCACCGCAAAGCGCCTCTGTAGAGGCGCTTTGACGGTGGTATAGCCGCGGTGCCCCATTGAATTCAATGGGCAGGAGCGGTGAAGGAGCGGTATACACACCGCTCCTTCACCGCTCCAAAGATGCGGCTAGGAGGACTTTTTTTAACCGTCCTGCTAGTGCACCGCTCCAGTGTGAAAGCCCCTGGGGCTTTCACATTGGAGAGACAGCAGTGGCTGTTTCAGGTCGGTTTGCAGGCGCTATTTTTAGCGCAATAGCGCCTGCAAAACGACCCAGTGTGAAAGGGGCCTTAGAGGAATTATTTTACAATTGTGTTCAGGGGTAAAAAGGCAAATGACGCAGAAAATAGATCCTCTCCTGAGGGAAATCAGAGTTCTTTAAAACCCTGAACAAAAACACTGCAGACACTTCTGCAGCAGATAAACTCTCCAAACTTTTCTCTGATCTCAGGCTCATGCTCATTGAACAATACAATAGGCATAATAGTTCCCACAAATTGACACACTACTCATCTGTAAACCGAGCCGGCAAGTTTCTTGCTCAGAGGCTTAAGCCTCGTACACACGACCGTGTTTCTTGTCGTAAAAAAAACCCGTTGATTTTCGCGACGAGATTCTTGTCAAGCTTTCCTTGCATACACACTGTCAATTCCAAATCTCGTCATTGTTCGGCGCGGTCACATACAGCACATACGACGGCAGTATAAAGGGGAAGTTCGATTCCAATGGCGACACCCCTTGGGCTGCTTTTGCTGATCTTGTGTTATCGCGTGTTAGTAAAAAATTTGGTGAGAGACGATTCGCGCTTTTCAGTCTTCGTGCTTTCAGTTCGTTTTAGCGTGACAAATGTGCTATCTCCATTACGAACGCTAGTTTTACTAGAAGGTGCGCTCCCGTCTTATACTTGATTCTGAGCCTGCGCGATTTTTTAAGACTCAGAAAAGCATACACACAACGAGAAACCATACACACCAACGGTTTTCTCGGCAAGAAAGCTCTCTCGCAGTTTTCTTGTTGTTTTTTGACGAGAAACTCGGTCGTGGGTACGAGGCTTAAAAGACCAAAGAACCCAAACAAAAATCCCTTTTCTACTTCATCTGTTAAAGGACAACAAAATTCTCTAACCAACAGGACATGCAAACTCTTTTTCCAAATACTACTCTTCATTGTACAACCATAGAGAAGACCCTATCACCCCACAACCTACTGATGATACCATACAAACTTTCTTAACAGGGTAACTTAACCTCCCCTCTCTCTCACAAACACATTTTACATCTCTTAATGCACCCATCACTGAACCTGAGATCATAAAAGCAATTTATACAGCTTATACACGATCATATTTTCTAATCGGAAAAACCTGGGATGGTATTTCCGATGGAATTCCGCTCAAGCTTGGCTTGCATACACACGGTCGCACAAAAGTTCTCTGAACTTTCGACCGTCAAGAACGCAGTGACGTACAACACCACGACGAGCCGAGAAAATTAAGTTCAATGCTCCCAAGCATGCGTCAAATTGTTTCTGAGCATGTGTCGGAATTTTGCGCCTCGGAATTGCTACAGACGATTGGAATTTCCAATTGAAAAATTTGAGAACCAGCTCTCAAATTTTTGTTGGCAGTAATTCCGACAGGAAAAGTCCAATGGAGCGTACACATGGTCGGAATTTCCGACCAAAAGATAACATCGGACTTTTTTTGTCGGAAATTCCGACCGTGTGTACATAACACTTTGCCATCTGGCAAATCACCAGGTCCTGATGGCCTGACGAATGACTACTACAAAGTCTTCCAAAACACACTCACCCCAGCATTAAGGTCGGTCTACTTAGATGCAATGTCCTCTGCCTCATTCCCTCCTGAAATGCTAATGGCATATGTGGTCACCATTCCCAAACCGGGGAAAGAACCCAACACCCCTTCAAATTTCAGGCCCATCTCATTACTAAATACAGATATCAAACTCCACGCTAAGTTTTTAGCACATAGGCTTCTCCCCATCCTACCAACCCTCATCAAACCTGACCAAACAGGTTTTACCACAGGCATCCAAGCATCTGATACCACAAGGAGAGTCCTCAATCTCTTACCACATGCTAAATCCTGTTGGATGCCTTCACTGCTCCTATCTTTGGACGCGGAGAAGGCGTTCGACAGGATACATTGGGGTTACATGACACATACTCTCCAAAAATTTGGTTTCACAGGTCCCATCCTATCTGCCATTCTTCTAGCTCTTTACTCGTCTCCGTGTGCACAGGTGTACACATCAAATATGCTTTCCCTTCCCTTTACCATATCCAATGGCACAAGACAGGGGTGCCCACTGTCCCCCTCGATTTTCAACCTCCTTATAGAACCTTTGGCTGAAAAGATCAGAACAGGAAAAAAATAGAACAGGTTCTATATTTAAACTCCGATGGAAGTCATCGGAATTTCTCTGATGGGGCACACACACGGTCGGAATTTCTGATGAAAAAACTCCGTCTGACTTTTTCTATCGGAAATTCCTATCATGTGTACAAGGCATTAGACCGTTCAGTGTGCTCAGGGAAAAGTTCAACCTTCTACCCATAGATAGCTATAAATATTACCAAATTACTCACTTCCTAAGATCTAATACAGTAAAACCCATCATATATATTTGCCAAATACAGTATGGCAATTCTACACAAGATCACCCACGACTACAAAGGGTATATCTCTTTCTTACAACCTCTTTCAGCGCCAAACTTACATTCAATAAATCCCTTCCCTATCAAAAATGGGAATCTGACATAGGCAAAAAAAAAACTTTACAATTTTCCAATGGCAATACGCATTCAAAACAATCTGAAAGGCTTCCAAATGCATAAACCACTGGGAACTATCCCAAAAAATTGCTTTACGGTGGTACCATATAAGATGTCCAAATTCTGCCAAACGAATTCTCCACTGTGCTTGAGAAACTTCTGCACTGTGCAGTGGCAGAACTACAGCCATAGTGACCCACGTGGGCGCTATGGGGCCCGCAGCCGAGTGGGGCCTAGTGAGGATGAGAAAAATGTGAACAGGGGGGGGGCCCATGCTGGGCGTTCGCTGTTCACTCAGCTGTGCGTTAGCAAAGCAAAGGAATTTGCTTTGCTAAGACTGAATCCACCTCTCAGCCAATCAGGTTTGCTGCGTCTGTTACCTGTCACCTGATTGGCTGAAACGTCAGGCGCTGTGATTGGACACCTGAGAGAGGACGGAAGAAGACATGGAGGATGTGCAGGAGACCGCCGCTGACCCGCTGGGAGACAGGTAAGTGCCGGACAGCATCTGATGGGGCACAGTAGCGGCAATTGTGGGGAGGGGCTGTTTGCAGGGGGGGCCCCATACAACATTTTGCTATGGGGTCCTGTGATTTCTAGTTACGCCCCTGGCACTCTGGTTACATATATTCTGCTAGTAGTGAGATCACTGGTAACGAAATACTGAAAATCTGACAAGACACCTAATGACTCTGAAATGCTTGAGATTACTCAGACTCACTATGTTTATGAATCATTACCGGCCAGTAAGTGTGATACTAGTAAGAAGTTTGATATAAACTGGAAACTATGGAAAGAATGGTTTAAAGTAAACTGATACCTACCCCCTTCTGATCGCAACTTCCCTCCAACATTTGCAGTCACACACTCATGTATGAGTCAGACCATTGTTTATCCCTTTGTTACTTTGTTTAACTTCAATCTAGGTTTCACTTATTATATATTATATTTTATTTTATTGTTCTGTTATTACCAATACTACTTTCTGTTACGTACTCTTCTCCTTTCACTTTAGCTTCCCCTCTTCTAGTGCTAATATTCAAGGGAACATGCCTAGTTCTCGTTTTAGGTAACCCTATGACTGCTAATGTATGCACACTTGTGCCTTATGGGGATAGCTTCACAATTGTATACCTTTTGAATTTCTACCCTTTGTATCCTTTGTACTATGTATTGTAATATGAAAAATACTCAATAAAAACAATAACAAAAAAAAAAACTTGCCTGTTTACAATTTTTTTGTTTGTTTCCTAAAGTTCCACTTTAAACAATAGCTGACGCATTTCAGAGCCAAGCTCTGCCCCATCATCAGGGCTTATGCCGCGTACGCACGATAATTTTTACATTTTTTCCTTTCGACGAGAAAACGATCGTCTGTGGGCTTTTTGTCATTTTTCCCGACGGGAAAAACGGCATTAATCAAGTCAAGAAAAATTAGAACATGCTCTAATTTTTTTCGTCATGATTCCTGTAATTTTTTTCCGCTGCAGTTTTCCCATAGGGAAACACTGCCGCGGAGCTTACACACCAAGAGAAAAAATGACGGGAAAAACGGCCGTGTGTGGGGGAACAAGCTGTTCGCTCGTTTTCCTGTCGTGATTCACGGCGGTGTTTTCACCGCCGTGAATCACGATTGTGTGTACGCAGCATTAGAGGATGGGCAAACCATTTCATAAAAAATAAAAAAATAAAGAAATTAACTTGGAAAACCCTCCCCCACGACAGTCGCTGCTGCACTCATGCTACTTTCCCGCCACCCCCACCAGTCACTGTAAAGGGCCACAAATCAGAATCTTTGCTAACATGGAACTAGCGGCTGTGTAGCATCGCAATGCAGGCAATGGCAAGCCGTGGTTGTTGAATGCGACATTTGATTGAGCTAACCAATGAGAAACTCTTCTTTCCTCAGGAATAGAAAGAAATAAGCCTCAACAGAGCTTCTCATTGGTCAGCACGTTCACTTTGCCAAGTTGAACAATCGCGGCTTGCCTTTGTCATCATTATGATGCTGGGACTTTGTACTGAAGATTCTGAGTTGCAAGGAAGTGGCATGGGACCTGCTAAGAGCAGCGGGGGCCTAGGGGTAGGGGATGTGTGCTAGTTCAGAGTTAGTTCACCTTTCTTTTTTTTTTTTTTTATGCAAAGGTGAACATACCCTGTAAGAATAAGACAATGTATATGGAGTGTAGGACCAATAAGTGATTAGATGGTGGTTTTGCAGAGCATTGGTCAGCAGCTGGTCCAGGCAGTCTTTGGGACCTGAAAGAGATCTGTGGCTCATCTGCACATGCATGGAGGATTCCTGCGCATGTGCACACATGCCACAGGTTTATGTTATATGGAACCTTGTAAAGAATGGGGCGTGTGTGCGCAGATATTCTGCCAGTTCCCAAATACCTGGAGAGCAGTATCCCGTATTTGCATGGATGGGGTTTCACGATGCACATGCGCCCCTCAGTAAGACATTACCTCATGGGAAGTGTGATGTCGACATCCTAGGAAGCAGCTGGGGGTCCTTACGTCATTCTTACCTAGGGAAAGGGAGCAGGAATTGCTCGGTTGCAGCACATGAAAAGGGAATAAACCTTTCCAAAAATCAGGAAACCTTCTCCAATAATGTAAGGTAAGGGGAGGGGGGGGGGGGGGGGGGAGTCAGGAGACTTCTTTAACCACCCCAATACCGGGTCTATTCTTGTACTTCTCTTCTTCATGTAAAAATCTTTTTTTTTTGCTAGAAAATTATTCAGAACCCGTAAACATTATATATTTTTTTAGAAGAAACCCTAGGGAATAAAGTGGCGGTCATTGCAACTTTTTATCTTGCACGGTATTTGTGCAATAAGTTTTCAAACGCCTTTTTTGAGAAAAAAAACGGTTTCATGAATTAAAAAGATAACAAAACAGTAAAGTTAGCCCAATTTTGTTGTAAAATATGAAAGATGATGTTACGCCAAGTAAATAGAAACCTAACATCTCATCGCTTAAAAATTCCGCACACTCATGGAATGGCGCCAAACTTTGGTACTTAAAAATCTCCCTAGGCGACGCTTTAATTTTTTTTACAGGTTACCAGTTTAGCATTACAGAGGTGGTCTAGAATTGTTGCACACGCTCTAACGCACGCAACGATACCTCACATGTGTGGTTTGAACAGCGTTTACATATGTGGACGGGACTTACGTGTGTGGTTTTTTTTTTACACTTTTTTTTACATTTTTTTTGGATCACTTTATTCCTATTACAAGGAATGTAAACATCCCTTGTAATAGGAATGGTGTGTGACAGGTCCTCCTTATGGAGAGATGCAGGGACAATAAGACCTCACATCTCTCCTCAAGGTTGGAAAGCATGAGATCAGGAAAAAAAGTTCACAGATTTCTCATGCTGACAGCCGCGATCACGGCTTTGTTTACTTTCGGGTACCTGGGCGTGACGTCATAACGTCGCGCCCGAGCCTCCGACGGTCATAGAGATGACTGGTGACCATGCGGTCACCGGAAATCTCTACCCTCGTCATCCTGCACCGGACGATTTGTTCTCCGGGCCCCCGATGGCACGGGAGAGCACGGAGAAGCACCGGAGGGCGGAGGGACCTCCCCTCCCGTCGCCAATAAGAATGATCAAGCGGCAGAACTGCCGCTATGATCATTCTTATGGTGCGCAGAATCACCGGCTGAAAAGAAGGATATCTGAATGATGCCGCCTGCAACTGCACCCATCATTCAGATATCCCCACCTCAATGCCAGGACGTCATATGACGGCGAGCGGTATTGAGGCGGTTAAACAGAAAACAGGCTCCCATCTGCTATAGCCACCTTGAGTTTGTTTCCATTTCTTCAGCAGTCTGTTGGCTTTCTTGTAGAAGTGATTCATGTGGCTGGAAATCTGCCCAATCACTTCTACTGGCTCTTGTAGGTGCTGCATACCCTCCCCCTGCGCTAGATCACCCCCACCATGTAGGTTCACTGCCCCTCCCAGATGCCTTGATGTCCATAGTGAGTATATATGGCTTGTCAGCCTCATGTGATAGCAATAAAGTTAATTTAAAAAATAAAAACGTACAATCAATAAAAGACAACTTTTTTTAAAAGTTCACTGCCCACGTGTCCTTGTGCTTATAAAGAAAAAATGAATGCGCCAAGGGCGCCGCCTACATACAGGCGTGGCAGTGTTGACACTTCTTTTTCAAGACCTCTGCAATTCCCCCCCCCCCCCCCCTCCGGCATGCTGTCAATTAATTTCTGGGCCACATCCTGACTGATGGCAGCCCATTCTTGCATAATCAATGTTTGGAGTTTGTCAGAATATGTGGCGTTTTTTTTTTTTTCACCCGCCTCATGAGGATTGACAAAAAGTTCTCAATGGGATTAAGGTCTGGGGAGTTTCCTGGCCATGGACCAAAAATGTTGATGTTTTTGTTCCCCTATCCACTTAGTTATCACTTTTGCGTTTTGGCAAGGTGCTCCATCATTCTGGAAAATACATTGTTCCCTAATGAAACTCTTCTTGGATGGTTGGGAGAAGTTGCTCTCGGAGGATGTTTTTGTACCATTCTTTATTCATGACTGTGTTCTTAGGCAAAATCATTTGGTGGAGGGGGGATTATAGTGTGGGGGTTGTTTTTCAGGGGTTGGGCTTGACCCCTTAGTTCCAGTGAAGGGAACTCTTAAGGCGTCAGCACACCAAGACATTTTGGACAATTTCATGCTCCCAACTTAGTGGGAACAGTTTGGGGACGGCCCCTTCCTGTTCCAACATGACTGCACACCAGGGCACAAAGCAAGGTCCATAAAGACATGGATGAGCAAGTTTGGGGTGGAGGAACTCGACTGGCCTGCACAGAGTCCTGACCGAGGTCTTTGGGATGAATTAGAGTGGAGACCAGGCCTTCTCATCCAACATCAATGCCTGACCTCACAAATGCTCTTCTGGAAGAATGGTCAAACATTCCCATAGACACCCTCCTAAACCTTGTGGACGGCCTTCCCAGAAAAGTTGAGTCTGTTATAGCTGCAAAGGGTGTGGCTGCAATACTGCTGATCTCCTGAGCTCCAGTGAGGCCTACTGATCCAAGGAGCTTGTTGATTACTTCCTATACCCAGGGTGGATGCAGGAACCTGGGGTGGACCCAGGTGAGGATCCCCTGGATGGCCAGAGTACTGGTCCTCCCATACCAGTGTTTGAGGACCTGGGAAATGGCCCAGCTAAAAGGTGAAAGCCTGGCAGCCTACAGAAAGAAGGTTTGTGTGAGGATTGCAAGAGTCGCCAAGGAGGAAGAAGTACTGGCGAAGTTAAAGTTTGACTTCAAGCATATCTAGTAATATGGAATTAGATAGAGGGATCGGGTGAGTGGAAATGATAAATAATGTGTGTTGCTGAAGGTGGTAAAAAGAAAAGTGAGTATATATGTGTATGAGTGTAAGTGTTGATAGACAGAATGTAGGTTAGAGTGTCCAGGGCAATGCAAACTGATTATGTGTGGTGTATACATGGTGGTGTTAGAATGTGAAAGAGGTAGAGGTGTTCTGAAAGAAAAAACAAACAAACAACAAAGCAATGATAGGAAGTGTGAAAAAAAGGGGTTTGGGAGGTGTAAGGATGTGTGCATGGTAATGACATTTACCTTGAGTAGATTTATATAAGTAAAAGAGTAAACTGCGGTGAAGCAGAAGGGTGGACAACTGTGGTGTCCCTGTGGTCTGCACGCAGTCATGTAATGATCTGTAGGCATTGATCATAGATATATGCAATAGCAATTAGGGTAAACAGACACAGGTGCTGCCTTTCCACCCCCCCCTCCCGGAAACGGACGCCCAGGCCGCTAGAGTGCAGCCTGAAAGTGGCTCCCCCGGCGTCCCGGAAGACAAGGTCGCCCCGGCCTCAGGCCGGCATCTCCGCCGCAATTGCGCGACATCATGGCGTAGCGCGCACGCACGTATTTTTTGTGCTATCCATTTGTTACCAATTCAAACCATATTACATTGCTGTCCAAAGCCCCATGGGGAACATTTCCTTTTGTTTTTCTATACCATTTCGAGTTTTGCAGCACATCTCTCCTTTATGTGTCTTTTTCTATAGTGCACAGTTCCAAGAGAAGACAGATGCGGCCTGAGTTAATGGCTTTGGAGGCCAAAGTGGAAAAGCAGAGTCTGCTGGTGGCCACATTGAAAGAAACCAGCGGAGCTTTCAAGGAAAAGTATGGCAATAATGATCGCTTCTGTGCAATGCGCAGACGAGCCATAGAGTGGAGGCCAGTGGAGGGCTGGCATCGCCAGAGTGTGAGAAGCCAAGGTCAGTGCAATGCAAAAAAAATTCTGTGGGCTTTGACTGTGTTTCTGGCCAGCACGCTGGAAAATCTCTGCATCCTGTGCCGAGTATCAGTATGCCTGCAGAAAGTGGAGAAAGCTCTGGCACACAGGCTGCAGGTGATCAGCAGTCAGGTGTTTTGACTGGCAGTATGTCATCGAGCCAAGGAAGTTCTGTGCCCTTGTCACTGCAGCAGGAGGCTATGATCCATCTGAGCCTGTGAAAGGAGCAGGTACATACTTGCCAACAGTCCTGATTTTCTCTGGATAATCCAGATTTTGGGACCTTTGTCTCGATCGGAGCTCGTCCCGATTAAATTCCCGAGATTTTGCATTTTGTCCCGGGAAAATCAGGAATGTTTTAGTAAAAATGGCAGACGGGCTACAAGAAGATGGCCACCGACGCCGTGAGGACTAATCCCCTTGTGTTCAGTGGAGAGGGGAGGCCCCTTCACTGAACACACGGAGAAACCCGGGAACTCACTAGCTGCCGCTGAAGGGGACACAACGCGGCATGAAGGAGGGCTCTGCTGCCAGGGACACACAGGAGGATTCTGCTGATATGGACGCTGATGTGAGGAGGACTCCGCTGATGGGGACTCCACAAGATATAAGGAGGACTGATGGGGACACAGATGTAAGGAGGGGCTCCACTGATGGGGACACAGATGTAAGGAGGGGCTCCGCTGATGGGGACACAGATGTAAGGAGGGGCTCCGCTGATGGGGACACAGATGTAAGGAGGGGCTCCGCTGATGGGGACACAGATGTAAGGAGGGCTCCGCTGCTGGGGACACAGATGTAAGGAGGGCTCCGCTGCTGGGGACACAGATGTAAGGAGGGCTCCGCTGCTGGGGACACAGAGATGTAAGGAGGGCTCCGCTGCTGGGGACACAGAGATGTAAGGAGGGCTCCGCTGATGGGGACACAGAGATGTAAGGAGGGCTCCGCTGATGGGGACACAGATGTAAGGAGGGCTCCGCTGATGGGGACACAGATGTAAGGAGGGCTCCGCTGATGGGGACACAGATGTAAGGAGGGCTCCGCTGATGGGCACACAGATGTAAGGAGGGACTCCGCTGCTGGGGACACAGATGTAAGGAGGGGCTCCGCTGATGGGGACACAGATGTAAGGAGGGGCTCCGCTGATGGGGACACAGATGTAAGGAGGGGCTCCGCTGCTGGGGACACAGATGTAAGGAGGGACTCCGCTGCTGGGGACACAGATGTAAGGAGGGGCTCCGCTGATGGGGACACAGATGTAAGGAGGGGCTCCGCTGATGGGGACACAGATGTAAGGAGGGGCTCCGCTGATGGGGACACAGATGTAAGGAGGGACTCCGCTGCTGGGGACACAGATGTAAGGAGGGGCTCCGCTGATGGGAACACAGATGTAAGGAGGGGCTCCGCTGCTGGGGACACAGATGTAAGGAGGGCTCCGCTGATGGGGACACAGATGTAAGGAGGGACTCCGCTGCTGGGGACACAGATGTAAGGAGGGGCTCCGCTGCTGGGGACACAGATGTAAGGAGGGCTCCGCTGATGGGGACACAGATGTAAGGAGGGACTCCGCTGCTGGGGACACAGATGTAAGGAGGGGCTCCGCTGATGGGAACACAGATGTAAGGAGGGGCTCCCATTGATTTGGCATTATGGTGAGTTGAATGATTTCATTTTAAATTACAATGTAATAATAGAAATAATGCGCTTCAATCATCCTGACACCATAACAACCATGGTGCCGGGATGATTGAAGCGCCAACACCAGGTGTTTGGAGTAACTTTATCTGCTGATTGTTAGACTTTCTGGAATACACATATTTATATTGTTGTGTAGGATCTGGGCCTGCTGTCCCTTCATCCCTCTCCCCCTCCCTTTCCCTCCATCCCTCATTCATCTCAGACTCTAACCACACCCCTTAGAGCCACTCCCCTTTAAGACATGCCCACTATTTCGCTGAAACCATGGGCATTTTTATTTTTTGCTATGCCTACGAATGAATGCCACATCCCCTAATTATAACAAGACACCGCCTACATGCAAAAAAGTGTCCCTATAATTTTTTTTACAATGTTGGCAACTATTCAGGTATGCTAAAGTTAATTTCAGAAATGGAATTACCTTTGCATGGTCGCAAGTTTCGCAGTGTCTGGATCATCTGAGGATAAAGAAGAGGATAATGATGTCCCCCCAAACCTTTGAAACATCGGGTGACAGAAAAAGCTGTTTTTGTTCAGGATGATTGGATGGTTCAGTAGAGGGCGGCGGAGAGCAAGTTAATCTCCTGGCTGAGACTCCCACCTGTGTACAGAAAACCAGTGAAGGGTGTGCAGACTCTGCTGTGAAGAGTGCTGATAAGGACATCTCCACTGTAGCCTATGCTGATGACGTTTCTGTCTTTATCTCTGGGACAGAGGTGGTCTCAGTTATAGAGCAGTATTCCGAGGCATCAGGCTCCAAGGTCAACCAAGATAAAAGTTTTTTGGATGAGCGAGGGAGGAGAGAGCTTTGCACTTCCGGACACCTTCCCGAGGCCTCAGCAGAAAGTCAAAGTAGTAGGCATTGAGTTTGGCCCAGTAAGTCAAATTGGGAAGCCAGGCTGAATGATGCTGATGTCAAGGTTGTGACGGAACGTCCCACACGCCGCTTGAGTGCTTCCGTCAGTATATCGCTTCCTAAGTCCTGGAACATGAGACCAATGGATCTGGCTATAGTAACCCCCAAGAACCAGATAACACCAGTCTTGGAGTACATCAGGAATAGCCTTCTTTAAGTGAGATCTCACACAAATATAGAGATACTGTAGGTGCTAGGCAGAGGCCAGTGGCGCTCTGCCCTGTTGCCAGTGATTCAGCTGGGAGTAGGAGCTTTACTACCTCAGCTTTTCGTTGAAGAGAGGGGCCGACTGCCCCGTCTCCCTGGAACTCCACAGTTGTTGCCGGTGCTGGGCAGAGGTTGGTAGCACTCTGCCTTGTTGCCAGCACTTCTGCTGGGAACTCCACAAACTCTGCTCCGGTTAACCGTTGTGGCAGGAGGCTGAATTCCTCCACTCCCAACTTGTGTAGCTGCTATTGGGGAGCCAGCTGCTTTCTTTTCCGTTCCCTCATCTGGCTGCTTTGATGAAATTTCTCTGTCACTGTCTCCCAGGTGCATGAATCCTTGTTGGGGAGTGATCATCTCCTTCTCACCCTGGGCCTCTGGAACTGCCGCAGGTGTGGGGCAGAGGTGGAGAAGTTTGTTGTAACTCCACATATGCTGCTGGCAGAAAATCCCATGTCATGTCAGTGTTGTAGGAGAAAGGCCGACTACCTCTTCTCTTAAGAAGGTCGAAGCCACTGTTGGTGCTGGGCAGAGGTTAGCAGAGCTCTGCCCTGTTGTCAGCTAGGGATGGGCCCGGTGCTCGATTCGAACCCATGTTCGAATCGAGCACCGGGCGTTCGCTCGCTCGTCGAGCCCAGAACTATTTGGGCCGTTCGCATCACATTCGTGTGATGCGAGCGGCCCCGCAATGCATTGCGGCCGGCGCGGCCGGCGCAGTGCATTGCTGGCTGATGATTGGCCAAGCATGCACTGTGACCCCGCATGCTTGGCCAATCACAGCGCCCGAAACTCGGAGAGCAATAATTGGCTACAGGCAGGACGCCTGTAGCCAATTACAGCTCAGGGGCTTTAGTACATGCCCCACCATTTAAAAGGCCGCCACGCCATCGGCCCCGGTCACATGAGTTCCGGCTTTAGGAGAGATCAGTCTGCTGATTCTGTCTTTGCTTGATACTGAAAGATTTGCTCTTCTTTGCTAAACCATTGGCTATTTCTTTGCTAAACCATTGCTACCTAAGTCATTGATCGTTCATTGCTGCTGATTGCACAGTTAGCGTGTTATTAGCTGCTGCTGGGGATTAGTCTGGTGCGTGCTTACTGTTAGTACAGTATTGCAGTAGTACCAACCGCAGTGCTGTTAGCACAGCATTGCACCCCAACAGCACCCATAGGACTTCTAGTGTGTTAGTGGCAGCAAACAGAGCTCCTATATTTTCTTCTCAGCAGCACCCATAGGACTTCTAGTGTGTTAGTGGCAGCAAACAGAGCTCCTATATTTTCTTCTCAGCAGCACCCATAGGACTTCTAGTGTGTTAGTGGCATCACACAGAGCTCCTATATTTTCTTCTCAGCAGCACCCATAGGACTTCTAGTGTGTTAGTGGCATCACACAGAGCTCCTATATTTTCTTCTCAGCAGCACCCATAGGACTTCTAGTGTGTTAGTGGCAGCAAACAGAGCTCCTATATTTTCTTCTCAGCAGCACCCATAGGACTTCTAATGTGTTAGTGGCATCACACAGAGTTCCTATATTTTCATCTCAGAAGCACCCATAGGACTTCTAGTGTGTTAGTGGCAGCAAACAGAGCTCCTATATTTTCTTCTCAGCAGCACCCATAGGACTTCTAGTGTGTTAGTGGCAGCAAACAGAGCTCCTATATTTTCTTCTTAGCAGCACCCATAGGACTTCTAATGTGTTAGTGGCATCACACAGAGTTCCTATATTTTCATCTCAGAAGCACCCATAGGACTTCTAGTGTGTTAGTGGCATCACACAGAGCTCCTATATTTTCTTCTCAGAAGCACCCATAGGACTTCTAGTGTGTTAGTGGCATCACACAGAGCTCCTATATTTTCTTCTCAGCAGCACCCATAGGACTTCTAGTGTGTTAGTGGCATCACACAGAGCTCCTATATTTTCATCTCAGAAGCACCCATAGGACTTCTAGTGTGTTAGTGGCATCACACAGAGCTCCTATATTTTCTTCTCAGAAGCACCCATAGGACTTCTAGTGTGTTAGTGGCATCACACAGAGCTCCTATATTTTCTTCTCAGAAGCACCCATAGGACTTCTAGTGTGTTAGTGGCAGCAAACAGAGCTCCTATATTTTCTTCTCAGCAGCACCCATAGGACTTCTAGTGTGTTAGTGGTATCACACAGAGTTCCTATATTTTCATCTCAGAAGCACCCATAGGACTTCTAGTGTGTTAGTGGCATCACACAGAGCTCCTATATTTTCTTCTCAGCAGCACCCATAGGACTTCTAGTGTGTTAGTGGCATCACACAGAGCTCCTATATTTTCATCTCAGAAGCACCCATAGGACTTCTAGTGTGTTAGTGGCATCACACAGAGCTCCTATATTTTCTTCTCAGCAGCACCCATAGGACTTCTAGTGTGTTAGTGGCAGCAAACAGAGCTCCTATATTTTCTTCTCAGCAGCACCCATAGGACTTCTAGTGTGTTAGTGGCATCACACAGAGCTCCTATATTTTCTTCTCAGCAGCACCCATAGGACTTCTAGTGTGTTAGTGGCATCACACAGAGTTCCTATATTTTCATCTCAGAAGCACCCATAGGACTTCTAGTGTGTTAGTGGCATCACACAGAGCTCCTATATTTTCTTCTCAGCAGCACCCATAGGACTTCTAGTGTGTTAGTGGCATCACACAGAGCTCCTATATTTTCTTCTCAGCAGCACCCATAGGACTTCTAGTGTGTTAGTGGCAGCAAACAGAGCTCTTATATTTTCTTCTCAGCAGCACCCATAGGACTTCTAGTGTGTTAGTGGCATCACACAGAGTTCCTATATTTTCATCTCAGAAGCACCCATAGGACTTCTAGTGTGTTAGTGGCATCACACAGAGCTCCTATATTTTCTTCTCAGCAGCACCCATAGGACTTCTAGTGTGTTAGTGGCATCACACAGAGCTCCTATATTTTCATCTCAGAAGCACCAATAGGACTTTTAGTGTGTTAGTGGCAGCAAACAGAGCTCCTATATTTTCTTGTCAGCAGCACACATAGTACCTATAGTGTGTTAGTGTCAGCACCCATAGGACCTACAGTGTGTTGTGAGCACACATAGGAGTTCTATTTTTTATACTATATACACTACCGACTACAATGGCTGGAAGACCGCCAAGGAGAGGCAGAGCGTGCCGAGGCAAGAACACAGGGCAGGCAGGCTCTGTTTCTAGAGACAACAGTGCTGGCCGTGGACGTGGTCGTGCATCGTCATCAGCACGTGGCCATGGGACACGCTTGTCTTTGTTTTCGGCAGCTGGACATGTGGAGCCGCATCATGCCGAAGGCTTGGTAGAATGGATGACCAAGCCCTCCTCATCCTCCTCATCCTCTCTCACCCAGGCTCAGGGTACTGGCAGAGCAGCTGCCAACGCGTACTCAATGGCATCATCAGCCACCCCTTCCCTAGACCCACCATGTCCTCCTGAGGAGTCCCCCGAACTGTTTGAGCACAGTGTTGGGTACATGCTCCAGGAGGATGCCCAACGATTCGAAGGCTCGGATGATGATACCCAGCTTGAGGAAGTCAGTAGTGTGCGCGCAGAGAGAGGGGATGCTGAAGGACAGCAATCTGGCAGTAGTGTTCCACCAGCTGCAGCTTACTGCCAGGTTTGCTCTAGTGGTGAAGAGGGAGGGGATGATGAGGTCACTGACTCCACGTGGGTGCCTGAAGGGAGAGAGGAGGATGCAGCGTCACATGTCCAACGAGGCAGGATGCCCCCTGGAGGCCAGCTAGAGGCCAGCACAGCAACTGTACCACACCGCAGAGCTCCGCCTGTGCAGGGCGCTGCCTCTGCACGTTATCACAAAAGTTCTTTGGTGTGGGCCTTTTTTGAGACGAGTGCATCAGATCGCACCACTGCTATTTGCAATATTTGTCTCAAGCGTATCTCGCGTGGCCAAAACATCAGCCGCTTGGGCACCACAAGCATGAGCAGACATATGTCGACCTGCCATGCAGCTCGTTGGCAAGCACACATAAAAGACCCACACCAAAGAACAAAGCGGACCTCTCCTTGCTCCTCATCAGCTGGGATCTCCATCCCCACTATATCTTCAGTCCTCTCTGAAAGCTGCTCTGAGAGGACTGAAGGTGTAGAATTAGGTGTGTCACAACCAAGTACTTGCAGTACACCGACGTCCGATTGTAGCAGGCAAATTTCCCTGCCCCAGCTGCTGGACCGTCGAAAGAAGTATACTCCCAGCCATCCACATGCCCAGCGGTTGAATGCTAGCTTGGCTAAATTGCTAGCACTTCAACTGCTGCCTTTTCAGTTGATAGACTCGGCCCCCTTCCGTGAGTTTGTTCAATGTGCGGTTCCTCAGTGGCAGGTTCCCAAACGCCACTTTTTCTCACGGAAGGCGATTCCGTCTCTCTACTGGCATGTGGAAGGCAATGTCCATGCCTCGCTGGACAGGGCGGTCAGCGGTAAGGTGCATATTACCGCTGACTCATGGTCCAGCAGGTATGGACAGGGACGTTATCTTTCTTTCACGGCCCATTGGGTCACTCTATTGGCAGCTGGGAGGGATGCAGGACAAGGTGCAGTAGTGTTGGAGGTTGTTCTGCCACCACGCCTCCAAAATGCTACTACTGGTTGTGACACACCTCTCTCCTCCACCCCCTCCTCTTCTTCTTCCTCCATGTCCTCTTCGAGTGCTCTGTCCTCGGAACCAGCGGTGCTCCGTAGGCGTACAAGGGGCTACGCGAGTACGCAGGCAAAAAGATGCCATGCCGTGCTTGCGCTGGTGTGTTTGGGGGACAGGAGCCACACTGGGCCAGAGGTTCTGGCAGCTCTGCAGGGGCAGGCCGAGAGGTGGTTGACGCCACGCCAGCTTAAGCCAGGAATGGTCGTTTCTGATAATGGCACCAACCTCCTCTCCGCCCTGCGACAGGGGCAGCTCACCCATGTGCCCTGTATGGCTCACGTCCTCAACCTGGTGGTGCAGCGGTTCTTGGGCAGGTTCCCAGGCTTACAGGATGTCCTGAGGCAGGCCAGGAAAGTCTGTGTGCATTTCCGCCGATCTTATAATGCCAGTGCTCGGCTGACTGAGCTGCAAAAGGAGCTGAACCTGCCCAAGAACCGCCTAATATGTGACATGCCCACCAGGTGGAACTCAACGTTGGCCATGCTGCAGCGACTGCACACGCAGCAGAGGGCCATCAATGAGTACCTTTGCGACTACGGCACCAGGACAGGGTCAGGGGAGCTTGGCTTTTTTTCCCCACGCCAGTGGAGCATGATCAGGGATGCATGCACTGTCCTCTCACCATTTGAGGAGGCCACGAGGATGGTGAGCAGTGACAGTGCATGCATCAGTGACACTGTACCTCTTGTCCACCTGTTGGAGCATACGCTGCGTGGGATAATGGACAGGGCACTTGAGGCAGAACAGAGGCAGGAAGAGGAGGACTTCCTTGTCTCTCAAGGCCCCCTTTATCCAGACAATGTTCCTTCTGTCCCACCCATCACACAGGAAGAGGAGGAGGAGGAGGAGGAGGAGGAGGAGGATTGTGTGAGCATGGAGGTGGAGCCTGGCACTCAGCATCAGCAGCAGCAGTCTTTTAGGGATGATGTACAGTCCCAACAAACCAGTGGACTTGTACGTGGCTGGGAGGAGGTGGCTGGCGATCATGTCATCCTCAGTGACCCAGAAGACTCCGGACCGAATGCCTCAGCTAACCTACGCTGCATGGCCTCCCTGATCCTGCAAAGCCTGCGGAAGGATCCTCGTGTTCTTCGGATCAAGGAGAGTGAACATTACTGGCTGGCCACTCTCCTTGATCCACGGTACAAGGGTAAGGTTGCGGACCTTATCTTGCCGTCGCAGAGGGAGCAGAGGATGAGACATCTCAGGGAGGCCTTGCAGAAAGGTCTGTGCAACGCGTTCCCAGAAACTGGGAGGTTACAAACTCCTGGTCCTGGACGACGAGTTGCTGAGGCTTCGGTCAGTAGCAGAAGGAGCGGTGGGGAAGGTGGACGTCTGACCGATGCGTTCAGACAATTTTTTAGTCCGCAGCCCCAAGGTATGATCGGTTCCAGCAACCATCGCCAGCGTCTGATATACATGGTGCAGGAATACCTAGGGGCAAGGTCAGACTTGGACACCTTTCCCACCGAAAATCCTCTGGCTTACTGGGTCCTGAGGATGGATCACTGGCCAGAGCTTGCACAGTATGCAATTGAGCTACTGGCCTGTCCTGCATCCAGCGTTCTTTCCGAACGCACATTCAGTGCTGCTGGAGGATTTGTCACCGATCATAGGGTGCGCCTGTCCACCGACTCGGTTGATCGACTGACCTTCATAAAAATGAATCAGTCTTGGATCACCACCAGCTACCAGACACCTGAAGCGGATATAACGGAATAATTTATAATGTCACATCCCTTCAAGACTGCCTATGCTGATGCTGAGTGACTGTCCTGTTATGTTCACTGACTATCCTCTTCCTCCTCCTCAATGATCCATGCCACCACACCAGTGCCTAAGGCACAATTTTTCAGCCCCTGTATAACAGGGGCGTGTAATTACAATTTTTTAAAAAGATGCTTCGCAACAGGTGTGACTGCTGTGCTCAGAGTACAGTATCTGTGAGGGGTTGCAGTGTTGTGGCACCAGCACCAGTGCCTAAGGCACAATTTTTCAGCCCCTGTTGGGGCGTGTAATTACAATTTTTAGGCAATGCTTTGCAACAGGTCTCATTGCTGTGCTCAGAGTACAGTATCTGTGAGGGGTTGCAGTGTTGTGGCACCAGCACCAGTGCCTAAGGCACAATTTTTCAGCCCCTGTATAACAGGGGCGTGTAATTACAATTTTTAAAAAAAATGCTTCGCAACAGGTGTGACTGCTGTGCTCCAAGTACAGTATCTGTGAGGGGTTGCAGTGTTGTGGCACCAGCACCAATGCCTAAGGCACAATTTTTCAGCCCCTGTTTAACAGGGGCGTGTAATTACAAATCTTGATCTAATAGTTCACAGCAGGGCCCATTCCTGCGCCCACCAAGAGTAACTATGAGGGCCTACAGTCTTGTGGCAACACCGTCCACCACCACCACCACCACCAAAGGCCCAATTTTTCTGCCCGGTTCAACAGGTGCATGCAAGTACAAATCTTGATCTATTAACTCACAGCAGGGCCCATTCCTGTGCCCACCAGTCTTGTGGCTACACCAACATCTAATAGGGCAAATTTCTGCAGAGTATATACGGCAGGCCCCTACTTTCAAACATCCAACTTACAAACGACTCCTACTTGCAAACGGCAAGAGAAAACAGGAAGTGAGAGGAAATCTACCCCTAGGAAGGAAAATTCTATCCTGTTAGATTTAATTTGGGAAAAAGGTATCTCCTCTCTACTGATGCTTTATCACCAATCCTTGTTTCAATTAAAACCCCACTTTTCCAAAAACATTTGTCATTGGGACGGAAAGTGAGGTGACATGTTCTGAACAGATGTGCAAAGACAGCAAATGTTACAGGGGTGATAACCCCTCCCTATGTTCTCCAAAAAGCTTAAAAATTGATTTTTTTGGGATGTAGCTACACTTCATAATGTACCTGTTCAGATTCTACTTAAGAACAAACCTACAGTCCATGTCTTGTTTGCACCACCTATATACTGCTGTTCAGAGTATATAGGGTTGTAGGTATAGGGTTTTATTTTGGGTGCGGGGTCCCCCTTAGTATCCATACAAGACCCAAAGGGGCTGGGGTGGGGGGGGGGTGATGGGGTAGCCATGCCATTTTTCTCAAGGATTTTCAGCCATATGGCGGCCAGGACAAGACATGACATTAAAGCCGCAAGTGGTTTTAAATGGCTTCTTTTTTTCCTTTACAAATGTCATTTTGTGCAAGGTCAGTTCTAAACACGGGAAACACATGCCACTTCACAGGCATACTTTAGACACCCCCCAGGTACCATATTTAAAGGAAAATTTCACTTTTTTTTTTTTTCACTTTATGCATCATTAAAATGACTGCTCCCGAAAAAACTTTAGTTTTTAAAATTTCTTTTTGCATTGATATATGTCCCCTGGGGCAGGACCCGGGTCCCCAAACCTGTTTTATGACATTAACATGCATATTGGCCGTTGTAATTAGCAATTTTGATTTCGAACGTTCGCGTCCATTATAACGAATAGGGTTCGAAAATTTGCGCGAACTTTCGGTCCGTTCGAAGGTTCTGGTGCGAACCGAACCCGGGGGTGTTCGGCTCATCCCTATTGTCAGCACTTCAGCTTTGGAGAGACGGCAATCTCCAGAGTTTCCACTGCCGATTCTCTGGCATGCTGCTGAACGCATTCTAGCAGTTTTCTGTATGCCCTTTCCAGGCGGTGTCAGGTATCCCTTCGACAGAAAGTCTTTCCTGTTCCGGTGGTGGTGTGTGAGATTCTAAGTTAAGTAGGGAAAATTTGGGGTCTCGACAAAGACAGATGGCGGCAAAGGGTCTGGATAAAGGCGTGGAGGAATATCAGGCCTGTAGCTGCTGTTTGTTGATCTCTGGGTGTTGGGTTCTTTCCCTGTTTTCTCTTTGGACACTCCCTTAGATTTTCAAGGATAAACAGAATTTTGAAGAAAGGCTACATGTACATGTTAATCTATGTTTCTTGGTCTGAATGTTAATCAAGTTGAGTAATGTGTAGAATTTTTTTAATATGTCTGTGCTGTTTAGTGATATATATTGTGAGGGGGTTAACTCAGCAGCGGGTGTGTGTGACCCCCTGGACGGGTTCACCACACAAAAACAGGCACAACAGACAGTGGTAGGAGAAAACAAAAGGGTGTGGTTTTATTTGAACTATATACAGACAAAAAAAATACAGCAAAAACAAAAGAAACAGGAAAATAAATCCTGGTCAACTTGACCGCTCACTACACACGTTGGTGTCCCCAACTAACAACTGGGTACAGCCTTGTGCTGTCCCAGTCCCTAGCTTCCTGCTTTAAGAAGTTCTTAGCAATAACCACACAGGCTTTGGCTCACCGCACAGAGATCACACTCCCCAGACTATCCACACAGATCTGGTTCCAGGTTGGAGCATCTCCCTTAGCATGCTGGGAGTTCTTGTAGAGGCCCTAATGAGCCCACTTACTTCAGCTGGGCTCATTAACTCTTCCCCTGCAAGACTCCCAATCCTCCCCTTAGTGGTATAAATCGGCATAAAGCCTGAATCTAGGACATATATACCTTCCATCCTGGATGCAACCTGGTGATTTTACCTGCCTGCTGTCACAATATTTAAAGTATAAAATATATCAAACCCTAGAACAATAAAAAGTCCAATTGATAAAACAGCGCTAATATTGGGTTAGTGTCCAACTCCACATAAAATGATAAATGATGACGTAGCAAAAAGTCCTAAAGTGGTAAGTGCTTCTAGGGTTTGGATAGACAGTGCACCCTACACCAGCTCCCAGTCTTCACCAAAAGTGAGGCACACTCCCCCTCTGGGGTTCAAACTCACCAAAGAGATGAATAAAAATGAGCCTTGAAAATATATTTCCTTTCACTCAGACTTCCGTCTTCACCTCAGAAGGCAGCAGGGGTTCATTTCCAAAAACGGTTCATATGAAACACAAAGACACTAACATAGTATAATCCTGCTTTAATAAATCAACCCCATGTACAAACTCCCCGCTTCTGATATACGTACAATTATACACACTTGCAAAGAACATAAAAGATAAGAGTGTAGTCACCGCTGTCCTCCGAACTAGGGATGAGCTTCGAGTTCGAGTCAAAATCATGTTCGACTTGAACATCGGCTGTTCGACCGTTCGTCTAATTTAGAACATTATGGGCCGCTCGCTCCAAATTCGAGTGGCGCGTCACGGCCCATAATTCACTGTGGCATCGCAGTGCATTGCTGGCTGATGATTGGCCAAGCATGCACTATGACCCTGTGATATTGTGATTTCCGCGCCTATATAATTAAATTAATAAAAATAAGTGAAAATATGAACTATAATTATTTAAGCTGCTCCCCTAGGGAAGAAGTGATAGGAACTTTTATCTGTTGTTTACTGAATGTGATAGGGGGCGCTAATTGTGATACTATATAAAATTAATACAAGAACAAATTGATATACTATAAACTTGTGAATAAATATAGTGTATAAAATATTAAATTAAGCACAGTCCAGTGAAAAAATTCATATATATATATCATATAAACTAGAATTTAGCATCCAACCTTGGTGCTAAAAAACAAACAATAATTCATAAAATAGTCCCAACTGTGATATATATCGTGTTTCCACGAATGTGAAAAATAAATCCACACAAATAGAAGTCCAAAAAATAGTGTTGTGTGTATATATGTATCCAAAATCGCTTCAAATCTTATATGTGAAACACCTCCGAAAAAATAATAGTGATAAAGTTCATGCTATGCTGTAATGCCTCCTTCACAACAGTGCAGTCTTAATCCTTCACCAAATCTTCTTACAGAATAAATACACCCAAAGTGCACAGGTAATGGATTGCGCTTACCAAATTGAATGGACCTCTTTAATTAAAAAGATGGTCACAAACAGCCTGAGCAGGATAGTGCCTGCACACATGAGATGATTACTGGTGTAAAGAATGAACCTCCTTCCTCCGGTATTAAAAAGTGCCCATCCCCGGCACTGGGGCTGCAGACTAAAACGTTTGGAACCCAAGCTGTAGGACCTCCGAAGCGGCGTGCGTTCCAGCAGCTGCTCGCTATAGCCAGGACCCGGATGGAGCGTGGAGCATAGAACACGTGACCAGGCTACGCCACCGACGTACTTTTCGTTGAATAACGTCTTCAGGCGTTATTCAACGAAACGTGCGTCGGCGGCGTAGCCTGGTCACGTGTTCTATGCAGCCCCAGTGCCGGGATTATCCTGCTCAGGCTGTTTGTGACCATCTTTTTAATTAAAGAGGTCCATTCAATTTGGTAAGCGCAATCCATTACCTGTGCACTTTGGGTGTATTTATTCTGTAAGAAGATTTGGTGAAGGATTAAGACTGCACTGTTGTGAAGGAGGAATTACAGCATAGCATGAACTTAATCACTATTATTTTTTCGGAGGTGTTTCACATATAAGATTTGAAGCGATTTTGGATACATATATACAACACCATTTTTTGGACTTCTATTTGTATGGATTTATTTTTCACATTCGTGGAAACACGATATATATCACAGTTGGGACTATTTTATGAATTATTGTTTGTTTTTTAGCACCAAGGTTGGATGCTAAATTCTAGTTTATATGATATATATATGTAGCGATACCCTCAACTTAAGAGAGCCGCAAGTTTTGATTTGGGCCCTGAGTACAGCTTCCCCAACCCCCCGGCAATCTGCTCTACCCGCTCTGGCACAGTTAACCCACAGCAATTTCACATAAACAATCACTTATGCTTTAAATGTGGGTGTGTGGATTGATAACTCAGACTCATAGACAATGTTGTAAATAATAACTGACTTTACTGCTAGTGGTAAGATAAAGGGGATAACATGCATGTAACATTTGGTTCACAACACATAAGCAGGTCCCTGCAGTTATAAATCACAATACTGTGTGTGTGTACCAGCAATGGAAAGGGGACGGAACGCCACGTGGGGCGACCGTTACCTAAACTCCCTGTGGTGTGATAACTAACTTATAACTATCTAACGGATCAGGCCTGATCCCTAACCATGAAACTCAGTCTTAGAAGAAACACAAATCTTCACTGGCACAGGATCTGTAAAGGTGGTGCACTTGAAGTATTTAAAACCATGTATTTGTAATCCAATAGGGGGGGGGGGTAATTCTCCCTCACCGGAGGTGTTAGGCCTCGGAAGTCTAGTAGGCACAAAGTATAAAAGTAACAGTTTAAAGATGAGCTTTCGCTCGCTCACCACTCCGGAACACTTCCCTCAGTCCGGAACTTCCACCGGCTGTGTCGGTCCTCGTCCACAGCGGCTTCTGCGATCAGATCCCCGATCCAGATAACTTTAGAAGAGATGAGTCTGGATGCCACCCAGGCTCGCAAAGGGGGTGGAAGGCTCTTTGGTTCGCTCCACAGGCCCCAGGCTTCAGGCCTGGAACAGCACAGATCCGCACAGGTGTATCTCTCTCTGCCTCCCCGTGTCCAAAAAGAGAAAGAGCTAGGCCTCGCCCCCTCCTTATATTCCTTCCCCCCGACTCCCCTCTCTCTGGAATTTCCTGTCTCTGATTAAAGGGGAACACCCCGCTACACACTCCCCCCACTAAAACTCTTTGGTCCCCAAAGATAAACATTTCAACAAAATTCCTGAACCATTTTAGAGAGTGCGGAGTATGATGTTGGTACAGGGAATTGCCACCAAAACTCAGAGGTGGGATTCCCTGTCCCACAGGTCACACTGGCATGAGTGGCCTGCCTAACTGTGCCAGAGAGTGAGCTGGGGTTGCCCTCCACCAAATGAACAGTGGAAGGATTGGAGCACTCGGTACTTCTTCTAGCGGTGGTAACAGAGTCCTCTGAGCTCTTTCCCAATTGAGGGTAGGTTAACTTCATGGGAGGCCTCACGACTCTGCGAGCTCTCTGCTCCCTTGGGACTTCAGGCTCTGGTGCCACAGGCTCTGTTTCAGGAACACTCTCTGACATCGTCACTGGTTCTGGGGCCTCTGTCTCTTCTTCATCTGAGTACAGGCCCGGAATATCTTCCCAGCATTCAGGCACGCCACTGGATGGAATGAACTCTGTAGCTTCTGGGTTCAGGGTCCCATCCTGCATATCCTCAGTGGGTGGAAGGTCTATGGTGGGATTTTCCGGGGTTGGGGAAGGCCATAGCCACTCCAGTTCTCCTCTCCCTTCTTCACTTGGTTGAGAAGCCTGTCCACCTCTAGATCGAGAGGTCTGAGACCGAGTGTTGGGTCTGGGAGTATCCAAGATGGAAACAGATTCCGGTAGGTTCCTCACTGGAGGTATCCTGACTGCTTCTTTAAGCGGGAGTAAGTGGTTTCTGTGCCAGGTCTTCAAGGGTCCCACTCTCCCCTCTGGCTTTAACTTGTACACCGGTAGTCCAGGGAGTTTCCTACAAATAACGTAAGGCTCAGACCTCCACCTATCAGCAAGTTTGTGCTTCCCTGGGATCCCCAGGTTGCGCAGCAGAACACGGTCTCCAGGCTGCAGGTCTTGCACTCGAACCTTCAAATCATAGTTCCTTTTATTTCGGGCCCCTCTCTGGTCTGAGGCCGCTTGGGCTTGTTCATAGGCCGCTTTCAAATTATACCTAAGTCTGTCTACATATCCTTTGTGGGAGGTAGCAGAGGTATAGTCTAGAGAAATGCCAAAGGCCAGATCCACTGGCAATCTTGCTTCTCTCCCAAACATGAGGTGGTAGGGAGAGTAACCCGTCACATCACTGGTGGTGCAATTGTAGGCATGCACCAACGTGGATATGTGTTGACTCCAATGCTGCTTCTTCTCTGTCTCCAGAGTCCCCAGCATGTTTAACAAAGTCCGATTAAACCTCTCAGGCTGGGCATCTCCTTGTGGATGATAAGGGGTAGTCCTGGTCTTTTCCACTCCCAGGGAGTCCAGTAGGTTCCGGATCAGGCGACTCTCAAAGTCCCTTCCTTGGTCGGAGTGGATTCTCTGTGGTAATCCATAGTGGACGAAGTATTTTTCTAGAAGCACCTTAGCTACAGTGGAAGCCTTCTGGTCTCTGGTGGGGAACGCCTGTGCATAACGGGTGAAATGATCGGTTACCACCAGAACATTTCCCAATCCACTCAAATCGGGTTCGAGGCAGAGAAAGTCAATGCATACCAGATCCATTGGGCCTTGACTCTGTAATTGGCCCATTGGGGCAGCTTGATGGGGTAGAGTCTTCCTCTGGATGCATCGTGCACAGGAGTGGCAATATTCCTCCACTTCAGCCCTCATACAGGGCCAATAGAACCGGCTTCTGACAAGTTGGAAGGTTCTTTCAGCTCCCAGGTGACCATGCTGGTCATGTAAGGCAACCAGCACAGTCTCTCGGTGCTTCTCTGGGAGAAACAACTGCCATTTATCCTCAGAGTCATCAGAGGGGCCCCTTCGGTAGACCACTCCCTGATGGACCTGTAGCTTGTCTAGCTCTCTCCTTAGCAGACGAGCCTCCTTGGAGGGGTGATGTCGAAGTTTCTCTGGACTCTCGTTTTCCAATGCTTCAAAGACCAATCTCCCCATGGGGTCTTCCAATTGGTCGCACCTCAGTTCCTTCTTAGACAGCTTCGGTAAGCATTCCTCTTCAAGTTGAGTCACCCCGCAGTAGTGTTTTGGGACTCCCACTGTGGTAACTCCTATCTCCTCGGCTCTGGAGCCCCCTCTGGCTTGAAATTCAGCCCCCTGACAAAGGGCTCGCACTCCCTCCGGTGCTACCTGAGTCCAGTCCTCCCAGTCATCAGCCATGGTATGAGATCTTCGGGACAGGGCATCTGCATCCCTATTTCCAGTCCCTGGTCTGTATTTAAGACTGAAGTTGAACCCAGATAATGCAGCCAGCCACCTGTGTCCTGTGGCATCCAACTTGGCAGTGGTGAATAGGTAAGTCAGAGGGTTGTTATCTGTTTTTACTGTAAACTCTGCCCCATAGAGGTAGTCTCTTAGTTTGTCCACCACTGCCCATTTGAGGGCCAAGAACTCCAACTTATGAGTGGGGTAGTTCTTCTCCGAGGGGGTCAGACTCCGACTCACATAGGCCACTGGTCGCAGTTGCTCTTCATACTCTTTGTAGAGCACTCCACCTAGGCCTTCATGACTAGCATCAACATGTAACTCGTATGGTCTGGTGGGATCAGCATAGGCCAATACTGGGGCTGTGGTGAGGCTCCTCTTCAGGGTTCTGAAGGCCTCTTCACACCTGGGGGTCCACTGATCTTGAACCGACTCCCCGGGTCTTCTGGGTCCCTGGCCATCCTCTTCCCCTTCAGTCTTGAGCAGTTCATTTAGGGGCTTGGCAATACGGGCAAACCCATCCACAAACCTCCTATAGTAGGAGCAGAAGCCCAGGAAAGATCTAAGTTCAGTGACTGTTGTGGGTCTTGGCCAGGAGGTAACTGCCTCCAACTTCTCAGGATCAGTAGCCACCCCCTTTTCAGACACTATGTGTCCCAGATAGTTCACCGAAGACTGGTAGAACCGACACTTCTCGGGGGAAAGCTTTAGTCCCTCTTCACTAAGCCTTCTCAACACTTTCTCCAATCGGGCCTCATGTTCCTCCAAAGTTCTCCCGAAGACAATGACATCGTCCAGGTACACGAGGACTTCTATGAGGTTCATATCTCCGACAGTCTTCTCCATGAGACGTTGAAAAGTAGCTGGGGCCCCAGATAGGCCCTGAGGCATTCTATTAAACTCAAAGAACCCCACAGGAGTTATGAAAGCGGTCTTTTCTTTATCCTCTGGGTGCATGGGAATTTGATAGTACCCGCTCTTGAGGTCCATCACGCTGAACCACTTAGCTCCAGACAAACTCTGTAAGGCGTCCTCTATCCTTGGCGTGGTGTACTGATCAGGGGTGGTCCTCCTGTTGAGAGTTCTGTAGTCAATGCAGAGCCTCAGCGACCCATTCTTCTTCCTGACCACCACTATTGGAGAGGCATAAGGGCTTCTGGACTCTCGAATCACCCCAGTCTTTTTCAGTTCTGCAAGCTGTTCTCTCAGATCCTCCAGATCTGCCAGCGGAACCCGCCTGACTCTCTCCCTGAACGGTTTGTCTTCTTGCAGGCGGATGCGGTGGGTAGCACTCCTCGCACGCCCCACATCGAATTCATCTTTTGAGAAAATCTTCTCCCATCTAGTCAGCTGGGCCTTGGCTCTCTCCTTCCAGGCCCCAGGTAAGTTCGGGTTCTCAATGGAAAGTTTTTCCCAAACATCTCCTTCTTCACCCGCTTGCTTCACTTCTGACCAGCTGACTGGGA
The DNA here is from genome assembly GCA_029206835.1 of Rana muscosa. Lineage (NCBI taxonomy): Eukaryota > Metazoa > Chordata > Amphibia > Anura > Ranidae > Rana > Rana muscosa. Next base: position 6,802,587 of record CM055117.1, read on the forward strand.
CAGCAGGACTCACCTGTCCCAGCAACATCCGGGCAGGTATCTCTATGGCCCTTCCTGTAGAGTTCCTTACACTCACCGGGACTCTTCCCCTGGCTTTCTTCAAGGCCTTGATTGGAATCACTTCCGGTATCACTTCCAGGCCTGGGTGATCTTCCCTTGGGTCGGATTCCAGCATGACAAAGGGGCCAGGCTGCTCCCAGGTGAGCTTCACAGTGGCCTTGAGGCAAGCCACCTGTCCGGGCTGCAACACCACTCCTTCTCTCCCCAGTCTCCACACCTTCCCTATCCCCTCTCCTGGGGTCTTCTGCTCCAACACTAACCGTTGGTAGGCTGTCTTCAGCATGGGATGGATGTTTGGATCTTGATGGCTCCTCATCTTCACCAGGGGGGTCAGAAGTCTTCTCACTAGATCCGTATTGGTGCCTATGATGAGGGACATCTTGTTGGCCCCGGGTGGTCTAGGACACACAACCGCCAGGGTGTCGAATACTTCTGTCTTCCCAGCCACAGAGGGGTCGAATGTCAGCTTTATGGGTAGATAACCATCATAGGGGAACCTCTGCGTTCCCAGGCCCCATATCTCCAACTCTTCTATCTTCTGTATAGGCAAATGGCTTAAGTGCCTATCATAGAAGTCTCTATACAATAAAGTCACTTGAGCTCCAGTGTCCAGAAGGGCCTTCGTATATACTCCTTCCACCTGGATAGATACCGTGGGGGACGGGCCGACCAATTCTTCTGGGTACGGCCGGGTTGAGGTCACTCTCTTCTGAGGACTTGTCTTCATCCAGTTGGTTTTTGACTTTGTTCTCCCCTGAGCCTGGTATGCACTGACCTTCGCCACCCTAATGGGGTTACAAACCCGCTGAGGGATGTTATTGTCTCTTGGTTGTAGGCATTCCTTCTTGGGAGTGCTAAATTTCTTCTGAGGGGTCTTGTCCCCTCTCTCTGGTGTGTATCTTGGTTGAGAGACCCTAAATTCCTTCTCAGGGGTCGTGTTTTCTCTCTTCCTCTTCCTTCTATTCAGTTTGGAGCTCACTGAAAGAGATGGGCACCCGGTTGACTCCCTCACCGGGGCCCTCTGGCGTTTCCCGCCGGCTGGCGATTATCCATTTTCTTCTTCTTAGGACTGGAACACCTACTGGCAAAGTGGCCACTGCCTCCGCAGTTGTAGCATAACATCTCTTCTCGGTCCCGAGTGGGACTCGGTATTGACATATCTGGGAACAACTCCTTTCTGGGGCTTGGTTTCTCTGCTCCACCTTGACCTTTCGCCATTATAGCAGTCATCATCTCCATCATCTGGGACATCTGCAACTTCAAAGTGTCCACCTCCGCTCCCCTATCGGGAGTCATGGCCGGTGTAACTATAGCTACCGGCTGTTTGACGGGCTCTATCAGGCGTTCTTTTTTTTTTTCTTCCAATATAGCCTCTTCCTCTCTAATCATTCGGATGAGGTCAGGGTACTCCAGATTCTTCCCATCCTGCCGGGCACGCAGTGTCCATGCAATTGGATCCATGGGTTGAGCTCCCCTCACTACCTGTTGAGCACGGGCCTCATCTACTTTCCCTGGGCTGATCCCCTTCTTTAGGATCATCCTATGCAGTATTTTGTCCAGGCGTCCCATATAGTCTGATAGTTTCTCACCTTCCTTCTGGTAGCAATGCTCCAGCTGATAAGCAAGCTCCATGACTTTCTCTGTCCCACCAAACACATTCTGTAACACATCGAGGCACTCTTGTGCCGTACAATCTGCCTTGCTCATCTTCAGGTTGCGTACGGCCTCTAGAGCAGGCCCTTTCAAACTTTCCACAACCCTCTGTTTCTTTCTGCGGTCCGGAACTTCCCATTCCTCTAGTGCCTGAGTTGCGCTGTCTAGCCACTCCTCAAATCCCTCTTCTTCCAAGGGTACTGGTTTCCTCCCTGAAAACATCCGGAGTTTCCTGTACCCCGACATCGGGTAATCTGTGGGCTCTTTCTTGCACTGAGCTACAATCTCCCCCAGAACAGCGCATAATTCTGCACTAAGGGTGCCTGGGCTTGTCCTGGGACTCTTTGTGTCCTTCTGTGGGGATGACGGGGAAGATGGCTGCGGTGACAGTGTTATTTTTGTCTGAGGGCTGTCTCTTGTGCGCGGCAGCGCATGCAGCAAATGATAGACCTGATCGTCCTCATCTTGTATGCTGTTGCCTCTAAACTGTTCAGGAATTTCTGCCTGCCATTCCAGTAAGACATGTGAAAGTCCCCCACTAGTTTTCACGTCTATCACCCATGGTTTGTGAATCGGTGATAGGGACATTATGAGTTGTATCATTGCTTGTGTCTGCCATATCCCCGGGAGTTCTATAACTGCCGTCCTGGCTGGGTCTACACCCCATCTCTTGTACCACTGTCCCACCTCTATCGGGTCCATGCCGGTAGCTTCTGGCGGTTTCACCGCTGTCTCAGTAATCCCGGATGTACGAGCCCCCACGTGTAGCGATACCCTCAACTTAAGAGAGCCGCAAGTTTTGATTTGGGCCCTGAGTACAGCTTCCCCAACCCCCTGGCAATCTGCTCTACCCGCTCTGGCACAGTTAACCCACAGCAATTTCACATAAACAATCACTTATGCTTTAAATGTGGGTGTGTGGATTGATAACTCAGACTCATAGACAATGTTGTAAATAATAACTGACTTTACTGCTAGTGGTAAGATAAAGGGGATAACATGCATGTAACATTTGGTTCACAACACATAAGCAGGTCCCTGCAGTTATAAATCACAATACTGTGTGTGTGTACCAGCAATGGAAAGGGGACGGAACGCCACGTGGGGCGACCGTTACCTAAACTCCCTGTGGTGTGATAACTAACTTATAACTATCTAACGGATCAGGCCTGATCCCTAACCATGAAACTCAGTCTTAGAAGAAACACAAATCTTCACCGGCACAGGATCTGTAAAGGTGGTGCACTTGAAGTATTTAAAACCATGTATTTGTAATCCAATAGGGGGGGGGGGGTAATTCTCCCTCACCGGAGGTGTTAGGCCTCGGAAGTCTAGTAGGCACAAAGTATAAAAGTAACAGTTTAAAGATGAGCTTTCGCTCGCTCACCACTCCGGAACACTTCCCTCAGTCCGGAACTTCCACCGGCTGTGTCGGTCCTCGTCCACAGCGGCTTCTGCGATCGGATCCCCGATCCAGATAACTTTAGAAGAGATGAGTCTGGATGCCACCCAGGCTCGCAAAGGGGGTGGAAGGCTCTTTGGTTCGCTCCACAGGCCCCAGGCTTCAGGCCTGGAACAGCACAGATCCGCACAGGTGTATCTCTCTCTGCCTCCCCGTGTCCAAAAAGAGAAAGAGCTAGGCCTCGCCCCCTCCTTATATTCCTTCCCCCCGACTCCCCTCTCTCTGGAATTTCCTGTCTCTGATTAAAGGGGAACACCCCGCTACATATATATGAATTTTTTCACTGGACTGTGCTTAATTTAATATTGTATACACTTTATTTATTCACAAGTTTATAGTATATCAATTTGTTCTTGTATTAATTTTATATAGTATCACAATTAGCGCTCCCTATCACATTCAGTAAACATGCACTATGACCCGCATGCTTTGGGCAATCACAGCGTGGTAAGAACGGAGGGCCATAATTGGCCAAAGCAAGGGTGGCTTTGGCCAATTATGTCTCAGGGGGTTTAGTACACGCCCCACACTATATAAGGCCCCCTGCGTGGTGGCCTTGTGTAGTGTGTTGTGGCGGCGGTGAAAGAGAGAGAGAGAGAGAGAGATAGTGTCGTGTCATTTCATTTGAGTTAGATAGAGCAGGCAGGCGAGTCAGTTAGCTGCAGTTACAGTGTGTAGAGGATATATATGCATCCTAGGTGTTGTATATACAATATATATATATACATTGTATTCAGTTTAGCTAGATCGGTTCCTGTTATTCTCTTCATAATATACTGACAGGCAGGCAGGTGATTGTGGTAGCTGCAGTATTTTCAGTTAGTGTATTGTGTCCTTTGCACAGTGTGCACCTAAAGCTACCTGAATACAATTGCTGGTGTTCTCATACTAATACCACAGGCACGGAGCTGCAGTATTTTCAGTTAGTGTACTGTGTCCTCTGCACAGTGTGCAACTAAAGATAACTGAAGACAATTGCTGGTGTTCTCTTACCAATAATACTACAGGCAGGCAGTTGATTCTGCTAGCTGCAGTATAATCAGTGTATATATATATATATACAGTGGGGATCGAAAGTTTGGGCACCCCAGGTAAAAATGTGTATTAATGTGCATAACGAAGCCAAGGAAAGATGGAAAAATCTCCAAATGGCATAAAATTACAGATTAGACATTCTTATAATATGTCAAAAAAAGTTAGATTTTCTTTCCATCATTTACACTTTCAAAATTACAGAAAACAAAAAAATGGCGTCTGCAAAAGTTTGGGCACCCTGCAGAATTTATAGCATGCAGTGCCCCCTTTGCAAAGCTGAGACCTGCCAGTGTCATGGATTGTTCTCAATCATCATCTGGGAAGACCAGGTGATGTCAATCTCAAAGGTTTTAAAGGGCGAGACTCATCTGACCTGCCCCAACAATCAGCACCATGGGTTCTTCTAAGCAGTTGTCTAGAAAACTGAAACTGAAAATAGTTGACGCTCACAAAGCTGGAGAAGGCTATAAGAAGATAGCAAAGCGTTTTCAGATGTCAATATCCTCTGTTCGGAATGTAATTAAGAAATGGCAGTCATCAGGAACAGTGGAAGTTAAAGCAAGATCTGGAAGACCAAGAAAAATATCAGACAGAAAAGCTCGCAGGATTGTGAGAAAAGCAATTCAAAACCCACGTTTGACTGCACAATCCCTCCAGAAAGATCTGGCAGACACTGGAGTTGTGGTACACTATAAAGAGATACTTGTACAAAGATGGCTTCTACAAATGGATAATGATCCTAAACACACCTCAATATCCACGGGGGATTACATCAAGAGGCGTAAACTGAAGGTTTTGCCATGGCCTTCACAATCTCCTCACCTCAACATTATTGAAAATCTATGGATAGACCTTTAAAAGAGCAGTGCGTGACAGACAGCCCAGAAATCTCAAAGAACTGGAAGACTTTTGTAAGGAGGAATGGGCAAAGATACCTCAAACAAGAATTGAAAGACTCTTGGCTGGCTACAAAAAGCGTTTACAAGCTGTGATACTTGCCAAAGGGGGCAGTACAAGATATGAACTCTGCAGGGTGCCCAAACTTTTGCAGACGCCATTTTTTTGTTTTCTGTAATTTTGAAAGTGTAAATGATGGAAATAAAATCTAACTTTTTTTGACATATAAGAATGTCTAATCTGTAATTTGATGCCATCTGGAGATTTTTCCATCTTGCCTTGGCTTCGTTAAGCACATTAATACACATTTTTACTTGAGGTGCCCAAACTTTCCCCACTGTATATAATATATATATATATATATATATATATATATATATATATATATATATATATAGAGAGAGAGAGAGAGAGAGATAATCTATATCTATATATGTAGCGATACCCTCAACTAAGAGGGCTGCAGATTCGGTTTGGGCCCTGTATACAGTTCCACCAACCCCCGGCAATCTACTTGACCCTTTCTGGCACAGTTAGTCTAGGGGTATACACATTTAATACTTATACTTTATGAGAGACTCAGACACAGAGTAGTTATAAAGGAATAACAGATTTTACTTTCAGCTATGCAAAGGAAATGAACAGTGATAACAACTTGACCTTTAGATTATATGCAGAGCCCTGCAATATCACAATATTAGTCACACTACACCATAGAGAAGGGGGGGGGGGTGTATAAGGAGACGCCACGTGGGGCGACTGTTAACTAGGCGCCCTAATGAATCAGGCCTGATTCCTAATTCTAGAACTCAGTCCTGTATGAATGATGGATTCTTCACCGGCATCTGTAGAGGTGGTGCACTTAAGAACAAACAACAATTGTAATCCAGGAAAAAGGAATGTTGATAACTGGCAACACTACACTGCAGATCCTCTGGATCAGTCCTGCTGTGGATCTCCAGTGAGAGTCTTTAACATGAGGTAGTAGGCCTCGGCAGTCTATAGGCACAGTACTATCAAACAGGTTATGGAATGAGCTTACGCTCGCTCCCCCGCCGGACGCGATCTCTGTCCGGGACTTCCACCGGCTGTGTCTTCACTCGCCCACAGCGGTCGCTGCGATCGGGTCCCCGATCCAATCTAGGCAGTAAGTAGAGATGTCGGATGCCACCCATGCTCACAGTGGGGTGAAAGGCTCTTTGGTCGGCTCCGGAAAGGCCCCAGGCTTCAGGCCTTACCCAGCGCAGGTCCGCACAGGTGTATCAGTCTCTGCCGTCCCGTGTCCCAAAGAGGCCGAGCCAGGCCTCGCCCCTTCCTTATATATCCCCACCCATGAGTCTCTGGGGCAGAAGCAAAACATCCTGGGAACCAGTGGGGTTCTGGGAACAGTAGTTCAAGAGTCTTTAAAGGAACCCCGCTACACACTCCCCCCACTTAAACCCTTTGGTCCCCAAAGATAAACTTCAACAAATGCTGTGTACAATTTTGGACAGCGTCGAGTATGATGTTGGCATAGGGAATTCCCACCAAAATTTTGGGATGGAACTCTCCTGCCCACAGGTCACACTACCATGAGTGGCCTGCCTAACTGTGCCAGAGAGTGAGCTGGGGTTGCCCTCCACCAAATGGACAGTGGAGGGATCAGGATGCTCAACACTTCTCCTAGCCGTCACAACAGAGTCCTCTGAGCTCGTCCCCATTTGAGGGTAAGTCAGTTTCCTGGGAGGCCTGATAACTCTGCGAGCCCTCTGCTCCCTTGGGACTTCTGGCTCCAGCGCCACATGCTCTTCTTCAGGAGTAAGTTCAGGTAACATTTCTAGTTCTGGAACCTCCGATTCAGAAGTTGACTGATAATTGGAATCTCTAGGATCCTCCTCTGAGCAAGTGTCAGGAACATCTTCCCAGTAATCAGCTGAGGGACTGAAGGGTATGAATTCAGTGGCCTCCGGATTCAGCGTTGCATCTGGAGTATCCCCTGTATTTGGGAGATCTATGGCGGACGGTCCCGGAGTCGAGGAAGGCCACAACCAGTCCAGTTCTCCTCCTTCATCTGTACTCAGTTGAGAGGCCTCCCCCTCTTCAGCTCGAGAGGTCTGAGACCGAGTACTCGGCCTGGGGATATCCAGGATAGAGACTGGATCAGGGGGGTCCCTTGCTGGGGGTATCATGACTGCTTCAGCAAGTGGGAGCAAGTGGTTTCGATGCCACGTCTTCAGGGGTCCCACCTTCCCTTCGGGCTTTAGTTTGTAAACAGGCAACCCAGGCAACTTCCTACAGACGACATAGGGCTCTGATCTCCATCTGTCTGCAAGCTTGTGTTTTCCAGGGATTCCCAGATTGCGTAGCAGTACTCGGTCCCCGGGCTGCAAATCCTGCACTCGAACCTTCAGATCGAAATTTCTCTTGTTGCGGGCCCCCCTTTGGTCCGAGGCCGCCTGGGCCTGTTCATAGGCCACCTGCAAGCTGCGTCTAAGTCTGTCCACGTATCCCTTGTGAGATGTAGCTGAGGTATGATCTACAGAAGTGCCAAAAGCCAGATCCACTGGCAACTTTGCTTCTCTCCCAAACATGAGTCGATAAGGGGAGTAGCCAGTAGCATCACTTGTGGTACAGTTATAAGCATGCACTAGGGCGGATATGTGTTGGCTCCAGTGTTGCTTCTTCTCTGTTTCTAAAGTCCCCAACATGTTGAGCAGGGTCCGGTTAAATCTCTCCGGCTGAGCATCTCCTTGTGGGTGGTAAGGTGTGGTTCTGGTCTTCTTTATTCCCAATGAGTCCAGAAGTTTCCGGATCAACCGACTCTCAAAGTCCCTTCCTTGATCTGAGTGGAGTCTCTGTGGTAGTCCGTAATGGACAAAATACTTCTCCATAAGTATCTTGGCCACGGTGGATGCCTTCTGATCTTTGGTTGGGAAAGCTTGGGCATAGCGGGTGAAATGGTCGGCTATTACCAGAACATTCCCCAATCCACTCAGGTCAGGTTCGAGGCAGAGAAAATCAATGCATACCAGATCCATTGGGCCTTGACTCTGTAAGTGGCCCATTGGGCCAGCTTGATGGGGTAGAGTCTTTCTCTGAATGCATCGTGCACAGGAATGGCAATACTCCTCTACTTCTGCCCTCATGCAGGGCCAATAGAACCGACTTCTGACAAGCTGGAAGGTCCTTTCTACCCCCAGGTGACCATGATGGTCATGCAGGGCAACCAGTACAGTCTCTCGGTGCTTCTCTGGGAAGAACAACTGCCACTTATCTTCTGAGTCATCAGAGGGGCCCCTTCGGTAGATCACTCCCTGATGCACCTGCAGCCTGTCCCATTCCTTCCTCAACAGGCGAGCCTCCTTTGAGGGGTGATGTAGGAGTTTGGGATCCTGATTCTCCAGTGCTTCGAGGACCAATCTCCCCATGCGGTCTTCCAGTTGGTCACACCTCAACTCCCTCTTGGATAGCTTTGGCAGGTTATCTTCTTCAAGCTGCATTACTCCGCAATAGTGTTTAGGGACTCCTACCACCGTAACTCCTATCTCCTCTGCCCTGGAGCCTCCTCTGGCTTGAAACTCAGCTCCTTGACAAAGGGCCCGCACTCCCTCGGGTGCCACTTGGGTCCAGTCTTCCCAGTCATTGGTCGTGGCATGAGATCTCCGGGACAGGGCATCTGCATCCCTATTTCCAGCCCCTGGTCGGTACTTCAGACTGAAGTTTAATCCAGACAATGCAGCCAACCATCTGTGTCCGGTTGCATCTAGTCTTGCGGTGGTGAAGAGGTAGGTCAGGGGGTTGTTATCTGTCTTCACAGTAAACTCTGCCCCATAGAGGTAGTCTTTTATCTTGTCTACTACTGCCCATTTGAGAGCCAGGAATTCCAGCTTATGAGTGGGGTAGTTCTTTTCTGAGGGGGTCAGGCTCCTGCTCACATAGGCCACTGGTCGCAGTTGTCCTTCATATTCTTGGTAGAGCACTCCGCCTAGGCCCTCATGGCTGGCATCCACATGTAATTCATAAGGTCTGGTAGGGTCAGCGTAGGCCAGGACTGGGGCAGTGGTTAAGCTCCTCTTCAGGGCCTGGAAGGCCTCTTCACACCTTGAGTTCCACTGGTCTTGAACTGACTCACCAGGCCTCCTGGGCCCTGAGTCATCCTCTTCCCCTTCTGCCTTTAGCAATTCATTCAACGGGCGGGCAATCCGAGCAAACCCCTCCACAAACCTCCTATAATAGGAGCAGAACCCCAGGAAGGATCTGAGCTCTGTTACAGTAGTGGGGCGTGGCCAGGAGGTCACTGCTTCCTACTTCTCTGTATCTGTGGCCATCCCTTCTTCAGACACTATGTGCCCCAGATAGTTCACAGAAGACTGGTAGAACCGACACTTCTCAGGAGAAAGTTTAAGTCCCTCCTCACTGAGTCTTCTCAATACTTTCTCCAGCCTGACCTCATGTTCTTCTAAGGTCCTCCCGAAGACAATGACATCATCCAAATACACAAGGACTTCTATAAGATTCATGTCTCCAACAGTCTTCTCCATAAGGCGTTGAAAGGTAGCAGGAGCTCCAGACAGACCCTGAGGCATCCTATTGAATTCGAAGAACCCCACCGGGGTTATGAAGGCTGTCTTCTCTCTGTCTTCTGGGTGCATAGGGATTTGATAGTACCCACTCTTGAGGTCCATCACACTGAACCATTTGGCTCCAGACAAACTCTGTAAGGCATCTTCTATCCTTGGCGTGGTGTACTGGTCAGGGATGGTTCTCCTGTTGAGAGTCCTGTAATCAATACAAAGCCTCAACGACCCATTCTTCTTTCTGACCACCACTATTGGGGAGGCATAGGGGCTTCTAGACTCCCGGATCACACCAGTCTTTTTCAGTTCTGCAAGTTGTTCCCTCAGATCCTCCAGATCTGCCAGTGGGACCCGCCTGACTCTCTCTCGGAAGGGCTTATCTTCTTGGAGGCAGATTCGATGGGTGGCACTTCTCGCACACCCCACATCGAATTCATCTTTAGAAAAGATCTTCTCCCATCTGGTCAGCTGGGCCTTGGCTCTTTCTTTCCAAGCCCTGGGTAGGTTCGGGTTTTCCATGGACAGCTTCTCCCAAACATCTCCTCTGTCCCCTTGACTTCTGACAGAGTGACCGGGGCAGCAGGGCTCACCTGGCCCAGCAACATTCTGGCAGGGATCTCCATGGGCCCTCCCGTAGTGTTCCTAACACTCACCGGAACTCTGCCATGGGCCTTCTTCAGGGCCTTGAGCGAAATCACTTCTGGTATCACTTCCAGGCCTGAGGACTCTTCCCTTGGGTCGGATTCCAGCATGACAAAGGGGCCAGGTTGTTCCCACATAAGCTTCACAGTGGCCCTAAGACAGGTTACTTCTCCGGGCTGCAGCACTACTCCTTCTCTGCCAAGTCTCCACACCTTCCCTATCCCCTCTCCCGGGGTCGTCTGCTCTAAGACCAGTCGTTGGTAGGCCGTCTTTAGCATGGGATGGATTTTGGTGGCTGAATGGTTTCTCTCTTTCACTAGAGGGGTCAGGAGTCTCCAGACTAGATCCGTGTTTGTCCCTATAATCAGGGAAATCTTGCTGGCTCCAGGCGGCCGAGGACACACAACTGCCAGGGTGTCAAACACTTCAGCCTTCCCAGCCACGGATGGGTCGAAAGTCATCTTTATGGGCAGGTAACCATCATAAGGGAAACTCTGGGTTCCAAGTCCCCATATCTCCAGCTCTTCTATCTTCTGGATAGGCAGATGACTCAAGTGCCTATCATAGAAGTCTCGGTATAGTAAGGTCACCTGTGCTCCGGTGTCCAAAAGAGCTTTGGTGTAGACTCCTTCCACTTGAATGGGCACAGTAGGAGATGGGCCCACCAGTTCCTCTGGGTATGGCCGGACTGGGGTCACCTTCTTCTTTGGACTTTTCCTCACCCAGCTCCTTTTGGACTTTATTCTTTCCTGAGCCTGGTATGCATTGATCTTCCCCCTCTCAATGGGGGTACAAACCCGCTGAGGGATGTTATTGTTCATCTTAGGTAAATGTTCCTTCTTCGGGGTGCTGTATTTCCACTGAGGGGTCTTGCCCCCTCTCTCTGGGGTATATCTTGGTGGGGAGGTACTATATCTCCTCCCAGGAGTTTTGTCTCCTCCATTCTTGGCCTTTTTTTTTAGTTTGGAGCGCACTGAAGATGATGGGCACCTGGTTGACTCCTTCACCGGGGCCCTTTGGAGTTTCCCGCCGGCTTGTAATTATCTGTTCTCTTCTTCTTTGGACTGGAGCATATGTTAGCAAAGTGGCCACTCCCTCCGCAGTTATAGCAAATCATCTCTTCTCGGTCCTGTATGGAGGCCGGTGCTGAGGTATTCGGAAACAACTCCTTTCTTGGACTTGGTTTCTCTGGTTTCCTTTGATCTTTCTCCATCAAAGAGGTCAGTATCCCCAACACTTGGGACATCTGCGATTTCAGGGTGTCCACTTCTGCATCTCTTTCGGGGGTCATGGCCGGGCTGACCATCACCACCGGAGGTTTGGTTGGCTCGACTGGCTGTTCCCTCTTTTTCTCCTCCAACATGGCCTCTCTGACCATTCGAATGAGGTCGGGGTATTCCAGGTTCTTCCCGTCCTGTCGGGTGCGCAGCGCCAATGCAATAGGATCCAGAGGCTGAGCTCCCCTCAATACCTGCTGAGCCCGGGCCTCGTCTACCTTCCCTGGGTCGATCCCCTTCTTCAGAATAATTCTATGCAGGATCTTGTCTAGACGTCCCATATATTCTGATAGTTTCTCTCCTGTTTTCTGGTAGCAGTGCTCCAGCTGATAGGTGAGCTCGGTAACTTTTTCTGTCCCACCGAACACATTCTGCAAGATGTCCAAGTAGTCCTGTGCAGTGCAGTCTTTCCTGCTCATTTTCAGGTTGCGTATGGCATCCAGAGCAGGCCCCTTCAAACTTTCAGCAATTCTCTGTTTCTTGCTGCGTTCTGGAACTTCCCATTCCTCTAAGGCCTGAGTGGTGCCATCTAGCCACTCCTCAAATCCCTCTTCCCCTGAGGGTACAGGTTTCCTCCCTGAGAATATCCGGAGCTTTCTGTACCCCAACATCGGGTAATCTGTGGGATTCTTCTTGCACTGGGCCACAATCTCTCCCAGTACAGCGCATAGTTCTGTGCTAAGGGTGGCCGGCGATGATCTGGGACTCTCTGTATCCTTCTGCTTTTCCGCCTTAGGGGATGGCGGGGAAGGTGTCTGTGGAGATGATGGTTTTCTTATTTGGAACCGATCTCCCTGATGTGGCAGCGCATGTGTCAGATAGTAGGTCTGACCATCCATAGCTTGTATGCTCGGGCTTTTAAAATGCTCTGGAATTTCATCTTTCCACTCTATTAATGCGTATGTACGCGAAGCATGTGGTCTCACATCCATCACCCATGATTTCTGGCATGGTGATAGGGATGTTATTAGCTGCTTTATCTAATCTCTTTGCCAGATCCCCGGGAGTTCAATAACTGCCGCCGCGGCTGGATCTGCGCCAGCCACTGTGTACTACTGTCCTACTTCTAGCGGGTCCATGCCGGTCTTTGGCGTGTTCGCTTGCTGTATCAGGATCCCGGACGAGCCCCCACGTGTAGCGATACCCTCAACTAAGAGGGCCGCAGATTCGGTTTGGGTCCTGAATACAGTTCCACCAACCCCCGGCAATCTACTCGACCCTTTCTGGCACAGTTAGTCTAGGGGTATACACATTTAATACTTATACTTTATGAGAGACTCAGACACAGAGTAGTTATAAAGGAATAACAGATTTTACTTTCAGCTATGCAAAGGAAATGAACAGTGATAACAACTTGACCTTTAGATTATACGCAGAGCCCTGCAATATCACAATATTAGTCACACTACACCATAGAGAAGGGGGGGGGTGTATAAGGAGACGCCACGTGGGGCGACTGTTAACTAGGCGCCCTAATGAATCAGGCCTGATTCCTAATTCTAGAACTCAGTCCTGTATGAATGATGGATTCTTCACCGGCATCTGTAGAGCTGGTGCACTTAAGAACAAACAACAATTGTAATCCAGGAAAAAGGAATGTTGATAACTGGCAACACTACACTGGAGATCCTCTGGATCAGTCCTGCTGTGGATCTCCAGTGAGAGTCTTTAACATGAGGTAGTTGGCCTCGGCAGTCTATAGGCACAGTACTATCAAACAGGTTATGGAATGAGCTTACGCTCGCTCACCCGCCGGACGCGATCTCCGTCCGGGACTTCCACCGGCTGTGTCTTCACTCGCCCACAGCGGTCGCTGCGATCGGGTCCCCGATCCAATCTAGGCAGTAAGTAGAGATGTCGGATGCCACCCAGGCTCGCAGTGGGGTGAAAGGCTCTTTGGTCGGCTCCGGAAAGGCCCCAGGCTTCAGGCCTTACCCAGCGCAGGTCCGCACAGGTGTATCAGTCTCTGCCGTCCCGTGTCCCAAAGAGGCCGAGCCAGGCCGAGCCCCTTCCTTATATATCCCCACCCATGAGTCTCTGGGGCAGAAGCAAAACATCCTGGGAACCAGTGGGGTTCTGGGAACAGTAGTTCAAGAGTCTTTAAAGGAACCCCGCTACATATATATATATATATATATATCCCAGCTTTGTGCAGCTACATCTCACTGCAGGACATTAGTATGTCTGGAAGGACAACATGGAAAGGCAGACACGAGGCAATAAAAGAGGGCAAGCAGGCTCTGTGTCTAGAGGCAACAGTGCTGGTCGTGGACATGGTGCATCCTCATCAGCACGTGGCCATGGTGAGCCGCAACATGCCCAAGACTTGGTAGAGTGGATGACCAAGCCGTCCTCATCCTCTTCATCCTCTCTCACCCAGGCTCAGGGTACTTTGTCTGGCAAAGCAGCTGCCAAAGCGGCCTCTTCCCTCGGCTCAATGGCATCAGTCATTCCTTCCCTAGCCCCACCATGTCATCCTGAGGAGTCCTGAAGGTGGTGCTTGGTTTTCGGGGTCCCGTACGCGGCTAGGCTCCCAAAAAGTCCCACACATGTGGTATCCCCGTATTCAGGAGAAGCAGAAAAATTTATTTTGGGTTGCAATTCCACATATAACCATGGCATGTGTGAGCAATCTATCATTTAGTGACAACTTTTTGTAAAAAAAAAATGTGTTTTGTTTTTTGTCATTATTCAATCACTTGAGACAAAAAAAAATATTCAATGGGCTCAACATGCCTCTCAGCAAATAGATTGGGGTGTCTACTTTCCAAAATGGGGTCATTTGGGGGGGTTTGTATTACCCTGCCATTTTAGCACCTCAAAAAAATGTACCCTAGTTTGTAGACGCTATAACTTTTGCGCAAACCAATAAATATACGCTTATTGACCTTTTTTTTTAACTAAAGACATGTGGCTGAATACATTTTGGCCTAAATGTATGACTAAAATTGAGTTTATGATGCCGTGTACACACGACCGTTTTTTACGTCGTTAAAAATGCCATTTTTTAAATTGGGCATTAAAAACGATCGCGTGTGGGCTCCAGAGCATTTTTAACGACGTAAAAAATGGCCTTAAAAAAATGAGAACCTGCTCTATTTTTTCACGTCGTTTTTTAAACGACGTGAAAAACGGTAGTGTGTATGCGTTTACGAGGGGAAAAAAAATGCGCATGCTCAGAATCAAGTATGAGACGGGAGCGCTCGTAAAACTAGCATTCGTAATGGAGATAGCACATTTGTTGCGCTGTAACGGACTGAAAAGCACGAGGCTGAAAAGCGCGAATCGTCGCTCAACAAAGTTTACTAACATGAAGGGTGGTGCCATTCGAACGGAACTTCCCCTTTATAGTGCCGTCATACGTGTTGTACGTCACTGCGCTTTGCTCGAGCGTTTTTTGGAATGATCGTGTGTAGGCAAGACAGGCTTGAGAGGAAACAAGAAAAATCACGTCAAGAAAAATGTCGTTTTTGAAAATGGCATTAAAAACGATCGTGTGTAGATTTTTCTCATAACAAAAAGTAGAAAATATATATTTTTTTAAAAATTTACGGTCTTTTTCCGTTCATATCGCAAAAAAATAAAAATCGCAGAGGGAAACAAATACAATCAAAAAGAAAGCTCTATATTTGTGTGAAAAAAAGGACGCAAATTTCGTTTGGGTACAACATTGCATGACCGCGTAATTACCAGTTAAAGAAGCGCAGTGCAAAATTGTAAAAAGACCTCTGGTCCTTAAGCTGACAAATGGTTCGGGGCTGAAGTGGTTAAGCGACTTGGTAACCGGTCGTGCGCCACAATGAGTGGAGCGGGTGGATGGCAGCCCACTCAACTCCTTTTTTTAAGGGGATTGGATTGGAGGTAGGCGTTTGTAAATGGACACAAGTCCATTTACATCTGCCACTCCTTAGAGGTGAATGGAGGGTCCGATTGGGTCGGACTGAACATGTGAAAGGGACCTAAGGCTGCTTTGACACTGATGCGCTGTTGTTTACCCGCACCACGAGTGCAGCACAGTTCATCTGTGGCTTTCCTGCAGGTTAGCTGCACTTTGCTATAGACTTCTATTATATCCTGTAGGTGTGGTGCACTTTCAGAAAGCTCACCAAACTCGCAGGAAATAGAAGTCTATGGCTCAGTGCAGGTAATTCGCAGGTGCGCTGCTCTGCACCTGCGGATCAGTTTTAAAGCAGCCCAGTAACCACTGCAGAAAAGATATGCCCATATATATACACTGTGATTTTAATAATAAACTGACCTTTAATAACAGTCTTCTATTCTATTGTATTCCATCCCAGAGCAGGAGGTCGTGGGCCACATCAGAGGGCTCCGCGGGCCACATGTGGGCCCCGGGGCCACTGGTTGGGCACCCCTGTTGTAGATTGAGATGATGGATTGCTGAGAACCGAAGCCATTCCCACACAGCCACCAATCATATAGAAGCTGCTGATCGGTATTATTCATACACATATGTAGCGGACCCCTACTTAGGGGGGTCGCTATGCTTAAATTTAGGGGTGACCTGAGCAGTAGGGATGAGCTTCGAGTTCGAGTCGAACTCATGTTCGACTCGAACATTGCCTGTTCGCCCGTTCGCCGAACAGCGAACAAATTGGGGTGTTCGCGGCAAATTCGAAAAATCTATGGGAGAAATCTAAAGTGTTAATTATAAAGGCTAATATGCAAGTTATTGTCCTAAAAAGTGTTTGGGGACCGGGGTCCTGCCCCAGGGGACATGTATCAATGCAAAAAAAAGTTTTAAAAACAGCCGTTTTTTCGGGAGCAGTGATTTTAATAATGCTTAAAATGAAAAAATAAAAGTGAAATATTCCTTTAAATTTCGTACCTGGGGGGTGTGTATGATATGCATGTAAAGTGGCGCATGTTTCCCGTGCTTAGAACTGTCCCTGCAAAAAATGTCATTTTTGAAAGAAAAAAAGTCTTTTAAAACTGACTCGCGGCTATTAATGAATTGTCGGCTCCCGGCAATACATACAAAAGTCATTGATAAAAAAAAAAAAAAAGCGTGGGGGTTCCCCAGAATTCAATTTCCAGGCCCTTCAGGTCTGGAATGGATATTAAGGGGAACCCCGCCGCAAATTAAAAAAAAATTGACGTGGGGTTCCCCCAAATATCCATTCCAGGCCCTTCAGATCTGGCATGGATTTTAAGGGGAACTCCACCCCAAATTTTAAAAAAAAATGGCGTGGAGTCCCCCTAAAAATCCATACCAGACCCCTTATCCAAGCACGCAACCTGGCCGGCCGCAGGGGAAAAGGGGGGGACGAGAGAGCGGCCCCCCCTCCCTCCTGAACCGTACCAAGCCACATGCCCTCAACATGGGGAGGATGTCCCCATGTTGATGGGGACAAGGGCCTCATCCCCACAACCCTTGCCCGGTGGTTGTGGGGGTCTGCGGGCGGGGGGCTTATCGGAATCTGGAAGACCCCTTTAACAAAGGGGACCCCCAGATCCCGGCCCCCCTCCTATGTGAATTGGTAAGGGGTACATTGTACCCCTACCATTTCACAAAGAAAGCGTAAAAAAATGTTTAAAAAAACACACACCTTGGAAAAGTCCTTTATTTAAAAAAATAAATAAATAAACATTCCAGCGGTGAAATCCAGTGTCCCGAGGCGATCCCGATGTCCAGCGCTGTCCTTCATTGGTTGTGCCTGAGCGGACCTGATGGGGAACTCCCTCTCAGTATTTTAAATGTATAGACCCGCCCCTTCTAAAGTTCCCCATCAGGTCCGCCCCCTCGGTATGTCGGACCCGCCTACGTCATTGGCTTGAGCGGGGAACTTCCTTCACTGTGTAATTTAAATTTACATAGTGAAGGAAGTTCCCCGCTCAAGCCAATGACGTAGGCGGGTCTGACATACCGAGGGGGCGGACCTGATGGGGAACTGCTCTCACTTTGGTTATACATGTATAGACCCGCCCCTTCTCATGTTCCGCATCTGGTCCGCTGAGCGGACCTGATGGGGAACTTTAGAAGGGGTGGGTCTATACATTTAAAATACTGAGAGGGAGTTCCCCATCAGGTCCGCTCAGGCACAACCAATGAAGGACAGCGCTGGACATCGGGATCGCCGCGGGACACTGGATTTCACCGCTGGAATGTTTTTTTTTTTTTTTAAATAAAGGACTTTTTCAAGGTGTTTGTGTGTTTTTTTTAAACATTTTTTTACGCTTTCTTCGTGAAATGGTAGGGGTACAATGTACCCCTTACCAATTCACATAGGGGGGGGCAGGATCTGGGGGTCCCCTTTGTTAAAGGGGTCTTCCAGATTCCGATAAGCCCCCCGCCCGCAGACCCCCACAACCACCGGGCAAGGGTTGTGGGGATGAGGCCCTTGTCCCCATCAACATGGGGACATCCTCCCCATGTTGAGGGCATGTGGCCTGGTACGGTTCAGGAGGGAGGGGGGCCGCTCTCTCGTCCCCCCCTCTTCCCCTGCGGCCGGCCAGGTTGCGTGCTCGGATAAGGGGTCTGGTATGGATTTTTAGGGGGACTCCACGCCATTTTTTTTTTAAATTTGGGGTGGAGTTCCCTTTAAAATCCATGCCAGATCTGAAGGGCCTGGAATGGATATTTGGGGGAACCCCACGTCAATTTTTTTTTTTAATTTGCGCGGGGTTCCCCTTAATATCTATTCCAGACCTGAAGGGCCTGGTAATTGAATTCTGGGGAACACCCACGCTTTTTTTTTTTTATCAATGACTTTTGTATGTATTGCTGGGAGCCGACAATTCATTAATAGCCGCGCGTCAGTTTTAAATGACTTTTTTTCCTTCAGAAATGACACTTTTTGCAGGGACAGTTCTAAGCACGGGAAACATGCGCCACTTTACATGCATATCATACACACCCCCCAGGTACGAAATTTAAAGGAATATTTCACTTTTATTTTTTCATTTTAAGCATTATTAAAATCACTGCTCCCGAAAAAACGGCCGTTTTTAAAACTTCTTTTTGCATTGATACATGTCCCCTGGGGCAGGACCCGGGTCCCCAAACACTTTTTAGGACAATAACTTGCATATTAGCCTTTATAATTAGCACTTTAGATTTCGAACGTTCGAGTCCATTGTATTTAATAGGGTTCTAAAGTTTACACAAACATTTTGTCTGTTCGCAGGTTCTGGTGCGAACCGAACAGGGGGGTGTTCGGCTCATCCCTGCTGAGCGGTAGTTGGCTCGGGTCTTCTAATTGTTTGGACTCTGCCTTGCTGCTGTGTCACCTGGCGTGCAGTTCCCCTTTAGGCATATAGGTGGTGCTGTCACTTATACCCGGGGTTGAACCACAGGTGATGGAGTGGCTATTGGATGTTCTCTCTCAGCTGCCGTGCAGTGGGCGGTTCCGGTCTGCTGTGCATGCCGGGAAAGGGTATATAATGGGAAGATGCCATTGTTGAGGAGAGAGTCCGGGGACCTGTACCCGGAGGAGTGTGCCCCTCAAAGGCTACGAGGCTACGGAGGCTACGAGGCTACGGAGTTCCAGGTGGGCCCTGCACCTTTTAGCTGGGGTCTATTTCTAGGAAGAGGAGTCCCAGGGTGCCGCCTTGCGAGGGGACCCGCATCTAAGAGGAGGAGGCCGGGGGAGGACCTTTCCGAAGGACCGGTGAGAGATCACAGTGAAGGAAGGGGCCCGGTAACTCTCTGGAGGGATGTCATCCATCCACCAAGGGCCTAGTAATGCAACAGTTGAGAGGTTCGGGACAAGATAGATTCTGTGGCAGGGGATCTCTCAATCGCATCCTTAAAAGAAACCTATGAAAACGTCCGAGCATCACTCCGGCTGCTAGGATCCGCTATTACAGGGAACTATCCGGGGGAGCTAGATCCGATTGGGATCAAGTGGTGACATTAAGTGCCGCGCGCCTGAATCCACCCTATTCCGCTAACCCCTTTTCTCTCTTCAACTTTCTGTTACTGAAGCAACAAGCAAGAAAAATAAACTCTTGTTGGAGTTGAAGTGTTGTGTGGACATTGGCCTTCTTTGGGAAAGGTAAAGACTTGCCTCTATAGTCTAGAGGGGAGAACCAGTGGAAGGAAGCAACTCGCTGTGGGACCCAAATACATAACACCGCCCGACCTCTTCAAACAGGAGGGTACGGGCATATAGTACGGTGTGCCCTTTTTTCCTGCAAGTGAGCCAAAGGTAGGAGGAAAAGGGTCCGTGTGCTACATATATATAATATTATATACTCACACCTGTCATAGTATATTATTATATACACACAGTACTTATCTTCTTCTCCTTTTACCAAAATAAAGCTCATTATATCTGACTTATCTCCTTTTTGTTGATTCAGTTGATTCAGTTTATTGCTCCACATTCTAGGAAAAGGATTGTTGTAATAAATAGAAAGATTTATTTTCCAGTAAAAGGCTGCGATATTTTAGGAAAGAGAAAGCGATAGCTGAATGTGAATATTGTAAAAAAGAAACCAACGGTTACAGTAAATGCTCATTATTTCTAGGGGTATGGGAAGAGGCCGTATTGCTTCCTGTGCTCCCTGATTCAGCGCTCTCCTCGTCTCCCTCCAACAACCTGGTGGCCAATCCCTCAGCATCATCATGTACAGTGCTGGGCCATTAACGTCACATTGTACATGGAGGAGGTGAGCGTGCGACAACAGCTACATTCGCCACGGGCGACTGGCACCGGGCCAGGGGCGGATCCAGAGTCTTTTCTCGGGAGGGGCACTGCCAAAAAATTATTTTTTTGTGGGAAATTTATCGGGGAAATGGTTGGTGTCGGCGCTTCAATCATCCCAGCACCATGGTTGTTATGGTGTCAGGATGATTGAAGCGCATTATTTCTATTATTACATTGTAATATGAAATTAAATAGTTCAATGCAGAATCAGTGGGAGCCCCGAGTGTGTCACTTGCCACCGTCGCCTGCAATTAGTGGGAGCCCTGAGCGTGTCACTTGCCACACGTTGTGGATTGTCACTTCACCTGCCACATCTTGTGGATTGTCACTTGCCACACCTTGTGGATTGTCACTTCCCACATCACCTGCCACACCTTGCGGATTGTCACTTGCCACGTCACCTGCCACACCTTGCTGATTGTCACTTGCCTGCCACCAGATGCAGATTGTCATTTGCCACGTCACCTGACACAATTTGCGGATTGTCACTTGCCACGTCGCCTGCCACACCTTGCGGATTGTCACTAACTTGCCTGCTAAGGTGTAGTTTTGGTTGTCTCTTGCTGTGTCCCAGACTCCCAGAGTCAGGCAGCAGAGAGATAAATGTAATCTCTCTGCTGTCTGCACAGTGAGGGCGGAAGGCACTGCAGGAGTGCAGGGCAGGCACGGGCGGTGAGATGATCTCATCTCTCTGCTCCCCAGCTCCCGGCTAGCTGATTGGCCAGCTGCCACACTGAGCCTGCTCTCTCACTCTCACCTGCGCTGCCAACACACTGAGCAGCACGGTCTGCCCACGAAACGCGCCGCCCCCGACAACAAACCGCGCCGCAAGCGGAGCCGCCCGCTTTCTTACCCGTCTGTGGAGCCGCACGCTATTGCACCTGCCCACAGAGCGGCCTGACGTGACTCACTGACGTCACTCGTTGCTAGACGCCAAGCGGCCCAGGCGTTAGCAGCGAGTGCAGGGAAGAGGCTCCACCCACCTCCTCCTCCGCTCCTGGTATCGTGTCAGTGCGCCACGTAACTACATTAGACGAGTCTCTCTCTCGACGCCGCTGATCGGCTGATGTGAGAACCTGAGAGAGAGACTCAGAGAGGCAGCGGCAGCCGCAGAACAAGTACTGTATATACTCGAGTATAAGCAGACCCGAATATAAGCCGAGGCACCTAATTTTACCCCAAAAAACTGGGAAAACGTATTGACTCAAGTATAAGCCTAGGGTGTCCTAGGCTTATACTTGCCTCACTTTGCCTCACTGTGCCCATGCCTCACTGTGCCCATGACTAGACTGATGTTTAACATGGAAGTCTATGGAAGGAGTGCCCGGCTTTGAAAAATCGGTTCTCCCAGACACCAAACTTTTCAAACTTATAGAGGAGACATGGGGCTACATGTGTGCCAAGTTTGGGGTCCAGAGGACCTACGCCTGGCCGGTACCGGGTCTGCAAAATCACTGGAGAAATGACCGTTTAACATTGGAGTCTAGGGAAGGGGTGCCCGGTTTTAAAAAATCAGTGCTCCACGACCGTAGGTCCCCCAGACACCAAGCTTTGCACACATGTAGAGAAGACATGGGGCTACATGTGTGCCAAGCTTGGGGTCCAGGGGTCCTACGGCCGGCCGGTACCGGGTCCCCAAAGTTCGGGAGATCAGGCGCAAAAAAAAAAACCAGAGCAAGCAAGTGTGACAGAAGGTCTCGGGGGGGGGGGGGGGCAATTGCCCTGTTGCCCCCCCCCCCTGGATCCGCCACTGCACCGGGCGTGAATGACAGCGGCAGGAATCTTCTGATTTTGCCACCTGTGAGTTCCTGGCTGCAGCTGCTGAGCTCTGTACACTTTAACCACTTCAGCCCCAGGACCATTTTGGTGGTCAAAGACCAGGC
This sequence comes from Rana muscosa, assembly GCA_029206835.1. NCBI lineage: Eukaryota > Metazoa > Chordata > Amphibia > Anura > Ranidae > Rana > Rana muscosa. The sequence goes on from CM055117.1 coordinate 6,824,721, forward strand.
CCCTTTTTGCGATTCGGCACTGCGTCGCTTTAACTGACAATTGCGCGGTCGTGCGACGTGGCTCCCAAACACAATTGATGTCCTTTTTTTCCCCCACAAATAGAGCTTTCTTTTGGTGGTATTTGATCACCTCTGCGGTTTTTATTTTTTGCGCTATAAACAAAAATCGAGGGACAATTTTGAAAAAAATTCAATAATTTTTACTTTTTGCTATAATAAATATCCCCAAAAATATAGAAAAACTTTTTTTTCCCTCAGTTTAGGGCGATACGTATTCTTCTACATATTTTTGGTAAAAAAAATTCAATAAGTGTTTATTGATTGGTTTGCGCAAAAGTTATAGCGTCTACAAATTAGGGGATAGATTTATGGCATTTTTAATAATATTTTTTTTTTACTAGTAATGGCGGTGATCAGCGATTTTTATCGTGACTGCGACATTATGGCGGACACATCGGACACTTTTGACACATTTTTGGGACCATTGTCATTTTTACAGCGATCAGAGCTATAAAAATGCATTGATTACTGTGAACATGACACTGGAAGTGAAGGGGTTAACCTCTAGGTGGCGCTGTAGGGGTTAAGTGTGACGTAGGGAGTGATTCTTACTGTAGGGGGGGGGCGTGGCTTGGCTTTCAGCGCTGTCACACTTTGAATGACAATTGCACGGTCATGTAACACTGAACACAAATTACATTTTTATCATTTTTTTTTTTTTCACACAGATACAGCTTTCTTTTGGTGGTATTTCATCACTTCTGGGATTTTTAAGTTCTGCTAAAAAAGACAGAAAGTTTTGAAAAAAATAATTTTTCTTTGTTTCTGTTATAAAATTTTGAAAATAAATGATTGTTCTTCATAAATTTAGGCCAAAATGTATTCTGCTACATTTCTTTGGTGAAAATAACCAAAATCAGTGCATATTATTTAGTCTGTAGGAAAGTTATGGAGTCCACAAACTATGGGACATACAGTATCTCACAAAAGTAAGTACACCCTCACATTTGTGTAAATCTTTTCTTCTATCTTTTCATGTGACAACACTGAAGAAATGACACTTTGCTACAATGTAAAGTAGTGAGTGTACAGCTTGTATAACAGTGTAAATTTCCTCTCCCCTCAAAATAACTCAACACACAGCCATTAATGTCTAAGCCGCTGGCAACAAAAGTCAGTACACCCCTGAGTGAAAATGTCCAAATTGGGCCCAACTAGCCATTTTCCCTCCCCGGTGTCATGTGACTCGTTAGTGTTACAAGGTCTCAGGTGTGAATGGGGAGCAGGTGTGATAAATTTGGTGTTATCGCTCTCACTCTCTCATACTGGTCACTGGAAGTACAACATGGCACCTCATGGCAAAGAACTCTCTGAGTATCTGAAAAAAAGAATTGTTGCTCTACATAAAGATGGCCGAGGCTATAAGAAGATTGCCAAGACCCTGAAACTGAGCTGCAGCACGGTGGCCAAGACCATACAGCGGTTTAACAGGACAGGTTCCACTCAGAACAGGCCTCGCCATGGTCCACCAAAGAAGTTGAGGTCATGTGCTCAGCGTCATATCCAGAGGTTGTCTTTGGGAAATAGACGTATGAGTGCTGCCAGCATTGCTGCAGAGGTTGAAGGGGTGGGGGAGGGGTCAGCCTGTCAGTGCTCAGACCATACGCCGCACACTGCATCAAATTGGTCTGCATGGCTGTCGTCCCAGAAGGAAGCCTCTTCTAAAGATGATGCACAAGAAAGTCCGCAAACAGTTTGCTGAAGACAAGCAGACTAAGGACACGGATTACTGGAACCATGTCCTGTGGTCTGATGAGACCAAGATAAACGTATTTGGGTCAGGTGGTGTCAGGCGTGTGTGGCGGCAACCAGGTGAGGAGTACAAAGACAAGTGTGTATTGCCTACAGTCAAGCATGGTGGTGGGAGTGTCATGGTCTGGGGCTGCATGAGTGCTGCCGGCACTGGGGGGGGCTACAGATCATTGAGGGAACCATGAATGCCAACATGTACTGTGTAGTGATGAGCCGAACACCCCCGGGTTCGGTTCGCACCAGAACCCGCGAACGGACCGAAAGTTTGCACGAACGTTAGAACCCTATTAAATACAATGGATGCGAACGTTCGAAATCTAAAGTGCTAATTATAACGACTAATATGCATGTTATTGTCCTAAAAAGGGTTTGGGAACCCGGGTTGTGCACCAGGGGACATGTATCAATTGTGAGGGGGTTAGCTCGGCAGCGGGTGTGTGTGACCCCCGGGATGGGCTCCCCACACAAAACAGGCCCAGCAAACGGAGGTTGTGGTTTTCAAAATCAAAAAGGTGCGGTTTATTTTCTATTTACAGTGACAAAACACAGCAAAGCAAAAGAAACATAACCAAAATAAATCCTGGTCAAGTTGACCTCTGACTAAACATACAGGTTTCCTAACTAACAACTGGGATCAGCCTAGTGCTGTCCTAGTCCCTAAGTCCCTGGTTTTAAATGTCCAAGCAAATAGCCACACAGGCTTTGTCTCACCGCACAGGGGTTCACTCTCCCTAGACAGTCCACACAGGTCTGGTTCCAGGCATGAGCTAACACCTAATGAAGCTGGGAGTTCTTATAGAGGCCTAAATGAGCTGACAAGCTTCAGCTGGCCTCATCAACTCCCTGTCTGTACGACGCTCAGCCCTCTCCCTAGAGGTATGAGTCATCCATGAGCCCACTAGCCTTATACAACTCTCCACCTAGTTGTATAAGTCGGCGTAAAGCCTGAATCTGGGCGAAATATATCTACCCCCCTGGATGCAACCAGGTGACTTTACCTTCCTGCTGTCACATACCCCCCCCTCTTGTTTTAACCTCGGGGTTGGAACACCAGCAATCAGGCATTCATGTACTCGAGACAAAGCATCCACATTCCCCATTTGAACGCCAGGGCGATGCTTTACTGTGAAGTTGAATTCCTGGAGGGCCAGGAACCACCTATTCACTCTTCTATTTGTTTCCTTGTTTTGAGCCATCCACTTTAACGGAGCGTGATCCGTAACCATGTCAAAGTGCCTACCTAGCAGGTAGTACCGAAGGGAATCTAGAGCCCACTTCACTGCTAAACACTCCTTTTCAACGGTGGCGTAATTTACCTCATGGGACTTCAACTTCCTGCTGAGGTAAATGACTGGGTGCTCTTCCCCGTTCCAGACCTGGGACAATACTGCTCCTAACCCCACATCTGACGCATCACTTTGTACGACAAAGTCTTTAGAGAAGTCGGGTGAGTACAACACTGGCTGGCTACATAAGGCTTGTTTCAAGAATTGGAATGCTGCCTCAGCCTCGGGGGTCCATTTAATCATGACCGAGCCTTTCCCCTTCGTCAGGTTGGTTAGGGGCACAGCCTTAGAAGCAAAGTGGGGAATGAATCGCCGATAATACCCAGCGATTCCCAGAAAGGCTCGTACCTGCTTCTTGCTGTTGGGACGTGGCCAACTCTGGATGGCCTCGACTTTGTTGAGTTGGGGTTAGCCGTAAACCCCGCTTCCCGAACAGAGTCCAGGACTGCTTGCACTTTTGGCAGATGTGAGGCCCAATCTGTGCTATGGACAATTACGTCATCCAGGTAAGCCGCAGCATACTTCCGATGGGGCCTCAGCATCTGGTCCATTTTCCGCTGGAATGTGGCCGGCGCATTCTGTAACCCGAACGGCATTCTTTTATATTGGAACGCCCCGTCTGGGGTTACAAATGCGGTTTTCTCTTTGGCCGACTTGGCCAGGGGGATTTGCCAATACCCTTTTGTGAGGTCAAGAGTCGTCATGTATCGGGCTGTTCCCAGCCGGTCGATCAACTCATCTATACGTGGCATGGGGTAGGTGTCAAATTTTGTAACTTTGTTCAACTGACGAAAATCGTTACAAAATCGCCAGCTCCCATCCGGTTTAGGCACCAACACGATGGGACTAGACCAATCACTTTGGGACTCCTCTATCACCCCTAAGTTCAGCATTTTCTGTACTTCCTCCCGTATTGCCTCCCGTCGAGCCTCTGGGATCCGATAGGGTTTTAACTTCACCCTTTCACCGGGCGGGGTAATGATGTCATGCTCTACCCCAGATGTTTGTCCCGGCAGCTCAGAGAATACCTCCTTGTTGCGAAGCACAAACTCCTTAACCTCCTGTTGTTGGGGTTGTGACAAGGTGGCTGCTATTCCAACCTCAGGAATCACGCAACCAGTTTGAGCTGGTGACCAAATGTCTGCGACTAGGGACTCTCTATCCCTCCAGGCTTTCAACAGATTAACGTGATAGATCTGTTCGGGCTTTCGCCTTCCTGGTTGTCTGACCTTGTAATTCACTTCGCTCACTTTTTCCATTATCTCGTAGGGGCCTTGCCATTTGGCAAGGAATTTACTTTCAACCGTAGGGACAAGTACCAATATCCTATCCCCCGGGGAAAAGGTACGGGTCTTGGCTCCACGGTTGTACACTCTCTGCTGTGCCAACTGCGCTTGGGCCAAATGTTCCTTCACGATGGGCATTACCTGTGCAATTCGATCTTGCATCAGGGCGACATGCTCAATCACACTCCTGTGGGGAGAACTCTCACTTTCCCAAGTTTCCTTGGCAATATCCAACAGCCCTCTTGGGTGTCTCCCATACAGTAACTCAAAGGGGGAGAATCCCGTAGAGGATTGGGGCACCTCCCTAATAGCAAACATCAAATAAGGAAGTAAACAGTCCCAATCCTTTCCATCTCTATCCACCACTTTCTTCAACATTTGTTTTAGGGTTTTGTTGAATCTTTCAACCAGCCCATCGGTTTGGGGGTGATACACAGACGTACGCAATTGCGTCACTTTGAACAATTTACACAGCTCTTTCATAACCCGGGACATAAAGGGTGTACCTTGGTCCGTAAGCAGTTCTTTACAAATACCCACCCGGCTAAACACAAGAGATAGCTCTTTGGCTATGGTTTTGGCCGAGGTATTTCGGAGAGGGATCGCTTCTGGATAACGGGTGGCATAGTCCATTATAACTAATATGTACTGGTGCCCCCTAGCGGACTTGATTATAGGACCTACCAAATCCATGGCGATCCTCTCAAACGGGACCTCAATGATGGGTAGAGGGACCAGCGGGCTACGGAAATGTGGCATCGGGGCCAACCTCTGACACACAGGGCAGGAGGAACAATAATTTTCTACGTCCTTCATCACCCCCGGCCAATAGAATCTCTGTAATACCCTCTCTCGGGTTTTCTCTGTCCCCAGATGACCTCCAAGAATGTGCCCATGGGCCAACTCCAACACCAACTTCCTGTAAGGTTTGGGCACCACAAGCTGCTCAACGGTTTCTTCTGCCCTTTTTGCCACCCGATACAGTAGGTCCTTCTCTACGCTGAAGTATGGGTAAGTGCAGGTATTATCTGGGTTCACTAACTCGCCATCTATTTTCACTACGTTTTCCCGTGCCTTTATTAGGGCGGGGTCTTTCAACTGTTCTGTGGCAAAGTTTTCCCTGTGAACCTCAAGATCAGAAAACTCCACAGACGGTAGGTTTTCGTCTGAGGAGGTGGGCTCCTCTCCAGTTTCTTGAGTCTCCCCTGCCAATACTGATAAGGGAAATTCCGGAGAGTCCTCACCACTCTCAGGGGAGTTCTGGCTATCACATTCCTGGTACATAGGGGCACCAGTGAGGGGCTCAGGATCATCCCACAGTTCCCAGAACTTCGGAAAATCCCTTCCCACAATGGCGTCATGCGGTAACTGAGATACTAAGCCCACTGGATGAGAGAGGGTACCTTTGGGGGTCTCGAAACACACTGTAGTCACTGGATACTCTCGGGTGTCCCCATGCACACAAATAACAGCTACCTTGCTATTCCCAGAGACCTCTGTTTTAACTAACTCAGCCTTTATCAGGGTCACAAGGCTACCTGAATCCAGCAATACCACAACATTTCTACCATTAACACACATTTTGCATAAATGTTTCTCAGTTCCTCGAATGGCAGTGCATGCGACTGTCGCACACAGCGACTGACGTCTGCCCGTCAGAAAGTCACACTGCATGGGTTCCTCCACAACCGGGCAATTGGCTGCAATATGTCCCGCTTGCCGGCAGCGGTAGCAAACGATCCTTCTTGCCGCCTCTTGAGCCGCTGATTTCCCAGGCTGTTCTCGCCAAACTTGGGGTAGAGCTCCCACCCTCTCACTCTCTCCACCCTCACCCCTTGGAATCCTCTTATCCGCCCCTGGGGATGGTCTGGTCTTAGGGTGGAAAGTCCGAGTGTCTCTGGAAGAGGCCGTCAGGTTCTCTGTAGCCAAGTATTTCTCCACACGATCCACAAGACCATCGGCCGTCTCTGGGTCTCCATGGCTTACCCACTTTTGGATGGCAGTAGGAAGAGCTCTCAAAAACCGATCCATTACAACACGTTCCACAATCTTTGGTGCGGACAAAGTCTCTGGCTGTAGCCACTTTCTGCTCAGGTGAATGAGATCATACATTTGAGACGTGGGGGGTTTTCCAAGCTGGAAAGTCCAGTTATGCACACGCTGAGCCCGGACAGCCTGGGTGACACCCAGCCTTGCCAATATTTCAGCTTTTAGCATCACATAGTCTTTTGCTTGGTTAGGCTCTAGGTCATAGTAAGCTTTCTGCGATTCACCAGTTAACAGAGGAGCCACCAGTCCAGCCCACTGCTCCTCAGGCCACTTTTCTCTTTCAGCGGTCCTTTCAAATGTGGTCAAAAATACCTCTGGATCATCCTCTCCAGTCATTTTTGTCAATAAACGACTCACCCCAAAGGACGCGGTATTAGTGGGACGGCTTTCCTCACTGGTCTGCGGACGTTGCTGCATTACTGCTTCCATCTGTTGTTGTAGTCTCTGCTCTTGCTTCTGCAACAGGTCTATGAAGCGGGCCTCAGATTGCTGCTGGGCTCGTTGCTGAGCCTCCAGACTCTGTTGCAAAGTTGCGTTTGTCTGCTGCTGGGCTGCAAGGCTCCTTTGCAAACCTGCATTTGTCTGCTGTTGATTGGCATTTGCTAGAGCCAGCTGCTTCAGTATCTCAAGGGAGAGGCGCCTCTGAGTGCAGACGTTTTAAAACAATTTAATAAAAGATAGTGTTACAAGCAACTCACATTTGTGTGGTTAAAAACGTGCATTGTACGAAATCCAGTTAGAAGAGGAAGATGTCATCAGGTCTGTCACGGAGTATCTCCTCCTGCTGGGGCACTGTGCTGCTGATAGTCAGTTCACTGCTGTAGATGGTATGGATACGGCCGTCAGCGGTGAAGAAAAGCCCTCGCCTGCTATTCAATCAACATCTCCAAGGCCCTGCACTGCTTTTCTTCACCGCTGACGGCCGTATCCATACCATCTACAGCAGTGAACTGACTATCAGCAGCACAGTGCCCCAGCAGGAGGAGATACTCCGTGACAGACCTGATGACATCTTCCTCTTCTAACTGGATTTCGTACAATGCACGTTTTTAACCACACAAATGTGAGTTGCTTGTAGCACTATCTTTTATTAAATTGTTTTAAAACGTCTGCACTCAGAGGCGCCTCTCCCTTGCTTTTCTTTACAGTACCCTGGAACATGGTTTCTGTTTCACCTTGAATGGCAGCCCTGAGCTTGCACATGTGACTTCTCCTATTATTATTACTATTCTTCCAGCCTCCGCTTCATCCCTCTCCCCCCGGAGCCTGGACCCCATGTTCACTGACTGTACATCTTTTTGTACATGCGCCATTTGATTATATACCTTTGAGATATTAGTGACTTTGGACTCATGCGCATTTTTTACTTGTGTTATGCTTCAGTATCTCCTCCATGCTGGCTTAAAAAAAACTGCCACTGGTTCTCCACCAACTGTGAAAAAACGATAAGAGTAGTGGTATTTCACCATCAAAAAGGTGCGGTTTATTTTCTATTTACAGTGACAAAACACAGCAAAGCAAAAGAAACATAACCAAAATAAATCCTGGTCAAGTTGACCTCTGACTAAACATACAGGTTTCCTAACTAACAACTGGGATCAGCCTAGTGCTGTCCTAGTCCCTAAGTCCCTGGTTTTAAATGTCCAAGCAAATAGCCACACAGGCTTTGTCTCACCGCACAGGGGTTCACTCTCCCTAGACAGTCCACACAGGTCTGGTTCCAGGCATGAGCTAACACCTAATGAAGCTGGGAGTTCTTATAGAGGCCTAAATGAGCTGACAAGCTTCAGCTGGCCTCATCAACTCCCTGTCTGTACGACGCCCAGCCCTCTCCCTAGAGGTATGAGTCATCCATGAGCCCACTAGCCTTATACAACTCTCCACCTAGTTGTATAAGTCGGCGTAAAGCCTGAATCTGGGCGAAATATATCTACCCCCCTGGATGCAACCAGGTGACTTTACCTTCCTGCTGTCACACAATGCAAAAAGAAGTTTTAAAAACGGTCGTTTTTCAGGAGCAGTCATTTTAATGATGCATAAAGTGAAAGAAAAAAAGTGAAATATTCCTTTAAATATCGTACCTGGGGGGTGTCTAAAGTATGCCTGTGAAGTGCCACGTGTTTCCCGTGTTTAGAACTGTCCCTGCACAAAATGACATTTCTAAAGGAAAAAAAAAAGCCATTTAAAACTGCTTGCGGCTTTAATGTAATGTCTGGTCCCGGCAATATGGATGAAAATCTTTAAGAAAAATGGCATAGCTACCCCATCACCCCCCCCCCCCTACCCCAGCCCATTACCAGCCCCTTTGGGTCTTGTATGGATATTAAGGGGAACCCCGCACACAAAATAAAAAAGGCCCTATATACTCTGAACAGCCGTATACAGGCGGTGCATAAAAGACAGGGACTGTAGGTTTGTTCTTATGTAGAATCTGTTTGTAATTTTGAACAGGTACATTGTTGAAGTGTAGCTCCAGCCAAAAAATCTATTTTTAAGCTTTTTGGAAAACATAGGGAAGGGTTATCACCCCTGTAACATTTGTTTTGCTGTCTGTGCCCCTGTTCAGAACATTTCACCTCACTTTCCGTCCCAATGACAAATGTTTTTGAAAAGTGGGGTTTTTATTGAAACAAGGATTGGTGATAAAGCATCAGTAGAGAGGAGACACATTTTTCCCATATTAACTCTCACAGGAGAGAAATTCCCTTCCTAGGGGTAGATTTCCTCTCACTTCCTGTTGTCTCCTTCCGTTTTGCAAGTAGGAGTCGTTTGTAAGTTGGATGTTTGAAAGTAGGGGCCTGCCGTATATACTCTGCTGAAATTTGCCCCTTACATGTTGGTGTTGCCACAACACTGTAAGCCCTCACAGTTACTCTTGGTGGGCGCATGAATGGGCCCTGCTGTGAATTATTAGATCAAGAATTGTAATTGCATGCCCCTGTTGAACAGGGTCTGAAAAATTGGGCCTTTGGTGGTGGTGGTGGTGGTGGTGGTGGTGTTGACACAACACTGTAAGCCCTCACAGTTACTCTTGGTGGGCGCATGAATGGGCCCTGCTGTGAATTATTAGATCAAGAATTGTAATTACATGCCCTTGTTAAACAGGGGCAGAAAAATTGGGCCTTAGGCACTGGTGCCACAACACTGCAACCCCTCACAGATACTGTACTTGGAGCACAGCAATGAGCCCTGTTGCAAAGTATTGCATCAAAAATTGTAATTACACACCCCTGTTAAACAGGGGCTGAAAAATTGTGCCTTAGGCACTGGTGCTGGTCCCACGACACTGTAACCTCTCCCAGATACTCTAGTTGGAGTGTAGGAATGAGCCCTGCTGCAAAGCATTGCATAAAAAATTGTAATTACATGCCCCTGTTAAACAGGGGCTGAAAAATTGGACCTTAGGCACTGGTGGCGGCACCCAGAAACAAAAATGTTCTTCAAAGCTATCATCATCAATCGGATCATTGAGGAGGAGGAGGATAGCCAGTCAACATAACAGGACAGTCACTCAGCATCAGCATCAGCATCAGTCTTGAAGGGATGTGACATTTGAAAATAAATTACCGTATTTATCGGCGTATAACACGCACTTTTTCCCCTTAAAATCAGGGGGAAATCGTGGGTGCGTGTTATACGCCGATACTCCGTCGAATTCCCCTGCTGAAACGAGCGAGAGGAGCGAGCGGAGCCGAAGCCGAAGTACACTCGGCTTTACTCGGCTCCTCTCGCAGTCCCGCCCATCTCTGACTGCGCCGCTGACATAGAGAAAGCCGAGTGTACTTCGGCTAGTCTCGGCTCCTCTCGCAGTCCTGCCCCTGACTGTGAGCAGAGCCGAGTCTAGCCGAAGTACACTCGGCTTTCTCCGTCAGCGGCGCAGTCAGTGGAGATGGGCGGGACTGCGAGAGGAGCCGAGTCTAGCCGAAGTACACTCGGCCCCGCTCGCTCCTCTCCACAGAAATCGGCGCCAAATTTAAAAAAACGCCGAGACTGACAAGATCGCAAAGGCACTGGGCAAGGCTGCAGATGGACAGATGGACACTGGGCAAGGCTGCAGATGGACAGATGGACACTGGGCAAGGCTGCAGATGGACAGATGGACACTGGGCAAGGCTGCAGATGGACAGATGGACACTGGGCAAGGCTGCATGCTGCATTTAAATGTAAGTTTTTTTCCTTGAATTTCCCTCCTAAAAGTTTTTTCCCTTAAAATTCCCTCCTAAACTTGGGGTGCGTGTTATACGCCGATAAATACGGTAGTCTGTTATATTAGCTTCAGGTGTGTGGTAGCTGGTGGTGATCCAAGACTGGTTCATCTTTATGAAAGTCAGTCGATCAACCGAGTTGGTGGTCAAGCGCACCCTGTGATCCGTGACAAATCCTCCAGCAGCACTGAATGTGCGTTCTGAAAGAACGCTGGATGCAGGACAGGCCAATAGCTCAATTGCATACTGTGCAAGATCTGGCCAGTGATCCATCCTCAAGACCCAGTAAGCCAGAGGATTTTCGGTGGGGAAGGTGTCCAAGTCTGACCTTGCCCCTAGGTATTCCTGCACCATGTATATCAGACGCTGGCGATGGTTGCTGGAACCGATCATACCTTGGGGCTGCGGACTAAAGAATTGTCTGAACGCATCGGTCAGACGGCCACCTTTCCCACCGCTCCTTCTTTGACTGACCGAAGCCTCAGCAACTCGTTGTCCAGGACCAGGAGTTTGTAACCTCCCAGTCTCTGGGAACGCGTTGCACAGACATTTCTGCAAGGCCTCCCGGAGTTGTCTCATCCTCTGCTCCCTCTGCGACGGTAAGATAAGGTTCGCAACCTTACCCTTGTACCGTGGATCAAGGAGAGTGGCCAGCCAGTAATGGTCCCTCTCCTTGATCCGAAGAATACGAGGATCCTTCCGCAGACTTTGCAGGATCAGGGAGGCCATGCAGCGTAGGTTAGCTGAGGCATTTGGTCCGGAGTCCTCTGGGTCACTAAGGACGACATGATCCGCAGCCACCTCCTCCCAGCCACGTACAAGTCCACTGGTTTCTTGGGACTGTAAATCATCCCTAAAAGACTGCTGCTGATGATGCTGAGTGCCAGGCTCCACCTCCATGCTGACACAATCCTCCTCCTCCTCCTGTGTGATGGGTGAGACAGAAGGAACACTGTCTGGGTAAAGGGGGCCTTGAGAGGCAAGGAAGTCCTCCTCTTCCTGCCTCTGTTCTGCCTCAAGTGCCCTGTCCATTATTCCACGCAGCGTATGTTCCAACAGGTGAACAAGAGGTACAGTGTCACTGATGCATGCACTGTCACTGCTTACCATCCTCGTGGCCTCCTCAAATGGTGCCAGGACAGTGCATGCATCCCTGATCATGCCCCACTGGCGTGGTGAAAAAAAACCAAGCTCCCCTGACCCTGTCCTGGTGCCGTAGTCGCACAGGTACTCATTGATGGCCCTCTGCTGCGCGTGCAGCCGCTGCAGCATGGCTAACGTTGAGTTCCACCTGGTGGGCATGTCACATATAAGGCAGTTCTTGGGCAGGTTCAACTCCTTTTGCAGCTCAGCTAGGCGAGCACTGGCATTATAAGATCTGTGGAAATGCACACAGACTTTCCTGGCCTGCCTCAGGACATCCTGTAAGCCCGGGTACCAGCCCAAGAACCGCTGCACCACCAGGTTAAGGACGTGAGCCACACAGGGCACATGGGTCAGTTGTCCCTGTCGGAGGGCGGAGAGGAGGTTGGTGCCATTGTCGCAAACCACCATCCCTGGCTTAAGCTGGCGTGGCGTCAACCACCTTTCGGCCTGCTCCTGCAGAGCAGACAGGACCTCTGCCCCAGTGTGGCTCCTGTCCCCCAAACACACCAGCGCAAGCACGGCATGGCATCTTTTTGCCTGCGTACTTGCGTAGCCCCTTGAACGCCTACGGAGCACCGCTGGTTCCGAGAACAAAGCACAGGAAGAGGCCATGGAGGAAGAAGAAGAAGAGGAGGGGGTGGAGGAGAGAGGTGTGTCACAACCAGTAGTAGCATTTTGGAGGCGTGGCGGCGGAACAACCTCAAACACTACTGCACCTTGTCCTGCATCCTTCCCAGCTGCCAAAAGAGTGACCCAATGGGCCGTGAAAGAAAGGTAACGTCCCTGTCCATGCCTGCTGGACCATGAGTCAGCGGTAATATGCACCTTACCGCTGACCGCCTTGTCCAGCGAGGCCAAGACATTGCCTTCCACATGCCGGTAGAGAGCCGGTATCGCCTTCCGTGAGAAAAAGTGGCGTTTGGGAACCTGCCACTGAGGAACCGCACATTGCACAAACTCACGGAAGGAGGCCGAGTCTACCAACTGAAAAGGCAGCAGTTGAAGCGCTAGCAATTTAGCCAAGCTAGCATTCAACCGCTGGGCATGTGGATGGCTGGGAGTGAACTTCTTTCGATGGTCCAGCAGTAGGGATGAGCTCGGTGTTCGAGTCGAACATACGTTCGACTCGAACATCGGCTGTTTGATCGTTCGCCGAACAACGAACGATTTGGGCCGTTCGCGCCTAATTCGCGGCCCACAATGCACTACGCCATCGCAGTGTCATCCAGGCGCTGTGATTGGCCAAGCATGCACTGTGACCCCGCATGCTTGGCCAATCACAGCGCCGGCAGCGAGGAGAGCAATGATTGGCCACAGGCAGGATGCCTGTGGCCAATTATTGCTGAGGGTGTTTAGTACACGCCCCACACTATAAAAGGCCTCCAGCACGGCGGCCTAGTGTAGTGTGTTCCGGAGCAGGGAAAGAGAAGCATAGGCAGGGACAGTGACATTTTTTTTTCTTGCTTAACCTGGATTCCTTTAGTTTAGGGAAAGAGAAGGATAGGTAGGGAGAGTGTCAGTGTGTTTTACTGTGCTAATCCTTGTTTGTAGGGACAGGGAAGGACAGTGAGGGAAATTCTCATTGTGCTATACTGTGCTAAAGCATTCATCATCAACCATCTTTAAAAAAACATTTTTTATAGGGACAGAAAACTATAGGTAGGGAGAGTGTCAGTGTGTTTTACTGTGCTAATCCTTGTTTGTAGGGACAGGGAAGGACAGTGAGGGAAATTCTCATTGTGCTATACTGTGCTAAAGCATTCATCATCAACCATCTTTAAAAAAACATTTTTTATAGGGACAGAAAACTATAGGTAGGGAGAGTGTCAGTGTGTTTTACTGTGCTAATCCTTGTTTGTAGGGACAGGGAAGGACAGTGAGGGAAATTCTCATTGTGCTATACTGTGCTAAAGCATTCATCATCAACCATCTTTAAAAAAAACATTTTTTATAGGGACAGAAAACTATAGGTAGGGAGAGTGTCAGTGTGTTTTACTGTGCTAATCCTTGTTTGTAGGGACAGGGAAGGACAGTGAGGGAAATTCTCATTGTGCTATACTGTGCTAAAGCATTCATCATCAACCATCTTTAAAAAAACATTTTTAATAGGGACAGAAAACTATAGGTAGGGAGAGTGTCAGTGTGTTTTACTGTGCTAATCCTTGTTTGTAGGGACAGGGAAGGACAGTGAGGGAAATTCTCATTATGCTATACTGTGCTAAAGCATTCATCATCAACCATCTTTAAAAAAACATATTTTTTATAGGGACAGAAAACTATAGGTAGGGAGAGTGTCAGTGTGTTTTACTGTGCTAATCCTTGTTTGTAGGGACAGGGAAGGACAGTGAGGGAAATTCTCATTGTGCTATACTGTGCTAAAGCATTCATCATCAACCATCTTTAAAAAAAAAAATTTATAGGGACAGAAAACTATAGGTAGGGAGAGTGTCAGTGTGTTTTACTGTGCTAAACCTTGTTTGTAGGGACAGGGAAGGCCAGTGAGGGAAATTCTCATTGTGCTATACTGTGATAAAGCATTCCTCATCAACCATCTTTGAAATCCTTGTTTTTTGGACAGTCAGGGAAATTGTCATTGTGCTATTCTGTGCGAAAGCAATCATCCTCAACCATATTTAGAAATCCTTAAGTAAAGGGACAGAGAAAGACACCTGAAGGTAGCCCTTATTGCTTTTTTCCCATCTCCCTGCAGGCCATCCATTAGAATGTCTGGAAGGCAAACAAGGAGAGGCAGACAGTCAGGAGGCAATAAAAGAGGGCAAGCAGGCTCTGTGTCTGGGGGCAACAGTGCTGGTCGTGGATGCGGTGCATTGTCATCAGCACATGGCCATGGGACACACTTGTCCTTCTTTTCGGCAGCTGGACATGTTGAGCCACATCATGCCGAAGACTTGGTAGAGTGGATGACCAAGCCCTCCTCCTCCTCCTCATCCTCTCTCACCCAGGCTCAGGGTACTGGCAAAGCAGCTGCCAAAGCATCCTCTTCCCTGGTATCAATGTCAGACTCATCATCAGTCACTCCTTCCCTAGACCCACCATGTCCTCCTCCTGAGGAGTCCCCCGAACTGTTTGAGCACAGTGTTGGGTACATGCTCCAGGAGGATGCCCAGCGTTTCGAAGGGTCTGATGATGAAACCCAGCTACAGGAAGGCAGTAGCGTGAGAGCAGACAGAGGGGATGCTCAAGAAGGACACCAATCTGGCAGTCATGTTCCAGCAGCTGCAGCATACTGCCAGATTGGCTCCAGTGATGAGGAGGGAGGGGATGATGAGGTCACTGACTCCACGTGGGTGCCTAATAGGAGAGAGGAGGAGGAGGAGGATGAGGAGGAGGCACATCTCCAACGAGGCAGGATGCCCTTTGGTGGCCAGCGTAAGGGCAGTACACCGACGGAATCACACCGCAGAGCTCCGCCTGTGCAGGGCGCTGCCTCTGCCCGTCATTCAAAAAGTTCTTTGGTGTGGGCCTTTTTTGAGGCTAGTGCATCAGATCGCACAGCTGCTGTTTGCAACATATGTCTCAAGCGTATATCGCGTGGCCAAAACATCAGCCGCTTGGGTACCACATGCCTGACCAGACATATGTTGACCTGCCATGCAGCTCGTTGGCAAGCCTACCTCAAAGACCCACACCAAAGAACAAAGCGGACCTCTCCTTGCACCGCATCAGCTGGGATCTCCAACCCCACTATAACTTCAGTCCTCTCTGAAACATGCACTGAGAGGAATGAAGGTGTAGAATTAGGTGTGTCACAGCCAAGTACTTGCGGCCACTCTGCTAGCAGTACACCAATGTCCGATTCTAGCAGGCAAATTTCCCTGCCCCAGCTGCTGGACCGTCGAAAGAAGTTCACTCCCAGCCATCCACATGCCCAGCGGTTGAATGCTAGCTTGGCTAAATTGCTATCGCTTCAACTGCTGCCTTTTCAGTTGGTAGACTCGGCCCCCTTCCGTGAGTTTGTGCAATGTGCGGTTCCTCAGTGGCAGGTTCCCAAACGCCACTTTTTCTCACGGAAGGCTATTCCGGCTCTCTACCGGCATGTGGAAGGCAATGTCTTGGCCTCGCTGGACAGGGCGGTCAGCGGTAAGGTGCATATTACCGCTGACTCATGGTCCAGCAGGCATGGACAGGGACGTTACCTTTCTTTCACGGCCCATTGGGTCACTCTTTTGGCAGCTGGGAAGGATGCAGGACAAGGTGCAGTAGTGTTGGAGGTTGTTCCACCGCCACGCCTCCAAAATGCTACTACTGGTTGTGACACACCTCTCTCCTCCACCCCCTCCTCTTCTTCTTCCTCCATGGCCTCTTCCTGTGCTTTGTCCTCTGAACCAGCGGTGCTCCGTAGCCGTTCAAGGGGCTACGCAAGTACGCAGGCAAAAAGATGTCATGCCGTGCTTGCGCTGGTGTGTTTGGGGGACAGAAGCCACACTGGGGCAGAGGTCCTGTCTGCTCTGCAGGGCCAGGCCGAGAGGTGGTTGACGCCACACCAGCTTAAGCCAGGAATGGTGGTTTGCGACAATGGCACCAACCTCCTCTCCGCCCTCCGACAGGGACAACTGACCCATGTGCCCTGTGTGGCTCACGTCCTTAACCTGGTGGTGCAGCGGTTCTTGGGCAGGTACCCGGGCTTACAGGATGTCCTGAGGCAGGCCAGGAAAGTCTGTGTGCATTTCCGCAGATCTTATAATGCCAGTGCTCGCCTGGCTGAGCTGCAAAAGGAGTTGAACCTGCCCAAGAACCGCCTTATATGTGACATGCCCACCAGGTGGAACTCAACGTTGGCCATGCTGCAGCGGCTGCACACGCAGCAGAGGGCCATCAATGAGTACCTGTGTGACTACGGCACCAGGACAGGGTCAGGGGAGCTTGTTTTTTTTTCTCCACGCCAGTGGGGCATGATCAGGGATGCATGCACTGTCCTGGCACCATTTGAGGAGGCCACGAGGATGGTGAGCAGTGACAGTGCATGCATCAGTGACACTGTACCTCTTGTCCACCTGTTGGAGCACACGCTGCGTGGAATAATGGACAGGGCACTTGAGGCAGAACAGAGGCAGGAAGAGGAGGACTTCCTTGCCTCTCAAGGCCCCCTTTACCCAGACAGTGTTCCTTCTGTCCCACCCATCGCACAGGAAGAGGAGGAGGAGGAGGAGGAGGAGGATTGTGTCAGCATGGAGGTGGAGGCTGGCACTCAGCATCATCAGCAGCAGTCTTTTAGGGATGATTTACAGTCCCAAGAAACCAGTGGACTTGTACGTGGCTGGGAGGAGGTGGCTGCGGATCATGTCGTCCTTAGTGACCCAGAGGACTCCGGACCGAATGCCTCAGCTAACCTACGCTGCATGGCCTCCCTGATCCTGCAAAGTCTGCGGAAGGATCCTCGTATTCTTCGGATCAAGGAGAGGGACCATTACTGGCTGGCCACTCTCCTTGATCCACGGTACAAGGGTAAGGTTGCGGACCTTATGTTACCGTCGCAGAGGGAGCAGAGGATGAGACAACTCGGGGAGGCCTTGCAGAAAGGTCTGTGCAACGCGTTCCCAGAGACTGGGAGGTTACAAACTCCTGGTCCTGGACAACGAGTTGCTGAGGCTTCGGCCAGTCAAAGAAGGAGCGGTGGGGAAGGTGGCCGTCTGACCGATGCGTTCAGACAATTCTTTAGTCCGCAGCCCCAAAGTATGATCAGTTCCAGCAACCATCGCCAGCGTCTGATAAACATGGTGCAGGAATATCTAGGGGCAAGGTCAGACTTGGACACCTTCCCCACCGAAAATACTCTGGCTTACTGGGTCTTGAGGATGGATCACTGGCCAGAGCTTGCACAGTATGCAATTGAGCTACTGGCCTGTCCTGCATCCAGCGTTCTTTCGGAACGCACATTCAGTGCTGCTGGAGGATTTGTCACGGATCACAGGGTGCGCCTGTCCACCGACTCGGTTGATCGACTGACTTTCATCAAGATGAACCAGTCTTGGATCACCACCAGCTACCACACACCTGATGCTGATATAACAGACTAATTGATTTTAACATGTCACATCCCTTCAAGACTGATGCTGATGCTGAGTGCCTGTGCTGTTATGTTGACTGGCTATCCTCCTCCTCCGAGTCCTCAATGATACGATTGATGATGATAGCTTGGAAGATCATTTTTGTTTATGGGTGCCGCCACCAGTGGCTAAGGCCCAATTTTTCAGCCCCTGTTTAACAGGGGCGTGTCATTACAATTTTTGAAGCAATACTTTGCAACAGGGCTCATTGCTGTGCTCCAAGTACAGTATCTGTGAGGGGTTGCAGTGTTGTGCCACCAGTGCCTAAGGCCCAATTTTTCAGCCCCTGTTCAACAGGGGCATGTAATTACAATTCTTGATCTAATAATTCACAGCAGGGCCCATTGCTGCACCCACCAAGAGTAACTCTGAGGGCTTACAGTGTTGTGGCAACGCCACCACCACCACGAAAGGCCCAATTTTTCAGCCCCTCTTCAAAAGGAGCATGTAATTACAATTCTTGATCTAATAATTCACAGTAGGGCCCATTGCTGCACCCAGCAAGAGTAACTGTCAGGGCTTACAGTGTTGTGGCACCAGCACCACCATCAAAGGCCCAATTTTTACTACCACTGTTCAACAATTATATGTAATTACAATTCCTGATATAATAGTTGACAGCAGGGCGTTCCAGCACCAACCAAGAGTAACTGTGAGTGCTTACAGTGTTGTGCCAACACCAACAACTAAGGGGCCTATTTCTGCAGAGTATATACGGCAGGTCCCTACTTTCAAACATCCAACTTACAAACGACTCCTACTTGCAAACGCAAGAAGACAACAGGAAGTGAGAGGAAATCTACCCCTAGGAAGGAAAATTCTCTCCTGTAAGAGTTAATATGGGAGAAAGGTGTCTCCTCTGTACTGATGCTTTATCACCAATCCTTGTTTCAAGAAAAACACCACATTTCAAAAACATTTGTCATTGGGACGGAAAGTGAGGTGAAATGTTCTGAACAGGGGCACAGACAGTAAAACAAATGTTACAGGGGTGATAACCCTTACCTATGTTTTCCAAAAAGTTTAAAAATAGATTTTTGGGCTGGAGCTACACTTAAACAATGTACCTGTTCAAAATTACAAACACATTCTACATAAGAACAAACCTACAGTCCCTGTCTTGTATGCACCGCCTGTATACGGCTGTTCAGAGTATATAGGGCCTTTTTTATTTTGTGTGCGGTGTTCCCCTTAATATCCATACAAGACCCAAAGGGGCTGGTAATGGGCTGGGGTAGGGGGGGGGGGTGATGGGGTAGCTATGCCATTTTTCTTAAAGATTTTCATCCATATTACCAGGACCAGACATTACATTAAAGCCGCAAGCAGTTTTAAATGGCTTTTTTTTCCTTTAGAAGTGTCATTTTGTGCAGGGAGAGTTCTAAACACGGGAAACACGTGGCACTTCACAGGCATACTTTAGACACCCCCCAGGTACGATATTTAAAGGAATATTTGACTTTTTTTTTTTCACTTTATGCATCATTAAAATGACTGCTCCCGAAAAACGACCGTTTTTAAAACTTCTTTTTGCATTGATACATGTCCCCTGGTGCAGAACCCGGGTTCCCAAACTCTTTTTAGGACAATAACATGCATAATAGTCGTTATAATTAGCACTTTAGAATTCGAACGTTCGCATCCATTGTATTTAATAGGGTTCTAATGTTCGTACGAACTTTCGGTCCGTTCGTGGGTTCTGGTGCGAACCGAACCCGGGGGTGTTCGGCTCATCACTATCCAGCAGCTGGGGCAGGGAAATTTGCCTGCTAGAATCGGACGTCGGTGTGCTGCTAGCAGAGTGCCCGCAAGTACTTGGCTGTGACACACCTAATTCTACACCTTCATTCCTCTCAGTGCAGGTTTCAGAGAGGACTGAAGTTATAGTGGGGTTGGAGATCCCAGCTGATGCAGTGCAAGGAGAGGTCCGCTTTGTTCTTTGGTGTGGGTCTTTAAGGTAGGCTTACCAACGAGCTGCATGGCAGGTCAACATATGTCTGGTCAAGCATGTGGTGCCCAAGCGGCTGATGTTTTGGCCACGCGATATACGCTTGAGACATATGTTGCAAACAGCAGCTGTGCGATCTGATGCACTCGCCTCAAAAAAGGCCCACACCAAAGAACTTTTTGAATAACGGGCAGAGGCAGCGCCCTGCACAGGCGGAGCTCTGCGGTGTGATTCCGTCAGTGTGCTGCCCTTACGCTGGCCCCCCAAGGGCATCCTGCCTCGTTGGAGATGTGCCTCCTCCTCATCCTCCTCCTCCTCCTCCTCCTGCTCTCTCCTATTAGGCACCCACGTGGAGTCAGTGACCTCATCATCCCCTCCCTCCTCATCACTGGAGCCAATCTGGCAGTATGCTGCAGCTGCTGGAACATGACTGCCAGATTGGTGTCCTTCTTGAGCATCCCCTCTCTCTGCTCTCACGCTACTGCCTTCCTCTAGCTGGGTATCATCATCAGACCCTTCGAAACGCTGGGCATCCTCCTGGAGCATGTACCCAACACTGTGCTCAAACAGTTCGGGGGACTCCTCAGGAGGACATGGTTGGTCTAGGGAAGGAGTGACTGATGATGAAATTGATACCAGGGAAGAGGACGCTTTGGCAGCTGCTTTGCCAGTACCCTGAGCCTGGGTGAGAGAGGATGAGGAGGATGAGGAGGGCTTGGTCATCCACTCTACCAAGTCTTCGGCATGATGCGGCTCAACGCATCCAGCTGCCGAAAAGAAGGACAAGCGGGTCCCATGGCCACGTGCTGATGGCGATGCACCGCGTCCACGACCAGCACTGTTGTCTCTAGACACAGAGCCTGCTTGCCCTCTTTTATTGGCTCCTGACTGTCTGCCTCTCCTTGTTTGCCTTCCAGACATTCTAATGGCCTGCAGGGAGATGGGAAAACCAGCAATACGGGCTAGTTTCAGGAGTATATTTTGCAGGAATGACACTACGCCTGCTGTAAGTGCTGCAAATGACTGTTGGTGTAACACACTAGGAAAACACAGCAATACGGGCTAGTTTCAGGAGTATATTTTTCAGGAATGACACTACGCCTGCTGTAAGTGCTGCAAATGCCTGTTGGTGTAACACACTAGGAAAACACAGCAATACGGCCTAGCTTCAGGAGTATATTTTGCAGGAATGACACTACGCCTGCAGTAAGTGCTGCAAATGCCTGTTGGTGTAACACACTAGGAAAACACAGCAATACGGGCTAGCTTCAGGTGTATAATGTGCAGGAGGCACACTACGTCCGCTGTAAGTGCTGCAAATGCCTGGTAGTGTAACACACCAGGAAAACACAGCAATACGGGCTAGCTTCAGGTGTATAATGTGCAGGAGGCTTAGCAACAATGACACTGACACTGTCCCCTGCCTATCCTTCTCTCTTCCTGCACACAAGGTTTAGCAAAGAATATGACACTGACACTCTCCCTGCCTATCCTTCTCTGTCCCTACACACAAGGTTTAGCAAAGAATATGACATGACACTGTCCCTGCCTATCCTTCTCTTTCCCTGCGCCGGAACACACTACACGAGGCCGCCGTGCTGGCGGCCTTTTATAGTGTGGGGCGTGTACTAAACCCCCTCAGCTATAATTGGCCACAGGCATCCTGCCTGTGGCCAATCATTGCTCTCCTCGCTGCCGGCGCTGTGATTGGCCAAGCATGCGGGGTCACAGTGCTTGCTTGGCCAATCACAGCGCCGGGATTGCACTGCGATGGCGCAGTGTATTGTGGGCCGTTCGCGTCACTCGAATTTGGCGCGAACGGCCCAAATCGTTCGTTGTGCGCCGAACGATCGAACAGCCGATGTTCGAGTCGAACGTATGTTCGAATCGAACTCCGAGCTCATCCCTAGTACTGTGACATACTGAAGCAGAGCATGATCCCCTCCCTTCAGAGACTGGACCGCAGGGCAGTATTCCAACATGATAACCACCTCAAACACACCTCCAAGTCCACCACTGCCTTGCTAAAGAAGCTGAGGGTAAAGGTGATGGACTGGCCAAGCATGTCTCCAGACCTAAACCCCATTGATCATCTGTGGGGCATCCTCAAACGGAAGGTGGAGGAGCGCAAGGTCTCTAACATCCACCAGCTTGGTGATGTTGTCATGGAGGAGGGGAAGAGGACTCCAGTGCTAACCTGTGAAGCTCTGGTGAACTCCATGCCCAAGAGGGTTAAGGCAGTGCTGGAAAATAATGGTGGCCACACAAAATATTGTCACTTTTGGGCCCAATTTGAACATTTTCACTTAGGGGTGTACTCACTTTTGTTACCAGCGGTTTAGACATTAATGGCTGTGTGTTGAGTTATTTTGAGGGGACAGCAAATTTACACTGTTATACAAGCTGTACACTCACTACTTTACATTGTAGCAAAGTGTCATTCCTTTAGTGTTGTCACATGAAAAGGTAGAAGAAAATCTTTCCAAAAATGTGATGGGTGTACTTACTTTTGTGAGATACTGTATATCTGAAAGTCGATCAATCCTGATGTACTGATGGCCGATTTCATTTCTTGAGGCCCGAAAACACCAGGACAGTACAAATCAAATCCCAAAACACCCCTTTTTGGAAAGTAGGTATTTAGTAAGAGGCATGGTGAGTTTTTAGAAGTTGTAATTTTTTGCATATGTATTACTACCCTCGTAGAAGCTGCTGGTTATATTTTTGGGTCTGCACTCTGCCTGTCAACCGCTGAAGTTTGGCTTGATCCCCTCCTTGGCACAACTGGACAATAATATGATTGTGGAGCCCAATGGCAATAGCGATCCACAATAATACCACACAGTAATATATATATTGTGAGGGGGGGTTAGCTCGGCAGCGGGTGTGTGTGACCCCCGGGATGGGCTCCCCACACAAAAACAGGCCCAGCAAACGGAGGTTGTGGTTTTCAAAATCAAAAAGGTGCGGTTTATTTTCTATTTACAGTGACAAAACACAGCAAAGCAAAAGAAACATAAATAAAATAAATCCTGGTCAACTTGACCTCTGAGTAAACATACAGGTTTCCTAACTAACAACTGGGATCAGCCTAGTGCTGTCCTAGTCCCTAAGTCCCTGGTTTTAAATGTCCAAGCAAATAGCCACACAGGCTTTGTCTCACCGCACAGGGGTTCACTCTCCCTAGACAGTCCACACAGGTCTGGTTCCAGGCATGAGCAAACACCTAATGAATCTGGGAGTTCTTATAGAGGCCTAAATGAGCTGACAAGCTTCAGCTGGTCTCATCAACTCCCTGTCTGCACGACGCCCCACACTCTCCCTAGAGGTATGAGTCATCCATGAGCCCACTAGCCTCAGCTGGGCTTATACAACTCTCCACCTAGTTGTATAAGTCGGCGTAAAGCCTGAATCTGGGCGAAATATATCTACCCCCCTGGATGCAACCAGGTGACTTTACCTTCCTGCTGTCACATACCCCCCCCCTCTTGTTTTAACCTCGGGGTTGGAACACCAGCAATCAGGCATTCATGTACTCGAGACAAAGCATCCACATTCCCCATTTGAACGCCAGGGCGATGCTTTACTGTGAAGTTGAATTCCTGGAGGGCCAGGAACCACCTATTCACTCTTCTATTTGTTTCCTTGTTTTGAGCCATCCACTTTAACGGAGCGTGATCCGTAACCATGTCAAAGTGCCTACCTAGCAGGTAGTACCGAAGGGAATATAGAGCCCACTTCACCGCTAAACACTCCTTTTCAACGGTGGCGTAATTTACCTCATGGGACTTCAACTTCCTGCTGAGGTAAATGACTGGGTGCTCTTCCCCGTTCCAGACCTGGGACAATACTGCTCCTAACCCCACATCTGACGCATCACTTTGTACGACAAAGTCTTTAGAGAAGTCGGGTGAGTACAACACTGGCTGGCTACATAAGGCTTGTTTCAAGAATTGGAATGCTGCCTCAGCCTCGGGGGTCCATTTAATCATGACCGACCCTTTCCCCTTCGTCAGGTTGGTTAGGGGCACAGCCTTAGAAGCAAAGTGGGGAATGAATCGCCGATAATACCCAGCGATTCCCAGAAAGGCTCGTACCTGCTTCTTGCTGTTGGGACGTGGCCAACTCTGGATGGCCTCGACTTTGTTGAGTTGGGGTTTTATTACTCCCCTCCCAATGGTGTACACAAGATATTTGGCCTCCTCCTGCCCAATGGTACACTTCTTGGGGTTAGCCGTAAACCCCGCTTCCGAACAGAGTCCAGGACTGCTTGCACTTTTGGCAGATGTGAGGCCCAATCTGTGCTATGGACAATTACGTCATCCAGGTAAGCCGCAGCATACTTCCGATGGGGCCTCAGCATCTGGTCCATTTTCCGCTGGAATGTGGCCGGCGCATTCTGTAACCCGAACGGCATTCTTTTATATTGGAACGCCCCGTCTGGGGTTACAAATGCGGTTTTCTCTTTGGCCGACTTGGCCAGGGGGATTTGCCAATACCCTTTTGTGAGGTCAAGAGTCGTCATGTATCGGGCTGTTCCCAGCCGGTCGATCAACTCATCTATACGTGGCATGGGGTAGGTGTCAAATTTTGTAACTTTGTTCAACTGACGAAAATCGTTACAAAATCGCCAGCTCCCATCCGGTTTAGGCACCAACACAATGGGACTAGACCAATCACTTTGGGACTCCTCTATCACCCCTAAGTTCAGCATTTTCTGTACTTCCTCCCGTATTGCCTCCCGTCGGGCCTCTGGGATCCGATAGGGTTTTAACTTCACCCTTTCACCGGGCGGGGTAATGATGTCATGCTCTACCCCAGATGTTTGTCCCGGCAGCTCAGAGAATACCTCCTTGTTGCGAAGCACAAACTCCTTAACCTCCTGTTGTTGGGGTTGTGACAAGGTGGCTGCTATTCCAACCTCAGGAATCACGCAACCAGTTTGAGCTGGTGACCAAGTGTCTGCGACTAGGGACTCTCTATCCCTCCAGGCTTTCAACAGATTAACGTGATAGATCTGTTCGGGCTTTCGCCTTCCTGGTTGTCTGACCTTGTAATTCACTTCGCTCACTTTTTCCATTATCTCATAGGGGCCTTGCCATTTGGCAAGGAATTTACTTTCAACCGTAGGGACAAGTACCAGTATCCTATCCCCCGGGGAAAAGGTACGGGTCTTGGCTCCACGGTTGTACACTCTCTGCTGTGCTAACTGCGCTTGGGCCAAATGTTCCTTCACGATGGGCATTACCTGTGCAATTCGGTCTTGCATCAGGGCGACATGCTCAATCACACTCCTGTGGGGAGAACGCTCACTTTCCCAAGTTTCCTTGGCAATATCCAACAGCCCTCTTGGGTGTCTCCCATACAGTAACTCAAAGGGGGAGAATCCCGTAGAGGATTGGGGCACCTCCCTAATAGCAAACATCAGATAAGGAAGTAGACAGTCCCAATCCTTTCCATCTCTATCCACCACTTTCTTCAACATTTGTTTTAGGGTTTTGTTGAATCTTTCAACCAGCCCATCGGTTTGGGGGTGATACACAGATGTACGTAATTGCGTCACTTTGAACAATTTACACAGCTCCTTCATAACCCGGGACATAAAGGGTGTACCTTGGTCCGTAAGCAGTTCTTTACAAATACCCACCCGGCTAAACACAAGAGATAGCTCTTTGGCTATGGTTTTGGCCGAGGTATTTCGGAGAGGGATCGCTTCTGGATAACGGGTGGCATAGTCCATTATAACTAATATGTACTGGTGCCCCCTAGCGGACTTGATTATAGGCCCTACCAAATCCATGGCGATCCTCTCAAACGGGACCTCAATGATGGGTAGAGGGACCAGCGGGCTACGGAAATGTGGCATCGGGGCCGACCTCTGACACACAGGGCAGGAGGAACAATAATTTTCTATGTCCTTCATCACCCCCGGCCAATAGAATCTCTGTAATACCCTCTCTCGGGTTTTCTCTGTCCCCAGATGACCTCCAAGAATGTGCCCATGGGCCAACTCCAACACCAACTTCCTGTAAGGTTTGGGCACCACAAGCTGCTCAACGGTTTCTTCTGCCCTTTTTGCCACCCGATACAGTAGGTCCTTCTCTACGCTGAAGTATGGGTAAGTGCAGGTATTATCTGGGTTCACTAACTCGCCATCTATTTTCACTACGTTTTCCCGTGCCTTTATTAGGGCGGGGTCTTTCAACTGTTCTGTGGCAAAGTTTTCCCTGTGAACCTCAAGATCAGAAAACTCCACAGACGGTAGGTTTTCGTCTGAGGAGGTGGGCTCCTCTCCAGTTTCTTGAGTCTCCCCTGCCAATACTGATAAGGGAAATTCCGGAGAGTCCTCACCACTCTCAGGGGAGTTCTGGCTATCACATTCCTGGTACATAGGGGCACCAGTGGGGGGCTCAGGATCATCCCACAGTTCCCAGAACTTCGGAAAATCCCTTCCCACAATGGCGTCATGCGGTAACTGAGATACTAAGCCCACTGGATGAGAGAGGGTACCTTTGGGGGTCTCGAAACACACTGTAGTCACTGGATACTCTCGGGTGTCCCCATGCACACAAATAACAGCTACCTTGCTATTCCCAAAGACCTCTGTTTTAACTAACTCAGCCTTTATCAGGGTCACAAGGCTACCTGAATCCAGCAATACCACAACATTTCTACCATTAACACACATTTTGCATAAATGTTTCTCAGTTCCTCGAATGGCAGTGCATGCGACTGTCGCACACAGCGACTGACGTCTGCCCGTCAGAAAGTCACACTGCATGGGTTCCTCCACAACCGGGCAATTGGCTGCAATATGTCCCGCTTGCCGGCAGCGGTAGCAAACGATCCTTCTTGCCGCCTCTTGAGCCGCTGATTTCCCAGGCTGTTCTCGCCAAACTTGGGGTAGAGCTCCCACCCTCTCACTCTCTCCACCCTCACCCCTTGGAATCCTCTTATCCGCCCCTGGGGATGGTCTGGTCTTAGGGTGGAAAGTCCGAGTGTCTCTGGAAGAGGCCGTCAGGTTCTCTGTAGCCAAGTATTTCTCCACACGATCCACAAGACCATCGGCCGTCTCTGGGTCTCCATGGCTTACCCACTTTTGGATGGCAGTAGGAAGAGCTCTCAAAAACCGATCCATTACAACACGTTCCACAATCTTTGGTGCGGACAAAGTCTCTGGCTGTAGCCACTTTCTGCTCAGGTGAATGAGATCATACATTTGAGACCTGGGGGGTTTTCCAAGCTGGAAAGTCCAGTTATGCACACGCTGAGCCCGGACAGCCTGGGTGACACCCAGCCTTGCCAAAATTTCAGCTTTTAGCATCACATAGTCTTTTGCTTGGTTAGGCTCTAGGTCATAGTAAGCTTTCTGCGATTCACCAGTTAACAGAGGAGCCACCAGTCCAGCCCACTGCTCCTCAGGCCACTTTTCTCTTTCAGCGGTCCTTTCAAATGTGGTCAAAAATACCTCTGGATCATCCTCTCCAGTCATTTTTGTCAATAAACGACTCACCCCAAAGGACGCGGTATTAGTGGGACGGCTTTCCTCACTGGTCTGCGGACGTTGCTGCATTACTGCTTCCATCTGTTGTTGTAGTCTCTGCTCTTGCTTCTGCAACAGGTCTATGAAGCGGGCCTCAGATTGCTGCTGGGCTTGTTGCTGAGCTTCCAGACTCTGTTGGTGAGCTTGCTGCTGGGCTGCAAGGCTCTGTTGATGAGCTTGCTGCTGGGCTGCAAGGCTCCTTTGCAAACCTGCATTTGTCTGCTGTTGATTGGCATTTGCTAGAGCCAGCTGTTTCAGTATCTCCTCCATGCTGGCTTAAAAAAAACTGCCACTGGTTCTCCACCAACTGTGAGGGGGTTAGCTCGGCAGCGGGTGTGTGTGACCCCCGGGATGGGCTCCCCACACAAAAACAGGCCCAGCAAACGGAGGTTGTGGTTTTCAAAATCAAAAAGGTGCGGTTTATTTTCTATTTACAGTGACAAAACACAGCAAAGCAAAAGAAACATAAATAAAATAAATCCTGGTCAACTTGACCTCTGAGTAAACATACAGGTTTCCTAACTAACAACTGGGATCAGCCTAGTGCTGTCCTAGTCCCTAAGTCCCTGGTTTTAAATGTCCAAGCAAATAGCCACACAGGCTTTGTCTCACCGCACAGGGGTTCACTCTCCCTAGACAGTCCACACAGGTCTGGTTCCAGGCATGAGCAAACACCTAATGAATCTGGGAGTTCTTATAGAGGCCTAAATGAGCTGACAAGCTTCAGCTGGTCTCATCAACTCCCTGTCTGCACGACGCCCCACACTCTCCCTAGAGGTATGAGTCATCCATGAGCCCACTAGCCTCAGCTGGGCTTATACAACTCTCCACCTAGTTGTATAAGTCGGCGTAAAGCCTGAATCTGGGCGAAATATATCTACCCCCCTGGATGCAACCAGGTGACTTTACCTTCCTGCTGTCACAATATATATATATTTAAATATTGTTACCTTGGTGCTGGTCACCTGCCCCACAGCTGCAATAAACAGAGTCCCACACAAGATGTAGCTTAACCAGTGGTAAGGCGTTTACTTGGCAAAATAATAAAACAATGGTTACACAGACAATATTGACTACACACAGCTCCCTGTAAAAGTCAATGTGACACAACTGGTACAGAATGTCTCTACTCCCAGACACAAATAGGATGACCTGGGGTCAGATCCGAGTGGGTGTATAGTGGAGGAATCTCTCAATGCAATGGCACCAGCACTGGGACACCTCTCCACCAAGTCCCACACAACTCACCTAAATAGCGAAATAACAAAGTGATGCAAACAGTTATACTGAACATATAAATTCATAAGCTATTTGGCTCCCCCTAGTGGACAGTTCAACTGGTGAGTGTCCCGTTGTAAAACTCCCGAAAATAAAGTAAGATGACTGTTCCTTTAAATGTCAATTAGTCTTCTGCTAGCTTTGTTGGTGCACTTATCTATTTGTACTCCAATAAACAGGGTGAAGAGAAATGACAATCACTTGATGCATGTAGTGTATAGGCAGAACAAACACTAGTTCTTCCCAGCCGCTGTATCACTCTCAGGTGTAACGTATCCCTACTTGCGGCACTGCAGATGCCCGCAAGTACACGTGGAACTATGGAAACCACTTTCCTGCGACCCAGTTAACTATGTTGATAGACAAGTGCCTTCTCACCAAATGAGGCCTCGCCTCGCCGGTACACTCCGTCTGGAACCTCTCCTTGTTCTCAGTCTCTCTGTAACACGAGGCCCCTGGTCCTCCGCACAGCTGTTCACAAGGTGCCGGTGGATAGGTGACTCCGGATGCTGTGAAGTGTAGACCGGTCCCTCTCTGGCTCGATCAGCGAGGCTGTCCACAAGGATCCCTCCATCAGGCGATCCACTCTCACTGTAACTTTAGGCCCAGGCTTCTCCGGCCTAGGCGCGCACACAGCAGGCCTCTTGCCTGTTGAAGATGGCGTCCTGAGAGAGCGGGCCGAGGCCCCGCCTCTCCCTTAAATCAGTTCTCCCAGCAGGCTGTGCGTGGCGCACTGCATTTTGGTAGCACAATGGGGTTTGTGGGTATTGTAGTCTCAATCCAACCCACTGCAATAGAGTCTCTACCTCTTGCACTACAATGCCCACCATGCTTTGTTCTTAACATGACGGAACCAAACAACTTCCAAATTATAACACAAACGAGTACCAGAGGGAGCCAAGTTCCCAATTAGGCATTAATTGCAGTCTGTTAAGATACGGTCTATAATAACACCTTGCTACACACTCCCCCCACTTGAAATCTTTGGTCCCCAAAGACAGCAGCAGCTTGTGACCGGTTACATGCTTTGCTCAAATACAAGAGGAGGGAAAGACCAGTTAGTGTATACAAGAAATGAGGCAGTTTGCATCCTCATAGGAACCAGACAGAGGAACCCCCCACCATGCTTTGGAAAGGAGGTTGTCCTGCCTACAGGCCACTTTGACTGGAATCTCCCAGCCAGATGTGCCAGGGGGTGAGCAGGGGTTGTCCTCCACTAAATGTGAAGTGGAAGAGCCAGGTGTTTCGATTGTCCTTTTTGAGGTAAACACAGCCTCTTCAGAGCTTTCCCCCAATTGGTCATAAGTCAGTCTCTTGGGTGGGTTAATAGCCCTTCTCTCTCTCTGCTCTTTTGGCTCTGGAGTTTCCGACACGCTGATCTCTGTTCCTTTCACAGCTTCTTCTTCCTCCTGCTCAGACACACTGGATTCTGTTTCCTCTACAGCTTCCTCTCGCTGCATATCAGCTTCCACTTCTCCTTCTGTAAAGGATGAGCCTTCTTCAGGATCTCCTACTGACACGGAAGCTTGGTCATCCTCCAGCTCTTCAGACAGCAAACTCTGAGGCACAAACTCAGGCAGGGGAGGGCTGGCAGCCTTAGTCCTGGGGGGTAAGTTCAGTCAAGTTGCCCATAGAGCCAGTGGTGGCACAGTGATGGATCGGGGAAATTAGTCTAAGGTTTTCCATGATCACAAATGGGGGGGGGGACAATGTGGCCCTCCAGAGCCCCTGGCATGGGCTGACTGTCAATTTTTGGCCCAGGAACAATTATAACCCAGAGGATCATGGTGGAGTGACTAGGCCCCACTCTCCCTCTTCCCTGCCTCCTCCCAACTCCCGCTTTCGTCATCCATGTGTAGCGGCCTCACCCCTCTCCCTTGCTTCATCAGTTATGTGGCCGTTGTCTAAGGGTACCTGGGAGAGAGATGAGACACACCACGGCCCATGTCCTCACGTAGCTAAGAGGTGAAGGCCAGAAGAGTTGGGCTTTTGTGTAGGTGTCCTAGAGTCAAGTCCAGTCCTTCGTCCCTGACTCCTTTGCTTAGTAACCCAAGTTCCACACAGTGAATAGGTACAACTCTTATTCTTCTTGCCAAGCAATAAAACAATCTTTCTCCTTTAGAAAATGGGGACAGATCGAGGCACAATCCTTTCCCTTCTTGCTGCTGCCCACTGTGCTGTCACCAGTGGTGAATAGTCACTGCCACTGACTAGGTAATATAGAATGTGAATTACCTTTGCTCACTTTGCCCCTGTCAGAGGAAGAAATACGTCCAAGGGAGAAGTGGAGGCCTCTCTGCCACCAGCGATGCTGCGCCGGACTCTTCGGAGAAGTTACTGCGCACCAGTCCTCACGAACTCAGACACGGGCACCCAAGGAGTTAGGGCCCCCTCGGATTCCTCCACCCATGCGGAACTCAGTCGAAGGTACTGAGCCCCAGGCATCCGCCATAGTACCTCACCCCAGGCTAAAGGTGCCTGAGATGGACTCCATCTCCACTCCAGCTAGGCCAAGCGCGCCTAGGCCTGGAACACCGGAACGCCAGCACCCAAGCTGAAGGTGCCTGGGTGCGGCAACGTCCTCTGACTCTCTCCTCAAAATCAGGGCCTCCGCCCCTCTTATGACCTCTCCCTTCGCATCACAGCGGGTTCCCCGCCCCGCTGTACCAGCTCCAGGGGAGGACAAAAAGGCACAGTTTGCGGTGTGAGTTCACTCCGGCCCAAGACAACAGCGCCACCCAGGGACCCCAAGGAACCTCACACCACCAGAGTCCTTACAAAATTCAAATACCCGCTACACATGTAAATTTAACTTTTCATTTCCAGAGCCATTTTCGTTTTTTTTTGCACACAATTAAAAAAATATTTTAGGCCTGAAGATTACACAAAACCCCCAAACATTATATATTTTCTGAAAGCAGACAGCCTAGAGAATAAAATAGTGATAGTGTAATTTTTTATGTCACACAGTATTACTGCAAATTTTACCCAAATTTTTGGTAATATATAAAAGACGAAGTTGCACCAAGTAAATACATCCAACATGTCAAACCTCAATTTTGTGTGAAATGGCGACAAACTTTGATACCCTATATTTTCTATAGGCGATGCATTAAAAGCTCCTTATAGGTATCGGTTTAATGTTACGGAGGAGGTCTTGTGTTGCTCACCCAACCACCCACCCACAGTAGTGGATGCAGGGCTGGCCCAAGACATTGTGCTGCCTGGTTTCAAGAATTAAATGCTGCCCCCCCCAAAAAAATAAATCACACTCACCAAAAGTGCCGCCTATCAGTGCCCATCAATGCCACCTCTTCAGTACAGCCTCATCAATGCCACCAATTAGTGCAGCCTCATTAGTGCCAATCAGTGCAGCCTTATCATTGCCCATTAGTGCAGCCTCATCAGTGCAGCCCATCAGTGCCCACCAATGCAACCTCCTCAGTATGGCCTCATCAGTGCAATCTCATCAGTGCAGCTTATCAGTGTCACCAGTGCTGCCTATCAGTGTCTATCAGGGCCACCTCATCAGTGCTCACTAGTGCAGCCCATCAGTGCTTACCAGTGCAGCCCATCAGGGCTTACCAGTGTAGCCCATCAGTATAACACCTTTGCAGCCTCATCAGTGCCCATCAGTGCCACCTCATCAGTGTCCACCAGTGCCGCCCGATAAGTGTCCACCAGTGCCGCCGATCAGTGTCACCTCATCAGTGTCCACCTGTGCAGTCTATCAGTGTCACCTCATCAGTGTCCACCTGTGCAGTCTATCAGTGTCACCTCATCAGTGTCCACCTGTGCAGTCTATCAGTGTTACCTCATCAGTGTCCACCTGTGCCGTCTATCAGTGTCCATCGGTGTAGCCAGCCTATGAGCTGGCAAAGTGGTGCTTACTGTTCCTGAGCCTCTTATTCCATCCTTGCAGCACTGATGATGAGCGGGTACTTGTGCTGTGCGGTGTGCCCGCTGTTTACCGCCAGGAAACATGCTCCGCTCTGCTCCCTAACCCATGTCCCACTCTGGCTCCACTCCACAAGCCATGCCCACCATAACCGGCTACACAACAAATGCCTTGTCTTTCTCGGCTGCTCGCTCCCCAGTTGTACAGTGTACACAGGAGGTTACACTGTATGCTGACAGCAGAGACGTGCAGTGCCGGTGTTTTCTATACTCAGGGCTGGTGCAAGGATTTTTGACACCCTAGGCGAAACCTAATTTTGTCGCCACCCTTGGCTCTGCCCCTGACACCATCCTTTTTGTCATGCCCATGTATACGGTGAAGGTGGCGAGGGAGATGTTTGTGGTGCCTCTCCACCATTCCTTCTGCCGTGGTCCGCAGGCCCGTACCTGCACTTCTAGACCTGGCCTGAAGACAAATAGTGATGGCACCAGCTCGCTTTCTCACACCAGCTGTGTTCCGCAGGTATAAAGGCAGGCTAGGATGGTATACAGGCAGGCTAGGATGGTATACAGGCAGGCTAGGATGGTATACAGGCAGGCTAGGAAGGTATACAGGCAGGCTAGGAAGGTATACAGGCAGGCTAGGAAGGTATACAGGCAGGCTAGGATGGTATACAGGCAGGCTAGGATGGTATACGGACAGGCTAGGGTGGTATACGGACAGGCTAGGGTGGTATACGGACAGGCTAGGATGGTATATGGACAGGCTAGGATGGTATATGGACAGGCTAGGATGGTATACGGACAGGCTAGGATGGTATACAGGCAAGCTAGGATGGTATACAGGCAAGCTAGGATGGTATACAGGCAAGCTAGGATGGTATACAGGCAGGCTAGGATGGTATACAGGCAGGCTAGGATGGTATACGGACAGGCTAGGATAGTATACAGGCAGACTAGGATGGTATACGGACAGGCTAGGATGGTATACAGGCAAGCTAGGATGGTATACAGGCAGGCTAGGATGGTATACAGGCAGAATATGACGGTATACAGGCAGGCTAGGAAGGTATACAGGCAGACTAGAATGGTATACAGGCAGGCTAGGATAGTATACAGGCAGGCTAGGATGGTATACAGGCAGGCTAGGAAGGCATACAGGCAGGCTAGGATGGTATATAGGCAGGCTAGGATGGTATACAGGCAGGCTAGGATGGTATACAGGCAGGCTAGGAAGGTATACAGGCAAGCTAGGAAGGTATACAGGCAGGCTAGGATGGTATACAGGCAAGCTAGGATGGCATTAGGCTTGTGCAATTTGTTTCGTAACGAATCGAAATTCGTCCGAATTTAGCAACTTTCGGACATTCGGAAGCATTCGAATTTCCAAACAGAGCAATTACGAATAAAACCGAATCCGAAATAAATTATACCGCAAAATAGCGAATGCCCGAAGGTCTTCGGCATAATTCGTTATGAAAAAAGTTACGAATGTACGAATCCATTCGAAGCACAATAACACTCACTCTGCTCTCTGCTTCTCCCTCACCATGCTGAACTCCCTCTCAAAATGGTGTACAGGGGGCGGAGGCTATAGCCGCATGAAAAAAGGAAAGTAAAATACGAGATTTCGAATCCATTCGAAGCACAATAACACTCACTCTGCTCTGCTCTCTGCTTCTCCCTCACCGTGCTGAACCCTCTCAAAATGGTGTACAGGGGCGGAGCCTATAGCCGCATGTAAAAAACGAAAGTAAAATACGAGATTTCGAATCGTTACAAATAACCGCTATGTATTTAGAAAAGTACAAATCCATTCGAAGCACATTAGGCATAATAGGCAGCGTCGTTGTGAGAGAGACACGGAAAATTACGAATCAACGAACCCAAAAAAAGTTACGAAAGTAGGAGTTGTGTCCAGAATCAACGAAAAACAACGTACTCTACCGAAAGTACGAATTATAAAGCAACAAAAAATTCAACGAAAAATGTCGCTTGCAGAAATACGAATGAGTCCGAACACGAAAAATCCCGTCTAGCAAAATTACGAATGATTACGAATCAACAGGACCGGAAAGAAACGAACCGAAACGGAACGAATTTTTCCGTTGTGCACAAGTCTAGATGGAATACAGACAGACTAGGCCCTAGCCTAGGGGGAAGAGAGAGAGGAAGGTGAGTAGGAAGAAAGGAGGAAGGGTAAAGAATAGGGATGAGCTTCGAGTTCGACTCGAACATTGCCTGTTCGCCGAACAGCGAACAAATTGGGGTGTTTGCGGCAAATTTGAGAAGTCTATGGGAGAAATCTAAAGTGTTAATTATAAAGGCTAATATGCAAGTTATTGTCCTAAAAAGTGTTTGGGGACCGGGGTCCTGCCCCAGGGGACATGTATCAATGCAATTTTTTTTTTTTTAAACTGTCGTTTTTTCGGGAGCAGTGATTTTAATAATGCTTAAAGTGAAACAATAAAAGTGAAATATTCCTTTAAATTTCGTACCTGGGGGGTGTGTATGATATGCATGTAAAGTGGCGCATGTTTCCCGTGCTTAGAACTGTCCCTGCAAAAAATGTCATTTTTGAAGGAAAAAAAGTAATTTAAAACTGACTCGTGGCTATTAATGAATTGTCGGCTTTTATCAATACATAGAAAAGTAATTGATAAAAAAAAAAGCGTGGGGGTCCCCCAGAATTCAATTACCAGGCCCTTCAGGTCTGGAATGGATAGTAAGGGGAACCCCGCCGCAAATTTTAAAAAAAATGCGTGCAGTTCCCCCAAATATCCATACCAGGCCCTTCAGATCTGGCATGAATTTTAAGGGAAACTCCACCCCAAATTTAAAAAAAAATGGCGTGGAGTCCCCCCAAAAATCCATACCAGATCCTTATCCGAGCACGCAACCTGGCCGGCCGCAGGGGAAGAGGGGGGGGACGAGAGAGCGCCCCCCCTCCCTCCTGAACCGTACCAGGCCACATGCCCTCAACATGGGGAGGATGTCCCCGTGTTGATGGGGACAAGGGCCTCATCCCCACAACCCTTGCCCAGTGGTTGTGGGGGTCTGCGGGCGGGGGGCTTATCGGAATCTGGAAGACCCCTTTAACAAAGAGGACCCCCAGATCCCGGCCCCCCCCTATGTGAATTGGTAAGGGGTACATTGTACCCCTACCATTTCATGAAGAAACTGTCAAAAAATGTAAAAAAAAAACACACAAACACCTTGAAAAAGTCCTTTATTAAAAACAAAAAAACAAAAAACATTCCAGCGGTGAAATCCAGTGTCCCGCGGCGATCCGATGTCCAGCGCTGTCCGTCATTGGTTGAGCCTGAGCGGACCTGATGGGGAACTTCCTCCGCAGTCTATTTCATGTATAGACCCGCCCCTTCTAAAGTTCCCCATCAGGTCCGCTTAGCCAATGACTCGGTGTAAGGCTGAGGACCAGATGCGGAACATGAGAAGGGGCGGGTCTATACATGTATTACAAAGTGAGAGAAGTTCCCCATCAGGTCCGCCCCCTCGGTATGTCAGACCCCGCCTACGTCATTGGCCTGAGCGGACCTGATGGGGAACTTCCTTCACTGTGTAAATTTAAATCACACAGTGAAGGAAGTTCCCCGCTTAGGCCAATGACGTAGGTGGGGTCTGACATACCGAGGGGGCGGACCTGATGGGGAACTTCTCTCACTGTGTAATACATGAATAGACCCGCCCCTTCTCATGTTCCGCATCAGGTCCTCAGCCTTACACCGAGTCATTGGCTGAGCGGACCTGATGGGGAACTTTAGAAGGGGCGGGTCTATACATGTAATAGATTGCGGAGGAAGTTCCCCATCAGGTCCGCTCAGGCTCAGCCAATGACGGACAGCGCTGGACATCGGATCGCCGCGGGACACTGGATTTCACCGCTGGAATGTTTTTTTTTTTTTTTTTTAATAAAGGACTTTTTCAAAGTGTTTGTGTGTTTTTTTTAAAAAAAATTGACACTTTCTTTGTGAAATGGTAGGGGTACAATGTACCCCTTACCAATTCACATAGGGTGGGGCCGGGATCTGGGGGTCCCCTTTGTTAAAGGGGTTTTCCAGATTCCGATAAGCCCCCCGCCCGCAGACCCCCACAACCACCGGGCAAGGGTTGTGGGGATGAGGCCCTTGTCCCCATCAACATGGGGACATCCTCCCCATGTTGAGGGAATGTGGCCTGGTAAGGTTCAGGAGGAGGGGGGGCGCTCTCTCGTCCCCCCCTTTTCCCCTGCGGCCGGCCAGGTTGCGTGCTCGGATAAGGGTCTGGTATGGATTTTTGGGGGGACTCCACGCCATTTTTTTAAAAATTTGGGGTGGAGTTCCCCTTAAAATCCATGCCAGATCTGAAGGGTCTGGTATGGATATTTGGGGGAACCCCACGCATTTTTTTTTTAATTTGTGGCGGGGTTCCCCTTAATATCCATTCCAGACCTGAAGGGCCTGGTAATTGAACTCTGGGGAACCCCCACGCTTTTTTTTTTTTTTTTTATCAATGACTTTTGTATGTATTGATAAAAGCCGACAATTCATTAATAGCCGCGAGTCAGTTTTAAATGACTTTTTTTCCTTCAAAAATGACATTTTTTGCAGGGACAGTTCTAAGCACGGGAAACATGCGCCACTTTACATGCATATCATACACACCCCCCAGGTACGAAATTTAAAGGAATATTTCACTTTTATTGTTTCACTTTAAGCATCATTAAAATCACTGCTCCCGAAAAAACTGCCATTTTTAAAACTTTTTTTGCATTGATACATGTCCCCTGGGGCAGGACCCGGGTCCCCAAACACTTTTTAGGACAATAACTTGCATATTAGCCTTTATAATTAGCACTTTAGATTGGGAACGTTCGAGTCCATTGTATTTAATAGGGTTCTAAAGTTCCCTAAAGTTCACGCGAACATTCTGTCTGTTCGCAGGTTCTGGTGCGAACCGAACAGGGGGGTGTTCGGCTCATCCCTGGTAAAGAATGTACATAGCAAAAAGGGGTGGGAACAGAGAGGGAGGTTATTCTGGGGGTCTCACTCACCAATTATGCTTTCCCATTCAGACTGGTCTCCCCCAGGGCTGTGGCAGCTATTGTTTGAAAACTGCCACCCAGCTGCCCACAGAACTTCTCTCATGCCGCGTACACAAGATCATTTTTCCCGTTGGGAAAAATGCCTTTTTTTTTTTAAACAAGAAAAACAACCGTGTGTGGGCTTTTTGTCATTTTTCCCAGATGGGAAAAACGGCATTAATCACGACGAGAAAATTAGAACATGCTCTAATTTTTCTCGTCGTGATTCCCGTCGTTTTTTACCGCAACAGTTTTCCCATAGGGAAACACTGCCACGGAGCCCACACACGGTCGTTTTTCTCGACCAAAAAAAAAAAATGTCGGGAAAAACGGATGTGTGTAGGGAACCAAGCTGTTCCCTCGTTTTTCCCGTCGATTTTCTCGACGGTGTTTTCACCGTCGAGAAAATCGATCGTGTGTACGCGGCATCACAGTACAGTGCATGTGGCTGGAGTCTGGGCGGGGCTGGGCGGGCACAAATGGGATGCGGAACATTGGATTGGACAAGTAGGGCAGGGAGGGAGGGGTTAGGAGAACAGTGGAGACAGAGCACAGCCCGACTCTTGTACAAGCTGGCTTTCCCCGCTCTCACTGAGTCACTGTGACAGGATGCCAGAGGCTGTGGAGCACCAGAGCTAGAGGGGAATAGCTATCCTTGATCTCCACACTGTACAAGTCTTGGTGCCTGGGGGAGAGGACGCTCCTCCCCCAGCTGCCCACACAGACTCCGACCCCTGCTCCGCCGATGCTTGTTTATCCTCATCCCCGCCCCCGGCTCATACGCTGGCTTGTCACCCCGCATCCCGCAATAGAGCTCCAATCTGCTCGGTGCGGCGGGGTGTTTAATAGCAGCCAGCGTTGCGGGGTCACTGTGTCAGCATGGATTTTAACGCCCCTCCCATCCAGCTATACTGCTGTTCCCGCTCGGCCGACGCATATTCCCAGCTCTGCAACTTACAAGCTCATCAGCACTTTGTAGCAACGGCCGCGGCTGTACATAGTGTCTCATCCAGCCCTAAGTTCAGCCTTTGCCCCTGGAATAATTGGTAATTGAGATGACCACAGCCAGTCTAATCACATCTCTTCATCTGCTGACTGAGACCTAGTGACTGGTCGAGACCTTTGAGAGGCCGAAGGAGTCGTCTGTGGATCTGACAGTGGTGGCAGACGAACTGCTTCTGATAGAGGCAGTAAATGACTGTGATGCCAAGTCTTTAGTGGGCCTACACTCCCTTCTGGTCGGATCTGATACACTGGGAGCCCTGGTAGTTGCTTGCAAATGACATAAGGCTGTGACTTCCAGCGGTCAACTAATTTGTGTTTCCCAGGGACGCCCAGACTCCTCAACAGCACTCTGTCTCCAGGTTGTAAATCCTGCACTCTGACTTTTAAATCAAAGTTCTTCTTGTTTCTCAGTTCCCTCCGGTCCGACGTAGCTTGGACCTTGTTATAGGCGGTCTTCAAGCTTTTCCACAGGCAATCTACATACCCTCTGTGGGAAGTTGCTAAGGTATGGTCTAGGGATGTGCCAAAGGCCAGGTCTACTGGTAACCGGGCCTCCCGTCCGAACATTAAGCGATAAGGAGAGTATCCTGTGGCATCGTTTGCAGTATTGTTGTAGGCATGCACAATGGCAGCTACATGTTTGCTCCAATGTTGCTTCTTCTCTGAGTTTAAAGTCCCAAGCATATCTAGAAGAGTTTGGTTGAACCTCTTTGGCTGAGGATGGTACAGGGTGGTCCTGGACTTTTGGATGCCTAACAGGTCTGAGTCTTTTAATAAGGCTACTCTCAAAATCTCTCCCTTGATCTGAGTGGATGCGTTGAGGCAGGCCATAGTGCACAAAGAACTTCTCCACTAAAATCTTGGCCACTGTTGATGCTTTTTGATCCTTTGTGGGGAATGCTTGTGCATATCTAATGAAATGGTCAGTCACCACCAGAATATTTCCCTGCCCACTCAGATCATGCTCCAAGCACAGAATGTCAATGCACACCAGCTCTACAGGTCCCTGACTCTGAAGATGACCCATTGGCGCGGCTCGGTGAGGCAAGGTCTTCCTTTGAATACATTGAATACAGGAGTGGCAATAGCCCTCAACTTCAGCCCGCATGCAGGGCCAGTAGAATCGGTCCCTTACCAAATGAAAAGTCCTCTCAGGCCCTAGGTGGCCATAATTGTCATGAAGGGCAGTTAGCACTGTCTCTCTGTGTTTTCTGGGTAGGAACAGCTGCTATCTCTCTTTAAGACCACCAGAGGGGCCCCTTCGGTAGACCACCCCTTGATGCAGCTGCAGTCGATCCCACTCTCGGTGCAGTAGATGGGCCTCCTTTGGAGAGTCGGTCAGGAGCATGTCAGAGCATTGATTCTCCAGAGCCTTCG
The DNA here is from genome assembly GCA_029206835.1 of Rana muscosa. Taxonomy (NCBI): domain Eukaryota; kingdom Metazoa; phylum Chordata; class Amphibia; order Anura; family Ranidae; genus Rana; species Rana muscosa. The sequence goes on from CM055117.1 coordinate 6,864,701, forward strand.
AAACCAAGTTACCCAGAGGGTCTTCCAAATGATCCCTTCTAAGGTCCTGCTTTGAAAGTTTTGTCAACCTTTCTTTCCCGACTTGGGTTACATTGAAGTAATATTTGGGGACACTAGCAGCAGAAACTCCAATGTCTTCGGCCCTGGTATCCCCCCCCCCAGCTTGATGTTCGGCTCCCTGATACAAGGCTCGCACTCCTTCGGGTGTCAGCTAAACCCATGAGGCCTTCTGGACAGGGCGTCCGCATCCCTGTTCCCAACCCCCGGTCGATACTTCAAGCTGAACGTGAATGCCGACAGGACAGCCAACCATCTGTGTCCTGTGGCATCCAGCTTGGCTGTGGTGAGGAGGTAGGTGAGTGGATTGTTGTCGGTCTTAATCACAAATTCTGCCCCGTAGAGATAGTCTCTTAATTTATCCACCACAGCCCACTTCAAGGCCAGGAACTCGAGTTTATGTGTGGGTAGTTCCCTTCATCTGGGCCCAAACTTTGACTCACATAGGCAACAGGCCGTTCTTGATACAACACTCCCCCTAGCCCATCTCGACTGGCATCGACATGCAATTCATAGGGCTTGGTTGAATTTGCATAGGCCAGAACTGGGGCAGTTGTTAGGCTCCATTTCAGCCGCTTAAAGGCCTCTTCACACTTGGTAGTCCACTGGACTTGAATGGACTCTCTGGATTTTCTGGGCCCTACTGTTGGTCTCACAGGTTTGACCGGGTCTGGGACATCATCCTCTCCTTCACTTCTCAGTAGCTCATTAAGTGGGCGAGCTATCTTTGCGAATCCTTCTACAAATCTTCAGTAGTAGGAGCAGAATCCCAGGAATGACCGAAGCTCAGTCACATTAGTGGGTCTTGGCCAAGAGGTGACGGCGTCCAGCTTCTCTGGGTCTGTGGCCACTCCTTCCGCAGACACAATGTGGCCCAAGTAGTGAACCGAGGGCTGATAAAACTGACACTTCTCTATCAAGAGCTTCAGACCTTCTGACCTTCTTCATGAAGCCTCTTCAAGACCTTTTCCAGCCTCTCTTCATGCTCTTCCAGAGTCCTGCCAAACACTATGATGTTGTCCAGGTACACTAACACCTCAATCAGGTTCATGTCACCCACTGTCTTTTCCATCAGCCTTTGGAAGGTGGCCGGGGCCCCAGACAGGCCTTGAGGCATACGAACAAACTCAAAGAAACCCACTGGGGTAATGAAGGCAGTTTTCTCTTTATCCTCAGAATGCATGGGGATTTGGTAATACCCACTCTTCAGGTCCAGTACACTGAACCACTTGGCCCCTGACAGGCTCTGCAGGGTGTCTTCTATTAGGGGGGGGGTGGTGTACTGGTCAGGGATGGTTCTTTTGTTCACCATTCTGAAGTCAATGCACAGTGTCTTAGTGACCCATTTTTCTTTTGCACCACCACTATCGGAGAAGCGTATGGACTCCTGGACTCTGATGATCCCTGCTCTTTTGAGTTCTGCCAATTGTTTACGCAGGTCTTCCAAGTCCCCCAGGGGAACCCGTCGGACCCTCTCTCTAAACGGCTTGTCCTCTTGCAGACGAATCTTGTGTGTGGCACTCTTTGCACACCCCACATATAATTCACTCTTGGAGAATGCGGCCTGCCATCTGGAAAGCTGGACACTACTCTCCCTCCATTCTGGAGGGAGAGTAGTGTCCTTTGGATAGAATTCCTCTACTGAGACTTCACCCTTCTTTTCCCTCATCAGATCAGATGGTGCGACCAGGGTGGCCGTGCTCACTTGGCCTATCAACATTCGAGCTGGTATCTTCACAGGTGAGGTGGTTGTGTTGCGAACACTTACAGAGACCTTCCCATGATTCCTCTGCAAGGCTTTCAAGGGGACCACTTCAGGGATTATCTCTATTAGCTTGTCTTCCTTCTGTTGGTCAGCTTCGAGGATGATAAAAGGGCCTGGTTGCTTCCAAGTAAGCTTGACGGACGCCCTCAAACAGGCCACTTCCCCTGGCTGCAGTACTCTCTCTCGCCTGTCCAGACGCCAGATTTTTCCCACTCCTTCAGCTGGGACCTTCTGTTCTTGTACAAGGCGCTGGTAAGCCTGTCTCAGCATGGGGTTCACGCCTGAAGTTGAAGCATTTTGTCCCTGAGCCAGAGGTGTTAGCAGTCTTCTGACTAGGTCAGCGTTGGTCCCTATGATGAGGGAACTTTTGCTAGCCCATGGTGGGCGAGGGCAGATCACTGCCAAAGTGTCAACAGTCTCTGCCTTCCGAACCATGGAGGGGTCAAAGGACAGCTTGACTGGTAGGTAGCCATCATAGGGGAAGCTCTGAGTTCCAATGACCCATATCTCCAACTCTTCTAACTTCTGCAACGGCAAGTGTTTCAGGTGCTTGTCGTAGAAGTCTCGGTATAGTAGAGTCACTTGTAATCCAGTATCCAGGAGGGCTTTGGTGTAAATCCCTTCTACTTAGACAGGGACAACTGGAGAGGGCCCTACTAATTTGGCAGGAAACTTTCGGGGGAGGCCTGTTTGGCTTGTTCAGTAGACATGTGCATTAATTTTCGTCCGAATGCATTTTCGTCCGAATTTCAGGTATTTTCGTTATCGTTTTAATAAACGAAAACGAAATCACAGAATCAGAAAACCAAAAGATCCAACATAAACAAATGCTTTATTTTCATTTTCGTCGCGACAACAGTTCGATATAGATAGGAGATTCGACATGACGCTGACAATAACAATCTGTGTCTATCGAACCTGCGGTCGAATGTGCCTAACCTTAACTCTATTAGTCCAAGATTATTCTACATAGAGAGAAAAGTTTCGACATTATAGAGAGAAAAGATTCGACATAGGAGAGAAAAGATCACTGCTGGAATTGGGTGGGGGAAGTAAAATAAAAATAATGATGATGATGAATGTTATTGGCTGATTGTAACCAAAGAGGAGGAGCAATAAAATAGCTAGAACTAACTTGACAATTCAACATAAACGACGAAGATTCGACAAAGCATCAAAAAACATACAAACGTTGAATCTGTCATTGAAGGCTTATGGTGTCTGTCGAAAGTTCTAAGAAGATTCGACGGAGCAGCTAAACTGTACGACGCCGCAATCGTACATTTCCGGTCAAATGCATCCGCCCATAGGCTATAGAAGAATTCTAATGTTGGTTGACTAGTAATAATAATTAATAAATATAATTATTACTAGTCATACATTAGAATTCTACTATAGCTTGAAGGCGGAACATTCGACCAGAAATGTACGATTGCGGCGTCGTACAGTTTCGCTGCTCCGTCGAATCTTCTTTGAACATTTGACAGACACCATAAGCCTTCAATGACAGATTTGACCTTAATTAATTCAGATTTTCGGACGAATGCATTTCTAACGAAAAACAAAATTAATAAAAACAAATATCGGGAGTTACTAAATACATTTCTTTTTCGGACAAAAACGAAATTCCGAAACTAAATATTTCAGTGTGCACATTAGACTTGTGCACAACGGAAAAATTTGTTCCGTTTCGGTTCGTTTCTTTCCGGTCCTGTTGATTCGTAATCATTCGTAATTTTGCTAGACGGGATTTTTCGTGTTCGGACTAATTCGTATTTTCGCAAGCAACATTTTTCTTTGAATTTTTTGTTGCTTTATAATTCGTACTTTCGGTAGAGTACATTGTTTTTGGTTGATTCTGGACACAACTCCTACTTTCGTAACTTTTTTGGGGTTTGTTGATTCGTAATTTTCCGTGTCTCTCTCACAACGACGCTGCCTATTATGCCTAATGTGCTTCGAATGGATTTGTACTTTTCTAAATACATAGCGGTTATTTGTAACGATTCGAAATCTCGTATTTTACTTTCGTTTTTTACATGCGGCTATAGGCTCCGCCCCTGTACACCATTTTGAGAGGGTTCAGCACGGTGAGGGAGAAGCAGAGAGCAGAGCAGAGTGTTATTGTGCTTCGAATGGATTTGAAATCTCGTATTTTACTTTCGTTTTTTCATGCGGCTATAGCCTCCGCCCCTGTACACCATTTTGAGAGGGAGTTCAGCATGGTGAGGGAGAAGCAGAGAGCAGAGTGAGTGTTATTGTGCTTCGAATGGATTCGTACATTCGTAACTTTTTTCATAACGAATTATGCCGAAGACATTCGGGCATTCGCTATTTTGCGGTATAATTTATTTCGGATTCGGTTTTATTCGTAATTGCTTTGTTCGGAAATTCGAATGCTTCCGAATGTCCGAAAGTTGCTAAATTCGGACGAATTTCGATTCGTTACGAAACGAATTGCACAAGCCTAGTGCACATGTCTATTGTTCAGTGGTTTGGATCTTCACTCCTTTCTTTCCATTCTGACCTGGGTTAGACCTCTGTTGGGTCTGGTGTGCATTGACTCTCCACCTCCGGGCATGTTGTACCAAAGGACGTGGGACACAGGGTCGCTCAGAGGCAACAACAGGGGCCCTCTGCAAGGGTCTGGACCCCCGAGGCTGTCTCCTCGCATCGTTAGGTTTTATGGAGTTAGCTGAAATCGGTGGGCACCCGGTTGACTCCTTCACCGGGGCCCTCTGGAGTTTTCCACCGGCGTTCAGTACTGTGCCGCAGCTTTCTCTGGACTTGGGCATACTTCTCGAAAATGTCCGACTCCTCCACAGTTGAAGCAGGTCAATAGTTTCCTTTGCTTCTGCACTTGGGCGACAGTAGAACTTGGAAATTTCTTGGGTTCCTCTGAAACTGTTTCACTGGACAGAGCAGTGGGTTTGCTGGTCAACAAGGACATCATCTCTATCAGCTGTGACACTTGGGTCTTTAGGAGCTCGACCTGAGTGTCACAGTGATCGGCATTTATTACCCTGACCCCGGCAGCGGGTTCAGGTTTCTGACTCTTCTTCTTACTGTCCAGCATGACTTCTTTCTCCCCGACAATCCTGATCAGGTCTGGATACTTCAGGATACCACCATCTTGCCGGGTTCTCAACAGAAGGGTAATAGGGTCTAAAGGTTGGGCCCCTCTCAGAACTTGCTTGGCTCTGATTTCATCCACCTTCCGAGGGTCTAGACCCTTCTTCAGCAGGATCTGGTGTATGATCTTGTCCAGACACCTCATGTATTCCGACAACCTCTCTCCTTCTTTTTGGTAGGAGTGTTCCATCTGATAGATGAGGTCAGGAACTTTCTCGGTGCGCCCAAATACATCCTGTAGAATGTCCAGGTAGTCCTGGGCAATACAGTCTCGCTTACTGAGTTTCAGATTGCGAATGGCTTCCAAGGCAGATCCCTTCAAACTCTCTGTGATTCTCTGCTTCTTATGAGCTTCTGGAATGTCCCATTCATCCAAAGCTTGTGTAGCCTGGTCCAGCCACTTTTCAAAACTGTCTTCTGCTGAAGGTACTGGTTGCCTTCCAGAGAAAACCCTTAGTTTCCTGTAACCAGCTGCTGAGTATGCTGGAGGGTCTCTCTGGCATTTTGCCACAAATACTCCAAGGACAGCACAGAGCTCTGGCCCAATGGCGGCAAGAGGTGACAGGGCAGGAGCTTTTTGTTTACTGGAGCCAGCTTGGCTGGTTGAGGTAGGGCCTTCTTTTGGGGCCTCTGGGTGTATCACACCAAGTTCTGTCTTGTTGGCCAATTTCACACTGATGCCCTTGAAGTGCTCAGGGATTTCCTGTTTCCACTCCACTAACGCATAGGTATGGGAGGTCCCTTGGTCTGTTTTTACAGCAATCACCCATGCCTTCTTGTCTGGGGACAGTGTCTTAATTGCTTGACATATCTGTTCCTCACCCCAGGACTCTCCTTTTATTTCAATCACCACGCTGAAATCTGGGTGGGCATTTTCTTCCTCACACTACTGGATAGCAGCAGTGGAATCCATCTTGGTGTCCTCTGGGGGTTCCCTGTGGGGGGGGGGTTGATTGCAGAGTCACAGAAATCCCGGATGAGCCCCCACGCTTAGCACTACCCCCGTGCTGGTTATATTTTTGGGTCTGCACTCTGCCTGTCAACCCCTAAAGTTTGGCTCAATCCCCTCCTTGGCACAACTGGGCAAAAATATGATTGTGGAACCCAATGGCAATAGGGAACCACAATAATACCACATATATATATATATATATATATATATATATATATATATATATAAATATTGTTACCTTAGTGCTGGTCACCTGCCCCACAGCTGCAGTAGACAGAGTCCCACACAAGATGTAGCTTAACCAGTGTTAAGGTGTTTACTTGGCAAAAGAATAAAACAAAGGTTACACAGACAAGATTGACTTTTGCAGGGAGCTGTGTGTAGTCAATGTGACACAACTGGTACAGAAGGTCTCTGCTCCCAGACACAAATAGGATGACCTAGGGTCAGATCTGAGTGGGTGTATGGTGGAGGAATCTCTTAATGTAATGGCACCAGCACTGGGACACCTCTCCACCAAGTCCCAGACAACTCACCCAAACAGCAAAATAACCAAGTGATACAAACAGTTATACTGAACATATAAAATCATAAGCTCCCCCTAGGGGACAGTTCAACTGGTGAGTGTCCTGTTGTAGAACTTCCGAAAATAAAGTAAGCGGATGACTGTTGCTTTAAATGTCAGTTAGTCTTCTGCTAGCTTCGTTGGTGCACTTACAGTGGGGCAAAAAAGTATTTAGTCAGCCACCAATTGTACAAGTTCTCCCACTAAAAAAAATGAGAGAGGCCTGTAATTGTTATCATAGGTATACCTCAACTATGAGAGACAAAATGTGGAAACAAATCCAGACAATCACATTGTCTGATTTGGAAAGAATTTATTTGCAAATTATGGTGGAAAATAAGTATTTGGTGAATATCAAAAGTTCATCTCAATACTTTGTTATATATCCTTTGTTGGCAATGACAGAGGTCAAACGTTTTCTGTAAGTCTTCACAAGGTTGTCACACACTGTTGCTGGTATGTTGGCCCCATTCCTCCATGCAGATCTCCTCTAGAGCAGTGATGTTTTGGGGCTGTCGCTGGGCAACACAGACTTTCAACTCCCTCCAAAGGTTTTCTATAGGGTTGAGATCTGGAGACTGGCTAGGTCACTCCAGGACCTTGAAATTCTTCTTACGAAGCCACTCCTTCGTTGCCCGGGCGGTGTGTTTGGGATCATTGTCATGCTGAAAGACCCAGCCACGTTTCATCTTCGATGCCCTTGCTGATGGGAGGAGGTTTGCACTCAAAATCTCACGATACATGGCCCCATTCATTCTTTCATGTACTTGGATCAGTCATCCTGTTCCCTTTGCAGAGAAACAACCCCAAAGCATGATGTTGCCACCCCCATGCTTCACAGTAGGTACAGTGTTCTTTGGTTGCAACTCAGTATTCTCTCTCCTCCAAACACGACGAGTTGTGTTTCTACCAAACAGTTCTACTTTGGTTTCATCTGACCATATGACATTCTCCCAATCCTCTTCTAGATCATCCAAATGCTCTCTAGCAAACCTCAGACGGGCCCGGACATGTACTGGCTTAAGCAGGGGGACATGTCTGGCACTGCAGGATCTGAGTCCCTGGCGGCGTAGTGTGTTACTGATGGTAGCCTTTGTTACGTTGGTCCCAGCTCTCTGCAGGTCATTCACTAGGTCCCCCCGTGTGTTTCTTGGATTTTTGCTCACCGTTCTTGTGATCATTTTGACCCCATGGGGTGAAATCTTGCGTGGAGCCCCAGATCGAGGGAGATTATCAGTGATCTTGTATGTCTTCCATTTTCTAATTATTGCTCCCACAGTTGATTTCTTCACACCAAGCTGCTTGCCTATTGCAGATTCAGTCTTCCCAGCCTGGTGCAGGTCTACAATTTTGTTTCTGGTGTCCTTCCACAGCTCTTTGGTCTTCACCATAGTGGAGTTTGGAGTGTGACTGTTTGAGGTTGTGGACAGGTGTCTTTTATACTGATAACAAGTTCAAACAGGTGCCATTAATACAGGTAATGAGTGGAGGACAGGGGAGCCTCTTAAAGAAGAAGATACAGGTCTGTGAGAGCCAGAAATCTTGCTTGTTTGTAGGGGACCAAATACCTATTTTCCACCATAATTTGCAAATAAATTCTTTCCAAATCAGAGAATGTGATTGTCTGGATTTGTTTTCACATTTTGTCTCTCATAGTTGAGGTTTACCTATGATGACAATTACAGGCCTCGCTCATCTCTTTAAGTGGGAGAACTTGCACAATTGGTGGCGACTAAATACTTTTTTGCCCCACTGTATCTATTTGTATTCCAATAAACAGGGTGAAGAGAAATGACAATCACTTGATGCATGTAGTGTATAGGCAGAACAAACACTAGTTCTTCCCGCTGTATCACTCTCAGGTGTAACGTATCCCTATTTAAGGCACTGCAGATGCCCGCAAGTACACGTGTAACTATGGAAACCACCTTCCTGCGACCCAGTTAACTATGTTGATAGGCAAGTGCCTTCTCTCCAAATGAGGCCTCGCCTCGCCAGTACACTCCGTCTGAAACCTCTCCTTGCTCTCAGTCTCTCTGTAACACGAGGCCCCTGGTCCTCCGCGCAGCCATTCACAAGGTTCTGGTGGATAGGTGACTCCGGATGCTGTGAAGTGTAGACCGGTCCCTCTCTGGCTCGATCAGCGAGGCTGTCCACAAGGACCCCTCCGTCAGGCGATCCACTCTCTCTGTAACTTTAGGCCCAGGCTTCTCTGGCCTAGGCGCGCACACAGCAGGCCTCTTGCCTGTTGAATATGGCATCCCGAGAGAGCAGGCCGAGGCCCCGCCTCTCCCTTAAATCAGTTCTCCCAGCAGGCTGTGCGTGGCGCACTGCACTTTGGTAGCACAATGGGGTTTGTGGGTATTGTAGTCTCAATCCAACCCACTGCAATAGTCTCTGCCTCTTGCACTACAATGCCCACCATGCTTTGTTCTTAACATGATTGAACCAAACAACTTCCAAATTATAACACAAACGAGCACCAGAGGGAGCCAAGTTCCCAATTAGGCATTAACTGCAGTCTGTTAAGATACGGTCTATAATAACACCTTGCTACACATAAAAACAAAAAACAAAGTAAAGTTGGCAAGCACACTTGGATGGAGGGAAGTCACACCTCCTGACCTTTGGGGGAGGTCCCTAACCCTATCCCTAAGGATACTTTCACACTGGGGCAGTGCCGGCGTTAGCGGTAAAGCACTGTTGTTTTAACGGGGGTTTACCGCTGTTAATGCAGTGATTTTCAGCCGCTAGTGGGGCACTTTTAACCCCCGCTAGCGGCCGAAGAAAGGGTCTGCTGAAGCCAGGTTGTCTCTTTGCGCTTTGCATTTATTTCAATGGGCAGGGCGTTTTGGGAGCTGTGTATACAGCGCTCCCGCACTGCCCCAAAGATGCTGCTTGCAGGACTTTTTCCTCATCCTGCAGGGGCACCGCCCCAGTGTGAAAGGTGGCTTTCACACTGGGGAGGCACTACGACTTTGCGAGGCAACTTGGACACGACTTGAGAGTTGTGTCCTGGAGGCGACTACCTGCCCGAGAATGTCTCCAGCACAATGCCATCGCGCTGGTTCTTGACGAGAGGGTACTGCAAGCCTCGCGCTCGCTGTCCCCTGTGTTTGGTATGAATCATGAAGGGGAACTCCACGCCAAATTTTAAATAAACCGGCATGGGTTCCCCTCCAGAAGCATACCAGGCCTATGGAACATGTTGACATCAATGCATTTTTGTGCCTCTGCGTTTTTGGAAAGGGTCTGGGACTTTTTTTTCCAAGCAAAAAAGAGAGTTTTGCATGTAATAGAATTCAATGGACCCGCATCCAAAACGCAAGTACCGCGATTTTGCGGTGAGGGGACAGCGAGCGCGAGGCTTGCAGTACCCTGTCGCTGAGAACCAGCGCGATGGCATCGCGCTGGAGACATTCTTGGGCAGGTAGTCACCTTACAGACCATTTTTTAAAACGTCCGTCCGTGGGCATGAGGCCTAAGAAAAAAGAGGGGGAAAAAAACACTGGACTGCATCAAAAACGCGCATGCACAAAAGCACCTGGAATGCATCCGGACTGCGTTTCAAAGGTGTCAACTGGCCCTTAGGCAGTTGCGTTTAACCTCGTTTTTCACAAAGCAAAAAAATGTCTTCAGACGCCAAAGATTTCCACGTTTCAGACGCGGTACCAGCGTTTAGCCGTGTTTTTGTTTAGAAGCGTTTTTAAAGGTGACCTCTTTTTTTACCTTGAAAAACTAAAAAATTATGGCAAATGATGAAAAAACAGTAAATATATATATATAAAAAATGTAATTGCTTCCGTTGCATTGTGGACAATCCACAACTTGTGGCAAGTGATGTGGTAAGTGGACAATCCACAACTTGGGGCAGCTGACATGGCAAGTGGACAATCCACAACTTGTGGCAGGTGACGTGGTGAGTGAACAATCCACAACTTGCGGCAAGTGATGTGGCAAGTGGACAATCCACAACTTGTGGCAGGTGACGTGGCAAGTGGACAATCCACAACTTGTGGCAAGTGACGTGGCAAGTGGACAATCCACAGCTTGTGGCAAGTGACGTGGCAAGTGGACAATCCACAACTTGGGGCAAGTGATGTGGCAAGTGACACGCTAAATACAACTACACTGCTGCTCTCTCAGCTGCTGCTACTCACTCTGGTCTCACAAAATAGCTGAAATGGTTAATAATACTGTTTTTGGAGCTTAGGGTGGCTTCTTATGATGTTTCCTAACTAAACGCATGTAGACGCAAATGCGGTAAAACGCGGCATGCAAACGCTACAAAGCGCGCCTTTCTAAACGCCGCTTTCAACCTTAGTTCTGAAGACTTTGCACCAGCGTCCCGTGTACATGGGGCCTAAAAACGCCTATGCCATTTACAGATCAAAAATGCCATGGTGGCCATGAGGCCATAGGCTAACATGGAGAGACGTTTTTAAGCTGCAAAAAACGCTCAAACAAGCGGCTGTAAAAACGTCCGTGTGCATGTAGCCTTATATTAACCACTTGCGCACTGGCCACTTAAACCCCCTTCCTGCCCAGACCAATTTTCACATTTCAGCGCTGATGCATTTTGAGTGACAATTGCGCGCTCATACAACACTGTAACCCAATGAAAATATATTTATTTTTTGCACACAAATAGAGCTTTCTTTTGGTGCTATTTGATCACCTCTGCGTTTTTTTTTCTATAGATACAAAAGACCGACAATACAAAAAAAAATTACGATATTTTAATATTTAGTTCGAAAATTTAGAAAAAAGGTAATTTTTCTCCTTCATTGATGTACACTGATGAGACTGCACTGATGGGCAACGATAAGGTGGCAAGGGTGGGCCCTGAGAGGTGGCATTGCTAGTTGGCACTGGTGGGCATTGAGAAGTGGCACTGCTAGGTGGCAATGATAGTTGGCAGTGATGGGCACTGATAGGCAGCACTGCTAGGTGGCACTGATTGGCACCAGTGGTGGGCATTGATAGGTGGCACTGGTAGGGGCTACTGATTGTCACAGATGACGCAGAATTGCCTCTTCCTCTTCGGGCCCCATGTCCCTTGCACATAAGCCGGTGAGTGCCTTTTTTTATGCTCACGCTGTCAGCACAAGGAGAAAACAAAAACCATTACCGAGCTTTTGTTTACATCACGTGATCAGCTGTCATTGGCTGACAGCTGATCACATGGTAAAGGGCAGGGATCGGCTTCTTACTCGGATCTGTCATCACCCGAGTCTCAGTGACTTGGTAACCACAGCGCGTGCGCGAAGGGGAGACGTCTATTGACGGACTCCCGGCAATTGAGGACCGTGCTGTGGCCGTAGATCAGTTCTAGCGCTGATCTTAAGTGATTAAAGAGGGTCTAAATGGGCCATTGACATGCATCACAATTCAACTTAGGAATGTGTCTTTGCAAAGTTAAACTAAATTAAATCCTTTCTTATTTTTGCTTGGGGATAGAGTGCAGAAGGATTAGAAGTCTAGACAGTTTTTGGGGATGTCTGCACCCCTGATAGGGTGAAGACAACTCCCAAATTTGGCCACTTTATCCTTCCAAATGATTCAGTTCCTGTCACATAGTCACACAGGAAGTGAGGGTAAATCCCTACCAATGTCTTTCCATGGGAACACACAGGTCAATCTAAATACTTTCCCCATTATGTACATTGCACTCCAGCATTTTGCTGGGTACACCCCAAATTATTAGGTACTTTGGGGTTTATTTACTAAAGGCAAATTCACTTTGCACTACAAGAGCACTTGCTGGATATCCGAGGGTGACATACAAGGAAACCAAAAAAACACCATCTTTGCTTTTACATGATTGGATGTTACAATCACCAGTGCTTCCCCTCAGATTTTCAGCAACTACACTTTTACTGCAGAGTGGATTTGTCTTTACTAAACCCCAAACTACCCAATGATTTGGGGTGTACACAACAAAGTGCTAGAGTGCAATTTGCTTAATGGGGACACTAGTTAGATTGATCTGTGTGTCCCCAAGAAAAGACATTGGTAAGGTTTTACCTTCAATTCCTGTTTAGCTGTGTGACAGGAAGTGAAGCCAATTTTACTAAAAGGGGACACAAAGCCCAACCTAAAAAACAAAAAAGCAGGGGTTCTAACACTTACTTTGTTTCCCTCAAAATGCCCACAATTAGAATTGTATGGCCTTGAGCCATTTTTAAGTGCAGTGCTCTAAATCAGAGCTTCTCAAGTACCCCCAACAGGCCATGTTTGCAGGTTTTCCTTCATCTTGCACATGTGCTTTAAATCACAGTCAATGGTTTTGTATTTTGGACAGCAATTCTCGATAAGATAAATTCACAAAACATGTCCTGTTGGGGGTACTTGAGGACTGAGGCTGAGAACCACTACAGTAAAAAGGAAAATTGAATACTTACCGCTCTGTATTTTTCATTTCCTGGTGACTATCCATGGCAGCACACAATACATGCATATGCTAGCATGAAGGCACCAGGGTAGACAAATCACACCTGTTGTTTTGACATGCCAATCAGCTGTCACATTTGTTGCATAGAAAACAAAAAACAAACATCAAAACTTTACATCAAATTTTATTGGTCAACAAAACAAAGGGAAGCCAAAATAAAAAAGACATGAAGGTCACTTTGAAACATTAGTCACAACATCTTGAGAAAGATTTCGCAAAATAATGCAGCACAGACAATTAAATCAAAGTGAACAAACAGCACACATTAACAACATCAAAAATATTTCAGGGGAACATATCTCCCCCACACAAAAAAATACAATCAACAAAAGTAAATCAAACATCTGTTTTGCAAAGACATAACAAATAAAATACATGTGTTACAAACTCGATAAAGACAACAAAATGTACTTTTTGCCGGACGCACACACACACTTGCCTCTTTTCAGGGCAAGGGAGGGAATGCTATCTGCTAACTTTATATAACATAGGTTTGTGTGCTAATGAGGCAATTGAAAACACATGCACAGTCCATGAAACACCCAAAATGCAAGTTCACCCAATGTAGAGACTGAACTTCAAAGTGGACACACCTGTTAAGGATGTCCTTCAAATACTAACCCATAAAGACACTCTCTGAGCATGCCCAGAAACATCCAGGTGCTGTTCACACATAAAAAGCACCAAAAAAAAACTAAGTGCCTGGGCATGCTCAGAACAACAAAAATGAAGCTAGCAGAAAATAACCCCCCCCCCCCCCGTCCAAAATTAAGCATGCTACAAAATTAGAGATGGGACAATCACCCCCCCCCCCCATCCCTACCAACAAATACCTGTCATGGATATGCAGTAGTGTTTGTCTGTCAGCTTACCTTCCTCCCCATGTGTTCATCTTAGAGGCCTGAGTCCTTTCACCTGGCTTCCTTTATAATCTCCTCCCAGCCGGACTCCACCCCAGGCCCTATCACAGAACACTATATTAACCTGTGCACTGCAAGCCTGCTTTGCTGATCAACGTGTTTGTTAGGCATTGTGTGTTTGGGTTCCTGCCTGCCGTGTGCTACGTCTGTCTCTCTGTTACGTTATTGGCTTGTCCCCGACTATCCCTGTCTGCTCGTGACCCTTGACCTTCGGCTCGTTCTTTCGTTATCCTTGTCTGCTTGTGGCCCCTGACCTTCAGCTTGTTATTCGGTTCTCTCATATCTTGTGCTGCTGCTTCCCCTCTTTTCCCCTTATGCTACAGGGTGTGAGCTAGGAAACTCCAGGGGCCGCGACCTGGTCCCAGCCTGCAGCATAACATCCTCACCACTAGAGGCCCTGGAGAAGACCTGCTAGGTCTTAGACTCCGCGCCCTGGGGAATCTTGGCTCTAGCTTCCGTTAGGATCCCGGTTGTGCTCCTCTGGTCCCGCTTTCCACAACCACCCAGTTTCCTATCCGCAGAAGCCAGCCATAGGGTTCACTACCTCGCGGTGCACTCCTGTCCCCCTATGGTGTGCATCTGTCACCTGGCCACAGGTGACCTTGACAATACCATTGCAGTCTATGGGAACTGACTTGTTAATTTTCCTAGTCCCCACTTGGCTGGCTTATCTTCTAGTTATTGGCCTTAAAATGGGGGCCCAGGTCCCACCCTAAGGGACATATATCAATGTCACCAATTTGGAAAACACCAAAAACAAAACAAGGAGAAGTGCCTTTAAATATGCCAAATTGCTTAAGGGCCATTTCACACCATATGCAGTCCATTGCGTTTTTGATGCATCAAAAATGCATGGAAAGTTGGTTATATGGTTCTAAATGGCAGTGTTTGTTCCAGTGCGTTCCAGTTCCACAAAAAAAGTAGAATATGCTGCATTTTACCTGCACTGGACTGTACTGGAACGCAGCAAAATGCATCATAAACGCACTGGAACACACTTGTCCTTATCTATGGTTAATAAAAAAGAGGGGTGAAAAAAAAGCACTGGACTGCATCAAAAACGTAACAAAAATGCACTGGAACGCATCAAAAACGCGCATGCAAAAAAGCACCTGTAACGCATCCGGATTGCGTTTCTGTTGTGTGAACTGGCGGTGTCTGTGTGTTTTTAGTGTCTTTTTACAATTTTTTACACTTTCTTTGTGAAATGGTAGGGGTACAATGTACCCATTACCAATTCACATAGGGGGAGGGGGCAGAATCTGGGGGTCCCCTTTGTTAAAGGGGGCTTCCAGATTCCGATAAGCCCCCCGCCCCCAGACCCCCACAACCACCGTGCAAGGGTTGTGGGGATGAGGCCCTTGTCCCCATCAATATGGGGAAATGGTGCTTTGGGGACCCCACATCATTTTTTTTTTATTTGACGCAGGGTTCCCCTTAATATCCATACCAGACCTGAAGGGCCTGGTAATTGAATTTGGGGGGACCCCCACTCATTTTTTTTTTTTTTTATCAATGACTTTCAATGACTGTTCTCTGTATTTCCGGGACAATTCATTACAGCCGCCAGTAAGTTTTAAATGACTTTTTTCCTTCAAAAATGACACTTTGTGCAGGGACAGTTCTAAACACGGGAAACACGCGCTGCTTTACATGCATACTCAGTGCTGGGACAAGGCCATTTGGTGCCCAGGGCGAAGATGGCAAACTGCGCCCCCCCCCCCACGTTTTGGGGAAATTCACTCTAATTTAATGTTGCTTTCCCATGGCCAGAAGTGAAGAGAGATTTCTGCAGCAAGACACCGACAGCAAAAAAAATAACCTGATAGGGGGTTTTAATTCCTCCCTATCTGTGTAAAATAATAATAAAAAAAAAAATGCCATTATATACTGTACATTTTAATTGAAGTATATTAATTCAAAACGAACGACAGATTGCAAAAGATAGTAGGACAAACCCCAAAAAATTCTTCAAATATATTAATAGTAAAAAGGTCAAGTCTGAGCATGTAGGCCAGGGATATGCAATTAGTGGACCTCCAGCTGTTGCCAAACTACAAGTCCCATGAGGCATAGCGAGACTCTGACAGCAGCAAGCATGACACCCAGAGGCAGAGGCATGATGGGACTTGTAGTTTTGCAACAGCTGGAGGTCCGCTAATTGCATATCCCTGAGTAGGCCCTTTACAAAATAATCTAGAGTGGGTGACTGGGGACAAAGAGAAGGCTAATTTATTAAATACTTTCTTCAGCTCTGTGTATACAAAGGAGCATGGGGGAGCTCATGTCCATAATGGGGTTGGTAGTGACACAGCCCCAAATCCACAATGGCTCAAAAGTGATATGGTCCAGAAATATTTAGACAGAATAAAGGTGGATAAAGCACCTGGACCAGATGGCATACACCCACGGATCCTAAAAGAATTGAGCTCTGTAATTTCAAAGCCATTGTATCAAATTTTTAGGGACTCATTAATGACAGGAATAGTACCACTGGATTGGCGCAGGGCCAATGTGGTGCCTATATTTAAAAAGGGAACAAAGTCTTTACCAAGTAACTATAGACTAGGGATGAGCTTGGTGTTCGAGTCGAACATAGGTTCGACTCGAACATCGGCTGTTCGCAGCGTTCGGCGAACAACGAACGATTTGGGCCGTTCGCGCCAAATTCGAGTGACGCGAACGGCCCACAATACACTGCGCCATCGCAGTGTAATCCCGGCGCTGTGATTGGCCAAGCATGCACTGTGACCCTGCATGCTTGGCCAATCACAGCACAGCGAGGAGAGCAATGATTGGCCACAGGCAGGATGCCTGTGGCCAATTATTGCTGAGGGGGTTTAGTACACGCCTCACACTATAAAAGGCCGCCAGCGCGGCGGCCTCGTGTAGTGTGTTCCGGCGCAGGGAAAGAGAAGGATAGGGAGGGACAGTGTCATATTTTTTCTTTGCTAAACCTTGTGTGTAGGGACAGAGAAGGATAGGTAGGGAGAGTGTCAGTGTCATATTCTTTGCTAAACCTTGTTTGTAGGGACAGAGAAGGATAGGCAGGGAGAGTGTCAGTGTCATATTCTTTGCTAAACCTTGTGTGCTGAACCATATTGCTAAACCTTGTGTGTAGGGACAGAGAAGGATAGGTAGGGAGAGTGTCAGTGTCATATTCTTTTCTAAACCTTGTTTGTAGGGACAGAGAAGGATAGGCAGGGAGAGTGTCAGTTTCATATTTTCTTTTTCGTACATCACGGGACACAGAGCGACTTAGTCATTACTAATGGGTTATATAGTTTACCTTCAGGTGCTGGCACTGGCAACTTCCAAACCGGAAGTACCCTCCCTTTAATAAGCCCCTCCCATCCGGGAGCACCTCAGTTTTTTGCCAGTGTCTAAGGTGTTGGCCAAAGAGTAACATGTGTTTTCCTGGGCTTGCGTACAGGTTCTTTTACGGGCCTTAGTAAGCTGTTCCGGATCCCACCAAAAAAGCTTCATAGCTAAACGGTCGGTACCCGGGCCTTGCAACAGAAGAGCAAGGTTTTGCCTGTAATGCCTCTCTTAGGAGGGCTGGACCCTGGGATCCAGAGCTCTGGTCATACCCACGACCAAGATGTTGTCTGTGCAGGGTGCTATACAGGTCCAGGGGAGTGGAATCCTTGGGAACCCGGTCCCTGAAGGTTTAATTACAATGCCTGCCGTGATAGGTGAAGTTTGGGCTTCTGTGGACCAAACAGAGTCCTGCGGCGGGGAACAGGTAAGTGGGGGCCCCCAGGAACTTGGTTCTATTGGGGGACCCCCAAGCCTAATTTGTCTTTCTGTCTGTTACCTAACGGTATTCCCGCTAATATCTGTGTATGCCTATAACTACTGGAAAATGTAAAATTTTAATAGTAGTCAAGAAAAAAAAAAAAGAGGACCGCGGTACCTGTGTTAAACCACTAGAGGCCGCTGTGGTCCATTTTTCTTGTCATGTGGATCTTTGGTTTTCTCAAGTCAAAAGATCCAGGCAGTTGGTAAGTTTCTCTGTGGGAATCCAGTTCCTCTGCCCTGTTGCTGCGCTCATCCACCACACAGGCCCTCCGGCAAAAAGGGCCCTGGCTCCTAGTCCCTGCTTGGTTTCAAAAAAGGGCGCCAATGGTGCGCGGGCGCGTGCACGCGCCTCCTATGAAAAAAAAGGGGCGGGGCGGGTGGATGACGCTCGATGCGCGCCGCGGCGCTTCTGCGCATGTGCAGGCGTCCCAGCATGTATAAAAGACACAGTACAAGTGTCAGCTGGATGCAAACAGAGCTAGCAACAAAACGGTGGCACACAGAGGCGGTTGATGCAGGCATCCCCATAGAAAGGCACTTTAGTGGACACCAGCTGGTATATAGCAGCAACTGTGTTAGACTATTACCAGCAAAATTGGTGTATGACGACGGGAATACCTCAGCTTTGTGCTTAAAGGATATGTCGTCCAGACGCTCCGGAAATAAGTCTTCCAGGAAGCCAAAGGGGTCTCCATCGGGCTCTGAGGATATTGGGCATGCTTGTACTGCACCAATCTCCCCTGAAAATTCAGAGGTCAGTAGCCGTAGGAACCCCGCAGGAGTGCCTGGTGCTGCGGCTGTCCCCAGTCCACCTGCTCCTGTATATATAACAGAGGAGGTTTTATCCTCAACTCTGGGAGGATTGGAAGAGAGATTAACAGCATTGATCGCTGCTTCCCTGTCACAGGGAAAGCGCGTCCGATCTCCGTCTCCTCCTTCAGAGTGCCTGTTAGTGGAGGAACAGCCCCACACAGAGATCGACCTACCTGAAGGGGATCAGGATGAGGTTGATTCAGTTATAGAGGAATCAACAGTGGAAGAACCTTTCTCAGCATCTCAGGCTGAAAGATTATGGGTTCAGTCTCTGACTAACATGGTCCGATCAGCATTTAAAATGCCTCTGGCGGAACCATCAACCACTACGGTTTCCTCGCTGGGGTCGCTGAAAGCTCCCCAGGCTGACTGTTCCTTCCCAATCCACCCTTTATTGGAAGGGCTTATTTACCAGGATTGGGAGCATCCTGATAAAATATTTACTCCCCCCAAGAGATTTCCAGTGATCTATCCCATGGAGGATAAGTTCATAAAAAAATGGAGGGTCCCTACAGTGGACACAGCCATCTCTTGTGTAAATAAATCACTGACATGTCCAGTAGATAATGTTCCAATGTTCAAAGACCCAATAGATAAAAAATTGGAGTCTTTACTAAAATCTGCTTTCTCTACAGCAAGCATGGTGACACAACCTGCAGTAGCAGCGATTGGAGTCTGCCAAGCAATGAAAGATCAGTTGAAACATGTCTTAAGGGACTTACCAGATCAGCAGGCTCTTGCCCTAGCTGACCTACCTAGAGCCTTGTGTTGCGGTGGACGCCATAAAGGATACAATCCAACAGGCATCCCGCTTTACGCTGTCTGTAGACATATGCGTAGGCTTCTATGGCTCAAAAACTGGTCTGCTGAAGCTCCCTGTAAGAAATTGCTGATTAGCTTCCCATTTCATGGAGAACGCTTATCTGGAGATGATCTGGACAAATATATCCAGAAAACTTCTGCCGGTAAAAGTACACTCTTGCCGGTTAAGAACAAGGGTAGAAGTCCTTCTTTTAAGAGGCCTACTTCTCCAGTCCCTGGCACATCGGCTGTGAAACAGTTCCGACGGCCTCCGCGGTCAAATCCAGGGGGCAGAAATCAGGGACAATCACAGGGTAACAAGAAACCCTGGGTCAAGAGAGGTACAAAACCTCCCCCCAAGTTATGAAGGGTTGCCCCCACTCAATCGGGTGAGGGGAAGACTTCAGTTGTTCACAGAGACCTGGCGGGACACCATCAGAGACAGATGGGTGATCTCCGCAGTAAGTCTGGGATACAGGCTGGAGTTAAAAGACATTCCTCCTGCCCATTTTATAAGGTCAAACGTGCCAAGCGATCCCCAGAAGAGTGGATCCCTCCTTCTGGCACTAGAACAACTATTGCTCCAAGGGTAATCATGAAGGTTCCCTTGGAAGAAAGCGGGTTCGGGTTTTACTCGAACCTTGTCACAGTCCCCAAACCAAATGGGGACGTGAGGCCCATATTAAATATAAAAGGGCTAAACAAGTTCCACATATCAGGACTTTTTCGGATGGAGTCGATCCGATCGGTGGCCACCGCCCTACAAGGGCAGGAATGGTTAGCCTCGATCGACATAAGGGATGCTTATTTGCATATTCCCATCTGTCCGGCCCACCAGAAATTTCTACGCTTTGCAGTAGAAGGGCGCCATTTTCAGTTCAGAGCCTTACCTTTCGGTCTGGCCACAGCACTACGAGTGTTCACAAAAATTCTGGCCCTACGATTGGCCAAACTAGGAACACAAGGTGTAACGATAATGGCATATCTAGACGACTTGTTGCTGATAGACCACTCAGTGAAAAAAACTAGAAGTGGTCGTTCACAAGATAATCAAGTATCTGGAATCTCACGGTTGCATTATCAACCGAGACAAGTCAGCCCTAAAACCAGTCAAAAGTCTGGAATACTTGGGGGCTAAGACTGGATTCAAATCAGAGAAAGATTTTCTTACCTCCAGAGAAGGTGTCGTCTTTGAAAGATTTGACCCACTTAGTGGGTACAAAAAAGAAAACCATCCATACGCCTGTGTATGAGGCTGCTGGGAAAAATGGTGGCTTCATTCGAAGCAGTACCCTACGGTCAATTCCATTCAAGGAACTTGCAGAGGGCCATACTGTCAGCCTGGAACAAAAAGAGTTCAGGCTTTAGACTTACCAATGTCCCTGTCCCCTTCCGTTCGCAAGAGCCTCCATTGGTGGTTGGTGCCCCAGAATCTGGAAAAAGGGAAACCCTTCAGTCCGGTTTCTTGGAAGGTGGTCACTACAGATGCCAGCCTCATAGGCTGGGGGGCAGTACTGGAGCAATGGTCTCTCCAGGGCAAGTGGTCAGAAGCAGAGAAGGCCCTGCCCACCAATCTCTTAGAGATACGAGCAGCCCGGTATGCCCTAGTAGCATGGACATCCAAACTCCAAGGGTCACCTGTCAGAATTCAATCAGACAATGCCACAGCAGTGGCATATATCAATCACCAGGGTGGCACCAGGAGTCGTGCAGCCCAGAGGGAAGCGAATTGCATCCTGGAATGGGCAGAAAGATATGTCACAGCCATATCCGCGGTTTTCATCCCAGGAGTGGAAAATTGGAGAGCGGACTTTTTAAGTCGCTAGCAATTATGCCCGGGGGAATGGTCTCTTCACCCCGAGGTTTTCCAGGCAATATGCCAGCGGTGGGGAACACCGGATGTAGATCTGCTAGCATCCAGATTCAACGCAAAGGTGGACAGATTTGTGTCTCGCACAAAGGATCCCCTAGCTTGCGGTTCGGATGCCCTAGTGTTCCCTTGGGATCAGTTCAAGCTGATATATGCATTCCCACCGCGATTAATCCGCAGAATCAGGGTAGAAAAGAAACCAGTGATTCTGGTGGCTCCAGCGTGGCCCCGAAGGGCATGGTACGCAGAGATTGTAAAAATGTCAGTGGGAAGTCCTTGGACCCTCCCACATCGTCCGGACCTGCTTTCGCAAGGACCGATATACTACCCTTCCTTACCAGCCCTAGGTTTGACAGCCTGGCTATTGAAGCCCACATTCTAAAAAAGAGAGGGCTCTCTAATCCTGTGGTATCTACCATGATCAATGCCAGGAAGCCGGTATCCAGGCAGATCTATTATAGGATCTAGAAGGCGTACATCACGTGGTGTGAGGCCAAGAAATGGCATCCACGTAAGTACGTAATAGGTAGGATTCTGGACTTCCTACAGTGGGCTGTACATAGGAAGCTTGCCTTGAGTACTATCAAGGGTCAGACGGCCTTGTCAATATTTTTTCAAAGGCCCTTGGCTTTGCATTCATTAGTCAAAGCTTTCATACAAGGAGTGATGCGTATTAGCCCTCCGGTTAGTATTCCCATATGTCCATGGGACTTAAACCTGGTTCTGTCGGTTCTACAGAAACAACCATTTGAACCATTGCGGCACATTTCCTTAGTTCTTTTCACCAGGAAATAGATTTTCTTAGTAGCCATTTGTTCGGCTAAAAGAGTATCGGAATTAGCCGCCTTGTCCTGTAAGGAGCCATATCTGGTTGTCCATAAGGACAGAGTAGTATTACGTCCTCATCCAGCCTTCTTCCTAAGGTGGTATCGAGGTTCCATTTGAACCAAGATGTGGTTCTTCCTTCCTTTTTCCCCAAACCTAGTTCGGTAGAGGAAAAGTTATTGCATTCTTTGGATGTAGTAAGAGCAGTTAAAGCTTATCTTAAAGCCACTGCTCAGATTCGCAGAACGGATACTTTGTTTGTTCTGCCGGAAGGCCCCAGAAAGGGTCAGGCAGCATCAAAAATCTACTTTAGCCAAGTGGATTCGACAGGTCATAATACAAGCCTATGGCTTGAGAAGGAGACCGCCTCCGTTCAAAGTTAGGGCGCACTCCACAAGAGCAGTTGGAACTTCATGGGCAGTGCATCACCAGGCCTCCCTGGCTCAAGTCTGTAAGGCCACAACATGGTCCTTAGTACACACGTTTACTAGATTCTACCAGGTAGACGTCAGAAGTCAGGAGGATGTCGCCTTTGGGCGCAGTGTGTTGCAGGCCGCAAAAGAGCCTCATGCTTGATGGCGCCCAGCTTATGTATAGTGTATCCCTCCCCTCATTTGGCATTGCTTTGGGACGTCCCATTAGTAATGACTAAGTCGCTCTGTGTCCCGTGATGTACGAAAAAGAAAAAGGGATTTTTATAACAGCTTACCTGTAAAATCCTTTTCTTGGAGTACATCACGGGACACAGAGCTCCCACCCCTCTTTTTGGGACACTTATTGCTTTGCTACAAAACTGAGGTGCTCCCGGATGGGAGGGGCTTATTAAAGGGAGGGTACTTCCGGTTTGGAAGTTGCCAGTGCCAGCACCTGAAGGTAAACTATATAACCCATTAGTAATGACTAAGTCGCTCTGTGTCCCGTGATGTACTCCAAGAAAAGGATTTTACAGGTAAGCTGTTATAAAAATCCCTTTTTTTGCTAAACCTTGTGTGCTGAACCATATTGCTAAACCTTGTGTGTAGGGACAGACAAGGATAGGCAGTCGAGAGTGTCAGTGTCATAATCTTTGCTAAACCTAGTGCGCTGAACCATATTGCTAAACCTTGTGTGTAGGGACAGACAAGGATAGGCAGTCGAGAGTGTCAGTGTCATAATCTTTGCTAAACCTAGTGCGCTGAACCATATTGCTAAACCTTGTGTGTAGGGACAGACAAGGATAGGCAGTCGAGAGTGTCAGTGTCATAATCTTTGCTAAACCTAGTGTGCTGAACCATATTGCTAAACCTTGTGTGTAGGGACAGACAAGGATAGGCAGTCGAGAGTGTCAGTGTCATAATCTTTGCTAAACCTAGTGCGCTGAACCATATTGCTAAACCTTGTGTGTAGGGACAGACAAGGATAGGCAGTCGAGAGTGTCAGTGTCATAATCTTTGCTAAACCTAGTGTGCTGAACCATATTGCTAAACCTTGTGTGTAGGGACAGACAAGGATAGGCAGTCGAGAGTGTCAGTGTCATAATCTTTGCTAAACCTAGTGCGCTGAACCATATTGCTAAACCTTGTGTGTAGGGACAGACAAGGATAGGCAGTCGAGAGTGTCAGTGTCATAATCTTTGCTAAACCTAGTGCGCTGAACCATATTGCTAAACCTTGTGTGTAGGGACAGACAAGGATAGGCAGTCGAGAGTGTCAGTGTCATAATCTTTGCTAAACCTAGTGTGCTGAACCATATTGCTAAACCTTGTGTGTAGGGACAGACAAGGATAGGCAGTCGAGAGTGTCAGTGTCATAATCTTTGCTAAACCTAGTGCGCTGAACCATATTGCTAAACCTTGTGTGTAGGGACAGACAAGGATAGGCAGTCGAGAGTGTCAGTGTCATAATCTTTGCTAAACCTAGTGTGCTGAACCATATTGCTAAACCTTGTGTGTAGGGACAGACAAGGATAGGCAGTCGAGAGTGTCAGTGTCATAATCTTTGCTAAACCTAGTGCGCTGAACCATATTGCTAAACCTTGTGTGTAGGGACAGACAAGGATAGGCAGTCGAGAGTGTCAGTGTCATATTCTTTGCTAAACCTAGTGTGCTGAACCATATTGCTAAACCTTGTGTGTAGGGACAGACAAGGATAGGCAGTCAACAGTGTCAGTGTCCTATTCTTTGCTAAACCTTGTGTGCAGGGAGAGAGAAGGATAGGCAGGGGACAGTGTCAGTGTCATTGTTGCTAAGCCTCCTGCACAGTATACACCTGAAGCTAGCCCTTATTGCTGGTTTTCCCATCTCCCTGCAGGCCATTAGAATGTCTGGAAGGCAAACAAGGAGAGGCAGACAGTCAGGAGCCAATAAAAGAGGGCAAGCTGGCTCTGTGTCTGGGGGCAACAGTGCTGGTCGTGGACGCGGTGCATTGTCATCAGCACGTGACCATGGGACACGCTTGTCCTTCTTTTCGGCAGCTGGACATGTTGAGCCACATCATGCCGAAGACTTGGTAGAGTGGATGACCAAGCCCTCCTCATCCTCCTCATCCTCTCTCACCCAGGCTCAGGGTACTGGCAAAGCAGCTGCCAAAGCGTCCTCTTCCCTGGTATCAATGTCATCATCAGTCACTCCTTCCCTAGACCCACCATGTCCTCCTCCTGAGGAGTCCCCCGAACTGTTTGAGCACAGTGTTGGGTACATGCTCCAGGAGGATGCCCAGCGTTTCGAAGGGTCTGATGATGATACCCAGCTAGAGGAAGGCAGTAGCGTGAGAGCAGAGAGAGGGGATGCTCAAGAAGGACACAAATCTGTCATGTTCCAGCAGCTGCAGCATACTGCCAGATTGGCTCCAGTGATGAGGAGGGAGGGGATGATGAGGTCACTGACTCCACGTGGGTGCCTAATAGGAGAGAGGAGGAGGATGAGGAGGAGGCACATCTCCAACGAGGCAGGATGCCCTTGGGTGGCCAGCGTAAGGGCAGCACACCGACGAAATCACACCGCAGAGCTCCGCCTGTGCAGGGCGCTGCCTCTGCCCGTTATTCAAAAAGTTCTTTGGTGTGGGCCTTTTTTGAGGCGAGTGCATCAGATCGCACAGCTGCTGTTTGCAACATATGTCTCAAGCGTATATCGCGTGGCCAAAACATCAGCCGCTTGGGCACCACATGCTTGACCAGACATATGTTGATCTGCCATGCAGCTCGTTGGCAAGCCTACCTTAAAGACCCACACCAAAGAACAAAGCGGACCTCTCCTTGCACCACATCAGCTGGGATCTCCAACCCCACTATACCTTCAGTCCTCTCTGAAACCTGCACTGAGAGGAATGAAGGTGTAGAATTAGGTGTGTCACAGCCAAGTACTTGCGGCCACTCTGCTAGCAGTACACCGACGTCCGATTCTAGCAGGCAAATTTCCCTGCCCCAGCTGCTGGACCGTCGAAAGAAGTTCACTCCCAGCCATCCACATGCCCAGCGGTTGAATGCTAGCTTGGCTAAATTGCTGGCGCTTCAACTGCTGCCTTTTCAGTTGGTAGACTCGGCCCCCTTCCGTGAGTTTGTGCAATGTGCGGTTCCTCAGTGGCAGGTTCCCAAACGCCACTTTTTCTCACGGAAGGCGATTCCGGCTCTCTACCGGCATGTGGAAGTCAATGTCTTGGCCTCGCTGGACAGGGCGGTCAGCGGTAAGGTGCATATTACCACTGACTCCTGGTCCAGCAGGCATGGACAGGGACGTTACCTTTCTTTCACGGCCCATTGGGTCACTCTTTTGGCAGCTGGGAAGGATGCAGGACAAGGTGCAGTAGTGTTGGAGGTTGTTCCACCGCCACGCCTCCAAAATGCTACTACTGGTTGTGACAAACCTCTGTCCTCCACCCCCTCCTCTTCTTCTTCCTCCGTGGCCTCTTCCTGTGCTTTGTCCTCAGAACCAGCGGTGCTCCGTAGGCGTTCAAGGGGCTATGCAAGTACGCAGGCAAAAATATGCCATGCCGTGCTTGCGCTGGTGTGTTTGGGGGACAGGAGCCACACTGGGGCAGAGGTTCTGTCTGCTCTGCAGGGGCAGGCCGAGAGGTGGTTGACGCCACGCCAGCTTAAGCCAGGAATGGTAGTTTGCGACAATGGCACCAACCTCCTCTCCGCTCTCCGACAGGGACAACTGACCCATGTGCCCTGTGTGGCTCACGTCCTTAACCTGGTGGTGCAGCGGTTCTTGGGCAGGTACCCGGGCTTACAGGATGTCCTGAGGCAGGCCAGGAAAGTCTGTGTGCATTTCTGCAGATCTTATAATGCCAGTGCTCGCCTGGCTGAGCTGCAAAAGGAGTTGAACCTGCCCAAGAACCGCCTTATATGTGACATGCCCACCAGGTGAAACTCAACGTTGGCCATGCTGCAGCGGCTGCACACGCAGCAGAGGGCCATCAATGAGTACCTGTGCGACTACGGCACCAGGACAGGGTCAGGGGAGCTCGGGTTTTTTTCACCACGCCAGTGGGGCATGATCAGGGATGCATGCACTGTCCTGGCACCATTTGAGGAGGCCACGAGGATTGTGAGCAGTGACAGTGCATGCATCAGTGACACTGTACCTCTTGTCCACCTGTTGGAACATACGCTGCATGGAATAATGGACAGGGCACTTGAGGCAGAACAGAGGCAGGAAGAGGAGGACTTCCTTGCCTCTCAAGGCCCCCTTTACCCAGACAGTGTTCCTTCTGTCCCACCCATCGCACAGGAAGAGGAGGAGGAGGAGGAGGAGGAGGATTGTGTCAGCATGGAGGTGGAGGCTGGCACTCAGCATCATCAGCAGCAGTCTTTTAGGGATGATTTACAGTCCCAAGAAACCAGTGGACTTGTACGTGGCTGGGAGGAGGTGGCTGCGGATCATGTCGTCCTTAGTGAATGCCTCAGCTAACCTACGCTGCATGGCCTCCCTGATCCTGCAAAGTCTGCAGAAGGATCCTCGTATTCTTCGGATCAAGGAGAGGGACCATTACTGGCTGGCCACTCTCCTTGATTCACAGTACAAGGGTAAGGTTGCGGACCTTATCTTACCGTCGCAGAGGGAGCAGAGGATGAGACAACTCCGGGAGGCCTTGCAGAAAGGTCTGTGCAATGCGTTCCCAGAGACTGGGAGGTTACAAACTCCTGGTCTTGGACAACGAGTTGCTGAGGCTTCGGTCAGTCAAAGAAGGAGCGGTGGGGAAGGTGGCCATCTGACCGAAGCGTTCAGACAATTCTTTAGTCCGCAGCCCCAAGGTATGATCGGTTCCAGCAACCATCGCCAGCGTCTGATATACATGGTGCAGGAATACCTAGGGGCAAGGTCAGACTTGGACACCTTCCCCACCGAAAATCCTCTGGCTTACTGGGTCTTGAGGATGGATCACTGGCCAGAGCTTGTACAGTATGCAATTGAGCTACTGGCCTGTCCTGCATCCAGCGTTCTTTCAGAACGCACATTCAGTGCTGCTGGGGGATTCGTCACGGATCACAGGGTGCGCCTGTCCACCGACTCTGTTGATCGACTGACCTTCATAAAGATGAACCAGTCTTGGATCACCACCAGCTACCAAACACCTAAAGCAGATATAACAGACTAATTTATTTTCAAATGTCACATCCCTTCAAGACTGATGCTGATGCTGAGAGTTTGTCCTGTTATGTTGACTGACTATCCTCCTCCTTCTCAATGATCCGATTGACGATGATAGCTTGGAAGAACATTTTTGTTTCTGGGTGCCGCCACCAGTGGCTAAGGCCCAATTTTTCAGCCCCTGTTTAACAGGGGCGTGTTATTACAATTTTTAATGCAATGCTTTGCAGCAGGGCTCATTCCTGCACTCCAACTAGAGTATCTGGGAGTGGTTGCAGTGTCGTGGCACCAGCACCAGTGGCTAAGGCCCAATTTTTCAGCCCCTGTTTAACAGGGGCGTGTAATTACAATTTTTCTTTTTTTTCTTTTTTTTTTTTGTAATTACAATTTTTCATGCAATACTTTGCAACAGGGTTCATTGCTGTGCTCCAAGTACAGTATCTGTGAGGGGTTGCAGTGTTGTGGCACCAGTGCCTAAGGCTCAATTTTTCTGCCCCTGTTTAACAGGGGCATGTAATTACAATTCTTGATCTAATAATTCACAGCAGGGCCCATTCCTGCGCCCACCAAGACTAACTGTGAGGCCTTACAGTGTTGTGTCAACACCACCACCACCACCACCACCAAAGGCCCAATTTTTCAGCCCCTGTTCAACAGGGGCATGCAATTACAATTCTTGATCTAATAATTCACAGCAGGGCCCATTCCTGCGCCCACAAAGACTAACTGTGAGGCCTTACAGTGTTGTGTCAACACCACCACCACCACCAAAGGCCCAATTTTTCAGCCCCTGTTCAACAGGGGCATGCAATTACAATTCTTCATCTAATAATTCACAGCAGGGCCCATTCATGCGCCCACCAAGAGTAACTGTGAGGGCTCACAGTGTTGTGGCAACACCAACATGTAAGGGGCAAATTTCTGCAGAGTATCTATGGCAGGCCCCTACTTTCAAACATCCAACTTACAAACGACTCCTCCTTGCAAACGGAAGGATACAACAGGAAGTGAGAGGAAATCTACCCCTAGGAAGGCAAATTCTCTCCTGTAAGAGTTAATATGGGAAAAAAAGTGTCTCCTCCCAATGATTCTTTATCACCAATTCTTGTTTCAATAAAAACCCCAAATTTTCAAAAAACATTTGTCATTAGGACGGAAAGTGAGGTGAACTGTTCTGAACAGGTGCACACTGCACAGACAGCAAAACAAATGTTACAGGGGTGATAACCCTTCCCTATGTTTTCCAAAAAGCTTAAAAATATATTTTTTGGCTGGAGCTACACTTAAACAATGTACCTGTTCAAAATTACAAACAGATTCTACATAAGAACAAACCTACAGTCCCTGTCTTGTATGCACCGCCTGTATACGGCTGTTCAGAGTATATAGGGCCTTTTTTATTTTGTGTGCGGGGTTCCCCTTAATATCCATACAAGACCCAAAGGGGCTGGTAATGGGCTGGGGTAGGGGGGGGGGGGGTGATGGGGTAGCTATGCCATTTTTCTTAAAGATTTTCATCCATATTACCGGGACCAGACATTACATTAAAGCCGCAAGCAGTTTTAAATGGCTTTTTTTCCTTTAGAAATGTCATTTTGTGCAGGGACAGTTCTAAACACAGGAAACATGTGCCACTTCACAGGCATTCTTTAGACACCCCCCAGGTACGATATTTAAAGGAATATTTGACTTTTTTTTTTCACTTTATGCATCATTAAAATGACTGCTCCAGAAAAACGGCCGTTTTTAAAACTTCTTTTTGCATTGATACATGTCCCCTGGTGCAGAACCCAGGTTCCCAAACCCTTTTTAGGACAATAACATGCATAATAGTCATTATAATTAGCACTTTAGATTTCTAACGTTCGCATCCATTGTATTTAATAGGGTTCTAACTTTCGTGCAAACTTTCGGTCCGTTCGCGGGTTCTGGTGCGAACCGAACCCGGGGGTGTTCGGCTCATCACTACTATAGACCTGTTAGTTTAACTTCCATAGTTGGGAAGATACTGGAGAGATTAATAAAAGACCACATAGATGAGTTCTTGCTGGAAAAAAACTATTTAAGCAACAGACAGCATGGATTCATGAAAGACAGAAGTTGTCAGACAAACCTGATTTCTTTTTATGAAGAGGTAAATAAGACCTTGGACAGAGGGGTGGCGGTGGACGTGGTATACTTGGACAGAGGGGTTGCGGTGGATGTGGTATACTTGGACAGAGGGGTGGCTGTGGACGTGGTATACTTGGACAGAGGGGTGGTGGTGGACGTGGTATACTTGGACAGAGGGGTGGCGGTGGATGTGGTATACTTGGACAGAGGGGTGGCGGTGGACGTGGTATACTTGGACAAAGGGGTGGTGGTGGACGTGGTATACTTGGACAGAGGGGTGGCGGTGGATGTGGTATACTTGGACAGAGGGGTGGCGGTGGACGTGGTATACTTGGACAGAGGGGTGGCGGTGGACGTGGTATACTTGGATTTTGCAAAAGCGTTGGATACAGTTCCCCACACACGGCTCATGTGTAAGGTAAAGTCTACAGGATTGGAAATATCAGTTTGTAAATGGATAGAAAACTGGCTAAAAGACAGAATTCAGAGAGTAGTGGTTAATGATTCTTACTCTGAATGGTCCAAGGTTATCAGTGGTGTACCCCAAGGTTCAGTGTTATCAGTGGTGTACCCCAAGGTTCAGTGTTGGGACCCTTACTTTTTAATATCTTTATAAATGATATTGGGTCTGAGATCAAAAGTAACATTTCTGTCTTTGCAGATGACACCAAGCTATGCAGTGGAATAACGTCCTTACAGGATGTCTCCAAATTACAAGCCGACCTCAATGTTCTGTCTAATTGGGCGACTATGTGACAGATGAGGTTTAATGTTGATAAATGTAAAGTTCTGCACTTGGGGGCTAAGAATATGAATGTATCATACATACTAGGGGGAGTACAACTGGGGGGGTCTATAGTGGAGAAGGATCTGGGGGGATCTGTAGTGGAGAAGGATCTGGGGGGATCCGTAGTGGAGAAGGATCTGGGGGGATCTGTAGTGGAGAAGGATCTGGGGGGTCCGTAGAGGAGAAGGATCTGGGGGGATCTGTAGTGAAGGATCTGGGGGGATCTGTAGTGGAGAAGGATCTGGGGGGGATCCGTAGTGGAGAAGGATCTGGGGGGATTCGTAGTGGAGAAGGATCTGGGGGAGATTTGTAGTGGAGAAGGATCTGGGGGGATCCGTAGTGGAGAAAGATCTGGGGGGATCCATAGTGGAGAAGGATCTGGTTGGATTCGTAGTGGAGAAGGATCTGGGGGGATCCGTAGTGGAGAAGGATCTGGGGGGATCTGTATTGGAGAAGGATCTGGGGGGATCTGTAGTGGAGAAGGATCTGGGGGGATCCGTAGTGGAGAAGGATCTGGGGGAACCGTAGTGGAGAAGGATCTGGGGGGGGATCCGTAGTGGAGAAGGATCTGGGGGGATTCGTAGTGGAGAAGGATCTGGGGGAGATTTGTAGTGGAGAAGGATCTGGGGGGATCCGTAGTGGAGAAAGATCTGGGGGGATCCATAGTGGAGAAGGATCTGGTTGGATTCGTAGTGGAGAAGGATCTGGGGGGATCCGTAGTGGAGAAGGATCTGGGGGGATCTGTATTGGAGAAGGATCTGGGGGGATCTGTAGTGGAGAAGGATCTGGGGGGATCCGTAGTGGAGAAGGATCTGGGGGAACCGTAGTGGAGAAGGATCTGGGGGGGGAACCGTAGTGGAGAAGGATCTGGGGGGGATCCGTAGTGGAGAAGGATCTGGGGGTTTTGGTGGATCATAAGCTCAATAATAACATGCAATGCAAAGCTGCGGTTTCCAAAGCGAGCAAAGTCCTTTCTTGTATAAGAGAGGTATGGACTCCAGAGAGAGAGAGATATCATTTTGCCCCCCTGTACAAATCATTAGTAAGACCTCATCTGGAATATGCAGTTCAGTTTTGGGCCCCAGTTCTCAAAAAGCATATCGGGGAACTGGAGAAAGTGCAGAGAAGGGCAACCAAACTGATAAGAGGCATGGAGGAGCTCAGCTATGAGGAAAGTTTAGAGGAACTGAATTTATTCTCTCTTGAGAAGAGGAGATTAAGGGGGGATATGATCACCATGTACAAATATATAAGGGGTCCATATATTGATCTTGGTGATGAGTTATTCACTTTACGGTCAACACAGAGAACAAGGGGGCACTCTTTACGTCTAGAGGAAAAAAGATTTCATCTCCAAATACGGAAAGGTTTCTTCACAGTAAGAGCTGTGAAAATGTGGAACAGACTCCCTGCAGAGGTGGATCTGGCCAGATCAGTAGATTGCTTTAAGAAAGGCCTGGATTCTTTCCTAAATGTACAGAATATAACTGAGTACTGACATTTATAGGTAAAGTTGATCCGGGGTAAATCCGATTGCCTCTCGGGGGATCAGGAAGGAATTTTTTCCCCTGCTGTAGAAAATTGGATCATGCTCTGCTGGGGTGTTTTGCCTTCCTCTGGATCAACTGTGGGTATAGAATTAGGTATATGGGATTGTACGATATTTTTTATTTTATTTATTTTTATGGTTGAACTGGATGGACTTTGTCTTTTTTCAACCTGACTAACTATGTAACTATGTATATATCTGAGAGCCTGCTTCTTACCTTTGATTAGCTTTCCTTTGTTAGTCTAGGGGTTTATTTTAAATTTGGCTGAAATAAAATCTTTTTAAAAACTCAGAGGTCACATTGTTGGATCATATCCAACATCCTTTTAATTTATCAGTAACGCAAAAACCTATTTTTTAATTTGCTGTTTTTTCTTAATACAGTGGGCATTAACCTCGCCTCAGCAGCCTCCTCCCCTCCCCCAATCCAGCCATTTAGTAATCTGCTCTAAGTTCTGCTTACTTTACACAAGTTCAGTGACTTCAGTCCGTACTCAGCACAATGTCTGCTAGCTTCCAGCTAAGGCCAGGCTCCTCGAGTCCTTGGCTCCTCTAGCTCACAGCGCCGACACAGCTCCCTGTGCTCCTCTGAGTCCTCCCACCTCGCCTCCAGCCGTGAATGATGTCACCCCGCTGACAGGGACTACGAGTCTCCTCCGTAGGGGGAGCGGGAATAAACAGTGAAGCCGACAGGGCAGGGAGGGAGGTGACGGATGCAGGAGTGCACACGTGACTCAGCACTTACAATTTGTACAGTGCCGCTGCCCGCTGGCTTTGACACACAGGTGTACACACTGGCGGCCATGGCAGAACTTCACCTGCACCCCCCCCTCCTATAGCAAATGGTACCGCCCAGGGCACTCGTCCCTCCCGCCCACCCCTTGTACCGGCCCTGTGCATACTATACACACCCCCCAGGTACAAAATTTAAAGGAATATTTCACTTTTATTGTTTCACTTTAAGCATTATTAAAATCACGCTCCCGAAAAAACGTCCGTTTTTAAAAAAATGTTTTGCATTGATACATGTCCCCTGGGACAGGACCCGGGTCCCCAAACACTTTTTAGGACAATAACTTGCATATAAGCCTTTAAAATTAGCACTTTAGATTTCTCCCATAGACTTTTACAGGGTGTTCCGTGGCTTTTCGAATTTGCCGCGAACACCCCAGATTGTTCGCGGTTCAGCGAACGGGCGAACAGGCAATGTTTGAGTCGAACATGAGTTCGACTCGAACTCGAAGCTCATCCCTATTTGACGGCATAGATCCGTAAATACTTGTATCTCCTCCTTATTAAATTCTATTGATCCCTTTTGCCATGCGACTTTCATTATCTACTCCTTAATCCTGAAAAAATGCACTCTGCATAAAATATCTCTCGGAGTACTCTGCGAGGGGTTGCGTACTGTAGGGATCCTATGCACTCGATCCAATTCGATCTGAGTGTCAGGAGGGCTGTCCAGTATTTTATTAAAGATAGCCATCACTGTTTCTCTCAGTTCTACTATTGTGACAGGTTTCTGGGACCCCTTCAATACGTACGTTGTTCCTTCTACTCCTATTCTCATTTTCTTCTGCCTGCAGTTGCAATGCTAACAGCCTCTGATATTGTTCCTTAATCTTTCCCTCCATCAGTTCTAAGCGTGTGTCAGCCAGACCTTGTGATATTACACAGGTGTGTAACTTTTTCTCTAGCACTTCTGTATTCGACCGTATCTCTCCAATTTCCTCTCGCAGAGGACCCAGCTACATACTCATCATCATTTGAATGTCCTCCTAAGGCCACTTTCACACGGAGGCACTTCTAAACTGCCAGTAAAAACACTGAGCACTTTTGAAGAGCTTTTCAGGCGCTTTTGAAGAGCTTTCCATTCATTTCAATGGAGAGGGAAGTTTTTCACAGCCCTGCCAGCACACTGCCCCAGTGTGAAAGCATTCATTGATTTTAATGGAAATAGGTTTTTGTGAGCTTTTTAGGCGCTGTTTTTAGCGTGAAAGCACCCGAAAAGCGCCTCAGTGTGAAAGTGGTCTTAGTGGGGAGAGCACATATCAGTTTTCTAGTGTCCTGCTCCCCCCCTCCCCCAGGTCTCTTTTTTCTGTGCCCTGTACATTTGAAAAACATACCTGTGGATCACTGACAGGCATTCTCTGGCTTGGTGTATGCGTTGTATCCTTAGTCTGAAGCGCTGAGGGTATGATTTCACCCTGCTCTACTCTCCTCTCAGCCGGAGAGTTTTGCCGTGTTGCAGATAGCTTCCTCCCTCGTTCCATCACCTCTTCCATCTCCCTTGTTTGCTGCATCTGCTGAGCCTGTATATCCTCCGGGAATTCCGCACTACACTCTGGGCTTGCTCTGCCGCTCAATGGACCCGGAGCGACACTGCCTTTAGTTTGCCCCTGCAAACGGGTGGCATACGAGTGAGTAGAGGTTCTCCCTCCCCTTGTCCTCCTTATCCGACCCGGCATGGGCTGCTTCATTCCCGGTCTAGTCTGATCGCTTCTCAGGAGAGCACTGTCGGATCCCTAAGCTCCGCCCCCAGCTCACTCCGCCATGTTCAACCACACCCCCCTGTGGGCGGAAGTCCAGTCATTAGGAAAGAGTTCTAAGCATAATCTTAAGGACCTTTCCTAAATGTTGAGTAATGCCGCATACACACGACCATTTTTCATGACGTTAAAAATGCAATTTTTTAAATTGGTCATTAAAAACGATCATGTGTGGGCTCCAGAGCATTTTTAACGACGTAAAAAATTGGCTAAAAAAAATTAGAACCTCCTCTATTTTTTCACGTCGTTTTTCACGTCGTTCTTTTTAACATCATGAAAAATGGTAGTGTGTATGCTTTTACGAGGGGAAAAAAATGCGCATGCTCAAAATGAAGTGTAGCAGCCTCCTCACTCCCCTCTTTCTCTCGTCTCATCTTTCTCTTGTCTAGGGGTATCTTAGAGGGGAGGGAGCGGGGACACCACGCCTGGCTTCCACCACATGTGTCAGTGCGGTATAAGCAACGTTCTTGTATTACCTTCGGGTCAGTGCTGTGCACCTGGGTCCTCCCTCCAAGAGTCACCTTGAACAATGTCTGCTAGGAAATGAGGCCCACACCATTAAAGTTCAACACTCCTTTATTCTTCTGCGAATGAACACAATCAGTTGAACTCCCTTGGTTAACAGAACAGGAAAGGGAGATGTGGATGCGAATAGGCCCAGACACAATTTGGTTCTCCACTTTCCTTCCTGAAAGTGGGTTACGGTCTCCGCACGAGGGGGAATTTCCTTCCAGGCGGTCTCCGACGAGAGGCTCACCTGTCACCGGCAATATGCTGCACCGGGTCTTCAAGTGAGGAGCTCCCCCCGGTCCATTGCGCCTTCCGGATTCGGGTACCCACTCCCGGGGTTCCCTAGGATCTCCTTCCCTCGTGGAACTCAGTGTTGGGCACTGAGCTCCGGACCTCCATCCGAGTACCTCACCCCAGGCTAAAGGTGCCTGGGATGGAACACGACCTCCGGTTGTCCTCTAGGTCTAGGCCGCCCAGAGGACTGACACGAACCACCGTCCACAAGCTGAAGGTGCCTGGGACTCGACCCCGTGACAAAGATGGCCGGCCCCTTTATACCCTCTCCCAGCAAGCATGGCGGGTTCCCCGCCCCACCATACCGCTGCCGAGGGAGGACAAAAAGGAGGCACCGCACACAGCAATGATTCAACCCCAGCCCAGGGCGACAGCGCCACCCACAGGGACGCAGGGAATTACACATCACTGATGTCTCTGCCAAGTTCAAATTTACACCCGGGAAAGTACATACCCGCTACACTCTCCCCCTGGTCGTTTGACACTGGTCCCCAGTGTCTGGAGTAAATCATGCCCTCAACGGCTGACATAATCCAATCCAGAAACTCACTAACAATTGTATAAAAATAAAACTTTTAGAAAAAACTACCCTACTGGAGAAATTTTGTCTGAGCCCTGTAATAAAAGGGAAAGAAACAACAACATGTAATCATAACTTTGAATCACATTTTACATCATACACTCCCCACCCATCCTGACTAAGATCCACCCCATTCTCAGTGATCTTAATGGATGCTCTCCTGCAGAGGGAAAAGAAAGAAACAACACACATAACCCTGACACATGTATTCGTGTGAGAGAAAAGAAACTTCTTCGGGAAGAGATCCCTTTTCTCCAAAGAGTGAATGTGTGAAAAGTGTTTAACGTTGCGCAACACTGCCACCTGGTGACAGCATCGCGGTAACTGCACCCGTGGAACTGTCCTCTTCTCTTTTGGCCCTATCTACCCAGAGTCCAAGATCTCTTGCGGGAAAAGTGAAGAACAAACCAGGAACAGTTCTCCATTCCTCTGGGCACAAAAGCAACGGCCCCAGAAAGTTCAGCAGCATGATCAAGAACAAACGGAGTCTTTCTCTCTCCTATAAGTAAAAGCAGGGATGCGGCAGAACAAGCGGCTTCAAGTGCTGGTCCATGGTCTCCAGATGATACTCCACATCTTCCCCTTCCTTTGCGCTGGATCAGCACTTTGTCTGCATGGATGTGTCGTCCCAACATCCACTCTGCCTTGCAGTCCTTGAAACGTTGAGAGGCCTTGGAAGAGCATGCCAGGTACCTGCGGGCGTGCGGAACCTGAAGGTGGGTCCACACAAAGTCATTGTACCAGCGCTCCCGGCACACTTCCACCTCATAAAGCAGTTCCTTCGACAAGTACGGATAGTCCCATCCGTAATCTGCAGCAACCTTTTGGCCAAATAGGCGTTGTAATCTCGCCAAAGGAGGCATGGTAGCTCTGTCCCCTTTGCCAGGCAAAACTATCGAGTCTGGGTGGCGAGGGACCTTGACCATATCTGGCCTGGGCATAGGTGCCCGCAGCAATAGTCTCTTTTCCCCGGCCTTTGGTACAGATGGCACCGGGGATGTAGAAGCAGGCTGGGGACGGGACCTCTCTTCAGGCGCTGGTGCCTCCACCCCGGGTGTACTTTCCCCTGTTGACATGGGTGGATCTCTGATCCTCCGAGATGAAGCGAGAGGTACTTTGTCCCAGCCCTTCTCGGCAAACAAATCGTCTATGGCAACGTCGTCTCCCATGTCCGAGAGCGACTCCAGGTCAGAGGTGTCACACTCCTCCGCGGATATGTAGCCGGTTGTAGAAACTGAGCCACCACCTCCCGCGGACTCACTGGGCCATGACTTCCCGACACCTCCGCCCACACACCAAATCTCTCCGCCTGGCTTACCTCGGCCTTTACTTAAAGCGGAACGTCCGGAACTCTTGTCAACGGATCCATCCGGGCTGGGCGTAAGCGGGCGAGACGGTCCACCACATCCGCTGGTCGGGGCTACCATGCCGGTCTTTCTCTTCGGTGGCGGACGCTGCGAGACAGTGGTGACCGAGTCAGCATCCTCGGATTTCTCCCGTTGGGGTTTTATGACCTCCTCCGCGGTCGCTGCAGTGTGCGTAGGGATGGCTCTCACAGCAGTGATTCCTCCTCTCTGAGTGGTGTTGCCCGCAGCACGGCCGGGGTAAATGGTTCTCGGCCTTTCAACCGCCGGATCCACTTCGAACAGGAACTCCCCACAGGCCTCACATCGCCCGAATGGCTTCAGCTGGCACACCAGTCCCGAATAAATCACACCCAGGGCCTCAACGTCCATGCACGAGTACAGGGCGAATCGACCCCTTGGCTTTAGCCGAATTCCCGTATCTGTTACCGGAGCAGCAGCAGTCAATGTCGTGGTGGAAGGGTGAACTGGAATCCACGATGTATGTCCGAACATGGCGACATGTTGCTGATCCATCGCACACTGCAAAGTTTTTGCGCCAACGTCCCACGTGTAGTCCTTCACACGTATTGGACTCCTCCCCTTTGCTCCAGTTCGCGGGCTTTTCTTCTTTTCTGTTTCTGAGTCACGCCCACGAACTAAGCGATGGGGGTGTGCCTGGTGGCGCAGTGCAATAGAAACCCCCACGTGTACTACTTCACACGGCTGAGCTTCCCCCTTTTTCCACTCTTCTGCGCGGACCTTTCCCTTCATTGGGTCATGTCCACAACTTCGAGCAGGGATGCACTTCGGCCAATGAAAGCCTGCCTATTCGCTTAACTCCTCCAGCAGACACGTTAAACACTGTGGTGCACAAACACTATACCGGACCCGAGCCCCCACGTGTAGCGGTCTCCTCACTCCCCTCTTTCTCTCGTCTCGTCTTTCTCTTGTCTAGGGGTATCTTAGAGGGGAGGGAGCGGGGACACCATGCCTGGCTTCCACCACATGTGTCAGTGCGGTATAAGCAATAGACATGTGCACACTGAAATATTTTGTTTCGGAATTTCGTTAGAAAAATACATTTATTTAGTTAC
Organism: Rana muscosa; assembly: GCA_029206835.1. NCBI lineage: Eukaryota > Metazoa > Chordata > Amphibia > Anura > Ranidae > Rana > Rana muscosa. Next base: position 6,903,046 of record CM055117.1, read on the forward strand.
TCCCGAAATTCGTTTTTATTTATTTTGTTTTTCGTTAGAAATTGCATTTGTCCGAAAATCTGAATTAATTAAGGTCGAATCTGTCATTGAAGGCTTATGGTGTCTGTCGAATGTTCAAAGAAGATTCGACGGAGCAGCGAAACTGTACGACGCCGCAATCCTACATTTCCGGTCGAATGTTCCGCCTACAAGCTAGCTATATTAGAATTCTAATGTTGTATGACTAGTAGTAATTATATTTATTAATTATTATTACTAGTCAACCAACATTAGAACTCTTCTATAGCCTATGGGCCGAGCATTTGACCGGAAATGTACGATTGCAGCGTCGTACAGTTTATCTGCTCCGTCGAATCTTCTTAGAACTTTCAACAGACACCATAAGCCTTCAGTGACAAATTCGACGTTTGTATGTTTTTCGATGCTTTGTCAAATCTTCGTCGTTCACGTTGAATTGTCAAGTTAGTTCTAGCTATTTTACTGCTCCTCCTCTTTGGTTACAATCAGCCAATAACATTCATCATCATATTTTTTTTATTTTACTTCCCCCACCCAATTCCAGCAGCAATCTTTTCTCTCTATAATGTCGAATCTTTTCTCTCTATGTAGAATAATATTGGACTAATAGAGTTAAGGTTAGGCACATTCGACCACAGGTTCGATGGACACTGATTGTTATTGTCAGCCTCATGTCGAATCTCCTATCTATATCGAACTGTTGTTGCAACGAAAACGAAAATTAAGCATTTGTTTATGTCGGATCTTTCGTGTAGCGGGTACTTACTTTCCCGCAGTAATTTTTGAATTTTTCGGTGACACCAGTGGTGTGTCTCCGGCGGTCCACTGGGTGGCGCTGTCACCATGGGCCGACGGACGGATACCGATGTGTGCTGAGCCTACTTTTTGTCCTCTCTTGGCAGCGGTATGGTGGGGCGGGGAACCCGCCGTGCTTGCTGGGAGAGGGGATAAAGGGGCCAGCCATCTTGGTCACGGGGTTGTTGGTCCCTGGCACCTTTAGCCTGCGGACGGAGTTCGTGCTTGCTCTCTAGGCAGACTAGGCCTAGAGGACCACCGGAGATCGTGTTCCACCTCTGGCACCTTTAGCCCAACACTGAGTTCCGCGAGGGAAGGATCCTAAGGTACTCCGGAGATGGATGCCTGAATCCGAGGTGGGCGTAATTGACCGGGAAGAGCTCCTCATCCGAAGACCTGGTGCAGCATACTGCCGGTGACGGGTGAGTCTCTTGTCGGAGACCGTCCGGAAGGTGAATTTCCCTCGTGCGGAGACCATAACCCACTCCTTGGAGGAGAATGGAGGATCGAACTTGTGTCTGGGCCTATTCGCACCCACACCTCCTTTTCTGTTCTATAGCCAAGGGAGTCCATGTTATGTGCTAAATAAAGGAGTGTTGGACTTTAACGGTGTGGGGCTCAGTTCCTGGAAGACGAGGTTCTCGGAGACTCTTGGAGGGAGGATCCGATGCACAACACAGGCCCGAAGGTTAAGAAAGGCATTGCTGATACCACTTTTACACCTGTGGTGGAAGCCAGGCGTAGCGCACCCTCTCCCTCCCCTATCATACCCCTAGACCAGAGACATTGCGAGCATAACTTTAATAGAGGGGACGGGGAGAGGGGAGGAACTGCCCGCTACATTCGGTTTTTGGATTCTGCATTTTCGTTTTCGTTTGTTAAAACGATAACGAAAATACCTGAAATTCGGACGAAAATGCATTCGGACGAAAACGAATGCAAATGTCTAATAAGCAACGTTATTGTATTACCTTCGGGTCAGTGCTGTGCACCTGGGTCCTCCCTCCAAGAGTCACCTTGAACAATGTCTGCTAGGAAATGAGCCCCACACCATTAAAGTCCAACACTCCTTTATTCTTCTGCGAATGAACACAATCAGTTGAACTCCCTTGGTTAACAGAACAGGAAAGGAGGTGTGGATGCGAGTAGGCCCAGACACAATTTGGTTCTCCACTTTCCTTCCTGAAAGTGGGTTACGGTCTCCGCACAAGGGGGAATTTCCTTCCAGGCGGTCTCCGACGAGAGGCTCACCTGTCACCGGCAATATGCTGCACTGGGTCTTCAAGTGAGGAGCTCCCCCCGGTCCATTGCGCTTTCCGGATTCGGGTACCCACTCCCGGGGTTCCCTAGGATCTCCTTCCCTCGCGGAACTCAGTGTTGGGCACTGAGCTCCGGACCTCCATCCGAGTACCTCACCCCAGGCTAAAGGTGCCTGGGATGGAACACGACCTCCGGTTGTCCTCTAGGCCTAGGCCGCCCAGAAGACCGGCACGAACCACCGTCCACAAGCTGAAGGTGCCTGGGACTCGACCCCGTGACAAAGATGGCCGGCCCCTTTATACCCTCTCTCAGCAAGCACGGCGGGTTCCCCGCCCCACCATACCGCTGCCAAGGGAGGACAAAAAGGAGGCACCGCACACAGCAATGATTTAACCCCAGCCCAGGGCGACAGCACCACCCACAGGGCCGCAGGGAATTACACATCACTGATGTCTCTGCCAAGTTCAAATTTACACGCGGAAAAGTACATACCCGCTACAGAAGTATGAGACGGGTAAAACTAGCGTTCATAATGGAGATAGCACATTCGTCGCGCTGTAACGGACTGAAGAGCACGAGGCTGAAAAGCGTGAATCGTCTCTCACCAAACTTTACTAACACGAGGGTCAGCAAAAGCCGCCCAAAGGGTAGCGCCATCTGAATAGAACTTCCCCTTTATAGTGCGTGTTGTACGTCACCGCGCTTTGCTCGAGCGTTTTTTTCATGAGTATGCAAGGCAGGCTTGAGAGGAAACACGAAAAATCACGTCGAGAAAAATGTCATTTTTTGAAATGACATTAAAAACGGCCGTGTGTACGCGGCATAAGTGTCTTCTCTTTTGCCGCTACTGGGGGAGTAGAGAGCTGAGTTTTTACTCACCATACTCCATACAGTGTCAGTTCCCTTGAACAAGCACACTGCATATCTCTCCCTCCTCTCAGTCGGATGCCAGGTTTGTTGCTCAGTTGACGCTGTGAACAGGCAACAGAGTTTTTTTTTCCCCTTACTGGCTATAAGAGAAGCTTCCCTCACCCTAGCACTGCCGCCATTTGCCCTAGGTCACGGGGGCACGCTTTATCGGCGACGGGGGGAGGAGCGGGGTCGTGGGCGTGCACGTGCGCGGGCACGTCTTTTGAACGGCGCTTATTCACAGGAAGCCTTAAAAAGGAACCTCACATGCCGGCAGCTCTCTCCTTATTTACACACAGCAGCATCACAGGGGCACGTAAGACTCTATGTGGTTGGCTGAGCACTCCCAAAAGAGACACCTATACTCTATGCATGAAACTGTGTGTTAAGTTGCATACTTTATGTAGATTGCTAAACTAGCACACTAGTATATGCATTGTGGTACCTCGGCTTTGCTTAGTAGTATGCCTTCCCGGGAAGAAATTCAGAGAAAAAAGACAAAAAAGCATCGCCGCCTGAGACAGGAGGCTCTAGTCGGGCCTGCTCGGTACCTTCTTCTCCGGTATTATCTGACGCACCTATACAGGATGAGCCATTTCCGCTATCAGGAGTAGCAGCCTCTCCTGTGGTGCCTGGGCCTGCATATGTCACTGAGGACACCTTGGCAGCAGCCCTAAACAACTTAGAAGGAATAATTGCTACGTTAATCGCAAAGTCCTCACAAAAGGACAAAAAGCGAAGCAGATCTCCTTCTGTTGTTTTAGATCTCCTTTCAGAAAAATCTGAGGATGAGGATGATGAGGATAAGTTAACACCTGCAGGGGATAAGGATGAGGAGGTGGATGGATCAGGGATATCAGATGAACCTTTCTATGTGTAGCGGCCTCACCCCTCTCTCCCCTTCTCATTCTGGGCTTGTCTTTTCTTCGTCTAGGGGTGTTAGTGCCGGGGTGAGGGATGAGATGCACTACGGCCCATGTCCTCCATAGTGACGAGGTGAAGGCCAGAAAGATCGGGCTTTGTGTAGGTGTCTTAGAGTCAAGTCCTTCGTCCCTGACTCCTTTGCTCCTAGTAACCAGAGTTCTACACAGCGAATAGGTCCAACACAGTTTTATTCTTCTCAGCGAATAAACATACAGCACGGTTAAGTTGGATTCTTTTGCAACAACTCAGTAGTAATGGGAATAGGTCGAGGCACAATCCTTTCCCTTCTTTTGCCAACCACTGTGGTATCACCAGTGGCGAATAGTCACTGCCACTGACTATGTGAAGTAGAACGTGAATTACCTTCGCTAGCCAGGCCCCTGTCAGGGGAAGGATATCCGTCCAAGGGAGATACCGGAGGCCTCTCTGTCACCAGCGATGCTGCGCCGGACTCTCCAGAGAAGTTCTGCTCACCAGACCTCACGAACTCAGACACGGGCACCCAAGGAGTTAGGGCCCCCTCAGATTCCTCCACCCTCGTGGAACTCAGTCGAAGGTACTGAGCCCCAGGCATCCGCCATAGTACCTCACCCCAGGCTAAAGGTGCCTGAGATGAACTCCATCTCCGCTCCGGCCAGGCCAAAGGCACCTGGGCCCGGATCACCGAAACGCCAGCACCCAAGCTGAAGGTGCCTGGCTGCGGCCACGTCCTCCGACTCCAACTCTGGACTCTGAACCCTGAACCCCGTGGTCAGGGCGTCCGCCCCTTTTATCTCCTCTCCCTTCGTGCCACAGCGGGTTCCCCACCCCGCTGTACCAGCTCCAGGGGAGGACAAAAAGGCACAGTCTTGTGGTGTGAGTTTAACCCCAGCCCAAGGCAACAACGCCACCTGCAGGCCGCAGGGAACCTCACACCACCAGAGTCCTCCAAGAACCACAAAAGGGTCTCAGATTCCCTAGCAATCCTTGCATCTGGGTTAAACTACCACCCAGATGCTCCCCCTAAATTCAAATACCCGCTACACTTGCTTCCCAGATTGTGAAATTACAGGTGCAATGCTGAAGTGCGTTCTGCATTTAAAGCGGAGTTCCACCCAAATTTGGAACTTCCGCTTAATCCACTCCTCACCCCCTTACATGCCATATTTGGCATGTAATTGTTTTTTTTGGGGGGGGAGTGGGGGCTTCAGTAGGAGTGGGACTTCCTGTCCAACTTCCTCCTTCCGCCCTGGAGCCGCCTAGGCGATTTGTCATATCGCCTTTTGGCGGCCCCTCCCTGTAGGCGATCACCTGTGATGTGACAGGTCTCAGGCGATCGCCTGTCCACTCACAGAGCGCTGCGCCATTCGCGCAAAGCGCAGTGAGTGCCCGGCCGTGAAGCCGAAAGCTGTTACGACCGGGTGCCCACACTATGAATGGAGGCGCCGGCGGAGAAGGGGGGAGAGGAGCGGAGCGTCGCTGGACAGTGGAACAGGTAAGTGTATGTTTATTAAAAGCCAGCAGCTACACTTTTTGTAGCTGCTGACTTTTAATAAACATAAAAAAAGGCTGGAACTCCCCTTTAAGTTACCCTCTTCGGAGCTAACTGAATCACCTGTCAACTCCCTGGGTTCACTAAAATCCCCGCAGGGTGCATGCTCTTTTCCGGTTCATCCGTTACTAGAAAAGCTAATCTGGCAACATCCAGATAAGCGTTTTTTACCTCCTAAGAAGTTTAACATTCTCTATCCTATGGAGGAGAAGTTTTCCAAGAAGTGGAGTCTGCCTTCTGTAGATGAAGCTATTTAGTGTATAAATAAAAGCCTGACTTGTCCGGTGGACAATGTACAAGTGTTTAAAGATCCTTCTGAAAAGAAATTGGAATCTTTACTAAAATCTTAATTCCTTTTGGCTTGTTCAGTTGCCCAACCTGCTATAGCGGCAGTTGGTATGTGTCAGGTCCTCAAGGAACAGGTAAAACAGGTTGAAAGATCTGCCTCCAGAACAAGTCAAATTTTGGCCTCATGTTTTACAGTGGATGCCATTAGAGATTCTGTTCAGCAAGCATCTCGCCTTACACTCCAGCTGGTGCATATGCGTAGAGTTCTTTGGTTAAAGCATTGGTCAGCAGAAGCTCCATGCAAAAAGCTTTTGGCCAGTTTCCCCTTCCATGGCGAACGCCTCTTTGGGGATGATCTGGAAAAGTATATCCAAAAGATATTGAGCGGTAAAACCACTCTTTTACCGGAGACAGGGCCGTCTTTAACCACTTCAATACCATGCACTTATGCACCTTCCCGCCCAGACCAATTTTCAGCTTTCAGTACTCTCACACTTTGAATGACAATTACTTAGTCATGCTACACTGTATCCAAACAAAATTTTTATCATTTTCTTCTCACAAATAGAGCTTTCTTTTGGTGGTATTTAATCGCCACTGGGTTTTTTATTTTTTGCGATATAAGCAAAAAAACAGCAATTTTTTTTTTAAAAAAACACTTTTTTTTAGTTTCTATTGTAAAATTTTGCAAATAAGTAATTTTTCTTCATAAATTTGTGCCAAAATGTATACTGCTACATATCTTTGGTAAAATGAACCCAAATTAGTGTATATTATTTGGTCTTTGTGAAAGTTATAGAGTCTACAAACTATGGTGGCAATCACTGAAAATTTATCACATCTGATCACGCCTGATGTACTGAAGGGATATCTCATTTCTTGAGACACTAACAAGCGAGGAAAGTACAAATACCCCAAAATTACCCCTTTTTGGAAAGTAGACAGTCCAAGGTATTTACTAAGAGGTGTGGTGAGTTTTTTGAAGTTGTATTTTTTTCCCACAATTCTTGGGAAAATTAATTTTATTTATTTTTTTTTATTTTTTTTTACACAAACTGGTCATATTAACAGTTTTTTTCTCTCACACAGCATATGCATAATTGCAACTACACCCCAAAATGCATTCTGCTACTCCTCCTGAGTATAGCGATACCACATGTGTGAGACTTTTACACAGCCTGGCCATATACAGAGGCCCAACATTGAAGTAGCACTTTCAGGCGTTCTACAAGCATAAATCGCACATATCCTTTCTCAACCACCTATTACACTTTTGAAGGCCCTGGAGCACCAGGACAATGGAATTTTCCACAAAATGACCCCATTTTGGAAAGCACACACCCCAACGTATAATCTATGAAGCATTATGAGTCTTTTGAATGGTTCATTTTTTTCCAGAAGGTTTTGGAAAATGTGGAGAAAAAATGAAAATGCATTTTTTTTACACAAAGTTGTCCATTTATAAGATATTTCTAACGCAAAGCATATACATAGCAAAAATGACACCCCAAAATGCATTCTGCTACTCCTCCTGAGTATAGCGATACCACATGTGTGAGACTTTTACACAGCCTGGCCATATACAGAGGCCCAACATTGAAGTAGCACTTTCAGGCGTTCTACAAGCATAAATCGCACATATCCTTTCTCAACCACCTATTACAATTTTGAAGGCCCTGGAGCACCAGGACAATAGAATTTTCCACAAAATGACCCCATTTTTGAAAGCACACACCCCAACGTATAATCTATGAGGCATTATGAGTCTTTTGAACGGTTCATTTTTTTCCAGAAGGTTTTGGAAAATGTGGAGAAAAAATTAAAATGCATTTTTTTTTTACACAAAGTTGTCAATTTATAAGATATTTCTAACACATAATATGTACATAGCAAAAATGACACCCCAAAATGCATTCTGCTACTCCTCCTGAGTATGGCGATACCACATGTTTGAGACTTTTACACAGCCTGGCCACATACAGAGGCCCAACATCCAAGTAGCACCTCCAGGCATTCTAGCAGCATTAATTGCACATATCATTTTCTGACTACCGATCACATTTTTGAAGGCCCTTCATATATCTAACACATAGCAGGTACATACCAAATAACAAAAGATTACCTGTGGTTTTAGAAGTGCAGTGGTCCACAGAGGAGAGCATCGGTCCAGGCAGCAGGCAGGGATGAGGTCAGCGACAGCAAAAGCAATCATCCAGGCAGCAGGCAGGAATACTGTCCATAGTTCGCACAGGCAGAGATACTGTCAGCACAGCCAGAGCACAGCCAAAGCACAGGTCCAGGTAGCAGGCAGAGGTGTCCCGGCAGAAATGCTGTCCAAAGTCAGTAGAGGCAGCAGGCAGATATATGGTCAACACAGCCAAAGTATTGGTCCAAGCAGCAGGAAGAAACATGGTCCATAATGTCATGGGTCATTACAGGCAGTAATATGGTCAGCACAGCCAAATTATTGGTCCAGGCAGCAGGAAGGACCATCAAGCTTAGGGCCAGGGGGACAGGGGTAGAGGCTTCTCCCACCCAAATCGCTTTGAAGCCTCCGGGCAACCAGACCCTGTTCTTGGAGCACAGAAAACTAAAAACTGGTTTTCTCTACTCAGAACGCTATTCTGAAGCCCCTCACATATGTGAGACCCCTGTGTACTAAAAGTAGATGGCCAAAAGATCAGTCCAAGTGGCAGGCAAAAACATGGTCGATTAACAGGCCAAGGTCGGTCCACGTGGAAGTCAGAAACGTGGTTTAAATCGGCAGGCAGAGGCATCGTCGGTAAACAGGCCAGGGTCAGTTAATTAACATGGAAGGTAGTTAGTAACATGGTAGCAGGCAAATAGGGAAGTGGCAGTCTGTTAATAATAAGGGGAACTAATGGATGTATGATCATTTTTGAAGCAATTTTCGATGCACAGGCCAGGTTGGGAGGGACAATCGGGACAATAATAGCTGGTGTCTCTTCTTACTCCTCCTCTGCTGCATACACGGCATTTCTTTTGGCGTCTTCTTCCAGATTCTGTGGGGGGGATGCTAAAGGGATAGTGTCGCTCGTGAAGCCGACTCACACTATCAGAGCGAATGCTTCCTGGGGCGGGATCTTGTTGGTAAATGAGGGCATCGATGATATCTTCGATATATTGGAGGTAGTGGAGTCGGTGATTTTGAGTTGCTTTTTGGTAGCAGACAAACGAATTAAAAAGGGCCATGTGAAACAGGTGAAACGCAACTTTTTTGTGCCAATAATGGGACTTTCTGGTTGATAAGTAGGGCTGTAGCATCTGGTCGTTTAAATCCACCCCCCCCCATGTACAAATTGTAGTCGTGGACACATTCAGGCTTTACAATGGAGCCGCGTCTTCTTGGGATCTCCACCATGGTGTCATTGTGGATCGTAGAGAGGATGTGGACATCTTTCTTGTCCCTCCACTTCATGGCCAACACCTCCTCGTTCCTCAACAAAACAAAACAAAAGTAATCAAATTTAGAAAAATTTGTAGTGTCGGGCTGCACACCTGGCTGTGCGGTGAAAGGGGGGATGATAGCGGATCCTTAGTTGGCAGGCAACCATAAGGGGTTTGCCAGGGCATCGGGAAGGTAGGATTGGGGCTGGATTCTTCGGGTTGGGCGTGCATTTCCATTGCTTGTACTGGGCTCCTCTTCCTGGGGTATGGCGCTGCTGGTGGTGGGCAGTTCTCCTGATCTTGGTGCTGATCTTGGTGCTGATCTTGGTGCCGATCGCATTCTTTTGGGAGGGACGGTTTCCTCCGGGGACTCGGACTCTGAGCCACTATCCTCCACTGGCTCGTATTCCGAACCAGAATCGGATAATGGGAGCTCCCCGCTGCTCTCATCATCCGACATGGCAAGAATGGCATATGCCTCCTCAGGTGTGTAAACCCTTTGGGACATTATGGCAGTGCTTATTGGTGGGCCTGTGTAATGGTACTGCTGGTGGTAGTGGTGGCGGTCTGTGTGGTAGTACCGATGGAGGTATTAGTGGTGGGCCTGTGTGGTGGTACCGATGGCGGTATGGGTGGTGGTGGTACCAATGGCGGTACAGGTGGTGGTGGTACCGATGGCGGTACGGGTGGTGGTGGTGGCGGCGGTACCGATGGCGGTACAGGTGGCGGTACGGGTGGTGGTGGTAGCGATGGCGGTATGGGTGGTGGTGGTACCGATGGCGGTACAGGTGGTGGTGGTACCGATGGCGGTACAGGTGGTGGTGGTACGGGTGGTGATGGTACCGATGGCAGTACAGGTGGTGGTGGCACTACCGACGGTGATACGGGTGGTGATACTGGTGGTGGTACCGATGGCGGCACTAGTGGTGATACTGGTAGCGGGCCTGTGTGGCAGTATAGATGCTGGGCCTGGTGGCGGTACTGGTGGTGGTACTGGTACCGATGGCGGTACTGGTAGCCTGTGTGGTGGTGCCAATGGCGGTACCGATGGAGGTGGGCCTGTGACAGATGATTGACAGATGGGCTGATTGATTGATTGACAGATGGGGTGATTGATTGACAGGTGGGGTGATTGATTGACAGATGGGCTGATTGATTGACAGATGGGCTGATTGACAGATGGGCTGATTGACAGATGGGCTGATTGACAGATGGGCTGATTGGCTGGGCTGATTGATGTGCTGGGCTGTGTGACAGGTCCTCTTTATGGGGGGGGGGCGTGTTGTGCACTGTAAACTTATGTAGACAAACTACACTGAGCTAACTTACTGATCTCTTCTCTCTCCTCACAGATCGGTGTGTGAGGAGAGAGCAGGGATCAGGTAGTAACTCCTGTGGAGTTTGTTTACATTTGTGACCGGCTGTGATTGGACACAGCCGGTCACGTGGTAAACAGCCAATTCATTGGCTGTTTACTCTGATCGGGGACGCGCTGTGTCCAAGGGACACTCGCCTTCCCCGATCCCCGCTCTGCAAGCCTGTGGCGGCGCGCACGGAGCGCGCCGCCGAGTTTGTTTTGACAGGTGATCGGCTGTGACTTTGACACAGCCGATCACATGGTAAACAGCCAATGAAATTGGCTGTTTACCGTGATCGGGGAAGCGCTGTGTCCGAGGGACACATGCCGTCCCCGATCACCGCGCTGCGCGCCCCCCCGCGGGCGCGCGCAAGGCAATATCCTGCAGGACGTCATATGACGTCCAGTATCGATATTGCAACCACTTCCCGGACGTCAATTCGCTATTGACTGGGCGGGAAGTGGTTAATATTGATTGGGCCCTGAGCAAACATTTTCTTTGCCCCCCCTCCCCAATGCAATTTTGGTCTCCACCTGCTTTGAAAATCAGTAAATAGTAGCTAAACTCCAAATCAGTTTAGTGCAGCAGATCAGGCAGCAATTGTGATTGGTTGCCAGAGTTTTTTTTTATTAATCAAAAGGGTTTTTTTTGAACATAAGATGAATCACAACAGTTTCCATTGTACACACAAAGTTGCAAAGGTTTCCCTCTGCTGGCAAACTTCAAAAGAACACTTCAGCGCACCACTACAATCTTGCATTGATAAGTACATCAGACATTAGCATCATAATATTATGGACATTGTAACAGTCGGGACAATACTAACTCCCTGGGGCTGAGGCCTGGGGCATCCAGCCAGTGGGACCAAATTTTTTCAAACCTTCCCGGGCTACCTCTGTGTTGGTATATGTATTTTTCCATAATCAAAGTATGTCCCATGTGCGCTACCCATGAGGCGGTGGTAGGCGGTGAAACCGATTTCCATCCCATCAAAATGAGTTTTCTAGCCTGAAACAGAGCTCTCGAGACTGCGATCCTAGCCAACTTCTCCGGGATCACATCCTCCAGGACCCCCAATAAGCAACACATAGGATCCACAGGGATCACCGTTCTAAATACTCCATTCAGTGTGCCCACCACCTCACTCCAATACCTGTGGAGCTTCGGGCATCTCCACAGGAGGTGGATAAGGTCTCCGTTATGTCTTTGACATCTACCACACAGAGGGTCTGGTAGCTTACCCATCTTGTGTAGTTTCGTCGGGGTGTAATGGACCCTCAACAGTATATACAGCTGGGATACTTTCTGCGCGACATTCAAGGAGCAATTGGTGACTGACTGCCATGCCTCCTCCCATTGATCCCCCGTCAGTGGACCCAAGTCCCTCTCCCATAGAGATTCCGCCTTACTCGGGAACGCTCGCAGATGTTTTGCCAGCAGCATCTGGTAACATTGGGAAATGAATCCCTTCGTTTCAGCGCTAGTATGTAACACATGGAACACGGGGGCAGGTGACTGAACCCATTCCACTGCGTCGCCCTGTGCGGCGACTGCATGTTGGAGCTGAAGATAGTAGTAGTGCATGTTAGCTGGGAGGCCAAATTTGGCCCTCAGTTCGGGGAAAGTGAGCAATTTATCATTCTCGCATATGTGGGATAACAGAGCTACACCATGGGCACGCTATCTTGGCCCCTGCTGCAGCTTGACCAGCTCCACATATGACCTATTGCCCCATATCGGACTATATTCCGTAAATCCCTGCACTCCCTGAAGTTGTCTGCCCTTATTCCATACCTTTTGGATAAGTGATAGTGTCTGGGTTTGCTTATTAGATTTTAGGAACATTTGCGCCTCCAGTCCCAGCGGGACAGTCTCGACACCAGTGGCCAACAGCATCAGCCGTGCCGCCGAGCTCCCCTGGTCTTGGGACATAGAGCTGATCAAATGCTGCAACTGTGCTGCGATATAATACAGCCAAGGGTTGGGGACCGCCAACCCTCCACTGTCCTTGGATCGCTGCAAATGCTCCAGTCTGATCCGGGGGGGCTTAGTATGCCAGAGCAGCCGTCTGAAAAGTGTATTCACTATCCTAAAGATTTTCAAATTAATCACAACAGGTGAGTTATGGAGAAAGTACAGGAGTTGGGGCATTAAGATCATTTTTATCATATTGGCCTTACCGGCCAGTGACATTTTTAGGGTATTCCATGTACTAATCTTATCCCTAAACCTGGACAACAATGGGTGCACATTAAGGGAGCAGTAGTCCCCCAACCTGGGCGACACCTGCACCCCCAAGTATTTAAAACCAGACACCACTGGAATGGGACAAGAGTCAGGCAGAGTAACCCCACCATCCTCATCCAACATCATCAGGGCTGATTTCGACCAGTTAATGGTTAAACCAGAAAAGTGACCGAATTGCGTGATAATTGACATAACCCCGGGAATGGAGTCCGTGGGGTCCCCAAGAAAGAGTAGCATGTCATCTGCATATAACATGATCTTTTCCTGCAGCGTGCCATATTGGAACCCCTGAATCCAAGGGCTAGCTCGCACCAGGGCCGCCAACGGCTTTATGGCAATCGCAAAGAGCAGGGGAGACAGGGGACAGCCCTGCCTCGCCCCCCTGCCCAGAGCAAAAGCCGGTGACATTCTATCCGCCACCCTGATAGTCGCCTGGGGGGAAGCATACAGTAACTTGACCCATGCAATGAATTTGTCCCCGAAACCAAACTCATCCAGCACTGCCCATAGAAACCTCCAACTGACACTGTCAAGTGCCTTGTTGGCATCCAGGGACAGGAGAGCTCTACGACCTCCATTATCCGCCTGCAATTGCATGTTTAGGAACATCCGTCTTAAATTGGTGGCAGCCAGCCTGGTCCGGGTGTATAATTGAGGAGATTATCCCATTGACCCTATGCGCCACGACCTTGGCAAGGATTTTCACATCACTCTAATAAAGAAATAGGTCTATAGGAGCCGGGGTCAACCGGATCCTTCCCCGGCTTCAACAGTAATATGACATTTGCCCTGGCCATAGAGCCAGGGAGCTGACCAGCATCAAGAGCGGCATTAAAGACCCTCAACAGTTCTGGTAACAAATGATCCCCAAATTGAGTGTACACCTCCATTGGTAGGCCGTCCTCCCCGGGGGCTTTACAAGTAGGGAAAGAGCCAGCTGCAGCTCGCCCAAAGTAATGGGGGCATCAAGTTGTTCTCTAGCCGTGGTGGAAATCTTGGGCAAATCAATGCTAGATATATAGGCACCCAAATCCTCATCCGAGTAGGCATCCCTCGACCCATATAGACCCTCATAGAAGGATGCCAGCTCGGATATAATGGCCTCGGGGGAATTAACCACTTTACCAGTAGAGGCGCGTATAGCACCGATGGCTGGGGATTGTGTTTGGGACCTTGCTATTTTGGCCAAAAGGCGACCAGTCTGCTTCCCTTCCTCATAGAACGCTAGCTTTGTAAAGAACCTCTTCCGCTCAGCCGCGGAGGATCGCAGACGGTCCAGAGAATCCTGGGCCGACATCCAAGCCTCCCGGGCATTATCGGTAGGATTAGTTACATAGGTAAGTTCCAGCTGTTTCACCTGGTCCCCCACCCGCTCCATCAAGGCAGAAGAGTTTTGTTTTATAATCTGTATTTCCTCAATAAACACCCCTCTAAGAAATGCTTTCAGGGTTTCCCACTTTAGTAGTAGGTCGGGATGGTTGTCATGCGCCTGTAGAAAGATTTCAATCTGGGATTCTACACGTTCTGGTGATGTAAACAGTTTGAGCCAAAAGGCATTTAGCTTCCATGGGGCCCTGGGCAAAAAACTGGGCGGTTGGTTTACTAACCACAGCACTAGTGGGGACTGGTCTGAGACCCCTCGCGGAAAATATTCTACCTTAGAGGTATAACTAACTACGTTGGGGGTGCCCAAGCAGAGATCAATGCAAGAAAGGGAGCCATGTGTCTTAGAGAAACAGGAGAATTGTTTACAGTTTGGATTCCTAACTCGCCATACATCTACCCACCCTACCTCCTCCATCAGGCGGCCTAGTGCCGTACCCCGATTACCCTTAGGGGGCGCAACTGGGGGATGTCTATCCAGTCTAGGATCTATATAGCAATTAAAGTCCCCTAGAATCAGTAGTGGAACATCAGGTTTGTTTACCAGGTAAGACAGCAGCAACTGTAGTATCTCTGGAAAAATGCGGAGGCACATACACAAATGCTAAAATCATAGTAACAGTATACAGTTTGCAATAGAGAAATACAAATCTACCAGAGATATCAATAAGTGAGTCTAGCTCCTGGTATGCAAGAGCCTTGTGGATCAATACGCTCACTCCACGTGAAAAAGCGGAGTGAGTGGAGTGATAGGCCTGACCAACCCACGCATACCCTAAGAAACCATTAGTGTCTTTCAATAAATGGGTCTCCTGCAAACCAATAATGGCAGGATGGAACTTGCGCAATACTGTAGAGATCATAGTCCTCTTCAAGGGATCATTTACCCTTCGGACATTCCAAGACACTATGGGTGTAGAAGACATAGTAAGTAGAAATACAATGTTCTGTTTGAATGGGGGGGATACCCACGAGGAAACGGCAGTCCCTTGACCCACTATCCAATCATCAAAAAGCGTATTAGTGCAGTCAGCAAAGATTGTAGCGCATTGACTAGGACAGTACAGTACTTAGCGGAATGAAACATCATGTGGAAACTGAAGAAAACCTGTCTGCGCATCGGCACAGTACCATGAACACTGTAACAAGTAGAAAAAAAACACAAAAATAATAGTCGTCAACCGGTGGCCCATGATCTGCCAACAGGGCGCGATTTGGGACTTCCCACCGGTGCAGAGTGATATTATCAGGGGTAGTCCAAGTGCCAACAGGGCACAGAAACTGGAACCATGTCAGCCATGGCAACAGGCAACACATAGGGGGTTGTGTAAGCTCACTCCACCTACAGTCTCTCACCAGCGGGGTAGAAAGAAAAGTTAACGGAAAACCATTCGCTGGTAACTGTAAACAGGTTATGGTCCTCTTACGGCAACATCAACTTAGTAACTGAAATCCATTGCCCTTCTCGCCCTTGATATTTATACTCCAAAAAGCATCAACCTTCTCTATTCTCTGGGCCCCGTCTGTGGAGAGCCTGTTCGTTGTGGTCCAGCCATTCTGCAGCGTCTTGTGCGGTTTCAAAAAAGTGATTCTGATCCCTGGCAGTTACCCGTAGCTTGGCCGGGTATAACATGGCGTATGGCAGCTGGAGCCTCTGCAATCTTTTCTTGACATCCAGAAACTTTGATCTCCTTCGTTGTACTTCTGCAGAGAAGTCTGGATAGAAGGATATCTTGGCCCCATTAAAGTGCACAGTCCCCTTTTCTCTGGCCAATCGTAGTACCACTTCGCGGTCCCTGTAGTTCAGGAGTCTAGCAAGCATAGATCTCGGGGGATTCCCGGGGGGGAGGGGTCGTGGTGGCACCCTATGTGCCCGCTCCACCGTATAGATCAGAGAGAAGGCCTCTTTGCCAAATACCTCCTGTAGCCAGCCTTCTATGAAAGTAGTGGGGTCCCTGCCCTCCACCTTTTCTGGGAGCCCCACTATGCGGACGTTGTTGCGTCTCAGGCGGTTCTCAATTTCATCATGTCTATCAAAGGCCTGGCGTGCCTGCTGGGCAGCCACTCTCACTTCCCGTGTCACATGAGGCATCTGATCTTCTAAGTCACTGACTCTGCCCTCCACAGCAGTGGTCCTTTCCCTGACCTTTTGTATGTCATGTCTGAGGAGGAAGACTTTCTCCTCCAATCCCCCAAATCTCTCCTTCAATGCATCCACAGAGGCAGTGCACCTGTGTACCGCATGCAGGATTTCACTAAGCATGGGTTGGGGACTGTCCTCTGTTTGCTGGTTAAATAGTGCTGGCATAGGATCAGGGACTGACTCCACACATTCATCATCACTATCCTGCATATCAGTGTGCCCCTTCTCTGCATGCTCCTCGGACACTGTAGGGATTTGAGCAGCAGTCTGTAGGGAAACATCCGGGCCGGCTAACTTCTGAGTATAGTATAGCATGTCTCTAGTCTGATCCTTTGGTTTGGGGGCTTTGGTAGACTTACCCCCCTTCTCCGGCTTCTTTTCCTGGCCTCGTGGTGTTTTAGGAGGCTGAGACATCCAGGCGCCATCTTGGAAATCCTGGGAGGCCGCAGCCGCGGCGTCTCCTTTGCTTCCCCGGGTCATCATGCCTGGATTCTCGAGTGTCGTACGAACCGGGGACCTCAGGGGGTCTTCAGGCACTGGATCAAGGCGGATTAGGGCTTAGCAGGTGGAGAGGAGAGGATTACAGACAGGATCAACAGCGGGAGCTCCGTTGAACAGGTCTGTTCACATGCCGCGCTAGGCCACGCCCCCCGGTTGCCAGAGTTTAAAGCATAACATTACTGCTCGCTGATTAGTTGCTAGAGGTTACAGCACATAATTTCTGCTTGCTGATAGGTTTTGGTTTCTGCAAATCATTACCCATTGGTTGCTGGGGCTAAGGGGGGTGTGGGCAGTGGTGGTGGTGAGGGGTGGATTGGTATTAGTGGCATGGGGGGGGGATTGGAGGGTGTGATCAGTGTAAGTGGGGGGTTAGAGAGAGATAGAGAAAGAGGGGGTGAGCTAGCGTGGTGAGAGAGAGAAGTGGGTGAAAGAGAGAGGGGTGAGAGAGGGGATTGGGGATTAGAGAGGGGGGATTGGGGGATGAGAGATGGGATTGGGGACGAGAGAGGGGATTGGGGACGAGAGAGGGGATTGGGGATAAGAAATGGGATTGGGAATTAGAGAGGGGGGATTGGGGATTTGAGAGAGGGGATTGGGGGATGAGAGAGGGGGTTGGGGATGAGAGAGGGGATTGGGGATGATATGGGGGATTGGGGGATGAGAAAGAGGGGATTGGGGGATTAGAGAAGGGGGATTGGGGGATTAGAGAGGGGGGATTGGGGGGATGAGAGAGGGGGGATTGGGGGATGAGAGAAGGGGGATTGAGAATGAGAGAGGGGGGTCCTTAGCCCTGGCTGCAGTCCCTTCTGTGCACCCCCTGTCAGTCTGTGTATTGGTGTTGTTAATGATGCCTGGTACCTCATTCCATAGGGCGTTCACGCTGGCCAGCGGACGGGGGAGCTCTGCTCCTTCCAGCAGATCCTTCCTAGACCACGGACTGTCCCGGGTAGCACTAGCAGTCCCTGGCAGCATGCACCTCCCGCCAGTCCTGGGGGGGCCCGATCCGCCTGTCCTCCGGGCCGCTGTCATAGCTTGCAGAGGAGGGGGGGCGATCCGCCTGTCCTCCGGGCTGCTCTCGGAGATTGGAGACGAAGGTAGAGCAGGGTAGCAGTCTCTAGCAGCATGCACCCCTTGCAGGTCCTCTGGGGAGCCCGATCCGCCTGTCCTCCAGGCCGCTGTCGGAGCTTGCAGAGGAGGGGAGATCAGGGTAACAGTCCCTGGCAGCATGCACCCCCCGCCAGTCCTGGGGGGGCCTGATCCACCTGTCTTCCGGGCCGCTGTCTGAGCTGTAAGCGGAGGGGAGAGCAGGGTAGACGTCCCTGGCAGCATGCACCCCTCGCCGGTCCTCGGGGGGGGGAGGGAGCGATCTGCCTGTCCTCCACGCTGCTCTCAGAGATTGGAGAGGAAGGCAGAGCAGGGTAGCAGTCCCCAGCAGCATGCACCCCTCACAGGTCCTCGACGGGGGGCGATCCCCCTGTCCTCTGGGCCACTGTCGGAGCTTGCAGAGGAGGGGGGAGCAGGGTATCAGTCTCTGGCAGCATGCACCCCCCGTTGGTCCTCGGGGGGGCCTGATCCGCCTATCCTCCGGGCCGCTGTCGGAGCTTGGAGAGGAGGGAAGAGCAGGGTAGCAGTCCCTGTCTGTCGGAGCTTGGAGAGGAGGTAGCAGGAATCCAGAATCTGGGTTACGCCTGCCACTCCTCACATTCTGGTGGTCAGGGAACTCTTTCCCCTCCCGGGCTCTCGCTTTCCCTTGCTCTAGGTCCAGGACTACACATGCCAAGGGGCAGCTACTTTGGGCCCCTCAACAATGACAGGGCCCTGGGCAGCTGCCCCTTTTGCCCTGCGTTAAAAACGGTCCTGACCGGGGCTGCTTGAGCTGAGAGCTCCGCACACCGGACCGGACGAAAGCACCTTTGTGGGCCTTCCAGCACCATCCTTAGCACCACTTTGCCTCCTGACATACCCAGCGAGCTCCGCTACCGCAATGTCCCGCAAACGGAACCAGGAAGTAGGTCCGAAGCGGCTGCAATCCTTTGCTTATCAGCCTCGCCACACGCGGCAAGATGGCGCCGCCGGAGGCACAGCGCGGCATCCATCGAATGTCTCTGGTCTCCCAGGGGATCGTACGCATGAAATGCAGCAGGGAATACCCCCAAGCTTCCTTCATGACCAGTCACCAGCAACCCCAGTCTCCCAGAGCCCAGCAAAATTGAGGATGCGGATGGATCTGACAGGACAGGCCTCAGAAACTGTGAGTACAGGCCTACACAATGACGCAGCCATATCATCCTTACAATCCTCAATAGCTCAGTTTACAACCCTAGGGCAACCAGTACTGGACACTACTATGAAGGATATGCTTGTGTCCTTGCAATCCTCTCTCATGACCAACCTATCGTCACTGATTAACAGATTTTCATTAGAAATGAAACAAATGGACAATAGGGTGCAATTTATTGAACACAGGATGGAGGAGTGCACTGTCACAGTAAATGAATTGGTGGATGCATACCATGATCAAAGAGATGAATCTCTATGGGTTAAGTCCAAACTCGCGGACCTCGAGGACCGCTCCAGACGCAATAATATTAAGATACGAGGTATCCCAGAATCTGTTCAACCCAAAGAATTACATAACTTTGCCAGCACCATGTTCTCTAGCATGCTTCCTGAATTGACCCCGATCGAACTTACTATCGACCGCATTCATAGACTTCCCAAACCACGCCACCTTGAGGCAGACATACCCAGAGATGTCCTCCTCAGAGTCCATTTTTTCCAAGCTAAAGAACAAATTCTCATGAAAGCAAGAGAACTATCCCCCCTACCTGCACCTTACTCTGATATTCACCTTTATGCTGACTTGTCGCGATACACGCTGCAAATGCGCAGACAACTTAAATCTATCACTACGGCCTTCAACAACCACAAGATTGTGTACAAATGGCGCCACCCTGCCACTATCTTGGTTACCTATAACGACATACCCCATACCATCTCCACCCTTGAGGGAGGCATGAAGCTCCTACGGGACTGGGGGATAGTACTGGATCCTCCTCCTGCTCATCAAGAGTCCTCTGGGGTTCCGAACCCCTTCACATTTGGTGTGGGCCATAGATCCCACAAAGGCAACCACTGATTAGTTTGCCCACACAGCTACGTATGAGCGACTGACTCGTCCGGAATGGTTCTGCGTTTTGACGCCTGTTTGCTGAACTATACCCCATTATTTGACCAGTTGCTCCAGTGAGCTACCCGTTACTGGTCCTACCATTTGTTCTCTTTTTGTTGCTTCTGTTTCATATTCCTGTTTATGCCAGTTAATACACATAATTTCCGCACGGTGAACACAGACCAATTGCCTGTTAGTCGCAATTTGCCATATCTAACCCATTATATACCCCTATAGTTTCCATCTGGAACCACTGTTCTCAATTTATTAAGCGACGGAGGAAGACTTCTCATCCGACATCGATTGACAACACTGCTGCTGACTCAACGCTCTCCAGAACTGTAAGTGGGCACACATTCGCCTTCCACTCTGACACCTAACATGGGGTTCAATGTTCTTTCCCTGAATGCGAAAGGGTTAAACCATCCTGCCAAGAGATCCTCCCTTTGGAATACTGCTATAGCCCATAACTGCGACATTTTATGCGTCCAAGAAACACACTTTGCTCTCAAATCTCCTCCCAATTGTCATCACAGACTTTTTCCCCATGTGTTCTCATCCTCTTACCCCAAAAAACAGCGAGGTGTGCTGATAGCTATCAGAAACACAGTAAACTTTCAACTTAAACACTGTGAATCAGATTTGGATGGACGGTATATAATCTTGGTATGCACAATTAACCATGTCCCATATACCATTGTTTCTGTGTACGCTCCTAACTACGGCCAAATGGCTTTCCTTAAAAAGACTATACGTATTGCCAGAAAGCTCCAACAAGGTCATCTTCTGCTGGGCGGGGACTTTAACATGGTCCCAAACAATGACATGGACTCAACGTCCGGTGTTAAAAGACGCTCTTCTCCTTTAGAAGGTTTTATTGCTTCCAATGATTTGTATGACGTGTGGAGGTGTTGTCATGCGGACGAGAGGGACTTTACCTTCCTCTCGGCGCCTCACAACACCTACTCACGAATAGATCTATTTCTTACTGATAAGGTCTTGCTGCAGAGGGTTTCTAAGTCTACTATACACACCGCCACCTGGTCGGATCATGCCCCTGTTAGTTTGTCTATAACAGGGGATTCTCCTCAGTCTAACTCCTACATCTGGAGAGTTAATGACTACCTCCTTCGTACCACCTGCTACTCCTTACCTATCAAACAACACCTAGAAGAATACTTTGCAATCAATCAGGGGTCTGTGGCTGATCCGGTGGTGGTGTGGAATGCCCATAAGGCTGTGATGAGGGGTGTATTTTTACAAATGGGAGCCAGAGCGAAGAAAGCCAGGACCCAAACACTGGACAAACTGACGGCAGACTTGTCCACTGCTGAGTCCCAAAACAAGCTTACACCCTCCCCCTTCTTACAAGCAAAAATATTTACATTACGCCACGAGTTGAAATCCCTCCTTCTCGTGAAACACGAAAAAACATACAGACTGCTTAAAGCCAAATCGTACACCACGGGAAATAAAGCGGGTAAAGCAATGTCCCTCAGAATCAAAGGTTATAGGAGTAAAACGAAAATTCCTTTCCTACATCACCCTCACTCTAATGAGAAACTCCTCAAACCCCACGATATCGCGAATGCCTTCAGCACATATTACGAGGATCTTTATAACCTCAAGAATGATCCCTCCATCACACAACCCTCCCCGGAGAGTATACAATCCTTTCTTGATAAGGTTCATCTCCCTGTTGTGACCCCACTACAACTCTCTTCTCTAAATAGCCCCTTCTCGATAGACGAAATATTACGAGTAATAAACAACCTTCCTTCTGCAAAATCCCCTGGCCCGGATGGGTTCACTGGGGAATATTACAAACTATTCCAAACTATTTTGGCCCCTTCCCTCTGCCAAACTTTCAATGTAGCCGCCACTTCCGCATCCTTTCCTGCGGAAATGCTTAGCGCTAGGGTAGTCACTCTTCCTAAGCCTGGGAAGGAACCCACTTCACCTAAAAATTTCCGACCAATATCACTACTTAACTTGGATGTGAAGATTTACGCCAAGCTCCTTGCAAATAGAATAGAAAACATTCTTCCCTCCCTTATTCATCAAGATCAATCCGGTTTTACCAAAGGTCGCCAAGCATCTGATGCCACTAGACGAATGATTAATCTTATTCATTATGTAGAATCCAAGAAAATCCCCTCCGTCCTGCTTTCCCTTGACGCCGAAAAAGCCTTTGATAGGGTGCACTGGGGTTATTTATCGGCGGTTCTCAATAAATTTGGGTTCACAGGACAAATTCATGACTCCATAATGGCGCTGTACTCCAACCCCTCAGCCCGGGTGTTCTCAGATGAAACCCTATCGTTACCTTTCCAAATAACCAATGGGACTAGACAAGGTTGCCCACTGTCACCCCTGATATTCAACCTCATTATGGAACCACTTGCAGAGAGCATTAGATCTAACACTGAAATCACAGGTATCCCTATAGCTGATATAGAACATAAAATAAGCTTATTTGCGGATGATGTAATCCTCATTATCTCTGACCCAGAACGATCATTACTGGAAGTTCAAAAGACGCTCGCCTGGTTCAGCACTATTTCCTATTATAAAGTAAATGAAACTAAATCGAACATACTGGATTTGGGTGTAGGTGCGGATGTTGGTAAACGACTCAAAACTCAATTCCCATACATATGGACGGAAAATAGCATAAGTTATCTAGGAATACAACTCACCTCAGCGACAAAATATCTATTCGCATCTAACTATTTACCTCTCCGTACCAAGCTCCAGGAGGACCTCACCAGGTTAGCGTCAGTTGAATTTTCGTGGTTGGGACGCCTTGCGGCGTTCAAAATGTTCCACCTCCCCCAAATTCTTTACATTTTTAGGACCATTCCTATCCCTATACCTATTACTTACTTTAATTCACTACAATCAATCCTATCAAAATATATATGGCAAGGAAAGAAACCTAGATGCGCCCAAACTCAATTGTCTAAACACAGATTGGTGGGGGGGACGGGCTATGTCAATCTTCAAGATTATCACTTATCATCCATTCTAACCCAATCCAAAATATGGTTTTCGCCTACCCCAAATTCCTCACTATGGGGGAATATAGAATCTACGTCAATTCCGGGCAAATGCCTATTATCTTGGCTAATAGCGCTGTCCCTAGGGGCGAAACTTCCCTGTCACATTTCCCCAACGATAGTAGCTACAACCAAAGCCTGGGCCAAACTCACACAACTTTCAACTTCCAGTCCTGTGAATTCCAATATACGCATCCCCATCGAAACTCTTCACCACTTAATGGAGTCAACTTCATTCATAAGATGGAAGGAGATGGGCATTAACTATCTCTCCGATCTAAGGGTCAAAAAAGTAATGAAGTCGTTTCCTTCGTTACAGGAAGAATACTGTCTTCCTAGTTCCGACATTTTTCTATATGTTCGCACTAAGCATTGTATTACTTCACTTAGTTCCTGGACATGTACAATCCCCCAAACAGCATGGATATTTCTAACTTCACCCCCGAAACACAGCAAGGGTATCTCCATATTCTACAATTTGTTCAAACACAAAACTACATTCGTCAAATCGACACCATTAATCAATTGGGAAAAAGACTTGGGACATACCTTCTCTGATAATGAATGGGAAACGGCTTGTAAATATACGTATAAATCCACCAGCTGCTCAACCCTTTGGGAGTTAGCATACAAAATAACCTACCGCTGGTATTTGACCCCAGCTAGAATCTCAAAATTCCACCCCTCTCTAACAGACAGATGTTGGAGGAATTGCGGAAGGACAGGTAGCCTATTGCACATACTTTGGAACTGCCCCAAACTTACACACTTTTGGAACTCAGTATTCCAACTGATTGCAGACGTGACTCATACAAACATACCAAAAAAACCCTCTCTGGCCTTACTTTCCTTATCTATTGACAGATACCCTAACCCAACAAGGAACATTCTGTCCCATATTCTATTAGCGGCAAGAATCAGCATAACTAGAAAATGGAAAGACCCACTTCCTCCCACACTGAAAGATGTGGTTCACACGACACATGTACATTTCACCCATGAAAAGACTCTGGCGCTGCGACATACGAACACACAAAGGGCTGTTCACATGTGGAAGCAGTGGATAGGCTGGGTTGAATCCCCAGGAATAGTACGGGTTTTTGATCTTTGATAGTTAGTCAGAGTTGTAGCTCCTACCTGTTCTGTTTTGTTTTCCTTTTCTTACCATTAATCAGTATTCCTGAAACGGGTTTGCAGGTCCTGTTGAGGGGGAGGAGGGGGAGGGGGTCTCTGCTAGGACACAGTTTTGCTCCCCTGAGGGGTGCCCGAGAGGGGAGACCTCCACCAACCTCTTCCATGGGTAAATCAGCTTTATGGTAATCTATTTCAATGTTCCCCGAATACTCTGTGATAACACAGTGCCTGCTAAATGTGTAGTTCAACTAAACTGCTCTAACATGCTCAATTTTAGCTGTGAGTGTTCACTGACCGTTAAGTCAGACGTGATATTGGTTCCATGTGTAATACTGTACCAATTGTTTATAGAATCACAAATTTATGAGATATATTAAAATGTATGTTTCATGTATTTGTTTAACCTGAAAATTTTTCAATAAAAATCTATTGAGAAAAAAAAAAAAAACGGTCCTGACCGGAGAAGAGGAATAACAAGCGGTTATGTTTTAAACGGTCTCTTTCCCTGGCTCCCGGAAGATCTGCCTCCAGCCAGTGGTGACGGCATTTTCAGCCAGCCACAAAAGGCTAAAGAAAATCAGACTCAGAAGAACAAGAAGCCGTGGGGTTCAAGAGCTAATAAGCAAAACCCCAAAGCCTCTTTGTGAAGAAACGCCCCCGCTCGGCCGAGTGAGGGGACGGCTTTGTCAGTTTTCAGCGGCATGGCAGACAGAAATCCAGGACAAGTGGGTAGTTTCCACAGTATCCCTAGGGTACAAACTGGAATTTCGAGAGATCCCATCTTCTCAGTTCCGAAGTTCAAGGCTCTCCACTAAAAATAGGATCCTTCTTCAAAGGATTGGATCACTTGCTGTCTCAAGGGGTGATCACAGAAGTACCCCTAAAAGAGCAAGGTTCAGGTTTTTATTCAAACCTCTTTGTGATTCCAAAACCAAATGGAGATGTCAGACCCATCCTGGATCTAAGATCTCTAAATCAGTTTCTGAACATTCGCCATTTCTGAATGGAAACTATTCGATCCGTGGTCACCACCTTACAAGGCGGAGAATTAATGGCATCTATAGACATCAAGGGCGCATATTTACATGTGCCTATACATCCCACTCACCAAAAATTCCTAAGGTTTGGGGTAGAACATTGCCACTTCCAGTTTGTGGCTCTGCTCTTTGGGGTGGCTACCGCGCCCAGAGTATTTACAAAGGTGCTAGCCCCTCTGTTGGCAAATCTGAGGACACAAGGCATAGCGGTAACAGCCTATCTAGATGATCTACTTGTGATAGATCAGTCAGTGGCAGGATTAGATCACGCTGTGCTCACTACAGTAAGGTACCTGGAGCATTTAGGATGGATCGTAAACATACAGAAGTCCTCTCTACAAGCCCAAAGAAGGGTAGAGTATTTGGGCATGATCATAGACACAGCCCAAAGCAGGGTATTCTTGCCAGAGCCAAAGATCCACAAGGTCAAGGCAAAGGGGCAGCACAGTGGTGTAGTGGTTAGCACTTTCACCTAGCAGCAAAAGGGTCACTGGTTCGAATCCCGACCACGAAACCATCTGCCTGGAGTTTGCATGTTCTCCCTGTGTCTGCGTGGGTTTACTCCGGTTTCCTCCCACACTCCAAAGACATGCTGGTAGGTTAATTGGATCTTGTCCAAATTGACCCAGTATATATGTATATATGTGTGTATGACTGTGTGTCCCAAGTGCGTTGAGATCCTATGGGGTATGGGACACTGGCTGCAAAAAGCGCCTAGAGGCGATTCAGTTTGCATGTGAGTGCTATACAAGTCACTCATTCGTTCGTTCATTCAAGAAGGGGCTGTCTATTCGCCTTTGCATGAGGCTATTAGGGAAGATGGTGGACTCCTTCGAGGCTGTCCCTTACGCCCAATTTCATTTGAGACTACTTCAAGGCAGTATCTTAGCCGCCTGGAACAGGAAGATCCAAGCTCTGGATTTACCCATGTACCTGTCTACAAGAACATGCGGAAACGAAGATCCTTTCTCCCAGTCACCTGGAAGGTGGTGTCTACGGATGCCATCCTATTGGGCTGGGGAGGAGTGTTACAAGAAGCTTCTACCCAGGGAACCTGGGCCAAGAGCGAAGAGAGCCCGCCCATCAACATACTGGAGATTCGGGCAGTATATCTAGCCCTCAGAACCTGGACACACAGGTTACAGGGCCACCCTGTTCGGATTCAATCCGACAATGCTACTGCAGTAGCTTACATTAATCATCAAGGAGGCACCCGCAGTCAGGATCATGTTCCTTGTCTCTCTGCAATCTTCATTCCAGGGGGAGAAAACTGGCAAGCGGACTATCTGAGTCGCCAGCAGCTGTCACCAGGAGAGTGGTCTCTTCACCCCGATGTCTTTCAGGCCATATGTCAGAAATGGGGGACCCCGGTTGTAGACCTGCTAGCTTCCAGGTTCAACAGGAAGTTGGATAACTTTGTATCCAGAACGAGAGATCCTCTGGCCTACGGATCGGATGCTCTGATAATTTCCTGGAATCAGTTTTCACTGATCTATGCATCCCTCTTACAAAGGCTACTTTGCAGGATCAAGAAGGAGGGAATTCCAGTAATCCTAGTGGCCCCAATTTGGCCCAGAAGGCCCTGGTACGCCAAGATCATAAAGATGGCGATAGGAAGACCTTGGAAGCTTCCGCCTCGTCACGACCTGCTGTCGTCCAGGGTCCAGTGTTCCATCCTTTCTTACAAAGGCTAAATTTGACGGTTTGGCTACTGAGACCCACATTTTGAACAAACAAGGGATCCCGGGTCCAGTTCTTTCTACACTCATTAATGCTAGCAATACAGCATCCAGGCTTATCTACTATAGAGTCTGGAAGGCATGTTTCCTGTTGTGAAACCAGAAGATGGAATCCTTAGAAGTAGGGATGAGCTTCGTGTTCGAGTCGAACATACGTTCGACTCGAACATCGGCTGTTCGATCGTTCGACGAAGATCGAACGATTTGGGCCGTTCGCGCCAAATTCGAGTGACGCGAACGGCCCACAATGCACTACGCCATCGCAGTGTCATCCAGGCGCTGTGATTGGCCAAGCATGCACTGTGACCCCGCATGCTTGGCCAATCACAGCGCCGGCAGCGAGGAGAGCAATGATTGGCCACAGGCAGGATGCCTGTGGCCAATTATTGCTGAGGGTGTTTAGTACACGCCCCACACTATAAAAGGCCGCCAGCACGGCGGCCTAGTGTAGTGTGTTCCGGAGCAGGGATAGAGCAGCATAGGCAGGGACAGTGACTTTTATTTCTTTCTTGCTTAACCTGGATTCCTTTAGTTTAGGGAAAGAGAAGGATAGGTAGGGAGAGTGTCAGTGTGTTTTGTGCTTGTGCTATATTGTGCTTAAAAAAAAACATTTTTTCTAGGGACAGAAAACTGTAGGTAGGGAGAGTGTGTCAGTTTCTTTCACTGTCAAAGTCCTTGTTTCCAGGGACCTGGAAGGACAGTGAGTGAATTCTCCTTGTGCTATATTGTGCTTAAAAAAAACATTTTTTCTAGGGACAGAAAACTGTAGGTAGGGAGAGTGTGTCAGTTTCTTTCACTGTGAAAGTCCTTGTTTCCAGGGACCTGGAAGGACAGTGAGGTAATTCTCCTTGTGCTAAATTGTGCTTAAAAAAAAACATTTTTTCTAGGGACAGAAAACTGTAGGTAGGGAGAGTGTGTCAGTTTCTTTCACTGTCAAAGTCCTTGTTTCCAGGGACCTGGAAGGACAGTGAGGTAATTCTCCTTGTGCTAAATTGTGCTTAAAAAAAAACATTTTTTCTAGGGACAGAAAACTGTAGGTAGGGAGAGTGTGTCAGTTTCTTTCACTGTCAAAGTCCTTGTTTCCAGGGACCTGGAAGGACAGTGAGGTAATTCTCCTTGTGCTAAATTGTGCTTAAAAAAAACATTTTTTCTAGGGACAGAAAACTGTAGGTAGGGAGAGTGTGTCAGTTTCTTTCACTGTCAAAGTCCTTGTTTCCAGGGACCTGGAAGGACAGTGAGGTAATTCTCCTTGTGCTAAATTGTGCTTAAAAAAAACATTTTTTCTAGGGACAGAAAACTGTAGGTAGGGAGAGTGTGTCAGTTTCTTTCACTGTCAAAGTCCTTGTTTCCAGGGACCTGGAAGGACAGTGAGGTAATTCTCCTTGTGCTAAATTGTGCTTAAAAAAAACATTTTTTCTAGGGACAGAAAACTGTAGGTAGGGAGAGTGTGTCAGTTTCTTTCACTGTCAAAGTCCTTGTTTCCAGGGACCTGGAAGGACAGTGAGGTAATTCTCCTTGTGCTAAATTGTGCTTAAAAAAAACATTTTTTCTAGGGACAGAAAACTGTAGGTAGGGAGAGTGTGTCAGTTTCTTTCACTGTCAAAGTCCTTGTTTCCAGGGACCTGGAAGGACAGTGAGGTAATTCTCCTTGTGCTAAATTGTGCTTAAAAAAAACATTTTTTCTAGGGACAGAAAACTGTAGGTAGGGAGAGTGTGTCAGTTTCTTTCACTGTCAAAGTCCTTGTTTCCAGGGACCTGGAAGGACAGTGAGGTAATTCTCCTTGTGTTAAATTGTGCTTAAAAAAAACATTTTTTCTAGGGACAGAAAACTGTAGGTAGGGAGAGTGTGTCAGTTTCTTTCACTGTCAAAGTCCTTGTTTCCAGGGACCTGGAAGGACAGTGAGGTAATTCTCCTTGTGCTAAATTGTGCTTAAAAAAAACATTTTTTCTAGGGACAGAAAACTGTAGGTAGGGAGAGTGTGTCAGTTTCTTTCACTGTCAAAGTCCTTGTTTCCAGGGACCTGGAAGGACAGTGAGGTAATTCTCCTTGTGCTAAATTGTGCTTAAAAAAAACATTTTTTCTAGGGACAGAAAACTGTAGGTAGGGAGAGTGTGTCAGTTTCTTTCACTGTCAAAGTCCTTGTTTCCAGGGACCTGGAAGGACAGTGAGGTAATTCTCCTTGTGCTAAATTGTGCTTAAAAAAAACATTTTTTCTAGGGACAGAAAACTGTAGGTAGGGAGAGTGTGTCAGTTTCTTTCACTGTCAAAGTCCTTGTTTCCAGGGACCTGGAAGGACAGTGAGTGAATTCTCCTTGTGCTATATTGTGCTTAAAAAAAACATTTTTTCTAGGGACAGAAAACTGTAGGTAGGGAGAGTGTGTCAGTTTCTTTCACTGTCAAAGTCCTTGTTTCCAGGGACCTGGAAGGACAGTGAGGTAATTCTCCTTGTGCTAAATTGTGCTTAAAAAAAACATTTTTTCTAGGGACAGAAAACTGTAGGTAGGGAGAGTGTGTCAGTTTCTTTCACTGTCAAAGTCCTTGTTTCCAGGGACCTGGAAGGACAGTGAGGTAATTCTCCTTGTGCTAAATTGTGCTTAAAAAAAACATTTTTTCTAGGGACAGAAAACTGTAGGTAGGGAGAGTGTGTCAGTTTCTTTCACTGTCAAAGTCCTTGTTTCCAGGGACCTGGAAGGACAGTGAGGTAATTCTCCTTGTGCTAAATTGTGCTTAAAAAAAACATTTTTCCTAGGGACAGAAAACTGTAGGTAGGGAGAGTGTGTCAGTTTCTTTCACTGTCAAAGTCCTTGTTTCCAGGGACCTGGAAGGACAGTGAGGTAATTCTCCTTGTGCTAAATTGTGCTTAAAAAAAACATTTTTTCTAGGGACAGAAAACTGTAGGTAGGGAGAGTGTGTCAGTTTCTTTCACTGTCAAAGTCCTTGTTTCCAGGGACCTGGAAGGACAGTGAGGTAATTCTCCTTGTGCTAAATTGTGCTTAAAAAAAACATTTTTTCTAGGGACAGAAAACTGTAGGTAGGGAGAGTGTGTCAGTTTCTTTCACTGTCAAAGTCCTTGTTTCCAGGGACCTGGAAGGACAGTGAGGTAATTCTCCTTGTGCTAAATTGTGCTTAAAAAAAACATTTTTTCTAGGGACAGAAAACTGTAGGTAGGGAGAGTGTGTCAGTTTCTTTCACTGTCAAAGTCCTTGTTTCCAGGGACCTGGAAGGACAGTGAGGTAATTCTCCTTGTGCTAAATTGTGCTTAAAAAAAACATTTTTTCTAGGGACAGAAAACTGTAGGTAGGGAGAGTGTGTCAGTTTCTTTCACTGTCAAAGTCCTTGTTTCCAGGGACCTGGAAGGACAGTGAGTGAATTCTCCTTGTGCTATATTGTGCTTAAAAAAAACATTTTTTCTAGGGACAGAAAACTGTAGGTAGGGAGAGTGTGTCAGTTTCTTTCACTGTCAAAGTCCTTGTTTCCAGGGACCTGGAAGGACAGTGAGGTAATTCTCCTTGTGCTAAATTGTGCTTAAAAAAAACATTTTTTCTAGGGACAGAAAACTGTAGGTAGGGAGAGTGTGTCAGTTTCTTTCACTGTCAAAGTCCTTGTTTCCAGGGACCTGGAAGGACAGTGAGGTAATTCTCCTTGTGCTAAATTGTGCTTAAAAAAAACATTTTTTCTAGGGACAGAAAACTGTAGGTAGGGAGAGTGTGTCAGTTTCTTTCACTGTCAAAGTCCTTGTTTCCAGGGACCTGGAAGGACAGTGAGGTAATTCTCCTTGTGCTAAATTGTGCTTAAAAAAAACATTTTTTCTAGGGACAGAAAACTGTAGGTAGGGAGAGTGTGTCAGTTTCTTTCACTGTCAAAGTCCTTGTTTCCAGGGACCTGGAAGGACAGTGAGGTAATTCTCCTTGTGCTAAATTGTGCTTAAAAAAAACATTTTTTCTAGGGACAGAAAACTGTAGGTAGGGAGAGTGTGTCAGTTTCTTTCACTGTCAAAGTCCTTGTTTCCAGGGACCTGGAAGGACAGTGAGGTAATTCTCCTTGTGCTAAATTGTGCTTAAAAAAAAACATTTTTTCTAGGGACAGAAAACTGTAGGTAGGGAGAGTGTGTCAGTTTCTTTCACTGTCAAAGTCCTTGTTTTCAGGGACCTGGAAGGACAGTGAGGTAATTCTCCTTGTGCTAAATTGTGCTTAAAAAAAACATTTTTTCTAGGGACAGAAAACTGTAGGTAGGGAGAGTGTGTCAGTTTCTTTCACTGTCAAAGTCCTTGTTTCCAGGGACCTGGAAGGACAGTGAGGTAATTCTCCTTGTGCTAAATTGTGCTTAAAAAAAACATTTTTTCTAGGGACAGAAAACTGTAGGTAGGGAGAGTGTGTCAGTTTCTTTCACTGTCAAAGTCCTTGTTTCCAGGGACCTGGAAGGACAGTGAGGTAATTCTCCTTGTGCTAAATTGTGCTTAAAAAAAACATTTTTTCTAGGGACAGAAAACTGTAGGTAGGGAGAGTGTGTCAGTTTCTTTCACTGTCAAAGTCCTTGTTTCCAGGGACCTGGAAGGACAGTGAGGTAATTCTCCTTGTGCTAAATTGTGCTTAAAAAAAACATTTTTTCTAGGGACAGAAAACTGTAGGTAGGGAGAGTGTGTCAGTTTCTTTCACTGTCAAAGTCCTTGTTTCCAGGGACCTGGAAGGACAGTGAGGTAATTCTCCTTGTGTTAAATTGTGCTTAAAAAAAACATTTTTTCTAGGGACAGAAAACTGTAGGTAGGGAGAGTGTGTCAGTTTCTTTCACTGTCAAAGTCCTTGTTTCCAGGGACCTGGAAGGACAGTGAGGTAATTCTCCTTGTGCTAAATTGTGCTTAAAAAAAACATTTTTTCTAGGGACAGAAAACTGTAGGTAGGGAGAGTGTGTCAGTTTCTTTCACTGTCAAAGTCCTTGTTTCCAGGGACCTGGAAGGACAGTGAGGTAATTCTCCTTGTGCTAAATTGTGCTTAAAAAAAACATTTTTTCTAGGGACAGAAAACTGTAGGTAGGGAGAGTGTCAGTTTCTTTCACTGTCAAAGTCCTTGTTTCCAGGGACCTGGAAGGACAGTGAGGTAATTCTCCTTGTGCTAAATTGTGCTTAAAAAAAACATTTTTTCTAGGGACAGAAAACTGTAGGTAGGGAGAGTGTGTCAGTTTCTTTCACTGTCAAAGTCCTTGTTTCCAGGGACCTGGAAGGACAGTGAGTGAATTCTCCTTGTGCTATATTGTGCTTAAAAAAAACATTTTTTCTAGGGACAGAAAACTGTAGGTAGGGAGAGTGTGTCAGTTTCTTTCACTGTCAAAGTCCTTGTTTCCAGGGACCTGGAAGGACAGTGAGGTAATTCTCCTTGTGCTAAATTGTGCTTAAAAAAAACATTTTTTCTAGGGACAGAAAACTGTAGGTAGGGAGAGTGTGTCAGTTTCTTTCACTGTCAAAGTCCTTGTTTCCAGGGACCTGGAAGGACAGTGAGGTAATTCTCCTTGTGCTAAATTGTGCTTAAAAAAAACATTTTTTCTAGGGACAGAAAACTGTAGGTAGGGAGAGTGTGTCAGTTTCTTTCACTGTCAAAGTCCTTGTTTCCAGGGACCTGGAAGGACAGTGAGGTAATTCTCCTTGTGCTATATTGTGCTTAAAAAAAACATTTTTTCTAGGGACAGAAAACTGTAGGTAGGGAGAGTGTGCCAGTTTCTTTCACTGTCAAAGTCCTTGTTTCCAGGGACCTGGAAGGACAGTGAGGTAATTCTCCTTGTGCTAAATTGTGCTTAAAAAAAACATTTTTTCTAGGGACAGAAAACTGTAGGTAGGGAGAGTGTGTCAGTTTCTTTCACTGTCAAAGTCCTTGTTTCCAGGGACCTGGAAGGACAGTGAGGTAATTCTCCTTGTGCTAAATTGTGCTTAAAAAAAACATTTTTTCTAGGGACAGAAAACTGTAGGTAGGGAGAGTGTGTCAGTTTCTTTCACTGTCAAAGTCCTTGTTTCCAGGGACCTGGAAGGACAGTGAGGTAATTCTCCTTGTGTTAAATTGTGCTTAAAAAAAACATTTTTTCTAGGGACAGAAAACTGTAGGTAGGGAGAGTGTGTCAGTTTCTTTCACTGTCAAAGTCCTTGTTTCCAGGGACCTGGAAGGACAGTGAGTGAATTCTCCTTGTGCTAAATTGTGCTTAAAAAAAACATTTTTTCTAGGGACAGAAAACTGTAGGTAGGGAGAGTGTGTCAGTTTCTTTCACTGTCAAAGTCCTTGTTTCCAGGGACCTGGAAGGACAGTGAGTGAATTCTCCTTGTGCTAAATTGTGCTTTAAAAAAAAATTTTTTCTAGGGACAGAAAACTGTAGGTAGGGAGAGTGTGTCAGTTTCTTTCACTGTCAAAGTCCTTGTTTCCAGGGACCTGGAAGGACAGTGAGGTAATTCTCCTTGTGCTAAATTGTGCTTAAAAAAAACATTTTTTCTAGGGACAGAAAACTGTAGGTAGGGAGAGTGTGTCAGTTTCTTTCACTGTCAAAGTCCTTGTTTCCAGGGACCTGGAAGGACAGTGAGGTAATTCTCCTTGTGCTAAATTGTGCTTAAAAAAAACATTTTTTCTAGGGACAGAAAACTGTAGGTAGGGAGAGTGTGTCAGTTTCTTTCACTGTCAAAGTCCTTGTTTCCAGGGACCTGGAAGGACAGTGAGTGAATTCTCCTTGTGCTAAATTGTGCTTAAAAAAAACATTTTTTCTAGGGACAGAAAACTGTAGGTAGGGAGAGTGTGTCAGTTTCTTTCACTGTCAAAGTCCTTGTTTCCAGGGACCTGGAAGGACAGTGAGTGAATTCTCCTTGTGCTATATTGTGCTTAAAAAAAACATTTTTTCTAGGGACAGAAAACTGTAGGTAGGGAGAGTGTGTCAGTTTCTTTCACTGTCAAAGTCCTTGTTTCAAGGGACAGAGAAGGACACCTGAAGGTAGCCCTTATTGCTTTTTTCCCATCTCCCTGCAGGCCATCTATTAGAATGTCTGGAAGGCAAACAAGGAGAGGCAGACAGTCAGGAGGCAATAAAAGAGGGCAAGCAGGCTCTGTGTCTGGGGGCAACAGTGCTGGTCGTGGACGCGGTGCACTGTCATCAGCACATGGCCATGGGACACGCTTGTCCTTCTTTTCGGCAGCTGGACATGTTGAGCCACATCATGCCGAAGACTTGGTAGAGTGGATGACCAAGCCCTCCTCCTCCTCCTCATCCTCTCTCACCCAGGCTCAGGGTACTGGAAAAGCAGCTGCCAAAGCGTCCTCTTCCCTGGTATCAATGTCAGACTCATCATCAGTCACTCCTTCCCTAGACCCACCATGTCCTCCTCCTGAGGAGTCCCCCGAACTGTTTCAGCACAGTGTTGGGTACATGCTCCAGGAGGATGCCCAGCGTTTCGAAGGGTCTGATGATGAAACCCAGCTAGAGGAAGGCAGTAGCGTGAGAGCAGAGAGAGGGGATGCTCAAGAAGGACACCAATCTGGCAGTCATGCTCCAGCAGCTGCAGCATACTGCCAGATTGGCTCCAGTGATGAGGAGGGAGGGGATGATGAGGTCACTGACTCCACGTGGGTGCCTAATAGGAGAGAGGAGGAGGAGGAGGATGAGGAGGAGGCACATCTCCAACGAGGCAGGATGCCCTTTGGTGGCCAGCGTAAGGGCAGTACACCGACGGAATCACACCGCAGAGCTCCGCCTGTGCAGGGCGCTGCCTCTGCCCGTCATTCAAAAAGTTCTTTGGTGTGGGCCTTTTTTGAGGCTAGTGCATCAGATCGCACAGCTGCTGTTTGCAACATATGTCTCAAGCGTATATCGCGTGGCCAAAACATCAGCCGCTTGGGTACCACATGCCTGACCAGACATATGTTGACCTGCCATGCAGCTCGTTGGCAAGCCTACCTCAAAGACCCACACCAAAGAACAAAGCGGACCTCTCCTTGCACCGCATCAGCTGGGATCTCCAACCCCACTATAACTTCAGTCCTCTCTGAAACATGCACTGAGAGGAATGAAGGTGTAGAATTAGGTGTGTCACAGCCAAGTACTTGCGGCCACTCTGCTAGCAGTACACCGACGTCCGATTCTAGCAGGCAAATTTCCCTGCCCCAGCTGCTGGACCGTCGAAAGAAGTTCACTCCCAGCCATCCACATGCCCAGCGGTTGAATGCTAGCTTGGCTAAATTGCTAGCGCTTCAACTGCTGCCTTTTCAGTTGGTAGACTCGGCCCCCTTCCGTGAGTTTGTGCAATGTGCGGTTCCTCAGTGGCAGGTTCCCAAACGCCACTTTTTCTCACGGAAGGCTATTCCGGCTCTCTACCGGCATGTGGAAGGCAATGTCTTGGCCTCGCTGGACAGGGCGGTCAGCGGTAAGGTGCATATTACCGCTGACTCATGGTCCAGCAGGCATGGACAGGGACGTTACCTTTCTTTCACGGCCCATTGGGTCACTCTTTTGGCAGCTGGGAAGGATGCAGGACAAGGTGCAGTAGTGTTGGAGGTTGTCCCACCGCCACGCCTCCAAAATGCTACTACTGGTTGTGACACACCTCTCTCCTCCACCCCCTCCTCTTCTTCTTCCTCCATGGCCTCTTCCTGTGGTTTGTCCTATGAACCAGCGGTGCTCCGTAGCCGTTCACGGGGCTACGCAAGTACGCAGGCAAAAAGATGCCATGCCGTGCTTGCGCTGGTGTGTTTGGGGGACAGAAGCCACACTGGGGCAGAGGTCCTGTCTGCTCTGCAGGGCCAGGCCGAGAGGTGGTTGACGCCACGCCAGCTTAAGCCAGGAATGGTGGTTTGCGACAATGGCACCAACCTCCTCTCCGCCCTCCGACAGGGACAACTGACCCATGTGCCCTGTGTGGCTCACGTCCTTAACCTGGTGGTGCAGCGGTTCTTGGGCAGGTACCCGGGCTTACAGGATGTCCTGAGGCAGGCCAGGAAAGTCTGTGTGCATTTCCGCAGATCTTATAATGCCAGTGCTCGCCTGGCTGAGCTGCAAAAGGAGTTGAACCTGCCCAAGAACCGCCTTATATGTGACATGCCCACCAGGTGGAACTCAACGTTGGCCATGCTGCAGCGGCTGCACACGCAGCAGAGGGCCATCAATGAGTACCTGTGCGACTACGGCACCAGGACAGGGTCAGGGGAGCTTGGTTTTTTTTCTCCACGCCAGTGGGGCATGATCAGGGATG
Organism: Rana muscosa; assembly: GCA_029206835.1. Classification (NCBI taxonomy): domain Eukaryota; kingdom Metazoa; phylum Chordata; class Amphibia; order Anura; family Ranidae; genus Rana; species Rana muscosa. Next base: position 6,939,162 of record CM055117.1, read on the forward strand.
CATGCACTGTCCTGGCACCATTTGAGGAGGCCACGAGGATGGTGAGCAGTGACAGTGCATGCATCAGTGACACTGTACCTCTTGTCCACCTGTTGGAGCACACGCTGCGTGGAATAATGGACAGGGCACTTGAGGCAGAACAGAGGCAGGAAGAGGAGGACTTCCTTGCCTCTCAAGGCCCCCTTTACCCAGACAGTGTTCCTTCTGTCCCACCCATCGCACAGGAAGAGGAGGAGGAGGAGGAGGAGGAGGAGGAGGAGGATTGTGTCAGCATGGAGGTGGAGGCTGGCACTCAGCATCATCAGCAGCAGTCTTTTAGGGATGATTTACAGTCCCAAGAAACCAGTGGACTTGTACGTGGCTGGGAGGAGGTGGCTGCGGATCATGTCGTCCTTAGTGACCCAGAGGACTCCGGAGCGAATGCCTCAGCAAACCTACGCTGCATGGCCTCCCTGATCCTGCAAAGTCTGCGGAAGGATCCTCGTATTCTTCGGATCAAGGAGAGGGACCATTACTGGCTGGCCACTCTCCTTGATCCACGGTACAAGGGTAAGGTTGCGGACCTTATGTTACCGTCGCAGAGGGAGCAGAGGATGAGACAACTCCGGGAGGCCTTGCAGAAAGGTCTGTGCAACGCGTTCCCAGAGACTGGGAGGTTACAAACTCCTGGTCCTGGACAACGAGTTGCTGAGGCTTCGGCCAGTCAAAGAAGGAGCGGTGGGGAAGGTGGCCGTCTGACCGATGCGTTCAGACAATTCTTTAGTCCGCAGCCCCAAAGTATGATCGGTTCCAGCAACCATCGCCAGCGTCTGATAAACATGGTGCAGGAATATCTAGGGGCAAGGTCAGACTTGGACACCTTCCCCACCGAAAATCCTCTGGCTTACTGGGTCTTGAGGATGGATCACTGGCCAGAGCTTGCACAGTATGCAATTGAGCTACTGGCCTGTCCTGCATCCAGCGTTCTTTCGGAACGCACATTCAGTGCTGCTGGAGGATTTGTCACGGATCACAGGGTGCGCCTGTCCACCGACTCGGTTGATCGACTGACTTTCATCAAGATGAACCAGTCTTGGATCACCACCAGCTACCACACACCTGATGCTGATATAACAGACTAATTGATTTTAACATGTCACATCCCTTCAAGACTGATGCTGATGCTGAGTGCCTGTGCTGTTATGTTGACTGGCTATCCTCCTCCTCCGAGTCCTCAATGATACGATTGATGATGATAGCTTGGAAGATCATTTTTGTTTATGGGTGCCGCCACCAGTGGCTAAGGCCCAATTTTTCAGCCCCTGTTTTACAGGGGCGTGTAATTACAATTTTTTTAGCAATAATTTGCCATAGGGCTCATTGCTGTGCTCCAAGTACAGTATCTGTGAGGGGTTGGAGTGTTGTGGCACCAGTGCCTAAGGCCCAATTTTTCAGCCCCTGTTTAACAGGGGCGTGTCATTACAATTTTTGAAGCAATACTTTGCAACAGGGCTCATTGCTGTGCTCCAAGTACAGTATCTGTAAGGGGTTGTAGTGTTGTGCCACCAGTGCCTAAGGCCCAATTTTTCAGCCCCTGTTCAACAGGGGCATGCAATTACAATTCTTGATCTAATAATTCACAGCAGGGTCCATTGCTGCACCCACCAAGAGTAACTCTGAGGGCTTACAGTCTTGTGGCAACGCCACCACCACCACCACCACGAAAGGCCCAATTTTTCAGCCCCTGTTCAAAAGGGGCATGTAATTACAATTCTTGATCTAATAATTCACAGCAGGGCCCATTGCTGCACCCACCAAGAGTAACTGTCAGGGCTTACAGTGTTGTGGCACCAGCACCACCATCAAAGCCCCAATTTTTACTACCACTGTTCAACAATTATATGTAATTAAAATTCCTGATATAATAGTTGACAGCAGGGCGTTCCAGCACCAACCAAGAGTAACTGTGAGTGCTTACAGTGTTGTGCCAACACCAACAACTAAGGGGCCTATTTCTGCAGAGTATATACGGCAGGTCCCTACTTTCAAACATCCAACTTACAAACGACTCCTACTTGCAAACGAAAGAAGACAACAGGAAGTGAGAGGAAATCTACCCCTAGAAAGGAAAATTCTCTCCTGTAAGAATAAATATGGGAGAAAGGGGTCTCATCTGTACTGATGCTTTATCAGCAATCCTTGTTTCAAGAAAAACACCACATTTCAAAAACAGTTGTCATTGGGACGGAAAGTGAGGTGAAATGTTCTGAACAGGGGCACAGACAGCAAAACAAATGTTACAGGGGTGATAACCCTTACCTATGTTTCCCAAAAAGTTTAAAAATAGATCTTTGGGCTGGAGCTACACTTCAACAATGTACCTGTTCAAAATTACAAACAGATTCTACATAAGAACAAACCTACAGTCCCTGTCTTGTATGCACCGCCTGTATACGGCTGTTCAGAGTATATAGGGCCTTTTTTATTTTATGTGCGGGGTTCCCCTTAATATCCATACAAGACCCAAAGGGGCTGGTAATGGGCTGGGGTAGGGGGGGGTCATGGGGTAGCTATGCCATTTTTCTTAAAGAATTTCATCCATATTACCGGGACCAGACATTACATTAAAGCCGCAAGCAGTTTTAAATGGCTTTTTTTTCCTTTAGAAGTGTCATTTTGTGCAGGGACAGTTCTAAACACGGGAAACACGTGGCACTTCACAGGCATACTTTAGACACCCCCCAGGTACGATATTTAAAGGAATATTTGACTTTTTTTTTTCACTTTATGCATCATTAAAATGACTGCTCCCGAAAAACGACCGTTTTTAAAACTTCTTTTTGCATTGATACATGTCCCCTGGTGCACAACCCGGGTTCCCAAACCCTATTTATGACAATAACATGCATAATAGTTGTTATAATTAGCACTTTAGAATTCGAACGTTCGCATCCATTGTATTTAATAGGGTTCTAATGTTCGTTCGAACTTTCGGTCCGTTCGCGGGTTCTGGTGCGAACCGAACCCGGGGGTGTTCGGCTCATCACTACTTAGAAGTATGACATAAGTAGGATTCTCGCCTTTTGCCAGTTAGGAGTGGACATGAAATTAGCCCTTAGTACCATCAAGGGTCAAATATCGGCTCTATAAGTCTTTTTTCAAAGACCGCTGGCATCTCATTTCCTAGTTCGGGCTTTCATTCAGGGGGTACTGCAGATCAATCCGCAAGTCAAGTCTCCCTTGTGCCCATTGGATTTGAATTTGGTATTGTCAGTATTGCAAAAGCAACCTTTTGAACCTTTTCACCATATTCCTTTGATCCTTTTGAGCAGGAAATTAGCTTTTTTGATTGCTATCTCTGGGAGAGTATCAGAATTAACAGCGCTTTCTTGTAAAGAGCTTTATTTAATTTGTCACAAAGACAAAATTGTTCTACGACCCCATCCTACTGTAGCGCTACCCCCAGTTAAGAGAGCCGCTGATATTGATTTGGGCCCTGCAGTGCACCGCTGTCAACCCCCGGCAATCGGCTCTAACCTCCCGTGGCACAGCTGGTGATAGAGAGATAGGACCGCGTGATCGCAACTGTTGGTGACGCAGTCCTATAACAAACATACACAGAATATACTTTAAAACTCCTATTAAAGTAAGCGGAACTGACACCAAATGTACTTTACCCAGATATTTTACTGAGGCTAATGGGCAAGTAATAAACAACAGTATAACAAGTTGCAGATCCCTGCAATAAACAGTAATAAAGATAAACAGAGTAATCAGAATAATAAAGTATTGCTATGCAACTCTAGCGCTGCCCTTTTACAGCTACTTCCCCTCATGGGTAGACTAACACCCAGCAATGTCTACCTATGCAGTCAGGCCTGACTGATCTAAATGGAAGTTCAGTGAAACAATATTCGCTAGCAATCTTTTCGGTGGTGCACTTGAAGAACAACTTTGTAATCCCAACGAATAGTAAAGATAAAGGATCTGTCTTTAAACAGCTCTCACCACCCGGACAAGTCCAAATCCGTTTCCTCCATCGATTCGTCTGGGAACAGGAATCCACCGACATCCAAGTCTTCAATCCTTCTGGTGTACTGCAGCAAGGAGGATTAGATGTCTCTAAGGCTCTGCTAGGCTGGCAGAGGGCTCTTTGGAAAGGAGCACACGGCCCAGGCTTCAGGCCTTGTGCACACAGCAGTTCAGCACAGAGATCCTCTTGCTAGGAGAGGGGTGTCCAAAGAGGCCGACCAAAACTCTGCCTCCCCTTTATAAAGTCTGCCCCAGCAGTCTCTGTTCTGGAGCAATGCACCCTGGGTGCTGCAAGATGTACTGGGAGATGTAGTCTCTCTCTCCTCTGCTTTCACTTCCATAATGTCTCTTTACTTCCTCCCGACTCACCTCTCACCTGGAACTTCTTGTCTCTCTGCATTAAAGGGGAACACCCCGCTACACACTCCCCCCACTTGAACTCTTTGGTCCCCAAAGATAAACTTCAACAAATACTGTTTACCATTTTGGACAATGTCGAGCATGATGTTGGCATAGGGAATTCCCACCAAAACTTTGGGATGGAACTCTCTTGCCCACAGGTCACACTACCATGAGTGGCCTGCCTAACTGTGCCAGAGAGTGAGCTGGGGTTGCCCTCCACCAAATGGACGGTGGAAGGATCAGGTTGTTCAACACTTCTCCTAGCCGTTACAACAGAGTCCTCTGAGCTCGTCCCCATTTGGGGGTAAGTTAGTTTCTTGGGAGGCCTGATGACTCTGCGAGCCCTCTGCTCTCTTGGTGCTTCTGACTCTGGCACCACAGGCTCTTCTTCAGGAGTAAGTTCAGGTAACATTGCTGGTTCTGGAACCTCTGATTCAGAAGTCGACTGACGTATGGAATCTCTAGAGTCCTCCTCTGCGCAAGTGTCAGGAACATCTTCCCAGTAATCAGCTGAGGGACTGAAGGGTATGAATTCAGTAGCCTCCGGATTCAGCGTTGCATCTGGGGTATCCCCTCCATTTGGGAGATCTATGGCGGACGTTCCCAGAGGCGAGGGAGGCCACAGCCAGTCCAGTTCTCCACCTTCTTCTGTACTCAATTGGGAGGCCTCCCCATCTTTGGCTCGAGAGGTCTGGGACCGAGTGTTCGGCCTAGGAATATCCAGGATAGAGGCCGGTTCAGGGGAGTCTCTCACGGGAGGTATTCTGACTGCCTCAGCAAGTGGGAGCAGGTGGTTCCGATGCCACGTCTTCAGTGGACCCACCTTTCCTTCTGGCTTTAGTTTGTAGACAGGCAAACCGGGCAACTTCCTACAGACAACATAGGGCTCAGATCTCCACCTGTCGGCAAGCTTGTGTTTTCCAGGGACCCCCAGATTGCGTAGCAGTACTCGGTCCCCGGGCTGCAGATCTTGCACTCGAACCTTCAGATCAAAATTTCTCTTGTTGCGGGCCCCCCTTTGATCCGAAGCCGCCTGGGCTTGTTCATAGGCCACCTGCAAGCTACGTCTAAGTCTGTCCACGTATCCCTTGTGGGATGTAGCTGAGGTATTGTCTATAGAAGTGCCAAAGGCCAGGTCCACAGGTAGCCTTGCTTCTCTCCCAAACATAAGTCGATAAGGGGAGTAGCCAGTGGCGTCACTTGTGGTACAGTTATAGGCATGTACTAGGGCTGATATGTGCTGACTCCAGTGTTGCTTCTTCTCTGTTTCTAAGGTTCCCAACATGTTGAGCAGGGTCCGGTTAAATCTCTCCGGCTGAGCATCTCCTTGTGGGTGGTAAGGCGTGGTTCTGGTCTTCTTTATTCCTAATGAATCCAAAAGTCTTCGGATCAACCGACTCTCAAAGTCCCTTCCTTGATCTGAGTGGAGTCTCTGTGGTAGTCCGTAATGGACAAAATACTTCTCCATAAGTATCTTGGCCACGGTGGATGCCTTCTGGTCTTTGGTTGGGAAAGCTTGAGCATAGCGGGTGAAATGGTCGGTTATTACCAGAACATTCCCCAATCCACTCAGGTCGGGTTCGAGGCAGAGAAAGTCAATGCATACCAGATCCATTGGGCCTTGACTCTGTAAGTGGCCCATTGGGGCAGCTTGATGGGGTAGGGTCTTTCTCTGAATGCATCGTGCACAGGAATGGCAATACTCCTCTACTTCTGCCCTCATGCAGGGCCAATAGAACCGATTTCTGACAAGCTGGAAGGTCCTTTCTGCCCCTAGGTGACCATGATGGTCATGCAGGGCAATTAGTACAGTCTCTCGGTGCTTCTCTGGAAGAAATAACTGCCACTTATCTTCTGAGTCATCAGAGGGGCCCCTTCGGTAGACCACTCCCTGATGTACCTGTAGCCTGTCCAATTTCTTCCTCAACAGGCGAGCCTCCTTTGAGGGGTGATGTAGGAATTTGTTGGGATCCTGATTCTCCAGGGCTTCGAGGACCAATCTCCCCATGGGGTCTTCCAATTGGTCACACCTCAACTCCTTCTTGGACAGTCTCGGTAGGTTGTCTTCCTCCAGTTGAGTTACCCCACAATAGTGTTTGGGGACTCCTACCATGGTAACCCCTATTTCTTCTGCTCTGGAGCCTCCTCTGGCTTGGAATTCAGCCCCTTGACAAAGGGCCCGCACCCCGTCCGGTGCCACTTGGGTCCAATCTTCCCAGTCATTTGTCGTGGCATGAGACCTCCGGGACAGGGCATCTGCATCCCTATTTCCGGCTCCTGGTCTGTACTTCAGACTGAAGTTGAATCCAGACAATGCGGCCAACCACCTGTGTCCGGTGGCATCTAGTTTCGCGGTGGTGAAGAGGTAGGTCAGGGGGTTGTTGTCTGTCTTCACAGTAAACTCTGCCCCATACAAGTAGTCTTTTAGCTTGTCTACTACCGCCCATTTGAGGGACAGGAATTCCAGCTTATGAGTGGGGTAATTCTTTTCTGAGGGGGTCAGGCTCCTGCTCACATAGGCCACTGGTCGCAGTTGTCCTTCATGTTCTTGGCAGAGTACACCACCTAGACCCTCATGGCTGGCATCCACATGTAATTCATAAGGTCTGGTAGGGTCGGCGTAGGCCAGGACTGGGGCAGTGGTTAAGCTCCTCTTCAGAGCATGAAAGGCCTCTTCACACCTTGGGTTCCACTGATCTTGAACTGACTCACCAGGCCTCCTGGGCCCTGAGTCATCCTCTTCCCCTTCTGCCTTTAGCAATTCATTCAACGGGTGGGCAATCCGAGCAAACCCATCCACAAACCTCCTATAATAGGAGCAGAACCCCAGGAAGGATCTGAGCTCTGTTACTGTGGTGGGTCGTGGCCAGGAAGTGACTGCTTCCAACTTCTCAGGATCTGTGGCCACCCCTTCTTCAGACACTATGTGCCCCAGATAGTTCACAGAAGACTGGTAGAACCGACACTTCTCGGGGGAAAGCTTAAGTCCCTCTTCGCTGAGTCTTCTCAATACTTTCTCCAACCTGGCTTCATGTTCTTCCAAGGTTCTTCCAAAGACAATGACATCGTCCAAGTACACAAGGACTTCTATAAGATTCATGTCTCCAACAGTCTTCTCCATAAGGCGTTGAAAGGTAGCAGGAGCTCCAGACAGACCCTGAGGCATCCTATTGAATTCGAAGAATCCCACCGGGGTTATGAAGGCTGTCTTCTCCCTGTCTTCTGGGTGCATAGGGATTTGATAGTACCCACTCTTGAGGTCCATCACACTGAACCATTTGGCTCCAGACAAACTTTGTAGGGCATCTTCTATCCTTGGCGTGGTGTATTGGTCAGGGATGGTTCTCCTGTTGAGAGTCCTGTAATCGATACAAAGCCTCAACGACCCATTCTTCTCTCTGACCACCACGATTGGGGAGGCATAGGGACTTCTAGACTCCCGGATCACAGCAGTCTTCTTTAGTTCTACAAGTTGTTCCCTCAGATCCTCCAGATCTGCCAGGGGGACCCGCCTGACCCTTTCTCGGAAGGGCTTATCTTCTTGGAGGCGGATCCGATGGGTGGCACTTCTTGCACACCCCACATCGAATTCATCTTGGGAAAAGATCTTCTCCCACCTGGTCAGCTGGGCCTTGGCTCTTTCTTTCCAAGCCCTGGGTAGGTTCGGGTTTTCCACGGACAGTTTCTCCCAAACATCTCCTCCGTCACCCGTCCCCTTGACTTCGGACCAAGTGACCGGGGCAGCAGGGCTCACCTGACCAAGCAACACTCTGGCAGGGATCTCCATGGGTCCTCCCGTAGTGTTCCTAACACTCACCGGAACTCTGCCATGGGCCTTCTTCAGGGCCTTGAACGGAATCACTTCTGGTATCACTTCCAGGCCTGAGGACTCTTCCCTTGGGTCTGATTCCAGCATGACAAAGGGGCCAGGTTGTTCCCACGAAAGCTTCACAGTGGCCCTAAGACAGGTTACTTCTCCGGGCTGTAGCACTACTCCTTCTCTGCCAAGTCTCCACACCTTCCCTATCCCCTCTCCCGGGGTCTTCTGCTCTAAGACCAGTCGTTGGAAGGCCGTCTTTAGCATGGGATGGATTTTGGTGGCTGAATGGTTTCTCTCTTTCACTAGAGGGGTCAGGAGTCTCCTGACTAGATCCGTGTTTGTCCCAATGATCAGGGAAATCTTGCTGGCTCCAGGCGGCCGGGGACACACAACTGCCAGGGTGTCAAACACTTCAGCCTTCCCAGCCACGGATGGGTCGAAAGTCATCTTTATGGGCAGGTACCCATCATAAGGGAAACTCTGGGTTCCAAGTCCCCATATCTCCAGCTCTTCTATCTTCTGGATAGGCAGATGACTCAAGTGCCTATCATAGAAGTCCCGGTATAGTAAAGTCACCTGTGCTCCGGTGTCCAAAAGAGCTTTAGTATAGACTCCTTCCACTTGAATGGGCACAGTAGGAGACGGGCCCACCAGTTCCTTTGGGTATGGCCGGACTGGGGTCACCTCTTTTTTTTGGCTTTCGACCCTTGCCCTGCTCCTTTTGGACTTTAATTTTTCCTGAGCCTGGCATGCATTGACTTTCTCCCTCTCAATGGGGGCACAAACCCGCTGAGGGATGTTATTGTTCCTTTTAGGTGGAGGTTCCTTCTTTGGGGTGCTGTACTTCCACTGAGGGGTCTTGCCCCCTCCCTCTGGGGTACATCTTGGTGGGGGTGTACTATACCTCCTCCTAGGAGTTTTGTCTCCTCCATTCTTGGCCTTTTTTTTTAGTTTGGAGCGCACTGAAGATGATGGGCACCCGGTTGACTCCTTCACCGGGGCCCTTTGGAGTTTCCCGCCGGCTTGCAATTATCTGTTCTCTTCTTCTTTGGGCTGGAGCATACGTTAGCAAAGTGGCCACTCCCTCCGCAGTTATAGCAAATCACCTCTTCTCGGTCCTGTAGGGAGGCCGGTGCTGAGGTGTTCGGGAACAACTCCTTTCTTGGGCTTGGTTTCTCTCGTCTTCTCTGATCTTTCTCCATCAAAGAGGTCAGCATCTCCAACACTTGGGCCATTTGCGATTTCAGAGTGTCAACCTCCGCATCTCTTTCTGGGCTCTTGACCGAATGGACCAACACTGGTACAGGTGTGACATTCGCCTTGGCCACCTGCTGATCTTCCTGCAGCGCCTCTTCGTCCCTAATAATTTTATTAGATCAGAGTAGGTTAGTGACATTCCTCCTCCTGAGGTTTTCAGGTGCAGCCAGACCGGGTCTGAGCGCCGCGCTCCCCTCATGATCTGCTTCATGCGTGCTTCATCTGCATCTTTGGGCAGCATTCCCTTCTTCAGTACAATCTTGCATAACTGCCTGTTCAGCCTTCTAACATATTCTGACAGTTTCTCATTCGGCTGCTGGAGAGTGTGTTCAATTTGATAAATCATCTCTGACACCTTCTCCAGCTGACCAAACTCTTCCTGCAGCATGGCCAGGCAATCTTGAGCTGTACAGTTTTCATTTCCAAACCGGAAGCTCTTCACCGCTTCTGCCGCGGCACCTTTCAGACTTTCTAAGACTCGCTGTCTCTTCTGTGCCTCAGGCACCTCCCATGCTTCTACTGCCTGCAATGCCTGTTCCACCCAAGTGTCAAAATCTTCCTCCCCCGCAGGGACGGGGAGCTTCCCTGAGAAGGTGCTAAGCTTCTGGTAACCGGCCTCCACATGCACCGTACTGCTTTTCTGGCACTTAATTACAAGGTCTCCTAGAGCATTCAACAATTCAGGCCCTATAGCGGCCAGCGGTGATCCCGGGCTTAATAGTTCCTTAAGCTTTTCTGCTTTAGGGGATAGTGGTGGAGATAATTGTGGGAGTGATGGCTTTGGTGTCTGAAACCATTCTTCCTTCACTGGCAGCGTATGTATCAAGTGATAGATCTGATTATCTATGGCTTGTATACTCTGACTTTTAAAATGCTCTGGGATTTCGTTTTTCCATTCTACCAGTGCGTATGTAAACGAGATCACTGGATCTGGCCTAAAATCCATCACCCATGCTTTGTGGCTCGGAGACAGTAACAATACGAGCTGTTTTATCTCCTCTTCCTTCCATCTTTCCCCCGGGAGTACAATGACTACCGCCGCGGTTGGATCGGCGCCAATCGCTGCGCACCACTGTGACATTGCCAGCGGGTCCATGCTGGTACTTCTGACCGGCTTGATTGCAGCGTGCAACGTACAAGGATCCCGGACTCGAGCCCCCACGTGTAGCGCTACCCTCAGTTAAGAGAGCCGCTGATATTGATTTGGGCCCTGCAGTGCACCGCTGTCAACCCCCGGCAATCGGCTCTAACCTCCCGTGGCACAGCTGGTGATAGAGAGATAGGACCGCGTGATCGCAACTGTTGGTGACGCAGTCCTATAACAAACATACACAGAATATACTTTAAAACTCCTATTAAAGTAAGCGGAACTGACACCAAATGTACTTTACCCAGATATTTTACTGAGGCTAATGGGCAAGTAATAAACAACAGTATAACAAGTTGCAGATCCCTGCAATAAACAGTAATAAAGATAAACAGAGTAATCAGAATAATAAAGTATTGCTATGCAACTCTAGCGCTGCCCTTTTACAGCTACTTTCCCTCATGGGTAGACTAACACCCAGCAATGTCTACCTATGCAGTCAGGCCTGACTGATCTAAATGGAAGTTCAGTGAAACAATATTCGCTAGCAATCTTTTCGGTGGTGCACTTGAAGAACAACTTTGTAATCCCAACGAATAGTAAAGATAAAGGATCTGTCTTTAAACAGCTCTCACCACCCGGACAAGTCCAAATCCGTTTCCTCCATCGATTCGTCTGGGAACAGGAATCCACCGACATCCAAGTCTTCAATCCTTCTGGTGTACTGCAGCAAGGAGGATTAGATGTCTCTAAGGCTCTGCTAGGCTGGCAGAGGGCTCTTTGGAAAGGAGCACACGGCCCAGGCTTCAGGCCTTGTGCACACAGCAGTTCAGCACAGAGATCCTCTTGCTAGGAGAGGGGTGTCCAAAGAGGCCGACCAAAACTCCGCCTCCCCTTTATAAAGTCTGCCCCAGCAGTCTCTGTTCTGGAGCAATGCACCCTGGGTGCTGCAAGATGTACTGGGAGATGTAGTCTCTCTCTCCTCTGCTTTCACTTCCATAATGTCTCTTTACTTCCTCCCGACTCACCTCTCCCCTGGAACTTCTTGTCTCTCTGCATTAAAGGGGAACACCCCGCTACATACCTTTTTACCAAAGGTGGTGTCAGCGTTTAATTTGAATCAAGATATTGTTCTGCCTTCTTTTTTTCCTGATCCGCGGACAGTGGGGGAAAAGTTATTACACTCTCTAGATGTAGTGAGAGCAGTAAAAGTGTATCTGCAGGCAACCGCTCAGATACGTAAAAAAGATGTTTTGTTTATTTTGCCAGATCGTCCCAAGAAGGGACAAGCGGCATCAAAATCCACCATTTATGGGTCATTGCACGTAACTGGCGCTTCCCGTCCCTTGCCTGGTCCCAGGTGCTGGCTCGAATGGAAGCGATTAAGCTGGCAGATCGTATCCACCACACGCTTTATGACACTATGCAAATTTATGATGATAAATGGAAACACTGGTTCGATGTACCGTAATCCCACTTTAGAATTTTTTCTGTTGGCACCTTTCATAACCCCCACATGTAACCACTATTGATTTATCAGTCTTGTGCAGTTTTATGTAATGTCCTCTCTATTATGTACCCCTATCTCTCGCCCATGTCATGCGCCGTTTATTTTCCCTCTGAATTGATTATGCTGTCTGACATTTTCTTTGTATGATGCTGATACTTGAATAAAAACGTTTGTAAACAAAAAATCCACCATTTATTATATGGATTTGACAAGTAATTATTCAAGCTTATGGTTTAAGGAAGAAGATTCCTCCCATTTCTGTTAAGGGGCACTCTACCAGGGCGATAAGTGCTTCATGGACAGTGCATCACCAGGCTTCGATGGCTCAGATCTGTAAAGCTGCAACTTGGTCTCCAGTCAAGTAGATGTGAAAGGACATGATGATGCCGCCTTTGGGCGTAGTGTGCTGCAGGCAGCAGTATAGGGCTTTTTGTCCGTAAGCAGCCTGCTTGATCTGTGTCTCCCACCCTTCATTGAGCATTGCTCTGGGACGTCCTATTATGTAATGACTGGCTCTGTGTCCCGTGGTGTACAATAAAGAAAACAGGATTTTTATAACAGCTTACCTGTAAAATCCTTTTCTTGGAGTACATCACGGGACACAGAGGTCCTTCCCCTTCTTATGGGAACCTTACTGCTTTGCTACAAAACTGAGGTACTAACCTGATGGGAGGGGTTATATGGAGGGGAACTGTCTTAAATTGGTTGTGCCAGTGTCCAATCACCGCTGGTGACCCTTAAACCATTATGTAATGACTGGCTCTGTGTCCCGTGGTGTTCTCCAAGAAAAGGATTTTACAGGTAAGCTGTTATAAAAATCCTGTTATTTTGGGACTTCAAGAAATCTGAACACATAGGATTGCATAGCTCCCAACTGTCCTGGATTTTGGAGGGACTGTCCCTGATTTGGAACAATGTCCCTCTGTCCCTCATTTTGGTCTGATCTGTATAGTTGTATATAAAATGCACTTTTTATCTTTCGAAAAGTGTTTCCCAGTGTTAAACTTTTTATCCAAATTCTAAATTGCGGCATTTGTCAATTTTAAAAGCCAATATAAAGGAATAGTAGTAAAATAAAGCACTTGTAGTTCATCTAATCATATTTTTGTATAATTCTCCTTTAAGGGGTGTGGCAGGGGGTGTGTCCTATGCCTACATAGTTTTGCTGATAGGTGTCCCTCATTCCCATCTCAAACAGTTGGGAGGTGTGAGATTGCATTAAAGGAACTTTTATCTTTTATACAAAATCATAATTTTAAAGTTCTGTAATATATTGTTCAATGTGTAAAGATGACCAATCAGTGGTGACTTATGTGTTGGTTGTTATTGTTTTTGTTTTATTCTTTGTGAAGTGTAATTGTATCCTAATCAGGATTAATAATAAAGTATTCTGAATCACGCCGTAGTCTCTGATTGATAGATCTAAGGCTTTCCGGATTAAATTTAATGATCAAATGGACAATTTCCATACTTACTTTATGCATACCTCCCAACATTTTGAAATGGGAATGAGGGACACCTATTAGCAAACAAATGTAGGCATAGGACACGCCCCCTGCCACACCCCCTTAAAGGAAAATTAACAAAAAATAAATAAAGGTGACTAAATCCACAAGGGCTTTTTTTTACCACTACTATTCCTTTATATTGTCTTATAAAATGTACAAATGCAGCAATTTAGAAATTGGATAAAAGGTTTAGCACGGGAAACACTTTTTGAAAGATAAAAAGTGAATTTTATATACAATTATATAGATCAGACTAAAATCAGGGACAAATGAGGAGGAAAGAGGGACAGAGGGACATTGCTCCAAATCAGGCATAGTCCCTCGAAATCAGGGACAGTTGGGGGCTATGCTTTATGTGTCAGTTCTTCTCACCAGCTCAGATCTTCTCTGCATTCCCCCGTGGGTGGAGGGACCTTCTCTGCATTCCCCGGTGGGTGGAGGGACCTTCTCTGCATTCCCTGGGGGTGGAGGGAGGTTCTCTGGGGTGGAGGGTAGAGGGACATTTTCTGCATTCCCCCGGGGGTGGAGGGACCTTCTCTGCATTCCCCCAGGATGGAGGGACTTTTTCTGCATTCTCCGGGGGTGGAGGGACCTCTGCATTCCCCCGGGGGTGGAGGAACGTTCTCTGGGGTGGAGGGTGGAGGGATTTTCTCTGCATTCCAATGAGGTGGTGGCACCTTCTCTGCATTCCCCGGAGGTGGAGGGACCTTCTCTGCATTCCCCGGGGTAGAGGGAACTTCTCTGCATTCCCAGGGGGTGGAGGGACGTTCTCTGGGGTGGAGGTTGGCGGGACGTTCTCTGCATTCCCCCGGGGGTGAAGGGGCGTTCTTTGCATTCCCTTCCCCTGGAGAAGGAGGGACCTTCTCTGCATTCCTCGGGGATGAAGGGACGTTCTCTGTATTCCTGCGAGGTGGAGGGACATTCTCTGCATTCCCTGGTGGTGGAGGGACCTTCTCTGCATTCCCACAAGGTAGAGGGATGTTCTCTGCATTCCCTGGGGGTGGAGGGACCTTCTCTGCATTCCCTCGGGGTGGAGGGACCTTCTCTGCATTCCCCCGGGGTGGAGGGACCTTCTCTGCATTCCCCCGGGGTGGAGGGACCTTCTCTGCATTCCCCGGAGTGGAGGGACCTACTCTGCATTCCCCGGAGTGGAGGGACCTACTCTGCATTCCCCCGGGGTGGAGGGACCTACTCTGCATTCCCCGGGGTGGAGGGACCTTCTCTGCATTCCCCCGGGGTGGAGGGACCTTCTCTGCATTCCCCCGGGGTGGAGGGACCTTCTCTGCATTCCCCGGAGTGGAGGGACCTACTCTGCATTCCCCCGGGGTGGAGGGACCTACTCTGCATTCCCCGGGGTGGAGGGAAGTTATCTGCATTTCCCCGGGGGTGGAGAGACCTTCTTTGAATTCCCCGGGGTGGAGAGACCTTCTCTGCATTCCCCCGGGGGGTGGAGAGACCTTCTCTGTATTCCACCGGGGGTGAAGGGACCTTCTCTGCATTCCCCCGGGGGTGAAGGGACCTTCTCTGCATTCCCGCGAGGTGGAGGGACCTTCTCTGCATTCCCGCGAGGTGGAGGGACGTTCTTTGCATTCCCTGGTGGTGGAAGGACCTTTTCTGCATTCCCCCAGGGTGGAGGGACCTTTTTCTGCATTCCCCCGGGGGTGGAGGGATCTTCTCTGCATTCCCCGGGGTGGAGGGACCTTCTCTGGGGTGGAGGGTGGAGGGACGTTCTCTGCATTCCACTAGGGTGGAGGGACCTTCTCTGCATTCCCTAGGGAATGAGGGACCTTCTCTGCATTCCCCGGGGGTAGAGGGACCTTCTCTGCATTCCCCCGGGGTGGAGGGACCTTCTTTGCATTCCCCGGGGTGGAGGGACCTTCTCTGCATTGCCCCCCGGGGTGGAGGGACCTTCTCTGCATTCCCCCCGGGGTGGAGGGACCTTCTCTGCATTCCCCCCGGGGTGGAGGGACCTTCTCTGCATTCCCCCCGGGGTGGAGGGACCTTCTCTGCATTCCCCGGGGGTGGAGGGACGTTCTTTGGGGTGGAGGGTGGAGGGACCTTCTCTGCATTCCCCTGTGGGTGGAGGGACCTTCTCTGCATTCCCGCAAGGTGGAGGGACATTCTCTGTGTGACGGACCTGGCCGGGACAGAGGCTTTTGAAGGGGACTGGGTGCGGGCCTCCTGCCTTGTGACCGTGGGCCCTGGCATTTGGGGGAACGGTGCTCTTTGTGAGCTGTATGCCTGGGGACCCTTGAGGGGGTGTTACTTCGGATTCAGGTCCATGTCCCCCCAAGACACACAGACTCTGGGGACCCTGTATATGCCATATTAGAGTGACTGAGGCATACTGTTGGGACGTTCACACCTTCACACTAAGGATATGCGAATACAATCACCTCCAGCCATCTGTCTGTCCTCTGTGCTAATTTGACCCTGCTAAATGTGTGATGTTTACACTTAGGATAATGTATATTGTATAGCAGGTGAGACAGGTAGGAGTCGGGATGTCTACCCTGAAAGGTCATATCTATGAGTCACCTTGGCTGGCTAAAGGATTTAGTTAATTAGCTCATGTTAATTATGTTTTGGTTACTCCCTCTGTTTCTGTATATAAGACTTGATTTTGGTCATAATAAAAGTCTCTCTTGTTGGAACTTACATACAGCCTGCCTGGTGTTTGTTCTGACCGATCACAAATGGATTCGAATGGCACATAGCTGTAGTTGGAATCCTGGAGCACCGGATGATCCAATAGAGCAGAGGAGTGTCGGGAGAGTGGAGCCGAGCGAGCAAAGGGGCTCGTTACATTGGTTGGCAGCGGTGGGATTTGCTCTCCAGTTCCTGGGACACTCCAACCCACCACAGTGAATGACCAGCTATGCAGCCTGCAGGAAAGTCACGCTGAAAGACCTACTTGAGAGCCGAGATGGACCCGAAGAAGGGTGATGCAGGACCCCGGTCAGTTGAAGATTTGTTTCAGCAACGAGTGCGGCAGCAGTTGGCATTATATGGGGCTAACCCATCAGAGACCGCCATACAGGAAGCCATTAAAGACATCCAGCTGCAGGATGCCCGACAAAAGAGAGAACGAGAGCGACAAGAGAGAGAACGAGAGCGACAAGAGCGAGAACGAGAGCGACAAGAGAGAGAACGAGAGCGACAAAAGAGAGAACTAGAGCGGCAACATGAGTGGAGAATGGCGGTAATACGGCAATCGGAGACAACGCCTAAAGAACCAGCCGCCATGGAAGAGGAATTCGGAAGGAGGTTGCGAGAGATGCAGGGAGGAGAAGCAGGCCATCTCCCCCCCAACAGTTAACCAGAGCAGATGGTGTGGAGTCCCCAGCAGAAGTGCTGGCAACAGGGCAGAGTGATACCCACCTCTGCCCAGCACCGGAAACCACTGTGGAGTTTCAGGGAGCCGGGGCAGTTGGCCCCTCTCCCCAGCAACAAGCTGAGGCAGTAAAGCTTTTACTCCCAGCTGAATCACTGGCAGCAGGGCAGAATGCTACTGGCATTGGCACACAATGGCCACAGGAGCGGATATCGGTGGATGGGACTGTGGTCTCCACTCACAGCAACCCAGCAGAAGAGCTGGCAACAGAGCAGAGTGCCGCGGGCCTCTGCTCTCAACTAACAGAAGAGGGAGGTCCTGTGGTACTGGATGGGACTTCAGTCCTCACTGACACAACCCCAGAAAATGGTGTGACACTGAGACAGGAGGATGTCAGCCTTGCTTTGCAAGCACTGGGGGATTTTCACCTACCACAAGTGGATGGGACTTCAGTCTCCACTTGTATACCCCAGGGATGCCGGGCAGTCGGCCCAGATCCCCAACAGCATGACGGACTGAGCCCAGTCACCCTGTCTTCTCTCCGGCGGCTGAAAGGACTCCAGGGAGAAGGGCCAGTCCAGGCCTCTCCCCAGCGGCGGGTGTGTTCTCTGAGAGAGGCAGAGGTTGGCTGGGTAAGTAATGCTCTGTTGGGAGCAATTTGTTTGGGGTACTGTGTGGATGCCGGCATTGGGGGAATGGAACTATGGACTAACTTCGGAGTCAACCCGTTTGGGGTCTCCTCCTATGTTAGTTTCCTGCCGAAAGGGGAGATGTGTGACGGACCTGGCCGGGACAGAGGCTTTTGGAGGGGACTGGGTGCGGGCCTCCTGCCTTGCGACCGTGGGCCCTGGCATTTGGGGGAACGGTGCTCTTTGTGAGCTGTATGCCTGGGGACCCTTGAGGGGGTGTTACTTCGGATTCAGGTCCATGTCCCCCCAAGACACACAGACTCTGGGGACCCTGTATATGCCATATTAGAGTGACTGAGGCATACTGTTGGGACGTTCACACCTTCACACTAAGGATATGCGAATACAATCACCTCCAGCCATCTGTCTGTCCTCTGTGCTAATTTGACCCTGCTAAATGTGTGATGTTTACACTTAGGATAATGTATATTGTATAGCAGGTGAGACAGGTAGGAGACGGGATGTCTACCCTGAAAGGTCATATCTATGAGTCACCTTGGCTGGCTAAAGGATTTAGTTAATTAGCTCATGTTAATTATGTTTTGGTTACTCCCTCTGTTTCTGTATATAAGACTTGATTTTTGGTTCTAATAAAGGCTCTCTTGGTTGAACTTACATACAGCCTGCCTGGTGTTTGTTCTGACCGACCACAAATGGATTTGAATGGCACATAGCTGTAGTTGGAATCCTGGAGCACCGGATGATCCAATAGAGCAGAGGAGTGTCGGGAGAGTGGAGCCGAGCGAGCAAAGGGGCTCGTTACACTCTGCATTCCCTGGGGGTGGAGGGACGTTCTCTGCATTCCCTGGGGGTGGAGGGACGTTCTCTGCATTCCCTGGGGGTAGAGGGACCTTCTCTGCATTCCCCAGGGTGGAGGGACCTTCTCTGCGGTGGAGGGTGGAGGGACGTTCTCTGCATTCCACTAGGGTGCAGGGACCTTTTCTGCATTCCCCGGGGGTTGAGGGACCTTCTTTGCATTCCCCGGGGGTAGAGGGACCTTCTTTGCATTCTCCGGGGTGTAGGGACGTTCTCTGCATTCCCCCGGGGTGGAGGGACCTTCTCTGCATTTCCCCCCGGGGTGGAGGGACCTTCTCTGCATTCCCCGGGGGTGGAGGGACGTTCTCTGGGGTGGATGGTGGAGGGACCTTCTCTGCATTCCCCCGTGGGTGGAGGGACCTTCTCTGCATTCCCGCGAGGTGGAGGGACGTTCTCTACATTCCCACGAGGTGGAGGGACATTCTCTGCATTCCCGCGAGGTGGAGGGACGTTCTCTGCATTCCCACGAGGTGGAGGGACGTTCTCTGCATTCCCCGGGGTGGAGGGACCTTCTCTGGGGTGGAGGGTGGAGGGACGTTCTCTGCATTCCACTAGGGTGGAGGGACCTTCTCTGCATTCCCCGGGGTGGAGGGAACTTCTCTGCATTCCCAGGGGGTGGAGGGACGTTCTCTGGGGTGGAGGTTGGCGGGACGTTCTCTGCATTCCCCCGGGGGTGAAGGGGCGTTCTTTGGATTCCCTTCCCCTGGGGGTGGAGGGACCTTCTTTGCATTCCCCGGGGATGAAAGGACGTTCTCTGTATTCCTGCGGGGTGGAGGGACATTCTCTGCATTCCCTGGTGGTGGAGGGACCTTCTCTGCATTCCCACAAGGTGGAGGGATGTTCTCTGCATTCCCTGGGGGTGGAGGGACCTTCTCTGCATTCCCTCGGGGTGGAGGGACCTTCTCTGCATTCCCCCGGGGTGGAGGGACCTTCTCTGCATTCTCCCGGGGGTGGAGGGATCTTCTCTGCATTCCCCGGGGGTGGGGGGACCTTCCCTGGGGTGGAGGGTGGAGGGACGTTCTCTGCATTCCACTAGGGTGGAGGGACCTTCTCTGCATTCCCTGGGGGTTGAGGGACCTTCTCTGCATTCCCCGGGGGTAGAGGGACCTTCTCTGCATTCCCCGGGGTGGAGGGACCTTCTCTGCATTGCCCCCCGGGGTGGAGGGACCTTCTCTGCATTGCCCCCGGGGTGGAGGGACCTTCTCTGCATTCCCCCCGGGGTGGAGGGACCTTCTCTGCATTCCCCCCGGGGTGGAGGGACCTTCTCTGCATTCCCCCCCGGGGTGGAGGGACCTTCTCTGCATTCCCCCCGGGGTGGAGGGACCTTCTCTGCATTCCCCGGGGGTGGAGGGACGTTCTCTGGGGTGGAGGGACCTTCTCTGCATTCCCCTGTGGGTGGAGGGACCTTCTCTGCATTCCCGTGAGGTGGAGGGACATTCTCTGCATTCCCTGGGGGTGGAGGGACGTTCTCTGCATTCCCTGGGGGTGGAGGGACGTTCTCTGCATTCCCTGGGGGTGGAGGGAGCTTCTCTGCATTCCCCGGGGTGGAGGGACCTTCTCTGCGGTGGAGGGTGGAGGGACGTTCTCTGCATTCCACTAGGGTGGAGGGACCTTCTCTGCATTCCCCGGGGGATGAGGGACCTTCTTTGCATTCCCCGGGGGTAGAGGGACCTTCTTTGCATTCTCCGGGGTGTAGGGACGTTCTCTGCATTCCCCCAGGGGTGGAGGGACCTTCTCTGCATTTCACCCCGGGGTGAAGGGACCTTCTCTGCATTCCCCGGGGGTGGAGGGACGTTCTCTGGGGTGGAGGGTGGAGGGACCTTCTCTGCATTCCCCCGTGGGTGGAGGGACCTTCTCTGCATTCCCGCGAGGTGGAGGGACGTTCTCTGCATTCCCACGAGGTGGAGGGACATTCTCTGCATTCCCGCGAGGTGGAGGGACGTTCTCTGCATTCCCATGAGGTGGAGGGACCTTCTCTGCATTCCCCGGGGTGGAGGGACCTTCTCTGGGGTGGAGGGTGGAGGGACGTTCTCTGCATTCCACTAGGGTGGAGGGACCTTCTCTGCATTCCCTGGGGTGGAGGGAACTTCTCTGCATTCCCAGGGGGTGGAGGGACGTTCTCTGGGGTGGAGGTTGGCGGGACGTTCTCTGCATTCCCCCGGGGGTGAAGGGGCGTTCTTTGCATTCCCTTCCCCTGGGGGTGGAGGGACCTTCTCTGCATTCCCCGGGGATGAAGGGACGTTCTCTGTATTCCTGCGAGGTGGAGGGACATTATCTGCATTCCCTGGTGAAGGAGGGACCTTCTCTGCATTCCCACAAGGTGGAGGGATGTTCTCTGCATTCCCTGGGGGTGGAGGGACCTTCTCTGCATTCCCCCGGGGGTGAAGGGACCTTCTCTGCATTCCCCGGGGTGGAGGGACCTACTCTGCATTCCCCCGGGGTGGAGGGACCTACTCTGCATTCCCCGGGGTGGAGGGAAGTTATCTGCATTCCCCCGGGGGTGGAGAGACCTTCTCTGAATTCCCCGGGGTGGAGAGACCTTCTCTGCATTCCCCCGGGGGTGGAGAGACCTTCTCTGTATTCCATCGGGGGTGAAGGGACCTTCTCTGCATTCCCCCGGGGGTGAAGGGACCTTCTCTGCATTCCCGCGAGGTGGAGGGACCTTCTCTGCATTCCCGCGAGGTGGAGGGACCTTCTCTGCATTCCCTGGTGGTGGAAGGACCTTTTCTGCCTTCCCCCGGGGTGGAGGGACCTTTTCTGCATTCCCCCGGGGGTGGGGGATCTTCTCTGCATTCCCCGGGGGTGGAGGGACCTTCTCTGGGGTGGAGGGTGGAGGGACGTTCTCTGCATTCCCCCGGGGGTGGAGGGACCTTCTCTGCATTCCCTAGGGGTTGAGGGACCTTCTCTGCATTCCCCCGGGGTGGAGGGACCTTCTTTGCATTCCCCGGGGTGGAGGGACCTTCTCTGCATTGCCCCCCGGGGTGGAGGGACCTTCTCTGCGTTCCCCCCGGGGTGAAGGGACCTTCTCTGCATTCTCCGGGGGTGGAGGGACGTTCTCTGGGGTGGAGGGACCTTCTCTGCATTCCCGCGAGGTGGAGGGACCTTCTCTGCATTCCCGCGAGGTGGAGGGACATTCTCTGCATTCCCTGGGGGTGGAGAGACGTTCTCTGCATTCCCTGGGGGTGGAGGGGCGTTCTCTGCATTCCCTGGGGGTGGAGGGACCTTCTCTGCATTCCCCGGGGTGGAGGGACCTTCTCTGCGGTGGAGGGTGGAGGAACGTTCTCTGCATTCCACTAGGGTGGAGGGACCTTCTCTGCATTCCCCGGGGGTTGAGGGACCTTCTTTGAATTCCCCGGGGGTAGAGGGACCTTCTTTGCATTCTCCGGGGTGTAGGGACGTTCTCTGCATTCCCCCCGGGGTGGAGGGACCTTCTCTGCATTTCCCCCCGGGGTGGAGGGACCTTCTCTGCATTCCCCGGGGGTGGAGGGACGTTCTTTGGGGTGGAGGGTGGAGGGACCTTCTCTGCATTCCCCCGTGGGTGGAGGGACCTTCTCTGCATTCCCCCGTGGGTGGAGGGACCTTCTCTGCATTCCCGCGAGGTGGAGGGACCTTCTCTGCATTCCCGCGAGGTGGAGGGACGTTCTCTGCATTCCCACAAGGTGGAGGGATGTTCTCTGCATTCCCTGGGGGTGGAGGGACCTTCTCTGCATTCCCCCGGGGGTGAAGGGACCTTCTCTGCATTCCCCGGGGTGGAGGGACCTACTCTGCATTCCCCCGGGGTGGAGGGACCTACTCTGCATTCCCCGGGGTGGAGGGAAGTTATCTGCATTCCCCCGGGGGTGGAGAGACCTTCTCTGAATTCCCCGGGGTGGAGAGACCTTCTCTGCATTCCCCCGGGGGTGGAGAGACCTTCTCTGTATTCCATCGGGGGTGAAGGGACCTTCTCTGCATTCCCCCGGGGGTGAAGGGACCTTCTCTGCATTCCCGCGAGGTGGAGGGACCTTCTCTGCATTCCCGCGAGGTGGAGGGACCTTCTCTGCATTCCCTGGTGGTGGAAGGACCTTTTCTGCCTTCCCCCGGGGTGGAGGGACCTTTTCTGCATTCCCCCGGGGGTGGGGGGATCTTCTCTGCATTCCCCGGGGGTGGAGGGACCTTCTCTGGGGTGGAGGGTGGAGGGACGTTCTCTGCATTCCCCCGGGGGTGGAGGGACCTTCTCTGCATTCCCTAGGGGTTGAGGGACCTTCTCTGCATTCCCCCGGGGTGGAGGGACCTTCTTTGCATTCCCCGGGGTGGAGGGACCTTCTCTGCATTGCCCCCCGGGGTGGAGGGACCTTCTCTGCGTTCCCCCCGGGGTGAAGGGACCTTCTCTGCATTCTCCGGGGGTGGAGGGACGTTCTCTGGGGTGGAGGGACCTTCTCTGCATTCCCGCGAGGTGGAGGGACCTTCTCTGCATTCCCGCGAGGTGGAGGGACATTCTCTGCATTCCCTGGGGGTGGAGAGACGTTCTCTGCATTCCCTGGGGGTGCAGGGGCGTTCTCCGCATTCCCTGGGGGTGGAGGGACCTTCTCTGCATTCCCCGGGGTGGAGGGACCTTCTCTGCGGTGGAGGGTGGAGGAACGTTCTCTGCATTCCACTAGGGTGGAGGGACCTTCTCTGCATTCCCCGGGGGTTGAGGGACCTTCTTTGAATTCCCCGGGGGTAGAGGGACCTTCTTTGCATTCTCCGGGGTGTAGGGACGTTCTCTGCATTCCCCCCGGGGTGGAGGGACCTTCTCTGCATTTCCCCCCGGGGTGGAGGGACCTTCTCTGCATTCCCCGGGGGTGGAGGGACGTTCTTTGGGGTGGAGGGTGGAGGGACCTTCTCTGCATTCCCCCGTGGGTGGAGGGACCTTCTCTGCATTCCCCCGTGGGTGGAGGGACCTTCTCTGCATTCCCGCGAGGTGGAGGGACGTTCTCTGCATTCCCACGAGGTGGAGGGACGTTCTCTGCATTCCCCCGGGGGTGAAGGGACCTTCTCTGCATTCCCCCGGGGGTGAAGGGACCTTCTCTGCATTCCCGCGAGGTGGAGGGACCTTCTCTGCATTCCCGCGAGGTGGAGGGACCTTCTCTGCATTCCCTGGTGGTGGAAGGACCTTTTCTGCCTTCCCCCGGGGGTGGAGGGACCTTTTCTGCATTCCCCCGGGGGTGGGGGGATCTTCTCTGCATTCCCCGGGGGTGGAGGGACCTTCTCTGGGGTGGAGGGTGGAGGGACGTTCTCTGCATTCCCCCGGGGGTGGAGGAACCTTCTCTGCATTCCCTAGGGGTTGAGGGACCTTCTCTGCATTCCCCGGGGGTAGAGGGACCTTCTCTGCATTGCCCCCCGGGGTGGAGGGACCTTCTCTGCGTTCCCCCTGGGGTGAAGGGACCTTCTCTGCATTCTCCGGGGGTGGAGGGACGTTCTCTGGGGTGGAGGGACCTTCTCTGCATTCCCCTGTAGGTGTAGGGACCTTCTCTGCATTCCCGCGAGGTGGAGGGACATTCTCTGCATTCCCTGGGGGTGGAGAGACGTTCTCTGCATTCCCTGGGGGTGGAGGGGCGTTCTCTGCATTCCCTGGGGGTGGAGGGACCTTCTCTGCATTCCCCAAGGTGGAGGGACCTTCTCTGCGGTGGAGGAACGTTCTCTGCATTCCACTAGGGTGGAGGGACCTTCTCTGCATTCCCGGGGGTTGAGGGACCTTCTTTGAATTCCCCGGGGGTAGAGGGACCTTCTTTGCATTCTCCGGGGTGTAGGGACGTTCTCTGCATTCCCCCCGGGGTGGAGGGACCTTCTCTGCATTCCCCGGGGGTGGAGGGACGTTCTTTGGGGTGGAGGGTGGAGGGACCTTCTCTGCATTCCCCCGTGGGTGGAGGGACCTTCTCTGCATTCCCCCGTGGGTGGAGGGACCTTCTCTGCATTCCCGCGAGGTGGAGGGATGTTCTCTGCATTCCCACGAGGTGGAGGGACGTTCTCTGCATTCCCGCGAGGTGGAGGGACGTTCTCTGCATTCCCACGAGGTGGAGGGACCTTCTCTGCATTCCCCGGGGTGGAAGGACCTTCTCTGGGGTGGAGGGTGGAGGGATGTTCTCTGCATTCCACTAGGGTGGAGGGACCTTCTCTGCATTCCCCGGGGGTAGAGGGACCTTCTCTGCATTCCCCGGGGGTAGAGGGACCTTCTCTGCATTCCCCGGGGGTAGAGGGACCTTCTCTGCATTCCCCGGGGGTAGAGGGACCTTCTCTGCATTTGCCCGGGGTGGAGGGACCTTCTTTGCATTCCCCAGGGTGTAGGGACCTTCTCTGCATTGCCGCCCGGGGTGGAGGGACCTTCTCTGCATTCCCCGGGGGTGGAGGGACATTCTCTGGGGTGGAGGGTGGAGGGACCTTCTCTGCATTCCCCCCTGGGTGGAGGGACCTTCTCTGCATTCCTGCGAGGTGGAGGGACATTTTCTACATTCCCACGAGATGGAGGGACGTTCTCTGCATTCCCTGGGGGTGGAGGGACCTTCTCTGCATTCCCATGAGGTGGAGGGACCTTCTCTGCATTCCCCGGGGTGGAGAGACCTCCTCTGCATTCCCCCGGGGGTGAAGGGACATTATCTGCATTCCCCCAGGGGTGGAGGGACCTTCTCTGCATTTTCCGGGGTGGAGGGACCTTCTCTGCATTCCCTCGGGGTGGAGGGACCTTCTCTGCATTCCCCCGGGTGGAAGGAAGTTCTCTGCATTCCCCGGGGTGGAGAGACCTTCTCTGCATTCCCCCGGGGGTGAAGGGACCTTCTCTGCATTCCCTGGGGTGAGAGACCTTCTCTGCATTCCCGGGAGGTGGAGGGATGTTCTCTGCATTCCCTGGTGGTGGAAGGACCTTTTCTGCATTCCCACAGGGTGGAGGGACCTTTTCTGCAATCCCCACGGGGGTGGAGGGACCTTCTCTGCATTCCCCGGGGGTAGAGGGACCTTCTCTGCATTCCCCGGGGTGGAGGGACCTTCTCTGGGGTGGAGGGACCTTCTCTGCATTCCACTGGGGTGGAGGGACCTTCTCTGCATTCCCGGGGGTGGAGGGACCTTCTCTGGATTCCCCGAGGGTAGAGGAACCTTCTCTGCATTCCTCGGGGTGGAGGGACCTTCTCTGCATTCCCCCGGGTGGAGGGACCTTCTCTGCATTCCCTGGGGGTGGAGGGATGTTCTCTGGGGTGGAGGGACCTTCTCTGCATTCCCCCGGGGGTGGAGGGACCTTCTCTGCATTCCCGCGAGGTGGAGGGACCTTCTCTGCATTCCCGGGAGGTGGAGGGACCTTCTCTGCATTCCCCCCGGGGTGGAGGGACCTTCTCTACATTCCCCCCGGGGTGGAGGGACCTTCTCTACATTCCCCCCGGGGTGGAGGGACCTTCTCTGTATTCCCCCGGGGGTGGAGGGACCTTCTCTGCATTCCCGCGAGGTGGAGGGACGTTCTCTGCATTCCCTGGTGGTGAAGGGAATTTCTCTGCATTCCCCTGGGGTGGAGGGACCTTCTCTGCATTCCCCGGGGTGGAGGGACCTCCTCTGCATTCCCCCGGGGGTGAAGGGACTTTATCTGCATTCCCCCAGGTGTGGAGGGACCTTCTCTGCATTCCTGCGAGGTGGAGGGACGTTCTCTGCATTCCCTGAGGGTGGAGGGACCTTCTCTGCATTCCCCCGGGGTGGAGGGACCTTCTCTGCATTCCCCCCGGGATAGAGGGACCTTCTCTGCATTCCCCCGGGGTGGAGGGACCTTCTCTGCATTCCCTGAGGGTGGAGGGACCTTCTCTGCATTCCCTGAGGGTGGAGGGACCTTCTCTGCATTCCCCCGGGGTGGAGGGACCTTCTCTGCATTCCCCCCGGGGTAGAGGGACCTTCTCTGCATTCCCCCGGGGTGGAGGGACCTTCTCTGCATTCCCCCCGGGGTGGAGGGACCTTCTCTGCATTCCCCCCGGGGTGGAGGGACCTCCTCTGCATTCCCCCCGGGGTGGAGGGACCTCCTCTGCATTCCCCGGGGGTGGAGGGACCTCCTCTGCATTTCCTCCAGGGGTGGAGGGACCTCCTCTGCATTCCCCCAGGGGTGGAGGGACCTCCTCTGCATTCCCCGGGGGGTGGAGGGATGTTCTCTGCATTCCCTGGGGGTGGAGGGATGTTCTCTGCATTCCCCAGGTTGGAGAGACCTTCTCTGCATTCCCCCCGGGGGTGGAGGGACCTTCTCTGCATTCCCCGGGGTGGAGGGACCTTCTCTGCATTCCCTGTCTATTATAGGGATTTGTTTTTCGTTTTCCTGTAAGTACTCTGTTCTGTGAAGTTCTCTTTTCCTGTGAGACCTGCTTCTGAGAAATCATGTAACTGTGAACCATGTGACCGGTCACTTGTGGTAGACTTTGCCCTGGCAGTGACATTTACTGTATGGAACATGTGGTGTTAATGGATCGATTCCTTTATGGAATTTGTTTTATATCTTCGGCATTTGTTTTGTTTCATTCAGAATAGCACTGGTTATTAAGGAGTGGCGGCCCGCCGCGTCCTTAACCACCATGACTCATCTGCTGTCAGTGAGATTCCCCGCTGACAGCAGAATGTAAACAAAACATATGACGGTTTTAATTTTTTTTTAAAAAGACAGCATGGGGGTTCCCCTGACTTTCCTGGCCTTGCGGGCTGCATGCTCAGATAAGGGTCTGGTATGGATTTTGGGGGGTATCCCACTCCAAAATAAAAAGTGGCATGGGGTACCCCCCAAAATCCATACCAGACCCAAAGGGCCGAAGGACAGGAAGTGGGGAATTCCTGCATTTCAAAATACATTAATGCCGCCTACAAACGATCGGAAATTCCGACAAGAAAAGTCCGATGTGAGCTTTTGGTCGGATATTCCGACTGTGTGTAGGCTCCATCTGACTTTGGCTGTCGGAATTTCCGCCAACAAAAGATTGAGAGCAGGTTCTCAATTTTTCCGACAGGAAAAAAATCCAATCGGAAATTCCGATCGTCTGTAGCAATTCCGACACGCAAAATTCCGACGCATGCTCGGGAGTGTCATGAACCTTGGAATACTGAAGTATTTCTCCTTTGAATCTATTACACAGTGGGGGGATCTTCTGCCCTGTCTTAAGGCTAACCCCCCTCCAGACGGCTCCATTGTCTGGAAGAAAAGCATTGTTCTGTGTTTGACTGTTTGGTTATGTACTTTAATTACCCCCTGGGGCTTCTGTGTCAATACACATTCTGTGTCAATACACATCTCAGTTCTCCTGTTCAAGCTATCGGACCAATCCCTGCTGACCCTGTTTCAAGTCCTCATTTGCATGGCCAAGAGAACCTAATTGAGAAATACAATGGACTTTACAATTGACCAATAGGAAAGTGGTTGTTGGGGGCAGGGTGTTCAAACTGCTGTATAAAAGTGTGTGTGTGTGCATCCAATAAAATGAGATTCCTATTTGAACTTACATACAGCCTGCCTGGTGTTTGTTCTGAGCTATCACAAATGGATTAGAATGGCACATAGCTGTAGTTTGAATCCCGGAGCATCGGATGACCGAACCATCAGATGTTGCGATCTGCAATATGATCCAATAGTAGCAGAGGAGTGTCGGGAGAGTGGAACCGAGCGAGCAAGGGGCTTGTTACATTGGTTGGCAGCAGCTGGATTTTCCCTCCAGTTCCTGGGACACTCCAAGCCACCACAGTGAATGACCAAGCTATACAGCCTGCAGGAAAGCCACGCTGAAAGACTTACTTGAGAGCCGAGATGGACCAGAGGGACGGTGATGCAGGACCCCGGTCAGTTGAAGATTTGTTTCAGCAACGAGTTTGAGAGCGCTTGGCATTATATGGTGCTAACCCATTAGAGACCGCCATACAGAAAGCCATTAGAGGCATCCAGCTGCAGGATGAGCGGCAAGAGAAAAAACTACAGTGACAAAAGAGAGAACTAGAGCGACAAAAGAGAGAACTAGAGCGACAAAAGAGAGAACTAGAGCGACAAAAGAGAGAGCTAGAGCGGCAACATGAGCAGAGAATGGCGGAAATACAGCAATCTGAGACAACACCTAAAGAAGCAGCACCAACTGAAAGGAGAGGAGAGATACAGATACCAGCCGACATGGAAAAGGAATTCAGAAGGAGGTTTCGAGAGATGCAGATACAGCATAGAGGACCAGTATCAGAGGAGGTCCTGCTGGGATGGTCTGATTCAATCCGCTGTAAACTCTGGAAGAAAGCGCTGGCTCTTGAGCAGCAACACCAGGGAAAAGTTCTCCCCTCCATCCATGTAAGGTACTGGTCGCAGTATGAAGTATGCGGTTGGACGAGAGCTACAGAGCCCTCCGGTGGTATGTAGCCCAAGAGTGCCCGTGGACAGCGGATGACAGCCCCACGGAAGGCTTTGACTATAATGGCCTGGGATTGTTGTATTGGAGGCTCTCCGAGGACCCTGACTTTGGGAGTGATCGGGAGTGGCGTTTGGAGGAAATAATGGAGCACAGAGAGCAAAGACTGAATGTCTCGGAAGGGCACTGGGCACAGGAAGATTTGGAGTTTCTGGCCGTTCAGGAATGGGAGCTGGAGATTGCCTACAAACAGCTGCTAGACTCTGCTCAGCAGCAGGGTGGGGCTCCCTTTGCCTGGGACTATCAGGAAAGACCAGTTGACAACTATAAAATCCTGGCTGAAGAATCGGCAGTGGAAAATCTGAAGATTGCCATCCCTAAAGCCGAAGTGGATGATATGGAGTTCCAGGGAGCTAGCCTGGCTGAAGAATCGGCAGTGGAAAATCTGATGATTGCCATCCCTAAAGCCGAAGTGGATGATATGGAGTTCCAGGGAGCTAGCCTGGCTGAAGAATCTGCAGTGGAAAATCTGAAGATTGCCATCCCTAAAGCCGAAGTGGATGATATGGAGTTCCAGGGAGCTAGGGCAGTTGGCTCATCTCCCCAGGCACAGATTACAGAAGGTATGGACTTAAGGGACTGTTCAGAGGATGTTATGGATTATGCATCGCCTGCTCAAGTACTGGCAGCAGGACAAAGTACTGAAGACCCCTGCTCTACACCCATGGCAGTTTTGGAGGCCTGAGGTGAGAAGGTGATGGTTCCTCTTTCCCAGTGGATTTTAGAGATGCAGGGAGGAGAAGCAGCCCTTTTCCCTCCCCAACAGTTAGCCAGAGCAGATGGTGTGGAGACCCCAGCAGAAGTGCTGGCAACAGGGCAGAGTGCTACCAACCTCTGCCCAGCACCGGAAACAACTGTGGAGTTTCAGGGAGCCGGGGCAGTTGGCCCCTCTCTCCAGCAACAAGCTGAGGTGGTAAAGCTTTTACTCCCAGCTGAATCACTGGCAGCAGGGCAGGATGCTACTGGCCGCTGCACACAACTGCAGCTTGAGCGGAGATCGGTGGATGGGACTGCAGTCTCCACTCACAGAAACCCAGCACAAGAGCTGGCAACAGAGCAGAGTGCCGTGGGCCTCTGCGCTCAACTAACAGAAGAGGGAGTTTCTGTGGTACTGGATGGGACTTCGGTCCTCACTGACACAACCCCAGAAAATGGTGTGACACTGAGACAGGAGGATGTCAACCTTGCTTTGCAAGCACTGGGGGATTTTCACCTACCACAAGTGGATGGGAATTCAGTCTTCACTTGTATACCCCAGGAATGCTGGGCAGTTGGTCCAGATCCCCAACAGCATGACGGACTGAGCCCAGTCACCCTGTCTTCTCTCCAGCGGCTGAAAGGACTCCAGGGAGAAGGGCCAGTCACGGCCTCTCCCCAGCGGCAGGTATGTTCTCTAAGAGAGGCAGAGGTTGGCTGGGTGAGTAATGCTCTGTTTGGAGAAATTTATTTGGAGTATTGTGTGGATACCAGCATTGGGGGAATAGAACTATGGACTAACTTCAGAGTCAACCCGTTTTGGGTCTCCTCCTGTGTTAGTCTCCTGCAAAAAGGGGAGATGTGTGACAGACCTAGCCGGGACAGAGGCTTTTGGAGAGGACTGAATGCTAGCCTCTTGCCTTCCGATTATGGGCCAGGGCCTCAAGACCGGAATGCGGATGGGTTATCCCGGCAGACAGACCTGGAACCTTAAGACTACTTTTCCAACATCCTCGAGTTGACCTGTTCGGGGTCCCACTGTGGCTGTTGGACTATTTCCCAGGAGGGAGTATTGTCATGAACCTTGGAATACTGAAGTATTTCTCCTTTGAATCTATTACACAGTGGGGGGGTCTTCTGCCCTGTCTTAAGGCTAACCCCCCCCTCCAGACGGCTCCATGGTCTGGAAGGAATGCATTGTTCTGTGTTTGACTGTTTGGTTATGTACTTTAATTACCCCCTGGGGCTTCTGTGTCAATACACATCTCAGTTCTCCTATTCAAGCTATCGGACCAATCCCGGCTGACCCTGTTTCAAGTCCTCATTTGCATGGCCAAGAGAACCTAATTGAGAAATACAATGGACTTTACAATTGACCAATAGGAAAGTGGTTGTTGGGGGCAGGGTGTTTAAAGTGCTGTATAAAAGTGTGTGTGTGCATCCAATAAAATGAGATTCCTGTTTGAACTTACATACAGCCTGCCTGGTGTTTGTTCTGAGCTATCACAAATGGATTAGAATGTCACATAGCTGTAGTTTGAATCCTGGAGCATCGGATGACCGAACCATCAGACGTTGCGATCTGCAATATGATCCAATAGTAGCAGAGGAGTGTCGGGAGAGTGGAACCGAGCGAGCAAGGGGCTCGTTCCAGGAAGCACTGAACCTAATTTTCTCGGCTCATCGTAGTGTTTGTAACGTCACCGCGTTCTTGACAGTCGAAAGTTCAGAGAACTTATGTGTGACCGTGTGTATACAAGCCAAGCTTGAGCGGAATTCCGTCGGAAAAACCATCTAAGGTTTTTCCGATAGAAATTTCGACCGTGTGTACGCGGCATAACAGAAGTTATATTTTAACAAATCTATAATTACATTCATTGGTGGTTTTATATCTGCAGACTTTAGGTTTTAGTGTTTCCTAATTTGGAAGCAATGTCTGGTATCTGGGACGGGCGGCCCGTACAGGCACAGTGACGTTCTGGTGCGTCGCTGCCTATCGCCGTGATTAGGGCACGTGCATGCGCACCCCCCTCCACCGACATCCGCTGTAATTGTACACAGTCTATCAGCAGGTTCCAGACAGTGATTCATAGCTGGGACCTGCTGATTGTCTGCGTCCAATCACAGCCCAGAGCCCTGTGTTGACAATCAACACAGAGCTCTGTACAGAAGGAACAATCTCTCTGTTTCTTCTCCCTGCGAAGCAGATAGAAGGAACAAAGATCTTTAGTAAAAAGCAGCACATATTACACTAATCAACACTTGTTAGGCACACATTTAACCCTTTGATCACCCGAGATGTTAACCCCTTCCCAGCCATAGTCATTAATACAGTGACAGTGTATAGTATTATCACTGATCTCTGTATTGGTGTCACTGGTGATGTCAGTGGTAGTTAGTCAGTTCCCCTTTAGCGTCAGTTATGCGGCGTACACACGATCGTTTTTCATGCCATTTTTTAAACCGAAGTTTTTCTCGTTGTTTTTTTTCATGTTTCCTCTCAAGCCTGTCTTGCGTACACACGATCATTTTAAAAAAAGTTCAAGCAAAGCGCAGTGACGTACAACACGTACGACGGCACTATAAAGGGGAAGTTCCGTTCGGATGGCACCACCCTTTATGTTAGTAAAGTTTGCTGAGCGACGATTCACGCTTTTCAGCCTCGTGTTTTTCAGTCCGTTACAGCGTGACGAATGTGCTATCTCCATTACAAACGCTAGTTTTACCAGAACGTGCGCTCCCGTCTCATACTTGATTCTGAGCATGCGTGTTTTTTTTCACCTCGTCAAAGCATACACACCATCGTTTTTCACGTCGTTAAAAAAAACGACATGAAAAACGACGTGAAAAAATAGAGCATGTTCGAAATTTTTAATGCCCGCTTTTCACGTCGTTAAAAATGCTCTGGAGCATACACACGATCAGTTTTAATGCCCATTTTTAAAAATGGCATTTTTAACGGCATGAAAAACGATCGTGTGTATGGGGCATAAGTGTCAGATTCCAGTCCCATTATAAGTCGCTGATCACCGACATTACTAGTATAAAAAAATCCCAGTATATACAGTTTGTAGACACTATAACTTTTATGCAAACCAATCAATATACTTATTAGGATTTTTTTATTTTTTTTTACCAAAAACATGTAGCAGAATAAATTTTGAAGAAATTAATTTTTTTCAAAATTTTTATTGGCTGTATTTTATAGCAGAAAGTTAAAATAAATATATATTTTTTCAAAATTATCAGCTTTTTTTTTGTTTATAGCGCAAACCCTCCCCCTCCCCCCCCAAAAAAAAAGCAGTGGTGATTAAATACCACCAGTTCGTGAAGAAAATGTATTTTTGTTATTTTGTTTTGATTGGATATGTTCTTTAGCAGAAATTAAAAATGATTATTTTTTTGTTTTG
This sequence comes from Rana muscosa, assembly GCA_029206835.1. Taxonomy (NCBI): domain Eukaryota; kingdom Metazoa; phylum Chordata; class Amphibia; order Anura; family Ranidae; genus Rana; species Rana muscosa. Next base: position 6,972,105 of record CM055117.1, read on the forward strand.
TTTTTTTCAAACTTTACGTTTTTGTTTAGTTTATATAATAAAAAATAAAAAACCCAGTGGCAATTAAATGCCACAAAAAGAACGCTCTATTTGTGTGAAAAAAAAAATGATATCAATTTCAATTGGGTCGACCGCGCAATTGGCAGTTAAAATAGCGCAGTGCTAAGAGACGGACTGTGACTGACGGGGAGAGAGAAAAGATGGAGAGAGAAAAGATGGAGAGAGAAAAGACGGAGAGAGAAAAGACGGAGAGAGAAAAGAAGGAGAGAGAAAAGACGCAGAGAGAAAAGACGGAGAGAGAAAAGACGGAGAGAGAAAAGACGCAGAGAGAAAAGACGGAGAGAGAAAAGACGGAGAGAGAAAAGACGGAGAGAGAAAAGACGGAGAGAGAAAAGACGCAGAGAGAAAAGACGGAGAGAGAAAAGACGGAGAGAGAAAAGACGGAGAGAGAAAAGACGGAGAGAGAAAAGACGGAGAGAGAAAAGACGGAGAGAGAAAAGACGGAGAGAGAAATGGAGAGAGAAATGGAGAGAGAAATGGAGAGAGAAAAGACGCAGAGAGAAAAGACGGAGAGAGAAAAGACGGAGAGAGAAAAGACGGAGAGAGAAAAGACGGAGAGAGAAAAGACGCAGAGAGAAAAGACGGAGAGAGAAAAGACGCAGAGAGAAAAGACGGAGAGAGAAAAGACGGAGAGAGAAAAGACGGAGAGAGAAAAGACGGAGAGAGAAAAGACGGAGAGAGAAAAGATGGAGAGAGAAATGGAGAGAGAAATGGAGAGAGAAATGGAGAGAGAAAAGATGGAGAGAGAAAAGATGGAGAGAGAGAAGATGGAGAGAGAAAAGGAGAGAGAAAAGATGGAGAGAGAAAAGATGGAGAGAGAAAAGACGGAGAGAGAAAAGACGGAGAGAGAAAAGAAGGAGAGAGAAAAGACGGAGAGAGAAAAGACGGAGAGAGAAAAGACGGAGAGAGAAAAGACGCAGAGAGAAAAGACGGAGAGAGAAAAGACGCAGAGAGAAAAGACGGAGAGAGAAAAGACGGAGAGAGAAAAGACGGAGAGAGAAAAGACGGAGAGAGAAAAGACGGAGAGAGAAAAGATGGAGAGAGAAAAGATGGAGAGAAATGGAGAGAGAAATGGAGAGAGAAATGGAGAGAGAAAAGATGGAGAGAGAGAAGATGGAGAGAGAAAAGGAGAGAGAAAAGATGGAGAGAGAAAAGATGGAGAGAAAGGGAGAGAGAAATGGAGAGAGAAATGGAGAGAGAAAAGATGGAGAGAGAAAAGATGGAGAGAGAAAAGATGGAGAGAAATGGAGAGAGAAATGGAGAGAGAAATGATGGAGAGAGAAAAGATGGAGAGAGAAAAGATGGAGAGAGAGAAGATGGAGAGAGAAAAGGAGAGAGAAAAGATGGAGAGAGAAAAGGAGAGAGAAAAGATGGAGAGAAATGGAGAGAGAAATGGAGAGAGAAATGGAGAGAGAAAAGATGGAGAGAGAAAAGGAGAGAGAAAAGATGGAGAGAGAAAAGATGGAGAGAAAGGGAGAGAGAAATGGAGAGAGAAATGGAGAGAGAAAAGACGGAGAGAGAAAAGACGGAGAGAGAAAAGATGGAGAGAGAAAAGGAGAGAGAAAAGATGGAGAGAGAAAAGATGGAGAGAAAGGGAGAGAGAAATGGAGAGAAAAGATGGAGAGAGAAAAGATGGAGAGAGAAAAGATGGAGAGAGAAAAGATGGAGAGAGAGAAGATGGAGAGAGAAAAGGAGAGAGAAAAGATGGAGAGAGAAAAGATGGAGAGAAAGGGAGAGAGAAAGAGAGAGTGGAGTCGGGGCAGTCCGATGAAATCAGATGATAAAATGGGCCGCCGATTTTCAAAAAGATACGATTGGACGTGTATGCTTGCTATACATGTTTGTCTATGTTGCCTAGGAGCGTGCGGGTTCACGTGCCTGTTTGGACTTTCGCTTGGGTGATGCGGAAGACAGAGGAAGAGGGAGTCCCCTTAAAGAGGATGCATTATCCCCCCCCCCCAAAAAAATAAAAAAAATTGTTGAAAAAAAAAATAGTGCAGTGCTAAATAGCAAAAAGTGGTTAAAGGCACCAAAATCCACAATGAAAAAAAAATATTTGTATAAAATGACAAACCTTTATTGTTACAAAAATAAAATTATATAAAAATCATATAAAAACCATATAAAATTATATACAATTGATATAAAAATATATTAAAATTATATAAAATATATATGATATAAAAATGATATAAAATATAAAAATCATATAAAATAATGGCTCATCTCACAGTTGCAAACATAAACGCTCACTGACATTTATACCATGATATTGTAAAGTGCTGGTACTTCAATGTTTAGGTCATGAGTGACAAACAAAAGATAATGCGATTCGCCTGTATGTTGTAATACTGTTATAGGGACCATGGAAGATGATACGGTTTGCCCCACCTCCTGTTTTCTGCAGTGAATTACATTGTGTAACCCGGGAACAAAATAAAGTGCAGCGCACAGAAATCTTCATAGAATCATCTCACGCCAACTCACACAAATGGATGCAATGCTATAGTATCATTTTATTGATCATCCACTAGATACAGATAAAAGCAGAGCATTACCACAATCCAATTATAATTACATTTGACTTTTAGGAACCCAGTTCACTAAAATACCCATTAAATCACATTCCTAAACATTTTGGAGAAAAAAAAATTATTTAGAAGGATTTTTTATTTTTTCCCCCCTAATTTTTACTGTTTTTATTTTTTCATCTTATAGCTTTATTTTATTTTCATAGTAAATTTTTGTATTGCCTATTTTTTCTCATCTTTAAATTTTTATTTTATTTTAATTCCACAAAAAACTTTTATTGTTATTAAACAGGTACAAGAAAGTGTTACATTTTCGTCAACAGGCGTGTCAACACAAAGATAGGAACAGCCAATATGGCTCTTTCGTGGTCAAACCACAGGGAGAGAGACGGAACCCAAAATATTATACAAACCTTAAAACCTTTGTAATAATAAAAGTATTGTAATAAATGTTATACATACTGTAATAGTCAGCACACAACTGGACCACACATATAATTAGGAGTAATTCTCTTTTGGACCTCCTATTTTTTTTATTTTTTTTTCCCACTTTTAGTTTTTAATTGTTTATACTTTCCAGTATCAAATTTTGTTCAATATATATATATATATATATATATATATATATATATATATATATATATATATATATATATATATATTTTTTTTTTTTTGTTTGTTTTGTTTTGTTTTGTTTTTTATTGCTTGTTTTTGTTTTTCTTCCATTTTCTTCTATCTTTTATACATGATTGCTTTTCTGACAAAAAAGCCAATTTTTTTCTTCCTTTTATCAAAGGATTATAGACATTTTTTTTTTTTTTTTGCTAGAAAATTTGTCTAGAACCACCCAAACCTTTCTGAAGGAAAAGGCCCCAGAGAATAAAATGGTGCTTGTTGCAATTTTTTCTGTCATAAAAAAAATTTGCACGGCAGTTTATCAAATGCAAATTTTCAGCAAAAAAATATAGAATTTGACATAAATAATACAATACCCATTAAAAAAAAATTTTTGTTGATAAAATCTAAAATATTGCAAGTAAATAGATACATGTCATGCTTTATAATTGCAAAAGCCCGTAGAATGGTGGCAACTGCTGTAAAGTTTTCATAGGGGATGCTATAAAAACCAGGTTAGCAGCTTGGAATTAAAGCTTATATTGTAAAGCGATGTGCAAACTGTCGGCGTTATATAAATGCTGTCTAATAATAATAATAAAAGCTGAACTCTAAGCAATTTTTTTCCCCATGTAGTGGGGCTGTGCCCGCACTGCACAGGTTATCTGCTTATTTTTCTGTAGGGGACCCGAGAGCCCGAAATTTACTTACCCGATCCCCCCCCCCCCAGCACAAGACCGCTCCCTGTGGCTCCTGCCCCTCCCCCTTGACCCTTGAGGTTACATAGTTAGCCAGGTTGAAAAAAGACAAAGTCCATCCAGTTCAACCATAAAAAAAAAAAAAAAAATATCATACAATCCCATATACCCAATTCTATACCCACAGTTGATCCAGAGGAAGGCAAAAAAAACCCAGCAGAGCATGATCCAATTTACTACAGCAGGGGAAAAAATTCCTTCCTGATCCCCCGAGAGGCAATCGGATTTTCCCCGGATCAACTTTACCTATAAATGTCAGTACCCAGTTATATTCTGTACATTTAGGAAAGAATCCAGACCTTTCTTATAGTAATCTACTGATCTGGCCAGATCCACCTCTGCAGGGAGTCTGTTCCACATTTTCACAGCTCTTACTGTGAAGAAACCTTTCCGTATTTGGAGGTGAAATCTCTTTTCCTCTAGACGTAAAGAGTGCCCCCTTGTTCTCTGTGATGACCGTAAAGTGAATAACTCAACACCAAGTTCACTATATGGACCCCTTATATATTTGTACATGTTGATCATATCCCCCCTTAATCTCCTCTTCTCAAGAGAGAATAAATTCAGTTCCTCTAATCTTTCTTCATAGCTGAGCTCCTCCATGCCTCTTATCAGTTTGGTTGCCCTTCTCTGCACTTTCTCCAGTTCCCCGATATCCTTTTTGAGAACTGGTCTAGCGGTCTGATGCGGTGGACTGTCCCTGACGTCATCACGCCCATAGACTTGCTCAGGACGTGAAGCCATCAGGAACAGTCCACCACTGGATGGTGGGGGGGGGGCACCGTTTGCCGCTGGAGCGGAGGATCGGTTAAGTATACAGCTTTCTGATGACCAAACAAGTAGCAAAAAAATAATAATTGCTCGGAACCCAGCTTTAAACATAAATTCTGGAACTAGAATTATTGATCTCAATCCACCATCAATCAATTATAACTTACATGTGTGGTGCGATCACCGTTTACATATGTGTGTGGAACCTGATTATGCGTTTACATTTGTGCGTGAGCAACTGGGAACAGGGGAACTTTAATATTTTATTTCATTTTATTTATTTTATCTTTTTATATATTTTATTTCACTATCTATTTCTTTTTTTTTACATTTTACGCTGTCTTTTTATATATATACCCTGTGTGTGTGTATATATATATATATAATATATATATATATATATATATATATATATAAAAATATATATAATTTTTTTTTTTTTTATCTCTTATAGGGTCTCTCCTCAAAAGGAACTGAACAAACCAAGATTGGTTTTAACAGCTTGTGAACAACAGACTGAAATCTTGGGCCCCCGGCTTCATTCATCGCAGAGGAGGGGAGGGGAGGGTACAGATTTACCTTCTCCTCCTCGGTGTTCAGCCATCCACACCGAGACCAACGGCCCTGGGCTCCCTGATCACACCCAAAAACCTGTGAATTGTGGCAGCCAGCAGGGGTTCTCCCTTGGGCGGCTTGTAAAAGTGATCAGGTGGCTGTAGAGCTTCCAGGATCACTTTTACAGTAAGGACCGGTTCACACAGGGGCAACACGACTCTTGCCGCGACTTTGCGAGGCGACCTGGACACGACCTGAGCGCGCACCACAGCGCGACTTGGGGCGACTTACAAGGCCACTTCAAGTCGCCTCCAGGACAGGCGAATTTCCAGTGGTCAATCAAACAAGAATCAGCTCTGTGGGAGGGGGAGGGAGGAGTTTGCCTGAGAAAACAATTTTCTCTTCCTGTATTGTTGCTTCAGTTAAGACAGTGCCAGATTCCTATGTACTGGAATGTAATCTGGACTCTGTAGCTTGTCCTTATTTTTTTGTGTTATTCTGTATTTTTTTTAATAAAAAAAAAAGAATTTATTCATCAGTTAAGACTTGGGATCCGACTTTGGAGGCAACTTCCATTGAAATCAATGGGTACAAGTCGCCTAGAAGTCGGATTGAAGTAGTACAGGAACCTTTCTGAAGTCGGAGCGACTGCAGTAGTGTGCATTAAAGTGGTTGTAAACCCACTTTTTCAACTTGCACCTACAGGTAAGCCTAGATTAAGGCTTACCTGTAGGTGCAAGAAATATCTCCTAAACCTACACGGTTTAGGAGATATTTACTAAAATGTCAAGCGCCGCTATCTACGGCGCATGCACGCCGTAGACAACGGCGCATTTATGGGGTTAATCCCATTCACATACTCGGCTACTTCCCAGCAATCGCTGGGCGTAGCCGAGTGGGACGACTCCCGCGCGCATGCGCAGAGTGACGTCTCCGCCGCTCCGGCCAATCACAGCGCCGGAGCGGCGCTGTGATTGGCTGGTGCAGCGATACCCGGAAGTAACATTCAGGCTATCGCCGCAGTGATGTCTGCGGCTGGACAGAGGGACGAGGACGGCTTCGGGGGGCCCGATCTAAGGTAAGTGGAACATAATGAGCTATTATGCTAGTCATAATAGCTCATTATGCCTTTCTCTTGCAGGTGGGCCAAAAAAAAAAAGTGGGTTTACAACCACTTTAAGACGGCTCTCATTGACTAACATGGAAATTGACATGTTGCGTGACTTGGGGCGACTTCAAGTCGGACCCCAAGTCGCCCCTGTGTGAACCGGCTCTAAAGGGCCTCCGACGATCATAGTCACCAGTCATCTCTATGCTCGTCACGTGACCCACCACCGGCGCCAACGATTCTCTCCGGGCCCCCGATGGCACAGGAGAGCCCGGAGAAGCACCGGATGGCGGTGGGAGGGGGGGGATGTCCCCTCCCACCGCCTATAAGAACGATCAAACGGCGGAACTGCCGCTATGATCATTCTTATGGTGCGCAGGATCGCCGGCACAAGAAAAGGATATCTGAATGATGCCTCTAGCTGCACCCATCATTCAGATATCACCGCACAAAGCCAGGACGTCATATGACGCCCACCCA